>OY997272.1:549600826-550800826 GCA_963921465.1 Triticum timopheevii | reverse complement strand
TTCAAAAGTCCTATCTTCCTCTACCTCAAATGGGTCCTCAACTTCTGTGTCACCCTCATAATGCAGCATTTCTTCCTCTTCTGATTGATCATCATCTGATTCTTCCTCTTGTACTTCTAGCTCTCTCTGCCTCTTTCCCTCTTCCACCTCTACATCTTCATCATCAACCATGTAATTAGGGTCACTTCCAATTTGACCATCCTCATCAGGGGCATCACTGTCCTCATAAGCCTGAAATCCTTGATATCCCTCTTCTTCTTCTTCCAAAAATGCTTTCAACTTGTCTGTTGCATTTTTGCTTTCTTGTGTGTAAACACCAGCAGGAGCAACATGGTGATGTGTGCTACATTGACTCTCAAAGACTACTCCTTCCTGATCAACAGCTAAGATAGGAGGCTCACTCAGATCATAAACAACAGGCTCTTGGTACACCACAGTGGACAAGTCTGACTTTTCAAAATGCTGCCTCTCAAAATCAGTATCAGGGGGTTGACAAGCCCTGACTAGCAAATTAAGCACCAATTTGTCCTGGATCTTCCTCTTTATCATCTATAATTCTGCATGACTGTCTACCAAATCCAGCCCTTTCTCTCCTAAAGATGGATTTTCAATGTGAAACAAACAATCATATTGTAACACCCACGATGCGGCTATATCTCCCACGTGTCGAAGCACGACTTAGAGGCATAACCGCATTATGGTTTTGTCGCAAGAAGGGTCATCTTCGCACAATCCCATGTAATGAACAAGACTAGAATAAAGAGTTGGCTTACAATCGCCACTTCACACAAGTACTTAAATAAATCATACATCATTCAGAGTACACACATGGTCCGACTACGGACGAAGCCAAAAGAAAAGAAGATAACCCAACTGCTAGATCCCCGATCGTCCCAACTGGGCTCCACTACTGATCAACAAGAAACAACACATAGCAACAACTAAGATCTTCGTTGAGCTCCCATCTGAGCTAGGTAGCATCCTCTGCACTGGTATCATCGGCACCTGCAACTGTTGTGATAGTATCTGGTGAGTCACGAGGACTCACCAATCTCAAAACCCGCGAGATCAAGACTATTTAAGCTTATGGGTAAGGAATGGATAAGTGGTGAGGTTGCAGCAGCGACTAAGCATGATATGATGGCTAACATACGCAAATAAGAGCGAGAAGAGAAGCAAAGGAACGGTCGTGAAGCTAGCAATGATCAAGAAGTGATCCTGAACTCCTACTTACGTCAAACATAACCGAAAACCGTGTTCACTTCCCGGACTCCGCCGAAAAGAGACCATCACGGCTACACACGCGATTGATGCGTTTTAGTTAAGTCAAGTGTCAAGTTATCTACAACCGGACATTAACAAATTCCCATCTGCCACATAATCGCGGGCACGGCTCTCGAAAGTTTATAACCCTGCGGGGGTGTCCCAACTTAGCCCATCACAAGCTCTCACGGTCAACGAAGGATATTCCTTCTCCCAGGAAGACCCGATCAGTCTCGGAATCCCGGTTTACAAGACATTTCGACAATGGTAAAACAAGACCAGCAAGACCACCCGACTGTGCCGACAAATCCCGATAGGAGCTGCACATATCTCGTTCTCAGGGCACACCGGATAAGTGAAGCGTACAGGTACCGACGTAATCCAAGTTGCCAAGGAATGGTCCCGCACGGTGCTCTAGTTTGGACCAACACTCAGAGGAGCACTGGCCCGGGGGGGTAAAATAAAGATGACCCTTGAGTCTGCAGAACCCAAGGGAAAAAGGCTTAGGTGGCAAATGTTAAAACCAAGGTTGGGCCTTGCTGGAGGAGTTTTATTCAAAGCGAACTGTCAAGGGGGTCCCATAAATCACCCGACCGCGTAAGGAACGCAAAATCCGGGAACATAACACCGGTATGACGGAAACTAGGGCGGCAAGAGTGGAACAAAACACCAGGCATAAGGCCGAGCCTTCCACCCTTTACCAAGTATATAGATGCATTAATTAAATAAGAGATATTGTGATATCCCAACATAATCCTGTCCAACATGGAGCAATCTTCAACTTCACCTGCAACTAGCAACGCTATAAGAGGGGCTGAGCAAAGTGGTAACATAGCCAAGCAATGGTTTGCTAGGAAGGGTGAAAATGTTAGAGGCTGACATGGCAATTTGGGAGGCTTGGTAAAACAAGTGATAGGTAGCGCAGCATAGCGATAGAACGGAGCAACTAGCAAGCAAAGATAGAAGTGATATCGAGGGTAATGGTCATCTTGCCTGAGATCCCGCAAGGAAGAAGAACGAGTCCATGAAGAAGACAAACGGACGTAGTCGAACGAATCCTCACAACTCCGGAACGAAACCAAAGGTAACGAGAGAAGCAAACCGGAAAGAAGCAAAACAACATGGTAAACACACAGGCATAAACATGGCATGATGCACAATCAAGTATGATGCATGTCCGGTTTAATGAGGCATGGCATGGCAATATGCACAAACAACACTACAAGTTAAGTGGAGCTCAATATGCAACGAGTTGCATATTGACGAAACACCACATTCAATTGTTTAGTTCTCTCTCGGTTATGTACCCAACAACATTAAATGTTATTAAACATGGCAAGAGGTGAAGCATGAGCAAACTAACTAGTTAGGCAAGTTCAAATGAGGCCGGAAGCAACAAACGACAATTCCGGAAAATCCTCATGTCATTTAGCAATTTTTAAGAAAACAACAATTTTAAACATTTTAATTGTTGTTATCATGATGCGGATGACATATGCAAGTTTTATGCAATTTTTATGAAAATGTTGACATAAGTATGTTATGAAGCATTTGGTCACCATGGCGGAACAAAAAGGGTGCCACGGCGGCGAAACGGAAATGGTGCCACGGCAACATTCCGATGATCTGACAACTCATCAAGATGTCGGTGCGAACGAAAGCGTGGATGTGCAGAACATGCAAAATATGGTGAGGTGATCCCAGCTACCGGGTTCCCACGTGTCGGTGGCATGGCAAACGAGGAGGAACGTGCACGAAGCAAATGGGCACGATGCAAACATACGGTTCATCTCATACAACACATGCATTCGGTCCACGGACGATCGTCTCGGGATTATACCTTTGAAGCGTGCATTTCGGGCGGATCGAGTTCGTCGAAGGAAGTAGTGGTACACGGATTGTAGTGGAAGTAGTGGTTCACGTGGCGACGGTAGTGGAAGTAGATGTTCACGGGTCGTCGTGGGAAGTAGTTGTACACAGATCTTGTCGGATCCACGGCGACGGTAGACGTACACGGTTCGTAGATGTTCGGGTCGACGGTAGAGGAACTTGGTGGTCCATGTAGTCGAACTAGCGCATCCGAAGGGGTACTTGGTGAATTCGAAGTAGAGGTACACTTATTGAAGCGGGACTCGGCGCATCCACGGTATTCGGGTGTAGTGGTACTCATTCCGTACACGAACTTGACGGGACATGGTTGTCGTGGTACTTGACGTTCACGGGGTCTCGGTCTTGGCCATGGTACAGTGGCTCCATGAACACAATAGGGCCAGATGGATGCAAGGCCATGGCAGCAACGGGTCAGAGCGCTCGACAGTAACCGAACAGGTGCTCGAGGACAGGGGCGCTCGGGGCAGCGGTGTGCAGGACGCAGGTGGAGGGGTTGATGGCGACGGGCGGCGAGGTCGGCTGTTTGCTGGAGGTGGGGAGCTCCGGCAACGACGAACTGCAGGAGGCCGGCCTTGGAGCGTCGGTGCTCGAGGCGAGGAGCAGGAGACGACGCAAACGAAGTCGTGGGGCGCGGGGACCTGCTCCGTTGAGGCAGGAGGGGGCCGGGGTGCACGGAGCAGCGACGGTCGCCGGAGGCGAGGACGCGGGGTCGAGGTAGAGGCGACCGGCGGGGCAGGAACAGAGCAGCAACCGCGGCGGGACTTGCGCCTCGATGAAGAGCAGCAGCAGCGAGTGGCTCCAGGAGAGGGCGTAGAGGAAGGAGCTCCGATGCGGTTCCCGTTCGTCTTGGTCGTCGGTCGGCACCGCGTGGAGGAGCAGGGGGAGTGGCGGTCAGGGACGGGGCAAGGGCGCGGGGAGCTCCTCTCCCTGGCGATGAGTGTGTTGCGGGCGGCGACGCGGGGGAATGAGGAGGAGGGATCGATAGGAGGGTTAGGGTTAGATAGGCGCGGCTGGGCTTAGGAGGGTTAGTTGGGCCGCTGGTTGGGCCTCGTGGCCTGCTGGGAGCAGGCCGAGTTGCGGCTGCTCTCCTTCTTCTTTCTCCCAAAAACAGAAAAATGACAAGGAAGAAAAAGAAGAAGAAATGAAGGTAGAGATAGAATTTGGCATGGGGATTATTTTCCCAGACTCACAAAAATATGCTTGGTCCGAGAAAATAGAAGTTGGCACGAATGCAGGATTTAAATTCAAACTCATTTGAATATCATTCAAATGGGTTTGAATTGGGACTAGGTTTTTGGTGTGGCCAAAAATGTTGAGGATTTAGAAAGAGCCCCGATAAAAGAGATAAGAATTGTTGGCAAAGTTTGGGGACCAAACTTGAAGTAGAAAGGGCATGGGAATATGGCAAGTGTGTTACGGTTAATTCCAAGCTAATGGAATATTTTATAGTAGCTCCCTAAATATTGGGAGGATATGTTATAAAGAGAAATCACCATTGTGAATATCCCTCGATTTAAATGGACCGAAGATCCATACGGTTTATTTAGTTGAGTTTTAAAAGGGGGTGCAAGATGACATGATGCATAGATGAATGCACGAACAAAACAAAATCACACGATGAAACTCGGAAAACATGGGAGGCATCTGGAGCGCCGGGCTCGGGGCGTTACAACACTCCACCACTACAAGAGGATCTCGTCCCGAGATCTAGGATGGCACCGGAGAGAAACGGAAGAGGAAGAGAAGAGGGTAAACTAAGTTGCTTCTTCGACCAATGAGTGAAACCAAAGAACCTTGAGAGGTTGAGCAATTTAAAAGAAAGAGCACAACTTAGAAGTACGAGATTGCAAACAATCCGTTAGAAAAGAGGAACAAGGAACATTACCAGGACTTGAAGGTTGCAAAGGCATAAATCAAGAGTTTAATGGACAAGGTAGAATTCGAAACCACTCCGGTTAAAACAAGATGAGAGAGGAAGAATTCGGGCAGCACTCCGGTTGAACATGGAAGGAATAGAACATGAACATAAGAAAATGGGATGATACTTGATGAAATCAACAACACACTGCCTCCGGAACTATTGAAAGAATGGCACAATGGGTAAGAAGGATTTCAGACAGCACTCAGGTTGAAAAGAGAGGCAAAACTTGATAAGATGAAAGAACTTGAATGAGAACACAACACTCCGGTTAAATGGATAAGCACGAAAAGAACACGATCCTCACAATCGAGATGATGAGTGAAAAGAGCAACATCACAATGTCTCCGGAAGAAAGAATAGAAGATAGATCATTGGAATAAAGGGACGGAGAAGAAAATGACAACTTCTACCACAATTGAATTTGGAAGGCATCCTTGCAAGAAGGTTAGAATAGAGTTGTTGGAAGACCAACAACGAAAAGAATAAGTTTGTAGTGGGCTTATGGAAACATCTCAACATTAAGAGGTGACAACCGACCACTAAAGGAAAACAATTGCTAGCTTGAGATTAACGAAGAGATGAAAGCTTGTTCCATCAAGATGGAAAAGAGATAACTTGGGTCATTAATAAGCACTAAAATAGCAACATTCCTTAGGGAAGGCTTTAGGTGAAATCTATACCAAGATAACTCCAATGAAGAGATTGATGGTTGAAAAGATCTCTTGAACAAAGAGAAAATGATGGATTTAAATATGTCACTCTTGAAAACTTGTGAATCATGAAACGCGAAGGGAAATTATCAAGAATGACCTAACACCACCTCAGAAGATAAGGTAGAAAGAATTGCACTTTGGAATGCAAGATGAAGAATGCTTGAACTCCTCAAAACAAGACATGTGTTGAACACCATGTTTAATTTTTTAGTATAGCTTGGATAATCTTAACTTCAAGAGAAATCTTGAAGAACAATTGAAGAATGAAAAGAATCCTTGACGAACCACCATGTAGAGCCTCCATGAAGAACTCCGGTAATAAAAGGATGATAAAAAAGAAAGAGAAGTTGAAAACACAAGGTGAAGCCTTGTGATGATTTAGATGGATCTTCGTGACAAGATAATGCAGAAAACTTGGAACTCCGGAAAAGAAAAGATGAAGCATCTTGAACCAAGAAAAATGACATGATGAACAACTCTGGAAAGAAGAAACCAGATTACTTGGATGAAACAATAATAAGAATTACGTTATGCCTATCCTTCGCCAATTTAAATTGATGACAAGCAACGGATTTGGCATACTACTTATTCTTGTAGAAAGGATTAAGAGAGATATAGCGTAAACTTGAGAAGGTATAGATGGAACCACCGGTGGGATTTGGAAACAACGAATGAATTGATATGATAACGAAGGAAGTGGAATCTTGAAAAAACCGTCGTAAGAATTGAAAATGAACGTAGCAAAGGCACAATTCACCGGGAAGGATTGAAAAACTAGTGAAGATACTTGAGGGGATTTAGATACATGAGAACGAAGAGATCATGAACTGATTAGAGGATATACTTGAACTATCCACCGGTGAGATTTGGAGAACAAGAGCTGAAGGCTGAGAATGAGTAATTATGACATGATGGCCTTCGGAGGAAAGAAATGGAAACAACTCATGAGATGCTCCGGATGGTAAGAAAAGAATTGTCACAATCAAAAACAATTATGAGCATGGCATCAAGCTTGAACTATGCATCTTGAAGAGAATGGAGCAAGATTTAAGAGAAATCCTTCTTCGGTCTTCAAATGTTGAGAATGATGATGAGAACCACCACCATGAATTGTTGAGATACTCCGGGAGAATGAAAATTAGAAAGGTTGAACCAACGACAAAAGAATTTGAAAGATCTTGGAGAAAGACATGTGGGTTAGGGCCCACTCAAAATAAAACACCGTTGAATGATTGATTGAAAGGGGGGATTGCACCAGTTGAATTAAATGGCTTGAATGATATAACAACCTCGAAATAATTTGGACGGATTAAGAATGGAAACATGATTTTTTTTGAGCTATCTTTAGCACTTCGGATACGAATAGAGAGAGGTGAACGATTATGAGATGCACCGGCATGGGATAGCATTTGAAACGAGGAAAGGGATATGATCCACACCAAAAGCTTGAATTAGATCCACCGGAGAAGAAAAGAGAATGGAGGATGATGAACTCAAAGCTCCGTTAGTATCTTCCTGAGACTCACCGGATAAGAACATTGACGGGAAAAGAATGGAGAACCTTCACATCCATAAGATGGATACTTGATTAAGATATCTGAGTCCTTGAAGAAAAGGGTGGGAGGGCGGAAAAACAAAGGCAACTTGGGGACGGATGAAGCAAACGCCGTTGAGAAAACTTAGAATTGATCTTGCGGATGTTGAAATGATCGGATCCACTTGAAGAGAAGCACGCCAGTTGGACAAGAATTAACATGACGACCTCGATGATCAAGAAGGATTAGTATTCACATAGCAATATGAGAACACCGTTTAGGAAAGGTATGGAATCAACACTTGACTTCGAAGCAACTCGAATACCACAAATAAAACAAAACAAAGGATTTGGCTTGCAGAATAAGCCGGAACAAACATATGATAGAGATTTCGTCCGAAGTTTTCGTGGTGGGGCCTACACGGGCTCGATCGTACAGCACCATCATGTACAAGGCAGTGCACATGACATACGAAGTGTCCCCGAATCGGCATAGCCAAGGATTCTTTAAGACACAAGAGACCACTGTAAAAAACGACCGTGGAAAGGCGGACCACTAGACGTCGAACCCCAATCTCATATCATGCATCTGTCGAAAAGAAAAACTAGAGCTACTTGAATTCCCACCTATAAAACTCCCGAAACTTTCTGGTTATGCAATCTGGTGTTGGGGATACAGGGGAAGCAATATATCTCACACAAACTAACAATCCCTACATCCAGCTGTATCCATCCGTCAACACATAACCAAGAAACCTTCGGAAATCGTGTACCTCAACCTTCGAAAAGCATCCGTTATACAAGCTATGGCAATACTCCCGAACTCCCCAGTACTGGGTGGCGTCGAGGTTATCTCACTAACAACTGCATAAAAGAGATTTTTGATGTCGGCAAAACTTAGGTATTCCAGAACTGCAACGATAAAATTATGACGACAACACCTCGGAGCTCAACTCCCCGGGACACTGCCACAACCCCTAAATGTCAGGAGGCACCAAGAACAATATTCTTGTCATAAGAATATCGGAACAATCCCAAGATACCCGCGTGATCCTAAAAAAAATTAGTGAAATTTGAGGAGAGGAAAGTCAAAACATCTACGTCAGGAGACCTCACCAGAGCGACGAAGGGACTGAGGAGTAAAAAGAATCCTACTCTCCGATATATATAATCCTAAGACTCAAAACATTTCTGTTCTAGACTCAACAACGTCAGCGATTCGATCAAGCAGGGGGCTCCTAAGTCGGGGATGGCTCTGATTACCAACTTGTAACACCCACGATGCGGCTATATCTCCCATGTGTCAAAGCACGACTTAGAGGCATAACCGCATTGTGGTTTTGTCGCAAGAAGGGTCATCTTCACACAATCCCATGTAATGAACAAGACTGGGATAAAGAGTTGGCTTACAATTGCCACTTCACACAAGTACTTAAATAAATCATACATCATTCAGAGTACACACATAGTCCGACTACGGACGAAGCCAAAAGAAAAGAAGATAACCCAACTGCTAGATCCCCGATCATCCCAACTGGGCTCCACTACTGATCAACAAGAAACAACACATAGCAACAACTAAGATCTTCGTTGAGCTCCCATCTGAGCTAGGTAGCATCCTCTGCACTGGTATCATCGGCACCTGCAACTATTGTGATAGTATCTGGTGAGTCACGAGGACTCAGCAATCTCAAAACCCGCGAGATCAAGACTATTTAAGCTTATGGGTAAGGAATGGATAAGTGGTGAGGTTGCAGCAGCGACTAAGCATGATATGATGGCTAACATACGCAAATAAGAGCGAGAAGAGAAGCAAAGGAATGGTCGTGAAGCTAGCAATGATCAAGAAGTGATCCTGAACTCCTACTTACGTCAAACATAACCTAAAACCGTGTTCACTTCTCGGACTCCGCCGAAAAGAGACCATCACGGCTACACACGCGATTGATGCATTTTAGTTAAGTCAAGTGTCAAGTTATCTACAACCGGGCATTAACAAAATCCCATCTGCCACATAGCCGCGGGCACGGCTCTCGAAAGTTTATAACCCTGCAGGAGTGTCCCAACTTAGCCCATCACAAGCTCTCACGGTCAACAAAGGATATTCCTTCTCCCAAGAAGACCCGATCAGTCTCGGAATCCCGGTTTACAAGACATTTCGACAGTGGTAAAACAAGACCAGCAAGACCACCCAACTGTGCCGACAAATCCCGATAAGAGCTGCACATATCTCGTTCTCAGGGCACACCGGATAAGCGAAGCGTACAGGTACCGACGTAATCCAAGTTGCCAAGGAATGGTCCCGCACGGTGCTCTAGTTTGGACCAACACTCAGAGGAGCACTGGCCCAGGGGGGGTAAAATAAAGATGACCCTTGAGTCTGCAGAACCCAAGGGAAAAAGGCTTAGGTGGCAAATGTTAAAACCAAGGTTAGGCCTTGCTGGAGGAGTTTTATTCAAAGCGAACTATCAAGGGGGTCCCATAAATCACCCGACCGCGTAAGGAACGCAAAATCCGGGAACATAACACCGGTATGACGGAAACTAGGGCGGCAAGAGTGGAACAAAACACCAGGCATAAGGCCGAGCCTTCCACCCTTTACCAAGTATATAGATGCATTAATTAAATAAGAGATATTGTGATATCCCAACATAATCCTGTCCAACATGGAGCAATCTTCAACTTCACTTGCAACTAGCAACGCTATAAGAGGAGCTGAGCAAAGCGGTAACATAGCCAAGCAATGGTTTGCTAGGAAGGATGACAATGTTAGAGGCTGACATGGCAATTTGGGAGGCTTGGTAAAACAAGTGATAGGTAGCGCAGCATAGCGATAGAACGGAGCAACTAGCAAGCAAAGATAGAAGTGATATCGAGGGTAATGGTCATCTTGCCTGAGATCCCGCAAGGAAGAAGAACGAGTCCATGAAGAAGACAAACGGACGTAGTCGAACGAATCCTCACAACTCCGGAACGAAACCAAAGCTAACGAGAGAAGCAAACCGGAAAGAAGCAAAACAACATGGTAAACACACAAGCATAAACATGGCATGATGCACAATCAAGTATGATGCATGTCCGGTTTAATGAGGCATGGCATGGCAATATGCACAAACAACACTACAAGTTAAGTGGAGCTCAATATGCAACGAGTTGCATATTGACGAAACACCACATTCAATTGTTTAGTTCTCTCTCGGTTATGTACCCAACAATATTAAATGTTATTAAACATGGCAAGAGGTGAAGCATGAGCAAACTAACTAGTTAGGCAAGTTCAAATGAGGCCGGAAGCAACAAACGACAATTCCGGAAAATCCTCATGTCATTTAGCAATTTTTAAGAAAACAACAATTTTAAACATTTTAATTGTTGTTATCATGATGCGGATGACATATGCAAGTTTTATGCAATTCTTATTAAAATGTTGACATAAGTATGTTATGAAGCATTTGGTCACCATGGCGGAACAAAAACAGTGCCACGGCGGCGAAACGGAAATGGTGCCACGGCAACATTCCGATGATCCGACAACTCATCAAGATGTCGGTGCGAACGAAAGCGTGGATGTGCAGAACATGCAAAAGATGGTGAGGTGATCCCAGATACCGGGTTCCCACGTGTCGGTGGCATGGCAAACGAGGAGGAACGTGCACGAAGCAAATGGGCACGGTGCAAACATACGGTTCATCTCATACAACACATGCATTCGGTCCACGGACGATTGTCTCGGGATTATACCTTTGAAGCGTGCATTTCGGGCGGATCGAGTTCGTCGAAGGAAGTAGTGGTACACGGATTGTAGTGGAAGTAGTGGTTCACGTGGCGACGGTAGTGGAAGTAGACGTTCACGGGTCGTCGTGGGAAGTAGTTGTACACAGATCTTGTCGGATCCACGGCGACGGTAGACATACACAGTTCGTAGATGTTCGGGTCGACGGTAGAGGAACTTGGTGGTCCATGTAGTCGAACTAGCGCATCCGAAGGGGTACTTGGTGAATTCGAAGTAGAGGTACACTTGTTGAAGCGGGACTCGGCGCATCCACGGTATTCGGGCGTAGTGGTACTCATTCCGTAGACGAACTTGACGGGACATGGTTGTCGTGGTACTTGACGTTCACGGGATCTCGGTCTTGGCCATGGTACAGTGGCTCCATGAACACAATAGGGCCAGATGGATGCAAGGCCATGGCAGCAACGGGTCAGAGCGCTCGACAGTAACCGAACAGGTGCTCGAGGACAGGGGCGCTCGGGGCAGCGGTGTGCAGGACGCAGGTGGAGGGGTTGATGGCGACGGGCGGCGAGGTCGGCTGCTTGCTGGAGGTGGGGAGCTCCGGCAACGACGAACTGCAGGAGGCCGGCCTTGGAGCGTCGGTGCTCGAGGCGAGGAGCAGGAGACGACGCAGACGAAGTCGTGGGGCGCGGGGACCTGCTCCGTTGAGGCAGGAGGGGGCCGGGGTGCACGGAGCAGCGATGGTCGCCGGAGGCGAGGACGCGGGGTCGAGGCAGAGGCGACCGGCGGGGCAGGAGCAGAGCAGCAACCGCGGCGAGACTTGCGCCTCGATGAAGAGCAGCAGCAGCGAGCGGCTCCAGGAGAGGGCGTAGAGGAAGGAGCTCCGGTGCGGTTCCCGTTCGTCTTGGTCGTCGGTCGGCACCGCGTGGAGGAGCAGGGGGAGTGGCGGTCAGGGACGGGGCAAGGGCGCGGGGAGCTCCTCTCCCTGGCGATGAGTGTGTTGCGGGCGGCGGCGCGAGGGAATGAGGAGGAGGGATCGATAGGAGGGTTAGGGTTAGATAGGCGCGGCTGGGCTTAGGAGGGTTAGTTGGGCCGCTGGTTGGGCCTCGTGGCCTGCTGGGAGCAGGCCGAGTTGCGGCTGCTCTCCTTCTTCTTTCTCCCAAAAACAGAAAAATGACAAGGAAGAAAAAGAAGAAGAAATGAAGGTAGAGATAGAATTTGGCATGGGGATTATTTCCCGGACTCACAAAAATATGCTTGGTCCGAGAAAATAGAAGTTGGCACGAATGCAAGATTTAAATTCAAACTCATTTGAATATCATTCAAATGGGTTTGAATTGGGACTAGGTTTTTGGTGTGGCCAAAAATGTTGAGGATTTAGAAAGAGCCCCGATAAAAGAGATAAGAATTGTTGGCAAAGTTTGGGGACCAAACTTGAAGTAGAAAGGGCATGGGAATATGGCAAGTGTGTTACGGTTAATTCCAAGCTAATGGAATATTTTATAGTAGCTCCCTAAATATTGGGAGGATATGTTATAAAGAGAAATCACCATTGTGAATATCCCTCGATTTAAATGGACCGAAGATCCATACGGTTTATTTAGTTGAGTTTTAAAAGGGGGTGCAAGATGACATGATGCAATGCACATGATGCATAGATGAATGCACGAACAAAACAAAATCACACGATGAAACTCGGAAAACATGGGAGGCATCTGGAGCGCCGGGCTAGGGGCGTTACACATATGCATTAAATCCTTGGGTTTCCATCACTGCAACCAAATTCAGATAAGTAATATCTGAACCACACAGCTTCATCTCCAATGGTTCTCTTGCATCAAAATGGATCCTTACTTGACAAATGTCTTCATCTAAACTACAGAAAAAAAATTAAATTTCATGTATTCATTATAATTACTCTTAATTTGGAGAGCAACAGTACAGTACAGTACAATTTAAAGTAACTTGTAAGTCTATTATTTACTAATTCAACACAATAGCAAATTTTGGAGAGCAACAGTAAAATACAAAACAGTTTAAAGTAACAGTACCAGACATTACAGAACAATTTGAAGAGCCACAATAATCCCAAATTTTTACTGTCAGTGTCATTGAACTAATTTGAGAGTGCAATACACTATGTTACTAGGTTAGTCTAGTCACTTCAATTGGATAAAACCTAATCCCCAACTAGATAAAGCAGAAGATGAACAAACCCTAAAAATGCCCAATTGGATGAATCAGAGGAGTAGGACAAGGGTACTTCCAGCACGCCGCCAAGTCCATGCGTCAACTCATGGCTGCTGCTAGGGTTCGCCACCCACTGATGCGCCAACCGCAACCGCTGCTCCATGGTGAGTAACATCGACTCCTCGTCGTCGGTCGATTACGTGGAGCTAGACTCGTCGCCGCCATCCCCGTCGACGCCAGCCGTTCCGCTAGGAGGCCAGAACGGCATCTCACCGCCGCCGTGGACGCCCTCACTGCCGCTGTGGACGCCCTCACCGCCGCCTGGCAGAATCGCCGACGCCATGGACTAGGGTTCGAGCGAGGAGGAGGAGGGGAGGGGAATGGTGCGGCCGGGCTGGAGCTGGTGCGACCGGACCAGGTTGCAGCGCACCAATTCGTCCTAGTCAGCACGCGGGCACGCGCGGGCACGCGCCGATTGGCCAGCGTGGCACCTGACGGGTGGGCCCGAGCTGTCGGATCGGGCGTCAATACGTATAAATACGCGTTTTAGTCCAATTTGCAAAAATTTGGACCAATGTTGGTACTGACACGCAAAAATTAGCAATCGTGGTATCAATCTGCATGTGATGCCTGAATTGTGGTACTTCTGTGCAATTAACTCGAAAGCCCACAACCCGCACCCAAGGCAACCGCCACCACAAGGCCGAAGCATGGGACGGGACTTGCCTGCTCCCTCCGTGTGCGCCCATCCGTGCTCCCGCATACATGGCATGATTTGATTGGAACAAAATAACGTCCGGCCCCACCCCTTAAAATCAGTGGGGGGAGATGATTAGATTAAAAAGAAAAAGGAAAAAAAAGACAGCTGTAGGATGAAGTGGGAGCATGGATGGGAGCATGGGAAGGGAGCAGGCAAGCCGGATCCCGAAGCATGAGGCTCCAGCCAGCCGACAGGGACGCGCACGCCGACCCCGGTATTAGCCCGGAGCCACATCGACCTGCGCGCATGGATCTGACCAAGACGACGCAAATCCGGCCGTGCCACGCCTGCACTGGCACACCATCCACTTGACGCCAAGCCAATCGACTAATCGCCGCCAGGACCCAAGGGCCAGCGAGCGCCGGCGTCCACCCGAGAAGCCGCGCGAGAGGAAGCCTCCCGCCACCGTCGGCCGTGCCAGGCTTTGCCTGGCGTCGTCGCCCAGAGGCGGTGCAGCGGGTGAAGTACGAGAGATGGCGGCGGTTAGGATCTCAGCGTGCGCCCCAGCCGCCCAGGGCGAGGCGACGCGGGCGTGTTTTTCGGATCCGGAGACCTAAACCGACCATGAACTCGTGGGGCTCTGGGCTTCAAAGGTCGTCCCCTTCCACCGCCTACCCCGCGCAAACCCCTCGCGAAAACCAGGGGCAAACAACGCCCCCATCTCATCTACGAGAGTTGCGAGCTCCCAACTCGGCGGAGCAGGTCGGCCATGTCGTCCGCCAGCGCCGGCGGCAAGCGTTCGAGGTCCTACATCGTGGCCGGCGAGGCCAGGGGGCACCACCTTCTCACGATCCACGGCTACTTGCGCACCAAGTTCACCCCCACGGGTGAGTGCATCATGTCCCGCCCTTTCATCATCGACGGCCATCGCTGGTGCATCGAGTACTACCCCAACGGCGTGTGCCGCGAGGTCGCTGATTGCGTGTCCCTCTCCCTGGTGCTCGACGAAGACGTCGCGGCGGCGGTGAAGGTCCAGCACGGCATGCGCCTCGTCGGCGAGGCGGACGAGGACCGACCGGCGTTACTAACTTCGGAGGATAGATTCCCTTCCCGGGGCGTCTCTTCGCACACGAGGTTCATCAGAAGGGTCGACCTGGAGAGGTCCAAGTATCTCAGGAACGATTCCTTCACAATCCGGTGTGATATCGTCCTCGAACACGACATCCGCGCGGAGGACCACACGGCGGCCTTCGTCTTCACGCCCCCATGCGACCTGCGCCAGGACCTTGGCGGGCTCCTCGATTCCGAGAAGGGCGCCGACGTGGTGTTCGAGGTCGGAGGGGAGACAGTCGCCGCTCACCGGTGCATACTCGCGGCCCGCTCGCCCGTCTTTGCGGCCGAGCTCTTTGGCCCAATGAAGGAGGGCAACGCTGCAACCGCCGGCGTGGTCGTGCACGTGGAGGACATGGAGGCGGAGGTGTTCAAGGCACTGCTCCGTTTCGCGTACACCGGCTTGTTGCCGGACACACGCAAGGAAGACCTAGATGTCACCTGCCAACATCTATTAGTCGCGGCAGACAGGTACGACATGAAGCGGCTGAAGTTGATCTGCGAGGAGAATCTGTGTGAGTACATAAATGTGGACTCGGCGGCGATCATCTTGGCGCTAGCCGTACAACACCATTGTGTGAGGTTGAAGAGGGCCTGCTTCCGTTTTCTCGCCGATCCACGGAATCTGAGGGCGGTCGTGGCCACCGACGGCTTCCAGCATCTGAGTAGGAGCTGTCCTTCCCTTATGGTCGAGCTCATTGCCACCTTAGCTATGTGACGAGTGCCCAATGTTATAGAAATGGTGATTGATGGGTTCCTAATTAATCTTATGTAATCAGGTAGCTGTCTAGTTAGTATATCTGCATCTGTTATCAGATAGCTTGGTCATTGCATCTACAATAGTCCTGTAAATTTCCCCCTTTTGCCTTCTCATGCGTCAAATCACAGGGATGGAAATGACGAAGAAAATATCTTGATACCAATGAATTCTGCAGGATATGGTACTGATAAAAGTATAACAATCAGTACCCATACCATTGAGGATGTGGTGATATGGAACAGGGGCATCTTGAAAAATCAGTTTGCTTCTAGTGATGTCGTTGTCAGTAATATGTGTGAAGTACTCCCTCTGTAAAGAAATATAACAGCGTTAAGATCACTATTTTAGTGTTCTAGATGCTCTTATATTTCTTTACCGAGGGATTACATGTTAAGGACAACATTCTGCTTCTGTTTACCAGTAGAGGTTCAACCGCAGTGCAAAGAATTTGCATGGAGATCATGGGATGCTATCTCAGTTTAGAAAATTAAAACATCCAACGTTTTCTTTCATGACCTGCATGTGTGGAACCGTAAGCCAATCTTCAGTAGCTAGCAGTAAGCCAATCTTCAGTAGTTTCTGTCAATAGCACCCGATCAGCCTGATTTGCTCTCTGTTCATATGACAAAAAGATGTATGAGAGATTCTGGCTACTGTTGTGCAGTTTTTTTTCTTGGATTTAAAAAAAATATTATTAGTATTTTAATAAATTCGGAAAATGTATGCCCTAATTCAAAATAAAAATAAAAGTATGACCCCATTGGCCTTGCTAAAGCTGAAGAGGCACTCTTCGGTCTGGCTTAGGCTTAAGAGTAGTCTTCGGTCTCGCTTAGACCGAAGGCACTCTTTGGTCTCACTTAGGGCAGAACTGGCACTACACCACGGCACAAGTTTAGGGGCAATTAACTGCCAGGAAAAGATTACGAATTTGGGGCAGTTTACTGCCGTCAAAGCTTTATCTGCCGGGAAAAATTGTACAGGTCATGCTATCTGCCGGGAATGAGAAAGGAAGAAGGGCAGCCCAACTGCCGGCATCTTTAGGGTCAGCCCAATTGCCCTCAAATCTAAATGGCGTCGAATTCACTGCCGGGAATCTCGCTGTCGGGCCGAAAAAAATTCCAGGCCCAAAAAGCGCGAGTGAAGCGAAACAGTAGAAGTCTCTGGAAAGCCCACCCGCGCCCTTATTTTCTTTTCCCTTCTCTAGCGTCGCTCCTTCCCTCAGCCGCCGCACTGTTCCGTGGACGCAACCAACCCTAGCAACACCGTTAGGGATGACACCCGCCGGGTTTGGGTACGGGTATAGTTAGCCCATACCCTTACCCATCCTCCTTGAGCTTACCCATTACCCGTACCCATACCCGTCAACGGGTACAATCTTTTCCCATACCCATCACCCGACAGGGTAAATGGGTACCCACGGGTAAAAATACCCGTGTGCACACATCAACTTGAGCAAAAAGTAATCATAATCGACAAGATGTCATTGACCTCTTTTGTTTCATTTCTAGCCAAACTTCAGAAATTATCTTCTATTTGCATACTTCGTTGACCTCTTCCATGTCCTCCTGTACATCTTAATCATTGAAAAGAACAACATGATCTCCATCTTCATCCATTGGGGCAGATGTATCATTGGCATATTCACAAGGAACATGTACTTGGCTGCTGAGCTTGTACTACTGCAAAAGGAGCATCAATAACAAAATAGACATCAAATTCATGTATATGTAGTCCTGTGAATATAATACTTGATTCTTAATGAGCATTGAAATTACGATGCTCATATATACATAATACACTACGTACTGAAATCTTGTACTTATATAACATCTCTACATCGAATATCTTCTATATACAGAAAAATCATATTCATCACAATAGCTATATACTGTATACATCTTGTATAAGCAGAAACCAATGATTATATGCACGAATGCATCACCTCATCCATATAAAAAAAACTACAAGATCAATGCGCTATCCATCGACAAGATCGGGGTTGTCATGCCATGCTCCTGGCCCTGGTGGAGCTGTGGTGGTCGCTGCCCTCACACTAAATCTGCATGAGTGTGAGCTGCATCTGCTTCTCCCAGTCGCCGTCCTCACACAAACTGTGGTCCTCATCCGCAAGGTCCATGGTGTCCGAGCGACTGGAGGCGCTAGCAACGGCAAGTCAGTGAGCAGCTGGAGGCGCTGGCGGCGGCGACTAGCGATAGCCGATGGACGAGGAGGCGAGGAGATGAAATGAGACGAGGAGATGAGGAGGATATCTATCTAAATATGGGCTGTGATCACATGTATTCATTATTCACCATCACCTAATCACGTTAATCTAGGAGAGAAGGAGAGATTTATGGGATTCGTTCTGCCATTACATGTTTCCTTTCCATGTTTACCATGTAGCTACTGCCAACGTGGGCTACTCATGTAGTCAATGGCTATGGGATTAGACTCATTTTGTGGGAAATTAAATTAGATAAATGAATAGTAAGGGTTCACTTAACATATTTTATGTGGGTCTATGGGCACACAGGTATGGGTTATGACATCCCATACCCGTACCCACTATACCCGATGGGTTTAATATTTTTCTATTTATATACCCATGGGTAATCATTTATCCCAAACCCTTACCCTAATAGGGTTTTTACCCGCCGGGTATGCGGGTAATGGGTATCCATTGCCATCCCTGAACACCGTCGCCGACCTAGCTTGGCCAAGCGCCGCCGCCCCCATCCCCTTCATCAAGCACGCCGCTTCCCCCGGACCTCCGACCCACGCCAGCGCTCCCGCACCCTCGACCCACGCCGCCACCCAATCCCCATCGGCGACAGCCCACACCTGCGCGCCCCACGCCACCACCCAGTCCCCACGGCAGCGATCTACACCCGTTCCTCCGACGTCCCACGCCGCCACCTAGTCCCCGTTGGCGACGACCTACACCAGCAACCCACGCCGTCGCCCCCATGGATCCACGCCGCAACCGTTCCCCACCCAGAACCACTGCCTCATTCCTCGAGTACGACACCACCGCGTCCCCCTCGCCACCCACGCCGTCCTCCCAATCCCCCACTATGACACTTCTGCATCCCCGTCTCCATTACTGCCTCTGCTTCGCGTCACACAGCAGCACGACATCTTGCGTGGAAGGAGGTCCAAGTGAAGTAAGGCATTCATTGTCTTGATGTCACTTATGTTCTGCATCCGTGTGCTCCATAGTTGATGCTTCTTACTAATGGAAATCCCGTCTCGAAACATCAATTTAAAAGATTTGGCGCTGGTTGTGGTTTGTTGATATTGTTTGTTATTCTTGCACACCAGGTGTTTGAGTTTTTGTCAAACCAACATCTGGCACGGTTCTTGGAGGATTAAATCGGATGAATTTATTAGTACGAAGTTACACACTAAGGATTTAAGCCTTTCAGAATGATTATGGTCTTATGCTTATGTTATTTTTTCTGCGGCCATTAAGGAGCTCATATGTTTACAAAGCATAATTATATTTCATCTGTTTAGGCTCCCATACTTTAAATGGAGAAGAGGCTCATTTCATATAACATCACATGCTCATTACAACCGGAAATGATGGCTGGCGGTAAACCGAGGTATATAGTGACTAAACGCTATAGAGGGCTGCACTTTTTTCTTGTATAGGTGTTAGACAATAACTGAACATGTCCTGTGTATCTGCACCATGGAAAGTTGGCAATTCAAGATTGCCTTCACAGTTCACACAACAAGGAAGTAGAAGAAGAGTACCACTACATGTCCTGTGTATCTGCTAGTCTGATATAGCTGTTTTTGCTATCATATATTCATGCGATCACGATATCTAATAATATTTTCATATGTATGTGCTACACTTGTACTGAAATCCCTTATGTCTAACAATGTATATCTATAATAGTAAAATAAGAAAGTATGGCGAAGTGAATCCAACCAGATTCATTCAGATGGAATCACAAAGTCCTTTGAAAGGGATTGTAAATCTTTCAATGGTTGTGTCTTCATCCTTATAATACAACCATGTGAGTTTGAGTACAGGAATAATCATGTGATTTTCAATGCAGCCGGGTTCAAGGTTCTACATCTGTTCTTTGGAGGAGCTTTTGATCACCATGCGCTTGCCTTTCAATGTTGATTTAGTTTCAGTGATGACCTGGATTTGCACTGGACAAGTTTGTAGTACTAATTGATGGACTAGAATATAATCCATCCACAACAGAACATGTCATGCCATAAATAATGCTGATATATGGTTTCATCTTTGCCCATTCTAGATATTGCTCGTACTGATTGCTTTATATATCTGGAATCACTGCTGAATTATTCTTTCAATGTGTTAACTGGCATTCTCCAATTGTCGAAACTTAAGTTCTAGTAACAGCCAATTGTTTTCTCATGTGCTACTTGTTGTCATTCCCTGCTCTTATCTTGCACCAGTATAGTTTGTGACCATATGATGATTATTTGTAGCTGGTAGGTTTAGTTTGCTGCTTCTATGCAGTTGGACAATACTTTGTCATATGTAATGCAGGTGTAATGTTTTGCCAATGTTTACATTTGCATGAGGTTGTGGTCTGTAGCAGAATTCTGCTTAAGATGACATGAGAGTTGTCAATTTTTCTAACACATGCTTATTATCTTTTGATGTGCAGGCTGACTAGCCTAAACTGAATCATAAAGACAACTTTTAAGGTCTAGGTTGGCAGGTGAAGAAGGTATCAAGCTGCAGCCATCAATAACTGAACAAGTGTCACTTGCAGCTTTTGGTGAGATTCTTGATCATAACTGAACACTTGATTTGTTTATATCATTGTGTGGCATCGTTTGACTATATTTTCAATACATTGTAATTTGTTTCTATCGTTGCATGGTATTATTTGATTAAACACTTGATTTATTGGCAAGCGAAGAAGATAATAGACCAATGCTAGAAAATCGAGCAGAAATCACACAACTAAAGAAGCAAGTGCTGGTCCAACAAGAGAATCAACTAGAACATGAAAACGCACTACAAGAAATATGTCAACTTGTGACCTTGACTATTGGTCACTGAAAGGTCATTATTTTTCATTTGCGACCTTTTTGTGACCAAAAACAGAAGGTCAAAAGCTGGTGGTTGTAAACTGAAATTAACGACCTTCTCTGTGAGAAGGTCGTAGACGTTTACAACCAAAACAGAAGGTCGTTGAACCCATGACCTTTTGTTTTGGTCACTGGCTGTCTGCCCAGGCCATGTCAGATCCGACGTGGCAATCTGACATGGCAAAACTACGACCAATTGAAAAGGTCACTGACAAGAATCAGCCCGGTCCGATTGAGTGTTTTACATGGGCCTAGCCCAACAATTCAAGTTTTTTTACAAGTCAATTCTTGTGGGCTACATGGGCCAAGCCCAATATTTCAGCGTCTTTATTTTTGGGCCTTGGCCTTCTTACAATCATTTATTTTCTATTTACAATCATTATATTTTAGCGCTGGTCCCACTAGTCATAATGCCATACATCGGTCCCGCATGTCAGAATTTCAAAAATGCTCAGATTTTATTCATAAGTGGTTCCCACTGGTCAAGTTTCCATTTCACATCTTTTCAACATACATAATCACTATTTCAAACATACACTAGTCTTTTACAATCTGTTACAATATTACAAAGGTGCTTCTTAAAGTGTTCTCACTGGTCAGATTAATCATGCTCAACAAACTACAGAACCAAAAAACTCTTTGATAAGTAGGGATTCACTCCTTCGCACTTGGCTTCACAGCTTCACACTTCAAAAAAAATAGGCCTAGAGCTCCTGTAAAAGAGTGAACATAAAGTGCCTTAGATGTACTGCTCCTAAGACCAGAACCAAATAACTTCAATGGCAACACTAAATGTAAGCGGTAGAAAAGATCTAAAAAGGTAAACAAAATATGCATTATGGTACACTTAAGAAGATGTGATAAATGTTTAGCAAAATTGTTCATGAGAGTAACCTTAATCGTTCAAAATCAGAGTTGAAAATGCAAGGAAATTAAGTTACAAAAGACAATCAGGTATTCTATTTACACAACATTGTCAACAATAAATACAATTCTCTACGAGCGACAAAATTAGTTTTCTTTACATCCTTAATCCTTGCAAGTTGAAAAAAAGACAAGGTAGCATCAAATCAGGTTATAGTTCATGGGAATCAATGCACACAACATGAACAAACAAAATGGTTAAAACACCAATCAAGTAGGCCTCATCCTCTTTCTCATTCCAGATTTGGTGTTTATTGGCTTAGTAGCTAAGGCAGAAACAGAAGCATTTGAGGAGGAAAGCTACGTACATGTGCACTTGCGAGGCCACATATTCTGGGTCGTCCACCACACCAGCCACCATCACGTACCCATCGCCATCAGCAACGTTGCTCCTACAGCAGCAACAGATAACCATTTATAAATCAAACGGACCAGCTATGCGTACAAGGTTATCTAAGCATGTAAGTACAATCTAGCTATAAAGTGGATGGCAAAGCATGGATGTTGTTGTTGCTACTTTAGCCAACTGAGCTAATTAATCTCATCAACCTAATACAGTTCTTTCAAAAAAGAAAAAAAAACAACTTAAAATTTTGAGTACAACAACAACATCCACTAGTTACTGGAGTTCCAATTCAAGATGGCCAGAGGCCACTTGGCACCATGGAACCTGCACAATTTCTACCATATATATGAATGAGTTGGAAAGAAAACTAGAGTTGAACTACCCAGCCTCATACATATATATGTACATACATACATCAACAAATTTGATTACACAAGAAGGTAGCTGGGGTGGTGGTCGACGAAATGAAAATCGACGGCCACGGCTCAGCGAGGAGAGGAGCTCAACATTTAAGTTTCGCAAAACAGGAATTCATTAATTTGAAAGTGGGTTTTAGTAGCTCAAGCTTAGTTAAGTTAAGCACTTAGTACTAAACAGCAGCAACACTTAAACCGTAACGTGTCCAGAAAGGAAACAAAACATGAGACTAGTATTGATAGCAAGTCCACGAAGGCCATCCAATGGTTTCAACCACATCCTAATAAATCTGTAGCATTCTTTAGCACCTAATTATCAGTAAGAAATCAATGGCTAGATGAGCACCACCACAACAAATCGGCACTAACACCTGGTGATCGACGCGATGCCCAAGCAAGGAACCAGCTCGCACACGCAAGATGATGATTGCATACATACAAAACATGTGTTGGCAGAAAAAAATCCAAGCAGGAGCTCATCTTCTCTCTCTGTTTGATAACTAACAACCTAAATAAAATAAAATAAAAACATGACTTATTCATACAGATCCGTCTAAAATTCCTTGGGACAAGTGCATCACATATTCGTCAACTTCGCAGCTGAAGTAGTGAGCAGAGGAAGAGGGGGAGGGAGATGGAGGAGCTACCTGCCGCGGTCGCAATGGAAGCAGGGGAGCAGACCCCTCCTGCCCCTCCCCCACGAGCAGGACAGGGCTGCCAGCTCATACTAGTGCTCGGCCACCTTCGATCCGAGCGCTCTGAACCCTGTCGCCAGCACAACACCTGCAGGCAAGGCAGTAAGCTACGGATCACAACAATATGCATCGGATGGCAACAATAACATCAACAAGTACAAATAGCAGCATCTCAATCACTGTATAAACGATCAGTAAGCACAAATAGTAGCAGCAAGCATTCTCTCAATCACAGACTACACTAATCAGCACCCCTCTCTCTCGATCTATCTCCAGCAGACGAAATAGCAATCTCTCACTCATTACAGCCCAAGCCTCTCCCACCTCTCTCTCAATCACAGACTACACTAATCAAATCAGGACACATGATTCCCAAGGAGAAGTATCACAACACCAGTTTGAACGAGAACAAGGAGACAGGAGAGGGAGCAAAGGGAACCAATATGCTTACCATGGAGACCTGCTTGATGTTGGAGTCCTTCTTGAAGTTGTCCCTGCGAAAACAGAACCAAAACGGGCCCATGTCAGGACACGTCACCACGCCACAGAAACAATGAAAAGGTTAGTTCCTTTTTATTCAGTATGAAAAGGTTGTACTATTGGTATCTTTGCAAATAATACGAAGTGTGTGTGTGTGTGTGTGTTAGGTGTTCTTTGGTCTTAGTATTGCTTAGTTATCTTATAACGAGTCCTAGATTCTATATAACACTCTTCTGGAAACTAATGTCCTGGACTTTGATATGGCACGGCAATTTGGTACAGTGTGAAAGAAATTCTATATAACACTCTTCTGGAAACTATACATGTTTCAATTCGTTCCATGCTTGTGGCATATTCTGTACACTACTCAGTTTTAATTCAGAGTCTTGCAGTCCAGTAAGCAATATGCACCATCACCAAGGGGATAGTGTCAAACCCCAAAATTACAATATTCATTGCTTTTGCTTCATGCTATTTTGTGGCTCTGTTAACTCAAAATTGGGTCACACAGCAGACCGCAGCGCGTAGAAAATGCAGATGAAATGAGCAATTAGCTAGCGTGCAGTCAGGTTTTGCAGCAGATACTGAACATGTGGAACTTTCTGACAACCTTATCATGGAACTAGTGGTTTGGCACCACAGTAAACACGGAAAAGCTAGTGGTTCAGGCATGAAACGCAAGCTGCAATTATTTGTTAGAGGCGGCTGAGAATCACCTCACAGGCCGAGGGTGACGCCGACGGCGCTAGCAAGCTTCTCGACGCCGGCCTGGAGCGCAGCCCAGGACTTCTGGTCGACGGCGATTTCCTTGGCGTCCGCGCGCACCACCAGCCACGACGAGCGGCCGTTCTTGGACCTCCTCAACCTCCCCTGCTCATTACACCCAACAACATAGGTCACAAACCAAGCCCAATTACACATAGAAGTTACAATAAATCATCATATATAATTCCAGTGCAGAATAATAAACCACCCAGTTTCTAACATGTTAAGCTACCAAAATATCATTATTACAGAACAAATGGAGTCTACGAGGGCTGGCAAGCAGAGAATGAATGGAGTCAGACCATCACACGAACATTAACCTTGAGATACAGGGGGTATAAATGACTCATGTTACATAGACTAGTGTTCTGATGCAACCAGCAATCACAAAACAAATCACAAATCAAATGCATCTAGGGAAAATTGTAATATTAAGATTGGTGCTAAGCAGTAAGTTAAGGGGAGATGGACCCAAAATTCAGAAGTTTGACACATCATCAGTAATGCTCCACCCCCACATTTGGTTCGTTTCACTTCCTTGATTACCATACAAATGACAGAACCAAGTGCTGACTCATGGACATGATAAGGTCAAACCCCCCCCCCCCAATGTAGCAGATTGTGCCAGCAAGGCAGCGATTCTGGAGCTCATAATTTCAAGTCACCGAAATAAAATGATCAGCATTTGATAGAGTACAAAATCACACCCACTTTATTTGATTTGATTTGATTTAACCAAAAGATTGCATTGCTATTGGTTGTAGGGGGGCATCAATCAACAAATCATTGACGTTGACCCTTCTGAACTTTTAGGCCACATGCAGCGGCAAACTAATCCATCTGGCAATGATATACTACTGACAGCTAATAGCAACCGCGTAGAGGAATGACCAAGCAGGTCAAGGAAAGAAAGAAAGAAAGAAAAATCTCACCCCTTTGCGGCCAATGTGCTCGGCCATCTGGCCGCTGGCGATGGCCACGACCATGGCGCCGACGTTGGAGAGGGAGCCGAACACGGAGAACTGCAGCGCAAGAGGGCAGCGTGAATTAGTAAGCCAGAGATAGGGCGATGAATGAATGGAGAACAAAGGACGGACCTCGGATATGGAGAGGTTGAGGTCGCGGATGATGGCGGCCTGGGTGGGGGAGAAGCCGTCGGTGAAGCCGAACTGGATGGGGCCGAGCGCGACGATCATGGTGTAGAGGAAGGCGGAGACATGGGACTCCCGCATGATGGCCATGGAGGAGGTCCCCGCCGTGAGGCTGGACTGGCGCGACCCCATCCTGTACCAGCTCCCCATGTTCACCAGCAGCGGCTGCTTCCGGGTGTCATGGTCGCTCCCGCTCTCGTACCCTCCCCCTCCCCCGCCCCTCCCGCTGCTGCCGCCATTCATGGCGCCTCACCCTCCTCGCGCTCTCCTTTGTCGGTCGCGGCCTCGCCGGATGGATGAGAGAGGGAGAGGGAGATGGAAGAAGAGGAAGAGAAGATCGGAGGAAGATGATGCGACCCTGTGCTGCGCCTCCCGTTGAAATGGGGAAGAGGAGGAGGACGTGGGGGCGCGGTGGTGCGGTGGTGTGCGGCGGTGGCATGGGTTGTCGATGGTGAGGGTGGGGCGTCGGCTGCTGGAGTGGACAGGAGGGGTGGGGGAGGGATCTGGATCTGGATGGGGGAGGAGGGGCGGCGGAGGAGGGATTTGGATCGGGGAGAGGGAGGCAGCAGCGCCCTAGGGTTTCTCGGGAAGGAGGGGATCGAGAGACGCAGGATAAGCAGGGAGGACGGCTCAGATCGAATAAAGGGGGTGATCCGTGGGCTGTGTCCTGATTGGTTTGAAAAATGAGCTATTAAAAATTACTCTTCTTAGTGCTAAAAACAGGGGTGCTGAAGCAGCTACCCAAAATATTTCGTAAAATGGCATCGCTAAGATTTTCATTTAAGTTAGACCACCTTTCGTTTTCCATTTTTCGAGTGCCCGAAATGAGTTTATTTTGTGAAGGACCTACAATATATTTATTGCAAAATTGGACCAAATCAATTTTCTAAAACACTAGGCCATATTTAATGCACAATTGACCAAATGGTTGGGTTTCAAAAGTTTTTATCCACCTCTCGTCAAAAAGACAAATTTCCGCCGATTCAGTTGGAAGCGGGTCAAATTTGAACTGTGGCTGCCTCATAGTTTGCTATTTATTTTTTCCAAAAATCATTTCTAGGTACATAAGTATCTATTTAATCAGAGAAACATCAAAAGTTTTCCAAGATTCAACCACTAGCTAGGAACTGTCAAGCCCGCCGTTTTGACCGCATTTTGAAACGGGCATAAAAAATTCAAAAAAAATCAAAAATTGGAAAACCTTCGCATTGTGTCATTATATGTGACCAAGTTTAGAGGAAAAATAAAAAACTTGAAATACAGCAATTATTTAAAAAAAAGTGTTCTCAGAAACGAGCTATCATGTGTGGAGATCAATGCCTTTCAAGTCAGACGATCAATCTTATGGCCACATTGATGGCATAGTTTGTTCAAATGATCTCATATTGTGCACAAGGGTGCATATTGGAATGGCAAACAATGTTGCCTAAGGGAGTTATCATTTTCTTTGCACGGAAAATTCGTTTTCCATTTTTCGAGTGCCCGAAATGAGTTTATTTTGTGAAGGACCTACAATATATTTATTGCAAAATTGGACCAAATCAATTTTCTAAAATACTAGGCCATATTTAATGCACAATTGACCAAATGGTTGGGTTTCAAAAGTTTTTATCCACCTCTAGTGAAAAAGACAAATTTCCGCCGATTCAGCTGGAAGCGGGTCAAATTTGAACTGTGGCTGCCTCATAGCTTTCTCTTTATTTTTTCTAAAAATCATTTCTAGGTACATAAGTATCTATGTAATCAGATAAACATCAAAAGTTTTCCAAGATTCAACCACTAGCTAGGAACGGTCAACCCCGCTGTTTTGATCGCATTTTGAAACAGGCATAAAAAATTCAAAAAAAATCAAAAAATTGGAAAACCTTCGCATTGTGTCATTATATGTGACAAGTTTCTAGGAAAAATAATAAACTTGTAATACGAAAATTATTATTAAAAAAGTGTTCTCAGAAATGAGCTATCATGCGTGAAGATTCATGGCTTTCAAGCTAAATGATCAATCTTATGGCCACATTCATGGCATAGTTTGTTCAAATGATCTCATATTATGCACAAGGGTGCATCTTGGAATGGCAAACAATGTTGCCTAAGGAAGTTTTCATTTTCTTTGCACGGAAAATTCATTTTCCGTTTTCCGAGTGCCTGAAATGAGTTTTTTATGAAGGACCTACCATATATTTGTTGCAAAATTGGACCAAATAAATTTTATAAAATACTAGGCCATATTTAATGCATAATTGACAAAATGGTTGGGTGTCAAAAGTTTTGATCCACCTCTGGTGAAAAAGACAAATTCCCGCCGATTCAGTTGGAAGCGGGTCAAATTTGAACTGTAGCTGCCTCATAGTTTGCTATTTATTATTTCCAAAAATAATTTCTAGTTACATAAGTACCTATTTAATCACAAATACATGGTTTGGTGGCGATACGTCGAGGTTTGGACGGTGGCTGAGGGCCCCGACTCTAGAGCGCGTAAACTCGCATGCCCGCCGCGTGACCGTGGCGTTGCCATGTGTTCTGGGCTGCCTAGGCATGTTTAGTGGGTTGGGCACTCCCCAGGTAGGTGCTAGGAAGAAAAACACAACATAAGATTCTCACGAGGAGACCGATCAATGCTCAAATATGAATAAGCAGCCAAGTGTTTGATTAGCGGTACGGGAAATGCACATGGCTAATGGGTGTGAGTTTTGGCTGAGGATGATCAATTACTAAGAAGACCGTCTTCACAAATTTTCAACTCAAAAGGAGGAGCCTAGGTGGTACTTGCTTTGCAAAGTACCACACTGGACATAAATACGAATGTTGAAGCCGGGCTCAAAATAATGAATGGATTGAGCTGGCATTTGGTGGAGGATGGTTATTTGGGTAGAGGAAAGCACTGTAGAAAATGGATACCATCTGGACATGCCAAAGTGGTACTTCCTTCACAAAGTGTTTTTCTGAACAGAATAGGAAAATGAATATTTTTGAATTATTTTTGAACTACGCAAGGAAGGTTTTTTTACATATTTGACGAAGATATGACCCAAATAATTTATGAGATTTATTTGGGAATTTTGGGAATGACAGAAATATAGGTTGCTTCACAACCTAGGGCAAAAACTGCCACATGGACATGACACATAGGCAAAACTGATGAGGTGGCGCCTAGTCATAGCAACCCACCACAACTTACAAGGCTATGACCATCTGTATTGGTCGTTAGCAACTAGAAATAAGGCACTGGACCAGTGCTATCTGCTTTATGACCATTTCTTGTAAGAAAATTATGACCTTTCTGATCAAAATGGTCGTTATAGTTTAGGGTTTGGAGCCCCCCGAACATCTTTTGACCAATTGGTCTGAAATGGTCATAGATCTATGACCAATTCTTCCAGGGTCACTGACAGAAGGTCACTAGTTGACATATTTCTTGTAGTGACACAACTCCCGCCTAAAAGACTCCCTAAGTATAAAACATTCTCTCTTAAAGATTATTACTTTAGTCAATAACATAATGTCATTCTCTTATATTTGTCTTGTTTCAGGTTTCTAAAATGGCGTCCTATTGATAATCCTATGTATGCAGATGGAGGTTGTTCGCAAAGTTCTGAAGAAGCAACCATCACAGCCGGTACCAATCCTCACATGTAGAAGGTCTTACATCTTATTAGAATTCCTAAATGTTACAGTAAAGTATAATGAACTAGCTCTTGCAAAAATTCGACCTTATGTTCCTGGTTGTTTGGGATGAATGCTAGAGAGTACCAGGGCCAACTCTCTTGTTTATTTTTGTCCCTCAAGAGCTATTATCATGCTATCTGAATAAGCCTACCTGATCCTGTTAGCCCCTTGCTGCCAGCATTTGTTCTGTGGTCCATCTTGTTGAAACTGGAAGCGTATTGTCATTTCTGCTAATGGTTTAGTGGTTTTGTATGCCATTGAAATAGGGTAACTGGTCAGTAGCGACGAGGGTGGTATTTCTAGTGTCATATATTCCTTCTCTTTTCTCTTATCAAATTTGAGCTTCCGTTTGAAATATTATGTGTACTATTGCTGCTTGATGTGTGATGAAGTAATTTTATGTAAGTTTAGGAGTAAGTTTATCTGAATTTCTAGTGTCATAATTTAGGAGTAAGTTTATCTGAATTAATGTGTTTTATTAATGCATTGTGTGATGAAGCTACAATTGTAAGGACAACTTCATGCCCATCCTATTTTGTACTGTCGAAGTTGGGTAGTCCTTGTCAGTGCAACTGATATTTTTGCATTGAGGCCCACTAGTTAGTAATTGTTGGGCTGAGTGTGTGTACCATGTGTGTATGAATTTGGCCCAAAATCCCACCTTTTTGTGTATATACTCGTACCTGCAGGTTGGAACTAGAAAGAATGAAGAGTTTTTAGTCAGGACACATAACCATGGATCGTTTATATTTAGTTTAAAATTATAATCACAGTTCTGATCACAAGGGCCATTCTAGTGGAAAGCAATCATACCTTGCCATCTTCGCTAATAATAAAAATAGAAACTTCAAGTTAGTCATTCTATTCTGTTAAATCCTGATCGAAGTAGTCAGTGATGATTTCCCAAAACCTTCTAAAATCTTAAGTGTGCTCGCTTATGGAATGGAAAGTACAGATCGACACACATGCATCTTTTTCATCTGGATGAGTTGATGTTTCTTTTTCAGCCCATGCAACCTTTATGTTTAGACCTTTGCCAAAGATGCTTCCGCAGGAAGTTTATCGTATGCCATCTATGTATGTGCAAACACAGTTTGTAGTGTGGGTTACAGGATGGTTTGTAAATCCTCTGACCTGCTCTTGCTTGCAAGTAGTTGTCCACTTCTATTTGTGGAACCTCTCGTATGCTCTGGTTTGTAAATCCTGATTGAAGTAATTGCTTTGCTTACAGTTGTGCATTTGTGGGATATGTGTTCTTCCAATCAATCTGATCTATTTTTCCCTCTTTTTTTACATGTCACTAGTATAATACTTTTGCATCCAGATGTTTCAAGAGGTGTTTTTTGAGCTAAAACGATCTTCTGCTGGATATATTTCTAACTAAAACCACTCCTTATATTTTGCTCGTTTGTCTATGTTGTAATATTGGACTTGTATGATGAACCTACAAATGTATGTCTGCATGTAGACATGAAGGATCTGTAGGCTTTTGGTTGTCCTGTAATACTGACTTGTAACCATATGTATGAATGATGAATTGCCCAGATATATACATGGATACAAATTATCTCTTAAAGTGATGCAACTTTAATTAATATGAATGCATGTCGTTACATATATGTATGGCACGAAATGTAGTGAACATAAATTATTGTTGTTGAACTGTATTATAGGGGATTTGTGTGCTTGTAGATGCAACAATTACAGGCAGAAAAACTGTCGGGAACTCTTCTATCTGCCCTGAATTGCCAAACTGCCAGGAAATATCTTTATGCCGGGAATAGTTTTAACTGCCAGCAAAGATACTAGCATGAACGGCAGATAATCTGCCGGGGTTTCTACTAACTGCCGACAATTCCCTTTCCCGACAGGACTTTCAAGTGCAGTTTGTAATTGCCGGCAAAGAACATTCCCGGCAGTTAGTCTGCCTCTATTAGCTTGTTTTCCGGGCAGATAAGGTGCCCCCCTTAGTTTTGCTATGGTGTAGTGTGGGCCGAAGAGCTCTCCGGTCTTGGCCGCCATCGGCTTTTCCGTGACCGAGGAGTCTTTTTTCATTTCTCCATCCACCTGGTTCTCTTCCCAACTTAACCGATTTTGCATTCCTGCTCTTTTTTAAATACCTTTCTTATTTTTAGATCTTTAGTTTGCTCGTCCAATAATAATATTATTTTTGGGTCACATTGCGTTGTTTCTTGTCCCTCCATGTTGATTAATATTATTTTACCAATGACATTTTTTAATTTAGTTTGAACATTTTCTAAATACACGATGAACATATTTGGGTTACATGATTAAAAATTTCTGAAATACACAATGAATATAGTTTTAATACACGATAATGTTTTCTGAATACATGTTGAACATTTTCTTAACACGCAATGAACATTTTCAGGTTACAAGATTAACATTTTACCAAATACAAGGTGACATATTGTTAGTGTTCGATGACATTTTTCTAATACAGATTGAACCTTTTCTTAGTACATGATAAACATTTTTTAATACGCGGCTAACATTCTATAAATACGTGATGAACACTTTTTGGCATATGCTGAGCATTTTCTGAATAAACGGTGAATATTTCCTGAATATATGACAGGCATTTACCAAATACGTAATCAAACAACATTTTTAACACGCGACGACCATTTCTTATGACGCGGTGAACAATTTTCGGATATGCAATGAACATTTCTTCTGAATATGTGATGAAACTTTTTCTAATACGCGGTGAAAATTTTCAAATACATGATGAACATATTTGTGTATATACATTAATATTTGTTTTGTATGATGCAAATATTTACATGTTTATTTTAAAAATACTAGCAAACTAAATATTTAAAATATGAAAAATTAGAAAAATAAATATTTCAAAACACAAAAAATATTTAAAAAAAAGAGCGGAAACACTAAATTGGTTAAGGGCCGGAAGACAACCGGGTGTACGGAGAAAGAAAAAAAGGACTCTTCGGCCACTGGAAAGCCGAAGAATGCACTCCAGCCTAGTTTAGGTCAACGGCCATGCAACTTCGGCCTGGTAAAAACTGAAGAGCTCTTCAGCCGAGTTATGCCATTCTTCGGCTTATGAGAGACCAAAGAGTGCCTTTTCGCCTAAGCGAGACCAAAGACTACACTTCTGCCAAAGCGAGCCTGAAGAGTGCCTTTTCAGCTTAAGTGAGGCGACAGGGTCATACTTTTGGAATTTTTGAATTAGGGCATACATTTTCTGAATTGGTTAAAATAATAATAATAATTTAAAAAGTCTCTTTATCCATTCTTTTCTTATATTGGTAGAGGTGTTGCGTGCGTTAAAAAAAGGAGCATCAACAAAAGCACAATACTTCATTCGTCACATATTAATTGAGGCACATTCAGGGACGAAGCTAGAAAAAATGGTCACTGGGGTCAACCAATGCCTACTATAGCACAGGCTATGGCGTGACTCACGCTAAGAGCAATATAAAGAGGGAAAACCAAAAGTATTCCCACTATAACACAACAGAAATAACATCCATGGGCAACATGAAGAGCGAAAATATGCAATGGGCCAATGATATAAGTGGTATCATAATAATAAGATTGTCATACCAAGTACTGGTTCCACGAATTCATAAAATCATTTGTTTACATATTCAGGAAAAATAAGCAAAAAAGATGACTTCTGACAATTTCATTTGTTACTTCCTGATAAGGATGAACAAAATTAATATATTATATTCAGAACAATGGTGTGTAAGAAACAATATAGAGAATAAATAGCAATAACAAAAAGTCACAGTGATGTGAGATTCACATTTTATAACTTGCCTTCTCGATCTCCCATCTTCTTAAATAGATCAATTACAGCGTCATTTGTAATGGTAGTAAATATATCTTTCTCCACATAGCAAATCAAGCAATCACTCATGAACTGGTCCCCCATTTTGTTGCGTAAAACACTCTTCATGATATTCATTGTTGAAAAGCATCTCTCCACTGACGCCGTGGCAACCAACAAAATTAGCACCAGCTTTAGAAGTTGATACACCAAAGGGGAAGCAAGATGCTTCTTAGTGTCCACCAACTTTTTAGCAAGATCCGCAATGCCATCGAAATTGGCAAATCTTTGGTCTGCTTGGACATTGCCAATGTAAATCGAAGTTTGGCAAATCTTTGGTCCGCTTCACATGTACTACCCCAACTAGTCGTTCCGGGATTAACCCAACCTTGTCAACATACCTCAACACAACAACCATTTGTTCTTTGTCTGACACATCAGACGCCTCATCAATCAACAAACTGAAATCATCACCACCAATTTCTTCAAGAATAGAGTTCAATGTTATTTGTAACAAACAAGATTAAATATAATTTTTGGTGCTCGGAGAGATAAATCATACGAAATAAATAAAGAATAGCGATGCTAGTAAGTAGTAATTTACCTTTGCAAAATAATTTGCAAGTTCCTTTTGAATATCTGGAAACACCCATTTGCAATTTTTTGGAGCATTCTTAAGAACTCATTCCTCACATCCTCATTCTAATTTGCTAATGTTTGTACCAACTCTCGAAAATTCCCCTTATTTTTGGATTCCTTTGATTCATCATTGCCATGGAAAGCTAAACCTTGATATAACAAGTATCTAACAGATTCGACGGGAGTATTCAACCGAATACGATTTTACCTTTTTGTGATATCAGTTTGCTTGTTGAGGGAAACTTTAATGGACTGATCTTCATTCATCAAGCCATCACACCTTTTAGCAGCTACATTGTGATAGCTATTAATCTCACCCACATGAGTATCTAATCTGTATATTCCAACTAGAGAAACCATTGACAACAAATGCATCATTCCAACCTTGATGGTCGATGCAATCTCTGAACAAATAGCAATATTGGCAAAATGCCTTATGCACTTTATCACTATACTCTAACCAATGATAATCTTTAAACCATTCTGGCTTGAATCTTCTTTCGAATCGTCGGACAGTCTTCCGAGGATATATAAAGCCTTCTTTTGGCCTATAAGGTCCTGTAGTTAAATATATTCTTCTGATCTCTTGTTGCTTCTTTGGATTCTTAGTGTACTGTGATATTCTTTTTCGATTGGCCGGATCGAAAGGAAGTCCATCCAAATTAATGTTTGTTGTAGTAGTAGTAACAATATTTGATGCGTAATCTTGCCTTAGTCTAACTGGCCTTGAAGTCCCTACCAGATCAGTCTCTGGTGTCGTTCGTTTCAGTAGAAATTTGTCCATATCCTTCTAGCCCTAGCCTCCTAGATGCAGCAAAAAAACATAAATGCAAACTTAGTAATTAGCCATTTGAAGAAAATGAGAAACTGAGAAAGAGATTGGCGCACCTGCGTGATAACTGCCGACGAGGAGGGCAAGTGCCGAGTGGGCAACCAACACTTGGGAGATTAAAGATTATGCGACGGCGACGGCCGACCGGCCGGCCGACATCACCCTTGGAGATTAAGGATCGCCGCTGGAAATTGGGGATAGAGAGTTGGGGCGGGGGAAAAAATAGGCGAAGGCGATGAGACGGAGAGGCGACCTGGCGATGGCGGAAGAGATGAAGATGCATGTGTCGGTTGTTCACGACTTCGCGTACATCTACAGAAATCTACCCCTAATAATAAAGAGCTATTGCTTCTGGTCGTCCGTCATAAAATTGCCCCCAAAGTTGCCCTAAATTACCAACTATGCCACCTATAAGTGAAGAAAAAGTTCTTTTTTTTTTAAAACGCCACCAGATTTGCTTATTACATACTGATACACCCACCCACATATCACGAGGAGACAAGCAGCTGGGTGGCTACGGCCCAGGTCTTTCACGCGCGAGACCGCGGTTTGATTCCTGGTTTTGATCTTTTCTCTCTCCTTTTCTTTGCACGCCTCCAACATCCGTCGCGCAGTAATGGCCGGCCCATGTGTCGGTCGTGACGCCCCTGCTTTTAATTATTTAATTATTTTTCCTTTTCCCTTTATTATTCTGTATTTGTTTCTCCTTCTTTCAATTAATTCGGGATTTCCAAAAATCCAAATTTCAAAAGCTGCAACTTTTGAAAAAAATATATCGAGAAATCATAAAAATGTTCATGATTTCAAAAACATGTTTGTATATTATAAAAATATCATGATTTAAAATAAAATTATAGAAATAAATATGTTCATGATTTTAAAAAAATGACCATGTATTCAAAAAATATTTCGTAATATGAAAAATAATGTCCATGAAATTTTTAAAAACGTTCAAAAAATTTAAAAAGTCCGTAAATGACGAACAAAACAATCCGTCGCTTACATAGAGGTTTTATTAGGGATCTGTAGATGTCGTTTTATGATTTTATTTAGTCCCTCGCTCGTCGGGTTAAAAAAAGGTTTCCGTGTTCTGTACAAAGCTGAGCCCCAAAAATTGACACAACTTCCTATGGGTTCGTTTTTGTAAGCTATATGAAAATGATTAAATGTTTATTTTGCCTTCATACACAACTATGTTTATTCTGATGCCACAGTTTTTATTGGTTATGAGAAACACCGTTGTGCTAGGTCAAGGCGAGACACATCATTCATCAGTCTAGCTCAGGCATAGTCCATCAATGCAGTTTGCTCGGCCAAAAAATATTTCATTGTAGCGCCTTACAAAATCAAGTCAGTTAGGAGACCATCACATTTTTAGTTTTTAAAATGACCTCTTAGAAGTCCCTTATCTCATCATGACATCATTCAGACATAGTTTATGAAATGACATTTTAAAAGTCCTTATCTCATCCTGGCATTTGATTCAGACTTTTTTTTATCTCTACCACATCCGCGTAATCTGATTGTTTTTCTTCCGTTGCAACGCACGGACATATTTACTAGTTGAAGACCAAACGTCAAACGTGTACGTGTGTAAGCCTAAGCCATGTCTTATGCATTGGGCCTTGTGTGCTCGCGTTGTGTAGAGCTGTACGTCACAATATTTTTTTAACCTTTACTAGAATTTATGGATGTTATGGGCTGAGACTATGAATAATTGGACATTAGCTGCTGGGCTGGGGTACTCGAAGGCATTGGGGTCAATTGACCCCGGCGTCCATACTAGAGCTTCGTCCCCGGGCACATTTAGTACAAAGTTGTACTAAGGGTAGGGATGAAAACGGAGCGAAAACGGATGGAACTGAGTGCTATCACATTTGTTTTCATATTCTTTTGTATAAGCGGAAACAAATACAGAAACCCCGAAAATGAATACGGAAACAGATACTACCAAAAACAGACACGGAGCGAATATAGATCGGACACAAAAACAGAAGTGAGAGTTGACCGAAACTTAAAAAACCCTTCAATCATAGAGAAATACACATAAAAACAAATAAGTTTAATGAATTGTTAACATGGCTACAAAACAATATGTTTATTTTAGCAACTTAGCATAGTATAGTATTGTACTAGTACTGGACAATTTCGTAAGGAGAAGTTGAATACATGTGCGGTAGTAGAGGTTGGGCCTCAAATGATCGTGGTTAGCTACAAAGTAGCCATATGCATATAGTAAAAACAGAAATTCCATATTCACGGAAACGAAAAGTTTCGTTTCCATGTCTGTTTCACCAGAAAACACCGTTCCGTTTTTGTTTCTGTTTTCACATAAAAAATTGCATTTCCACTTCCGTTTTGCAAATTTCCGTTTCCGTTTTCATATTTCCTCTCCTTTCCATTTTTCCTCCGGAAAAGCGGAAAGTTTCCACTCCATTTTCATCCCTAACTAAGGGTGCATCAATTAATATAAAATGAAGGGAAGTTTGTTCTTTAATTACTAGAATTGCTTGCTAATGAAAGTTGATTTGTTTTAAATGTAATAAGCTGATTCTTACCAACATGTCCTTTTTTGTGCCATTTCTCTATCAAAAAATGACAGTGGTATGAACAAAAGTTAGAAATAAGGAAATTAGCCACCATCTTCAGCAGGCCCAACTGCACCTAACAGAGAAAGATGTGTGGCGCGATGCATTTGGAAATCAGGAGCCTTCTCTTCTATGTGTGGCAAACAAGTTGTTCAAATGGATTTGGGTCAGCAGGTGCATGTTGAAGATAGTCTTTGCCTAGCTTCTCCCAAGTGACCTCGCACTTTTGGGAAGAAGTGGAAATAATGACCATACTCCGGACGTTGTGTTTTTGTGCTCCAGCTCAAATGAGCTTGAGTGAACAGTTTTCCGCAAAAAAAAATTTTGCATGAACAGTAAATCCAAAAAAAAAGGAAAACCAATTTTAATAATTGGGAATTTTTTTGGTACGAACATTTCGAGTGCTCACAAAATTTCATTACGAAATAACAATTGTGGAAGTCGTGGAAAAAATCAGAACTTCAAAATGCTTTTGAAAATAACACTTTTGGAGCATCAAAATTTTTTTTTGCCATGACTTCTACAATGCTTATTTCACGATGAAATTTTGCAAGCACTGAAGACATTCGTCGGAGTTCACCACACAAAAATTCAGAATTTATTGAATATATTCTTTTCTTGTGATTTTACTGTTCATCGCGAGCTCAAATAAGCTCACGAGCAGAATATGACTTTTGCCATACTCCTTGCTACCTTCAGCCTGCATATGTCTTGAGCAATTTCAAGAAGAATTATTTTATATGTGAGGACTTCCTCCGCACCGTCGACAGTGAGACCGCTAGAGTTTCGTCACCAGCGCTCGTCGACGGCAAGTCTGTCTTTTTTTAAACCGAGCTTTAACCCTTTCCCATTAAATGAGTAACGAAAATACAATGCCGATCCAAAAGATGTTCAGGAGACGGCCAACCCACTTCAGGTGCTCACAATTGGAACACCCATTTCAGGACGAAAACCCGACGACGCCACAAAACACTATCCTACCATTAGTTCAAAGCTCAGGCAAGAGAAAATAGTTCAACTCTCATGCGGAAGCAGACAAGAATAAGTATCGATAACCAAAACGAGGGCTCGAGGAGTAAGCGTGTGTAGACAACATCTAGCGACTTCAAAGGAATCAACTCGTCGAAGAGTCCCTATGCGCTGCCGCACACATCCTCATCATGCTAGTGGCATTCTCTCTAAGCATCATCGCACCATGCTCACACAGATCACCTTGGTCTTCCTTCTTCCGCAAACCTGCCAAAGTTATAAGAGAAATACACGAGAAAACACAACTTCAAACGACATTCTAGGGTACTTGAATGTGGCACCCCGACTCAGAGCGACCGGTTTACCTTGCATTGTCAACTTAGAGATCATGTCTTCTGGCAACACGCAACATCTTGGTACAGAAATCACCGCTTTATTGAAACTAGCGGAAGCATAATGTTACATTACATCAAGTAGCGAGGCCAAGCGGCACACTCCATGCGGCTGAACAATATGTACATTATTTAGTGAACATAAAGGGGCCTCGAGCACGACATCTACATGGTAGCGGAACAACGATGTAGCGGGACTCCATAGCACAGGGACAACGATGTGGACACGGTCTAGACACAGCAGCACCCCGATCCAGTTAGACTTTCCTAAAATCTGGCATAACACGTCATGTCAGTACATTGAATGTACTTGCAAGCTCACAGCAAGAAAAACCATAATGGCAAACAATATCACGACATTTAAACAAGTTCAATGCAAGTATCAACATGCTACTCATGCAGTGACCAAACTTGTGCATCGAGTCACTCGGACTCCCTTACCAACAGGTTGCATCGCAACCGAACAGTGATCACGATGGACCACGAACGAAACCACTTTTGGTTCAACAGGTTACTTCGGAACCCAAACAGTGATCACTCCCGGATCACAAGTAATACCACAACAGTCAGTCCCCCTGACATCATCATAACTCAACAGTGCAATGCAAATAACTTAGTGTGCAAGATTATTTATGAAAGTTGATCCATGGTGTGACTTACTTACGAATTGGGCCCTTATCCGCAGGCGCGGCTAACGATAGATTAATACACTCTGCAGAGGTAGCACACTTTAACCACACCACGGAACCCATGGCCTCGCACTCCCATTCGGGTGGACCAACGGCATTCTGACAGAACCCTCCCATTGCCATGACACTCTTACAGCCACTCCGACCAACTCCCCTCTGGGATCAGTCCTGGGTGACCGAGCCTACCAAAGGCAAAATTACCACCGTCGTGGCAAATAAACAGTCCCAAACGGGGACACGATACCATAACAACAACAGGTCCACAAGGTTATGTCTGCTTATCGGGCCAGGGTAACGCACGCCCATAACCTTCCCTGGTTGGAGGTACCGACAAGAGGCATAACAACGGAACGACTACGGCCTCCCCATACTAAGGCAAATGTGGTTGCACTTGGCAGCCCGATTCAGTGACACCATGACCCGACCAACTTTTAAGTTCAAGTTCAATTACCATCAGGTTTAACTTGAAAATAAAAATGCCTGAGTCACAATATGCCATGCTCATGCAACCATGTATCATGCATCATATATAACATTAACAATAACAGATCAACCTTATTCAAAGTTCCACTTGCACAAACTCAACTTGCAACTTTTCTTGTCCTTTCTTACTGGTTATTTCTACTCATTACTTTGGTTGGTATATATCAAATAAAACTCATTTTTCATATAGCAAAATAATATTCATGCTCATAATACCGTAGTCATGACAAAATTTACTTAGATCAACTACTCAAGCTATAACTCACTAGCTCAAGCATTCATTTCTGTTAACTAAGCATTTTGATCATAACATGCTAAATAACACAAGCATCATTTATTTTTAATACTATATGCAATGAATATAATATAAATTCAAGTAGAAAATCATGAACATTGCAAAGACACCATGATCATGTTGTTGTGGCTTAACTTAGTGCAGAGGAGCTTCACACTCCTCCTGGATGCCTTCAAGACAAGCTTCACCTTCTGAAAATAAATCAAATGACAAAAAGAAAATATCAAGAACACTTCTGAAAATTACCAGAAATTCTAGGCAGCAAGGAAAAATCCCACCTTGGGTGTGCTACTAGAATTTTCCAGTAAGAACAGAATGCAAAAAGAATCAACTCATTCGGACTTGTAGAATAAAAGTTATAGCTAGTCAAAGTTCTGGTCAAATTTGAACTAAATTTGAATTAAAAAGAAAAACCCGAGGGGTGACGTCGAAGGCGTAAAACGCCAGGTGTTGGGGAACGTAGCAGAAATTCAAAAAAATTCCTACGAGTCACCAAGATCTATCTATGGAGAGACCAGCAACGAGGGGAAGGAGAGTGCATCTACATACCCTTGTAGATCGCTAAGTGGAAGCGTTCAAGAGAACGGGGTTGAAGGAGTCGTACTCGTCGTGATCCAAATCACCGGAGATCCTAGTGCCGAACGGACGGCACCTCCGCGTTCAACACACGTACAGCCCGGTGACGTCTCCCACGCCTTAATCCAGCAAGGAGAGAGGGAGAGGTTGAGGAAGACTCCGTCCAGCAGCAGCACAACGGCGTGGTTGTGGTGGAGGAGCGCGGCAATCCTGCAGGGCTTCGCCAAGCACCGCGAGAGAGGAGAAGGGAGAGAGGTAGGGCTGCGCCAGGGAGAGGTCAAAACTCATGTGTTGGCAGCCCTCAAGACCTCCACTATATATAGGGGAGAGGGAGGGGGTGCACCCCCTCTAGGGTTTCCACCCCAAGGGGTGTAGCAGCCCCAATCCCATCTAAGGGTGGCGGCCAAGGGGGGAGAGGGGGGAAACTTGCCCCCCAAGTTAGGTGGAAGCACCCCCTCCCCAAACCCTAGGCGCCTTGGGCCTTGGTGGGGGGGGGGGGCGCACCAGCCCACCTGGGGCTGGTCCCCTCCCACACTTGGCCCATGCAGCCCTCTGGGGACGGTGGCCCCACTTGGTGGACCCCCGGTACCCTCCCGGTGGTCCCGGTACGTTACCGATAAAACCCGAAACTTTTCCGGTGACCAAAACAGGACTTCCCATATATAAATCTTTACCTCCGGACCATTTCGGAACTCCTCGTGACGTCCGGGATCTCATCCGGGACTCCGAACAACATTCAGTAACCACATACAAACTTCCTTTATAACCCTAGCGTCATTGAACCATAAGTGTGTAGACCCTACGGGTTCGGGAGACATGTAGACATGACCGAGACGTTCTCCGGTCAATAACCAACAGCGGGATCTGGATACCCATGTTGGCTCCCACATGTTCCACGATGATCTCATCGGATGAACCACGATGTCAAGGACTCAATCGATCCCGTATACAGTTCCCTTTGTCTAGCGGTATTATACTTGCCTGAGATTCGATCGTCGGTATACCGATACCTTGTTCAATCTCGTTACCGGCAAGTCTCTTTACTCGTTCCATAACACATCATCCCGTGATCAACCCCTTGGTCACATTGTGCACATTATGATGATGTCCTACCGAGTGGGCCCAGAGATACCTCTCCGTTTACACAGAGTGACAAATCCCAGTCTCGATTCGTGCCAACCCAACAGACACTTTCGGAGATACCTGTAGTGCACCTTTATAGCCACCCAGTTACGTTGTGATGTTTGGTACACCCAAAGCATTCCTACGGTATCCGGGAGTTGCACAATCTCATGGTCTAAGGAAAAGATACTTGACATTAGAAAAGCTTTAGCATACGAACTACACGATCTCTGTGCTAGGCTTAGGATTGGGTCTTGTCCATCACATCATTCTCCTAATGATGTGATCCCGTTATCAACGACATCCAATGTCCATGGTCAGGAAACCATAACCATCTATTGATCAACGAGCTAGTCAACTAGAGGCTTACTAGGGACATGGTGTTGTCTATGTATCTACACATGTATCTGAGTTTCCTATCAATACAATTATAGCATGGATAATAAATGATTATCATGAACAAGGAAATATAATAATAACTAATTTATTATTGCCTCTAGGGCATATTTCCAACAGTCTCCCACTTGCACTAGAGTCAATAATCTATTTCACATCGCCATGTGATTAACACTCACAGGTCACATCGCCATGTGACCAACATCCAAAGAGTTTACTAGTGTCATTAAACTAGTTCACATCATCATGTGATTAAGACTCAATGAGTTCTGGGGTTTGATCATGTTTTGCTTGTGAGAGAGGTTTTAGTCAACGGGTCTGCAACATTCAGATCCGTATGTACTTCGCAAATATCTAGGTCATATTGTAAATGCTGCTTCCAGGCTCCTCTTGGAGCCATTCCAAATGGTCGCTCCACTATACGTATCCGGTTTGCTACTCAGAGTCACTCGGATAGGTGTTAAAGCTTGCATCGACGTAACCCTTTACGCCGAACTCTTTATCACCTCCATAATCGAGAAACATGTCCTTATTTGTTACAAGGACAATTTTGACCGTTGTCCAATGATCCATTCCTGGATCATTCTTGTACCCCTTGACTAACTCATGGCAAGGCACACTTCAGGTGCGGTACTCAGCATAGCATACTATAGAGCCTATGTCTGAAGCATAGGGGACGACCTTCGTCCTTTCTCTCTTTTCTGCCATGGTCGAGCTTTAAGTCTTGACTTCATACCTTACATCTTAGGCAAGAACTCCTTCTTTGACTGATCCATCTTGAACACCTTCAAGATCATGTCAAGGTATGTGCTCATTTGAAAGTACTATTAAGCGGTTTTTGATCTATCCTTATAGATCTTGATGCTCAATGTTCAACTAGCTTAAACCGGGTTTTCACTTGAAAAACATTTTTCAAATAACCCTATATGCTTTACAGAAAATTCTACATCATTTCTGATCAACAATATGTCAACAACATATACTCATCAGAAATTCTATAGTGCTCCCACTCACTTCTTTGGAAATACAAGTTTCTCATAAACTTTGTGTAAACAAAAATCTTTGATCATCTTATCAAAGTGCATATTCCAACTCCGAGATGCTTACTCCAGTCCATGGAAGGATCGCTGGAGCTAGCATACCTTTTAGCATCCTTAGGATCGACAAAACTTTTCTGATTGTATCACATACAACCTTTCCTTACGAAAACTGGTAAGGAAACTCGTTTTGACATCCATCTGCCAGATTTCATAAATGCAACTAATGCTAACATGATTCCGACGGACTTAAGCATCGCTACGAATGAGAAAATCTCATTGTAGTCAACTCCTTGAACTTGTGAAAAAACTCTTTGCCACAAGTCGAGCTTCATAGACGGTGACATTACCATCCACGTCCGTCTTCTTCTTAAAGATCCATTTATCTCAATGGCTTGCCGATCATCGGGCAAGTCCACCAAAGTCCATGCTTTGTTCTGATACATGGATCCTATCTCGGATTTCATGGCTTCTAACCATTTGTCAGAATTTGGGCCCACCATTGCTTCTCCATAGCTCGTAGGTTCATTGTTGTCTAGCAACATGACCTTCAAGACAGGATTACTGTACAACTCTGAAGCAGTACGCATCCTTTTCACCCTACGAGGTACGGTAGTGACTTGATCCGAAGTTTCATGATCACTATCATAAGCTTCTACTTCAATTGGTGTAGGTGCCACAGGAACAACTTCCTGTGCCCTGCTACACTCTAGTTGTAGTGACGGTTCAATAACCATATCAAGTCTCCACCATCCTCCCACTCAACTTTTTGAGACAAACTTTTCCTCGAGAAAGGACCCGATTCAAGAAACAATCCCTATTGCTTTCGGATCTGAATTAGGAGGTATACCCAACTGTTTTGGGTGTCCTATGAAGATGCATTTTATTCGCTTTGGGTTCGAGCTTATCAACCTGAAACTTTTTCACATAAGCGTCGCAGCCCCAAACCTTTACGAAACGAAAACTTAGGTTTCTCCAAACCATAGTTCAAACGGTGTCGTCTCAACGGAATTACGTGGTGCTCTATTAAAGTGAGTGTGATTGTCTCTAATGCCTAACCCATGAACGATTGTGGTAATTCGATAAGAGACATCATGGTACGCACCATATCCAATAGGGTGCAACTATGATGTTCGGAAATACCATCACACTATGGTTTTCCAGGCGGTATTAATTGTGAAACAATTTCCACAATGTCTTAATTGCGTGCCAAAGCTCATAACTCAGATACTGATCTCGATGATCATATCATAGACATTTTATCCTCTTGTCACGATGATCTTCAACTTCACTCTGAAATTATTTGAACCATTCAATAATTCAGACTTGTGCTTCATCAAGTAAATATACTCAACATCTACTTGAATCATCTGTGAAGTAAGAACATAACAATATTCACTGCATGCCTCAGCACTCATTGGACTGCACACATCAAAATATGTTACTTCCAACGAGTTGCTATCTTGTTCCATCTTACTGAAAAACGAGGTTTTTCAGTCATCTTGCCCATGTGGTATGATTTGCATATCTCAAGTGATTCAAAATCAAGTGAGTCCAAACGATCCATCTGCATGGAGTTTCTTCATGCATATACACCAATAGACATGGTTCGCATGTCTCAAACTTTTCAAAAACGAGTGAGTCCAAAGATCCATCAACATGGAGCTTCATGCGTTTTATACCAATATGACTTACATGGCAGTGCCACAAGTAAGTGGTACTATCATTACTATCTTATATCTTTTGGCATGAAAATGTGTATCACTACGATCGAGATTCAATAAACCATTCCTTTAGGTGCAAGATCATTGAAGGTATTATTCAAATAAATAGAGTAACCATTATTCTTCTTAAATGAATAACCGTATTGCGATAGACATAATCCAATCATGTCTATGCTCAACGCAAACACCAAATCTCGATGGTAGAGGGAGCGTGCGATGTTTGATCACATCAACCTTGGAAACACTTCCAACACATATCGTCAGCTCACCTTTAGCTAGTCTCCGTTTATTCCGTAGTTTTTATTTCGAGTTACTAACACTTAGCAACCGAACCGGTATCTAATCCCCTGGTGCTACTAGGAGTACTAGTAAAGTACACATTAACATAATGTATATCCAATATACTTCTATCGACCTTGCCAGCCTTCTCATCTACCAAGTATCTAGGGTAATTCCGCTCTAGTGACTATTCCCCTTATCACAGAAGCACTTAGTCTCGGGTTTGGGTTCAGCCTTGGGTTTCTTCACTAGAGCAGCAGCTGATTTGCCGTTTCATGAAGTATCCCTTCTTGCCCTTGCCCTTTTTGAAACTAGTGGTTTCACCAACCATCAACAATTGATGCTCCTTCTTGATTTCTACTTTCGCGGTGTCAAACATCGCGAATACCTCAAGGATCATCATATCTATCCCTGATATGTTATAGTTCATCACGAAGCTCTAGCAGCTTGGTGGCAATGACTTTGGAGAAACATCACTATCTCTTCTGGAAGATCAACTCCCACTCGATTCAAGTGATTGTTGCACTCAGACAAACTGAGCACAAGCTCAACAATTGAGCTTTTCTCCCTTAGTTTGCAGGCTAAGAGAATCGTCGGAGGTCTCATACCTCTTGACGTGGGCACGAGCCTGAAATCTCAGTTTCAGCCCTCGAAACATCTCATATGTTCCGCGATGTTTCGAAAACGTCTTTGGTGCCTCAACTCTAAACCGTTTAGCTGAACTATCACGTAGTTATCAAAACGTGTATGTCCGATGTTCGCAACAGCCACAAACGACGTTTGGGGTTCAGCACACTGAGCGGTGCATTAAGGACATAAGCTTTCTACTGTCCGCATAATCGCTACTGTCAACTTTCAACTATATTTTCTCTAGGAACATATCTAAACAGTGGAACTAAAGCGCGAGCTTACGACATAATTTGCAAAGATCTTTTGACTATGTTCAAGATAATTAAGTTCATCTTATGAACTCCCACTCAGATAGACATCCCTCTAGTCATATAAGTGATTACATGATCCGAGTCAACTAGGCTGTGTCCGATCATCACGTGAGACGGACTAGTCATCATCGGTGAACATCTTCATGTTGATCGTATCTACTATACGACTAATGCTCGACCTTTTGGTCTCTGTGTTCCGAGGCCATGTCTGTACATGCTAGGCTCGTCAAGTTAACCCTAAGTGTTTTGCATGTGTAAAACTGTCTTACACCCATTGTATGTGAACGTAAGGATCTATCACACCCGATCATCACGTGGTGCTTCGAAACGACGAACTTTAGCAACGGTGCACAGTTAGGGGAGAACACTTCTTGAAATTGTTGTAAGGGATCATCTTATTTACTACCTCGTTCTAAGTAAACAATATGCATAAACATGATAAACATCACATGCAAATATATAGTAGTGACATGATATGGCCAATATCATATAGCTCCATTGATCTCCATCTTCGGGGTTCCATGATCATCTTGTCACCGGCATGACACCATGATCTCCATCATCATGATCTCCATCATCGTGTCTTCATGAAGTTGTCACGCCAACGACCACTTCTACTTCTATGGCTAACGCGTTTAGCAATAAAGTAAAGTAATTTACATGGCGTTCTTCAATGACACGCAGGTCATACAAAAATAAAGACAACTCCTATGGCTCCTGCCGGTTGTCATACTCATCGACATGCAAGTCGTGATTCCTATTACAAGAACATGATCAATCTCATACATCACATATCATTCATCACATTCTTTTTGGCCATATCACATCACATAGCATACCCTGCAAAAACAAGTTAGACGTCCTCTAATTGTTGTTTGCATGTTTTACGTGGCTGCTACGGGTTTCTAGCAAGAACGTTTCTTACCTACGCAAAAACCACAACGTGATATGTCAATTGCTATTTACCCTTCATAAGGACCCTTTTCATCGAATCCGATCTGACTAAAGTGGGAGAGACTGGCACCCGCTAGCCACCTTATGCACCAAGTGGATGTCAATCGGTGGAACCTGTCTCACGTAAGAGTACGTGTAAGGTCGGTCCGGGCCGCTTCATCCCACAATACCGTCGAAACAAGATTGGACTAGTAACGGTAAGCATATTGAACAAAATCAACGCCCACAACTACTTTGTGTTATACTCGTGCAAAGAATCTACGCAATAGACCTAGCTCATGATGCCACTGTTGGGGAACGTAGCAGAAATTCAAAAAATTTCCTACGAGTCACCAAGATCTATCTATGGAGAGACCAGCAAAGAGGGGAAGGAGAGTGCATCTACATACCCTTGTAGATCGCTAAGCGGAAGCGTTCAAGAGAACGGGGTTGAAGGAGTCGTACTCGTCGTGATCCAAATCACCGGAGATCCTAGTGCCGAACGGACGGCACCTCCGCGTTCAACACACGTACAGCCCGGTGACGTCTCCCACGCCTTGATCCAGCAAGGAGAGAGGGAGAGGTTGAGGAAGACTCCGTCCAGCAGCATCACAATGGCGTGGTGGTGGTGGAGGAGCGTGGCAATCCTGCAGGGCTTCGCTAAGCACCGCGAGAGAGGAGAAGGGAGAGAGGTAGGGCTGCGCCAGGGAGAAGTCAAAACTCATGTGTTGGCAGCCCTCAAGACCTCCACTATATATAGGGGAGAGGGAGGGGGTGCGCCCCCTCTAGGGTTTCCACCCCAAGGGGTGCGGCTGTCCCAATCCCATCTAAGGGTGGCGGCCAAGGGGGGACAGGGGGGAAACTTGCCCCCCAAGTTAGGTGGAAGCACCCCCTCCCCAAACCCTAGGCGCCTTGGGCCTTGGTGGGGGGGGGGCACACCAGCCCACCTGGGGCTGGTCCCCCCCCCCCCCACACTTGGCCCATGCAGCCCTCTGGGGCCGGTGGCCCCACTTGGTGGACCCCCGGTACCCTCCCGGTGGTCCCGGTACGTTACCGATAAAACCCAAAACTTTTCCGGTGACCAAAACAGGACTTCCCATATATAAATCTTTACCTCCGGACCATTCCGAAACTCCTCGTGACGTCCGGGATCTCATCCGGGACTCCGAACAACATTCGGTAACCACATACAAACTTCCTTTATAACCCTAGCGTCATCGAACCTTAAGTGTGTAGACCCTACGGGTTCGGGAGACATGTAGACATGACCGAGACGTTCTCCGGTCAATAACCAACAGCGGGATCTGGATACCCATGTTGGCTCCCACATGTTCCACGATGATCTCATCGGATGAACCACGATGTCAAGGACTCAATCGATCCCGTATACAATTCCCTTTGTCTAGCGGTATTATACTTACCCGAGATTCGATCGACGATATACCGATACCTTGTTCAATCTCGTTACCGGCAAGTCTCTTTACTCGTTCCGTAACACATCATCCCGTGATCAACCCCTTGGTCACATTGTGCACATTATGATGATGTCCTACCGAGTGGGCCCAGAGATACCTCTCCGTTTACATGGAGTGACAAATCCCAGTCTCGATTCGTGCCAACCCAACAGACACTTTCGGAGATACCTGTAGTGCACCTTTATAGCCACCCAGTTACGTTGTGACGTTTGGTACACCCAAAGCATTCCTACGGTATCCGGGAGTTGCACAATCTCATGGTCTAAGGAAAAGATACTTGACATTAGAAAAGCTTTAGCATACGAACTACACGATCTCTGTGCTAGGCTTAGGATTGGGTCTTGTCCATCACATCATTCTCCTAATGATGTGATCCCGTTATTAACGACATCCAATGTCCATGGTCAGGAAACCATAACCATCTATTGATCAACGAGCTAGTCAACTAGAGGCTTACTAGGGACATGGTGTTGTCTATGTACCCACACATGTATCTGAGTTTCCTATCAATACAATTATAGCATGGATAATAAACGATTATCATGAACAAGGAAATATAATAATAACTAATTTATTATTGCCTCTAGGGCATATTTCCAACACCAGGGCGCCACCACTCATACCGCTTCGGGCGCGGCCTGAGTGGCTGACAGCGGGCCCCATCTGTCAGGCCGGAGGGGGAGAGAGAGAGAAACAGAGGCGGGCGGCGCGGCAACGGCGACTTCTTCGGCGAGGACTGCCCGGCGACGAGATCTAGAGGGATAGGATTGAAGTGGAGGTGGAGACGCACCTGCCCGTACCTGTAGCGTGGCTAGCGGTGGCCTGACGGGGTCGGAACGGAGCTCTCCAGCGGCGGCAGCGGGCGAAGCTCGTCGGAGTTGGTGGTTCCGGTGACGCAGGGCCAGTCCAGCAGCACCAGCTCGCACCAGTGGATCACCACGAACACGCCGGAGGGGTCAACTGAGCTCGAGCGGCTTTGGAGCGGGTGGGGGCAGAGGAAGGGGATCGCTCATGAGCTCGGGGCGGGGACGGCGGCCAGAGGCCTGCCCGGACGGGCTGCGGCGCTCTACGGGTATGTGGAGGTGTGATGAGTGTGTGTGTGTGTGTGTGTGTGTGTGGAGAGAGGAACGTGCTCGGGGGGGCTCTATTTATAGCCGAGGCCGAGGCGGGGATCGAGAGCTCGCCGGAGTTCTTCACTACAAGAAATCTGTTAATCCATGACGGATTTCTGGTGACGTTCTAGAAATCTGTCACGGAAACCGTCACCAATTAGCAAGATGCATTTGGGCCCAAGTAGGGCAGCCCCCTCATAACAGACATGGAAATACCGTCACGAAAACTGTCATGGATCGACCAATCGGGACTAGTTAATTTTTCCTTTATACAACATCATGACCTTGCTCCTGTTGATGTGGCGTCACCATTTGAGTTACATTGTAATTTGAATATGTAATAATGTTAAACAAGAAAGAATCATAATGAGATTAAATAGCACCAATTTGAATATATTAGTATAGCAGACACACACGAGGACAATATGAAGCTCGCCCAGTATCAAAAAGGTAAAGATACCAAATTACCAGATAATGCATGTATTCCAGAAATTTTAAACGCTGTATAAAATCCTAGTATCCCTTAAAAAAAGTTTGAAATAGTTTTGAAGGAAAGCGCGCGGAGAATAAAACATTGCTATAGTAATTGCTATAGTAATTGGATCTGGTTGAACTGAAAATGGCGTTGGGGACATCAATTGGTCATTTGGGTTCTCTGGTTGTATTACAATTGGGACTGAAATGGACACATTTTTTTGCTTGTAGGATGGTGAGAAGAAGGAAGGTGCTGCAAGTGCCAGGCGAAGGGGTCGGATGCTGCTGAAACCCTTGCTGTGAGGGCCTCTGTATAGGTTTCCACTCAATACTCTACTTATTTTCTGAGAAATACCATGCATAACCGAGTAGCTAATTCTGTTTTTTGACTAGACCAAGCACCTACGGGTGAAATGGACGTGAACCTTCAGAAATCAAATGTTTGGCGCCGGCGCGGCTCTGGCGCCTGCTGGATGGTGCTCCTGGAACAAGACGGCGCGGAGGCCCTCCTCTCGCAGGATGTGCTGACGCAGCGCACGCAGCAGCATGTTTGGGACGAGCGCGAGCGCGATGGCCTTGTCCCGACGATGACGGCGGCGAACATCAGTGCTCCTTCTCGTCCTCTATCTCCAAGGACGTGCGCCGGTACAGCTCGGGCAACCCTGCCCCGAACGCCGACCACCCATCTGGCGATGTACAGGTCGTCCTCATGCGTGTGGATTCGCCTCCTGCTGGACTGAACACTTGCAATGTGGACATGGTGATCCTCCTTTTCCCTCCCCCCTCTACCCAAAATCTGGATGACATTTACATCTATACATACATACATATGTTTTAATTTTGACTGAAACAATCTGGATGGCGCCTACATCTGTAGATAAATATGAATAAGAACCATGCTTTGGTTCAGTTTGTACGTATCAATTTGGTTTAACTTTGACTGAAAATATATATGAATAAATTTTGGTTTCTAGGCCCTTGTAATGATGGGCTTACTGTCCGACAGTTTTCATTTCTTCAGTTATCCTTGTTAGTCGTGACCCCTTTAGCTAATCTGTTTGGAACAGGTGGGTGGTACATTTACATGTTGTTTGATCGAAAGGCGAAACTGTTAGTATTATCATGTTTGCTTTCCTTGGAAATGATTCACCACTAGGAGCAAATTATTAGTTTACTGTTTATAATCTGTATCATTTTGTAAATTATCATTCCCTGGCTCATTTTAATTTTTTTGCATTCCCTGGCTCATTTTAATTTTGTTCATGTGGTGGAGTATAACTGTTGTTGTTTCGCCTGTTAATTTAGTTGACTTTCTCTCCTGAAATCTAGCCAAACGCAGAAACAAGCACACTAGCGTATCTGTACCGGCAAGGTCTCTTTTCACACCATCTAGTCCAAAACCAAAAGCTGTTGTATTCTCTGATGAACTTCAAGGCAACGAAAATGCAGCAGATATATGCAAGCTTCCTTGGGTGCCTGCACAAGATATACATGACATGCAAGCAGAGCCATATTAATATAGGTACAGCGTACACTACACCTTTACACTAAGTATTTACTTTGGGCAGCTTATCATCCATATTCTTGCAGCTTTATGTTCCATCTAATATGTATAGAAATCAATGTGTATACGTAACCAGACGTGTCATTAGCTAGTTTAAATCCTCACAGTCGGCAATATAACTTGCCATCACATGCCAATTTGTTTACTTAACCATACCTTATAATGGGTTAGCCCCATGCACTTACTGTTTATTCGGTCCAGAACCAATGGTTGAACCAACTGCTGCACTTTTAGTTCTGTGATGTGTGTTTGTTGTCACTTGTAGGATAACTCGATTATACTTTCATTTGACGCAGCTTTCTTTGGACTAATTTTGCTTGTTTTCACGTGTGTTGCACACATTTACGTGGTACCTTAGTATAGTAGTGTAGTGTCCACGGATGATTGCTTGGAAAATCAACTAATATTACTATCTGTATTCATTTGGGAGCTTGCTTTTTATAACATACTATAATTTTGAATGTGTTCTAATTCTACACCGGTTTGGCAGTTAATCCATGTTACTGGAGACTGAAGTTTTTCAGCAGGAATTACTTGGGTCTGGAAGCTGCCTTCAATCGTTGTTGTTGGAGATTAAAATTAGCTAGCAGTGCATTTTCTTTTAAGTCATGTAACTCACTCTTTACAAAAAAACTTATAGCGCTTTCTAGATGTGCTCGGGATGTTTTGATATTAGCTTTGCTTTTTCAAATCAGATTTGATTGTTGGAAATCTGTATTGTCATGTAAACTATTGCTATTTTTTGAAGGAATATAGTTTGGTTGTCTTGCTGCAAATTGTGTTGTAATGATAAAATGGGTTGTACAAAAAATGGGGCTAATAGGTTGGACTAAAAAAACAGGGCAGGACAAAGATAAACAACTAATTGGTTGGATTGTACATCAAAATTATTGGGCCAAATCCCTAATTGGGCCGGTTACAACATGGGCCATGTTCCTCTCCACGTCAGATCCACGTAGACGACTTGTTGGGTCCACCGTTGCATCCACGTCATGTAAATCGGTGACGGTTTGCTCCGTCACAGCCTAATTTGGGCTTGGCGGGCCTGGTGTAGATCCATGATGGACAAGAGCTGTCATGGCAGGTACAATGTCAAATTATGACGCGATATACATGATGGATTTTAATTCCGTCATGGATTTGGACGCATGACGGATTTTGGTTGATCTGTGACGGACGAGGACTGTCATGTATTAACAAGTTTCTTGTAGTGTCTAGAGCCTCGCCCGGCGGCGAATGGCGTCAGTGAGAGAGGGGGAACATGCCGGAGGTCACGCGAGAGCTGTAGGTGAGCTGCAACGAGGACAGGAGCGCGGTACGCGACGAGCACAGGGGCACGGGCGCACTGTTGCATTGGCCGCACCGTGCCCATGCTCGCTACGGCGAGCGCCGGGGTGCAGTTAAGGGGGATCAAAGGGAGATGGTGGCATGGTTTTGCACGGTTTTGCAGCGAGGGCAGCGAGCACGCACGAAACAGAGGCGTTGGCGCAACGCAGAGCACGTCAGACGCATGCAACCACCTTGGACGAACGTGGTCACCGCGTGACCTATGGCATCAGGCTGATCTAAGCCCAAACAACATATCTGGCAGCTAGTCCTTAGTGGTTTTAGTTGTTTTGCATGCTTGGATGGATCACAGGTGCACTGTGGGAGTGGCTATCTTCCTGGCAAGTTTCTGGACAGAAACTTGTGAGCTTAACTAAGAAAAATCTAGTGGGAGTTAAGGGCTGTGCTTTGGGGTTTAGTGATCTCTTAGGAAGGTAATCAAGCTTAGAAAAGATCAGCCCCAAAAGATCAAGCAAAAATATACTTGCTGTGCAAAGTGATCATTCTGTCCAGAACAGAAATGATTTTCTGTAGCAAAAATATTACAAAAAGTTATGCAATATTTTTGCTCAGGGAGGTCTAGGGTTCAAAGAATATTTGTGAATTTATTCAAGATTTTTGGAGCAAGAAATCTAGGGGTTTCTTTGGAGCTTTCTTCTCTGAAGTGATTTTCAAGGGGGAAAATGAATATTTTTCTTTTATGAAAAATATCCATTGGGCTTTTGATGGAGTTTTTCAGAGAAGAAAAGGTGAGTTAGAAGTGGATGGGTCACTTGGGTGAAAATAAAGGGTAGGCCCAAGTGTTCAAGTCCATTTGAATTGATTCAAAACACCAAAACCAAGGCAAAGGCAACTGAAAGTCCGGAAAAAAGAGAGAAGGGAAAAACCAGGTTGTCACATTGAATTTAAAGGTCGCCCGGTTACGGCAATTCCGAATATCCCAATAAATCGCAGCCAGCCCAACCATATAGAACTTAACACTGTCAGGTAAAAACATGTAACACCGAAAGAAGAACTACCACAAGTTATTAGGACAAATCATAGTTCCAAATACATAATACATGACACCTAACTACTCTAGCAACTAGACAAAGGAAAAAAGGTGTTGAGAAGTTTCTCTCTCGTTGCAAAAGGAACATTTTGGCTTACCAGCCAAGTTCCTCCTTTTCATAATGTCCCTGGTCAGCGTCTTGAAAATATTGCCATAAAAATATCAGGATTTTTAAAGGGAACTTAGCACTCCAAATCCATTTAAAATCACAGTCAACAAGGTTCCCTCCAAGATGTTCATAAACATATTTAGTAGTAAAAGTATTTTGGGAGCCAATGGACCAGACACTCATGTTTATTGAGGAACATTTATCAACTATATTGTCTTGCATATTACAGCCACTAAAGAACTTAGGAGATTCAATATACAAAGGAAGGTTAATCTCCATGGTAACTTTCCAGCCATATAGTGATCTTTAACTTTAAGGGTAGCTTTCCAAATAAGGGAGTCACTAAACTTTTCTTAATAGTTGCGATAGTATCTATTCTTCAGGTACTTGGCAAACATGATTTCCTTCCAAAGCCCTTTCCGAGTGTCAAGTTTCCACCACCATTTAATAAGAAGACTGATGTTTTGCTTAAGTAAATCTTTAACCCCCAAAGCCAGTTTTGCATTTAAATCTACAAACTTGAGACCATTTGAGAAGATAGTATCATTTTCCCCCACTCCCCCGCCAGAAGAAGCGCCGCCTATGTTTATCAAATCTTTCAATGAAAGTTTTAGATATCAGAAGCATCGACATATAGTAATAGGCAATATATAATGGACATGGAAGAGTTGAGAAGGATAAGTCTACCAGCTGAAGAGGTTGCATTTCCAATCAAGGATTCACACCTCTGAGTTGGGTTATTATGACTTGTATCTCCTTTTATATTGACTTGTGTATCTTCTTTTACTTATATATCTGATAATTTATATTCTTACACATACTGACTTGGGGTTATTATGTTGAGGGAAATATAAGTTGAAGATATAGCTTTTCATACCCTACTTGCTCTGCAAGATTCTGGAGACCTATGGATGGGAAAAACGCACGGATGCAAAACAAATCATTAAAAACACCAAAATTACGTAAACTTACTTGCTTGGTTTACATGGATAAGAAAAATACGGCAGTCTCGATAAGTACAGTCAAACTCAAAGTCAAACCACATAAAAGAGTATAGTGAGGATGTTATTGTGCCACTAAAAACTCATTTCTAAATAATTTCCTTCTGTTTATTTGATCCATACTTTTGAACCAAACAAATGAAACAAAAGGAAAAGAATATCTGTTTCTATAAGTTTCTTCTGTTTTTTCTGTAAACCAAACTATCCTCAAACTTTATATCTAGAAGATCCGGTAGGTTGATGAGTCCCATAGGAATGGTGTGCGTGTGTGTGTGTGTGTGTGTGTGTGTGTGTGATCACTGCAACCGTGCTATACGTGCTACCCAACCTACGGATGGTTTGGACAGCAGCTACTTACAGTCCATGACATGTGGGGACCTGGTGGGCCCCAGCCCAAGTTTACAGCGGAAGCCATCTGCTTCCTCTGTTCCCCATTCGCCGCAGCGCAGCCCAAAAACCCTCGCCCAGAGCAGCAGCGACCAAATCCGCGGGCAATGCCGTCCGCCGGCGCCGGCGGCAAGCTGCGAAGGTCCGCGTCCGCCATATTCGCCGACACGGCCAGCGGGTACCACCTCCTCACGGTACACGACTACTCCCGCACCAAGGGCGTTCCCACCGGGGAGCGCGTCAAGTCGCGCCCTTTCGCCATCGGCGGCCACCGCTGGCGGATCGACTACTACCCCAACGGCGTGCGCTCGGAGGTCGCCGACTACGTGTCCCTCTCCCTGATGCTCGACGAGGACGAGGACCTCGCGGCGGCGCCGGCGGTGAAGGCCCAGTACGACATCCGCCTCGCCGGCGAGGCGGAGGAGGACGAGGAGGGGGCGGCGCTGGCGTCGGCGTCGGTGGACGACTTCACCCCCCGAAACGGCTGGGTGTACACCACATTCGTCTCCAGGGAGGAGCTGGAGGGCTCCGAGCATCTCAGGAACGACTCCTTCACCGTCCGGTGCGACATCGTCGTCGTCCGCGATTGCCGCGCCGAGGACGCGGCGGCGGGCTTCGTCTCCGTGCCCGCGTGCGACCTGCGCCGGGACCTCGCCGGCCTCCTCGAGACCGAGAAGGGCGCCGACGTGGTGTTCGAGGTCGGCGGCGAGACCGTCGCCGCGCACCGGTGCGTGCTCGCGGCCCGCTCCTCGGTCTTCGCCGCCGAGCTCTTCGGGCCGATGAAGGAGGGCAACGCCGACGCCGGCATCGTCGTGCGCGTGGAAGACATGAAGCCGGAGGTGTTCAAGGCTCTGCTCCGCTTCGCGTACACCGGCTTGTTGCCGGAGACGCGCAAGGAGGACCAAGATGTCACCTGCCAGCACCTGCTCGTTGCGGCGGACAGGTACGGCATGAGGCGGCTGAAGCTGATCTGCGAGGAGAAGCTCTGCGAGGGCATAAACGTGGGCTCGGCGGCGATCGTCTTGGCGCTGGCCGAGCAGCACCATTGCGAGGGGCTGAAGAAGGCGTGCTTCGATTTCCTCGCCGCTCCGGCGAACCTGAGGGCGGTCGTGGCCACCGAAGGCTTCCAGCATCTGAGTAGGAGCTGCCCTTCTCTCATGGCCGAGGTGATCACCATGTCCTTGGGCATTAATTAGCTGAGTGATTGATCATGGTGGATGCCCGTAAGTGCTCTGCCATTGGTGAATAAATTGTTCTTTAGACGAATGTAGTGGAATTATGTATGTAATCAGGTAGCTGACTTAGTAGACTCTAATTGATGATCGAGATGCCGAAAAATTGCCTCATTTTGCCCCTTTTCTGTCAGTACGTAGCATCTCTCAACCGTGAAAAATAACCAGGAAGCGCATTGTAATCAGAGGGCATAGAATGATAGAATGCTCTGGTTTTTAGGCAAATACTAGTAACTTGTGCTTTCAGATCCTTGTCATCAGATATTGCGCTTGTTTTAGCATTGGGTGCTCCATTGTTTCTGAACGACTGAACCTTACTGACTTGTGTTACGAAACTACTACATGGACGACACTGCCCGGCCGAACTCCGCACGATGCGAGAATGAACGGTGCTAGCTACTTTTGCTCTAACGCATGGACGATTTGATGTGTAGCATCGTTCGGTGATCGTCCAATATCGTCGTGTGTGTAGCATCGCTGCTTGTGTTATTACTATCACTTGGCTATTGTGGTACATGATCTCATCTATCATAACTGTCTAAGGAGATGCAGAGTAGTATGACATTGTTTCGGTTATAAGCACCCTTGCCAATTTATCATGGATGACTATTTTCAGGTAGTTGTGCTGATTTAACCTCTACTAGGAACTGTTAGTTACCTGGTTTTATTATTTCCCATACACATGTAGAATGCTTTCTGTTTTTCAAAATGCCAAAACAGTCTCTTATCTACTCTGCCTGTTAATCAACAAGTACTCTGTTTTCAGATAGCTTGATCATTGCACCTACAATAGTCCTGTATTTTTCTCCCCTTTGCCTTCTCCTTGTGTGTGAAATCTCAGGGTTACATTAGTTTAAAATGAAGAAAAAGAAGAGATCTTGAAACCAATGAATACTGGAGGATATGTTATAACAATCAGTACCCATACCTGAGGATGTGCTGATTTGGCACAGGGGAATCTTGAAAAAACAATTTGCTTCTAGGACTGTCATTGTCAATAATATGTGTGAACTGTGAAGTGTACCTGATATTCCTTTACGAGAATAGCCTACTTTCGCTTCTAAAGTGCCTTTTTTTTCAACAACTCAATAGAACTTTTTTCTTTTTTTCATATTATGTTATTTGCACTTTGGATTTTCCTCTCTCGCTCCTGGACTCTTGTTTAGCTTGTTAGAGGGAATGATCCGCCCGGGGATCCGGGTTTTTTCCTTCCTACGATGAAGGTGCCTTAAACCAAATGAATATCTCAGGAACAGCATTTTTCTTCTGTTTTCCAGTAGAGGTTCTGTGTTGCTAAAGGCAACTGTAATACAAGGAATTTATATCAGGATCATGGGATGCTGTCTCAGTTTAGAAAATTAAAACATTCAACATTTGCTTTTCATGTTCTGCACGTGGTCCAGGGCTGCCTGTGAAACTGCAGGTCGATCTTCAGGGAGCAGCGAAGCCGGTTAATTTTTGTCAATAGCCATGGTTTTACCTGATTTGCACTCAGTTTTATATGACAGAAAATGCACAGGAGAATCTGGCTACTATATAGTTTTAATTTTTTTTCCTATCATATACTGAAAGCAGCTTAAATGCTGCATTAGTAACAAAAAAAGGAGCTATGTGTTTGGTGTTTATAATAGTGTCAATAAAAACAGAATGACAGTGGTATGAACAGAAGTTAGAAATAATTTTCCCCTTTCATTTCCTTTCATGTTCACACACAAACTTTCTTGACATTTCGTTTCATGAAAACAATGATGAATTACAAACATTGCAGCCTTACAGCTTACTTCATTTGCAGGTGAGCATGCTTTGCTTCTCACCCATCGGCACTTCCTCTAACCTACGATAACGGAATAATTTCCCACAAAAACCAATCAACAATCTACCTACATGCAGGAGCATAAAAGCCTGGAATATGAGCAAACACAATGGAGTAAGGGCCCACGGTTATGGGCTGTGTCCCCTCCACCTGCACAGGCTCCAGCTTGGGGATGACTCCATTGGCACCAGTGGCCAGCACATTGCCATTGAGCAGCATATGCTGGCTCTGCAGGTTCCCATCTTTGGCTGTGAGGTGGTATTCCTGCCTTGTGAGCCCAGCTGTTTCGCCGAGCTTCGGAATGGACCTTCTGTGCTCCTTTGCGACGTGGGGATGCGTGACCTCTTGTGCGCCCTCGCTGGACACATAGATGTGGTTTGTGTTGTTGCCACTGAGGTTGATCAGGAGTAGGGTGATCCCTTCCTGGAAAATTCAGAGGGAGAAAATTTAGTACAGGTCAGTTAGTTAGTACAGTGGCAGTGCCAAAATGGAAGGGGGCCATCGTTACCGAATCTTTTGCGCAATGTGTATAAGCACGGATCTTGTTTGTGCCGTTGAATGTCGTGGAGAGAACCTTGGTTCCCATGAGGCGATGCCATAGCAGAGCACTGCAGAAGAAGGCAGGAATAAGTTGCATGAAGATGGCAAGTTTGGCATCATGTTTCACTCCACAAGATTGATTCAGAGGATGGAACCAATCCTTAGCTTGGGCACAAAGTATGCGGTGCTGGATTCTACTAGAATGCAAGTTTCAAGCATGCGCGACTATCATGTTTCATTTGAACAAAAGCACTATATTCCTTTGTGGCACAAATTTTCAAGAAATTCAGGCATGCCAGTTTACCTGTAGTAATCAGGATTTGGTTCAAATGTTGTTGTGTTGAGCAGGCCGTAATTCCCTCCAACCAAAGTTTGCCTGCAATAACTCTTTGTGTTGTACTTTGCGGACATCCCGAGCTGATCCAGGTACCTGAAACATCAACACGTTGTAGCTGATAAATACTAGTACTTCAGAATTCAGATGGTAACTTCAACTGCTCATCATTTTCCTGGCTTACCAGAAACTGAACACAAATGCATCAGTTACAAGGTGGTGGCCACTGTTGTAAGCCCCTCCAGCTTCGCCGACCCACGCGGTGGTGGATGTCCCAGCGGACTTCAGAATCCCCTGAAGATTGCTGAACGTGCTTACCATATTATCAAGGTAAGATGGGTCAAGAATTTTCTCAACGAGATGCGTGTCGACACCTAATACACCCCAAAAAAATATCCATTTATGCAGGTTCCATGTTTCCAGTTCAAGTGCCGAATCGACGGTGAGTCATGGCGAGCATACCGGGGCCTAAATTGTAGATATGGTGAGTGATCACATCCATCTGGTTCGGCTTTGTTTTGGCTACGAGCTCGGTGAACCAACCAGCGTCGAAGAAGCCTCCCGGCGCGATCACCAGCGGTTTCGATCCTTGGTATGCTTTGTCAACGACTTGGTTCAGGTTGATCACATCCGCGGCATACTGATCTGCACCGACCCGAGTCCCAACTCCACTGCCACTGAGTTCGTTTCCTGCAATGGAAGCACGGTAAGTTCCTAAACACCTGTACAAAAGGTACTGCTTTACAATGTTTGTATTTTAAGCAACATTTTGGAAAGACAAGTTGAGGGTATTTCCTAAAAGTGTCCCTTTTTGTACATTGAGTAACGCGTGAAAAAGCAAAGGAGAGCATCATTCAATGATATTTCCCCTTGCTCTTTACAAGTGATGATAGCTCAGCATCACCTAATCGACGCCGACATACTTGTCTGGGATTTCTTTTGTTCAAACCTATCAGGATCTCTCTTGATCATACTTATCAGGATTTGTTTCGTACCGTAAAGTAACTTCAGATCTCTACTTTGTGACTATATTTGTTTAAAGATCACGTTGATCAACATACATACCAAGCTCCCAGCCATAGATATCATATCCCTTGCTGACGGTGTAGTGGATGAAAGAGGCAGCATTGGTGTAATCCCATGGCCCTCCCATGGAGCCATCAGGCATTGGGACCCGGCCATTCAGCGCATTCAGCCCAAAGACAATCTGTGCACTGCAATCATCACCAAAAGGAAAATAAGCCAATAAGGTCACATTATCATTTTCATTTTTGATTTGCTTATATCTCTTTTTATTTACAGTTACAGAGTTGGGGTTACCGATTACGGTGAAAATTTACCCGGATTTCTGGAAGAAGGCATTGAGCTCGTCTCACCGGTGCATCGGTAGGCAGCCCTGCGTGAACCCGAACATGGCCGATGTGTTCTTGGTGAAGGGAGAGCAGGGCGCACCGGTGTCGCCGGTGCCGTAGACCATCAGGTCCTGCAGGGAGCCGCCGAGCCGGAGCCGGAGAGGGGAGAAGGCTGCAAGAAGGAAAAGGAATCGCCGTGATTGGTACCGTGGAGCTCACTCAATGGAGAGATGCCATGATCGGCACCAGCATGGCAGCATTCATGAAAGCGAAAGGTGGTGAGCGTGCCTTACCTTTCACGGCGTTCTGCAGGATCTTGCTGGACAGGTCCTGCAGGGAGGGAAAACGGTCATGGCTGGGGTCAAATCTTTTAGCCATGTTTGGGAAATGCAGGAGTTTCAGGATAAATTTGAAGGGAATTTTACACAAATTAAACTGAGAAAAACAGTTGTGCGCGCAAAAATGAAAATTAAGTTGCTACGGGTATAGATTATACTAGAATTTTAGTATGTGTTTTTTTGCGAGGGACTAGAATTTTAGTTGTTGTTTCTTTTCAAATAAAAATAGAAAATTGTGGGTTGTTCTATTGATTGGAATGTAACCATTTTTTTGTTTGAAGGATGACATCACAGGGTTAGTGGTAGTAGTTTAATGGTCAGTAGGCACTAGTCTTTTGCATCAGCACATGATTGGAGGGACAAAAACGGAAATGGTCCGAGAGAATTACACTCCATGTAATCTCCTACCCGTTCTCTCTCACAAAAGACCCGTACCGCTTGCCGACACACGAAAAACAATCAACGAAAATACCCAAAAAATGCTGACCGTGCTCTACATATATTTCACATGCTTTTAACCGTATTTGGAAGGCAACAATTTCACGAAGACCTCGAGACTTTTTTCTTTTCCACAATACAGAAGGCCCCATTTCCCGCCGAAACCGGAAAAATGGTGACGACTCCAAAAGTGACTAAATCACTTACCTAAAAATTAGTTAATTTCATTGCCACAACCGGTATGTGTTCTGAATTTTTGTCATTCTTCTTGTTGAAATCCAATCTGTTTGGAGTGCAAGTAGTGCTCTTATTAAGAAGGTTGGTGGGCAGTGGGCTTTTGCATCTGCACATGATTGGCAGGGACGGAATTGGAAATGGTCCGACAGAATTGATTATGGGTCCGTGTAATCTCCTCCCTAGGCTGTCAAAACTCCTATCCGTTCCAACACGACGCGCCTCCCAAAAGATCCACGGCGTTGCCGACACCCAAAAAACAACCAAACAGAAACATATATCCTCGGAAACTATGCCCGCGTTCTAAACAATTCATATGCAGAGCTCAAACAAACAAAATTTTAAATTTTTGCAGAGATTTCAAGCGTCTCGAGAAACAAATTTGAGAGTGAGACAGAGGACAGAGAGGCAGAGAGGGTGTGTGACGTGGGGTTACCAGGTTGAGGAGGCCGGCGCGGCCCCAGGCGCAGGTGCCGTAGTCGCACTTCTCCGGCGGCCACCAGTCCAATGTCGCGCACACGAACGCCGAGTCCGTCTCCGCCACGGCGGCCCGCGCGTCCACCACCACCGCCTCGCCGACCGCGCCTGCACCGGCGCTCGTGCCGTTCGCGGCGGCCGAGGAGCCGGCGAGCGAGAGGACGGCAACGGCCCAGACGCAGAAGCAGAGCCTCGCCGCCTGCGGCAGCAGCAATCCCGCCGCCATCCCGGCCAAGCCAAGAACCAAGAACTATACCGGCTGGCCGGAGGAAAGGGCGGGCAGCAATGCCGCTCTCACAGGTGAGGGAAGCTAGCTTCTTCTTGCCATGGAGAGGGAGAGAGGGGGAGGGAGAGCGGCGGGGCGTGGTGGTTTTCCGGTGGGGAGATGGGAAGGCCGGCTGCCTTTAATGGCTTTGTGTGTTCGGTGGGAGAAGCTTGGAATCTTTATATGGGGAAGGAGGGAGGTCAGGGAGGGAGGGAGGGAGGGAGGCAGAGCAAGTTGGCAGAAGAGAGAAAGCATACCATGTCATTGGGAATTTAGGGGGGCAACAGTATATTAATTATTTTGGCCAATGGAAAATAGATGCCCCTTTGTGCTTTTACATTTGGTTTCTTTGGAAAATGCTCGTCTCTCTTTGAATTTCGCCATGTTTTATAAATAATACAACAGCTGAACAAAAGTACACGGTCGAACGATAGAAGGTGATGAGGTAGCTCTCATACAACATCGATCTCATGATAACCGGAACACATAGGATGAACGCCGATCTTTGGAAAATGCTCAGGATTTACCCCCAAAACACACTTTTGTAAATTTCAATAATGGATATATGTATGTACGCGCAAATTTTGAAACAAGAACATGGACACATGGGACCTGTTACAAATTTCAATAGTGGAAGATTTATTTTTGTTTGACTTTGGCAACCTGTTGTTGGTGCCTCTGGTGGGTTGCTTATGGGGTAATGGAGGATTTTTTTTTTCTGAAGCTGACTCCTGCATAGCTAGTAGGTTTATGACAAGAATGGTTCTTATGGACAAAAGGACTGGATTCAAGTGGAAGTGTGGAACCCGTTCAATGTTTATGGGGCTGCTCATTCATTGGATAAGGACGTATACTTATTGATCTGGTTTAGATGCTAGGTTTTAATACCTTTCCCTATGTAATTGGTGCTGACCTTAATATTATTAGAAGAGGTAAAGAGAAAAATAAATGCAAGAAGCTCTCAAAGTGGTCCTTTTTCTTTAGTTCTATTATTGGACATTAGGGTCTAAAAAGCTTGAACTCTATGGTAGAAACTTTACATGGTATAGTAATCGAGTTGATCCACTTTATGTAAAAACTTGATATAATTTTGGTTAGCCCTCCTTGGGATCAACATTTTTCATTAGTTATGTCTATACACTTGTAAGCATGGTTTTAAAAATGGGACCAGTGTTTGAACCAATGTGGCTCTTGGTTTAGGTGTTCACCAATCGGACTGTTGGTTCACCGGTTCGATGCCCGGTTTTTAAAGACATAAAATATTTATAATTAGCGATAAATACATCAATCATTATTTAAAAATATGTGCAACATAATGCCAGAGTAAATATCTTTAGCATCTCAATGAGTAATATGGTACTATGGCATACAACTACAAAGTAATACAAGTATATAACTGGATACAAAGTAATCCTGCCTCAAGCGCCCGGGCGGACGACCCGGTCTTGAAAATTCAACCTAGACGGACTCCTCAAACATGCCTCAAACGCATGGGCTGATCGGCACCCCTCATATCCAGCCCAAATCTAGGACGGATATGGGGGCATCCGGGCGCGTCCGCCACGTCGGACTAATGTCGGGGTCCCACGCGGAATCGCTCGGAAACCCGGCGATTTGACAGACGTCTCCTCTGATGGGGGGCAGGGGGTGTGAACACCGCGTGGCGCTGGTCCGGCTCGCTGCCCAAGGCCAAGTCCGGCTATTTAAGCCGGTCGGCATCCCCTAACCCTAGCCATCCACCTCCTCCCTCTCCGTGCCGCCAGCCCAAGACCATCCACCTCCCCTCTCTTGCTCCGGCGCTCTTCCCATGCTCACTGGTTTCGCCATGGTCCGGAAGAAGATAACCACCTACACTATGCTCACCCCGGAGCACCGGTACGAGATCGAGCAAGAGATCTGGACGAGGCGTGCCGCGCGCACCTCCCGCATCACTGCCGCACATTTTTGTCCGTCAGCGTTGTTTCAGAGGGAAATTGACAGGGCGATATTGATGCTGGTCAGAGTGACGCGATCGGGCGAGCGGGCGGCGCCGCTTCAATACATGCGAGGCAACTGAGAAACCTACTCTGTCTGTTGTGCCGCATTCAAGTCGGCTTCCAATCCCTTCACCTGGCCACCACACGTATTTAAGCATGCCCTGGCGTCGTCCACACCGCACCACTATTCGACCCTCTCCTCTCCCATCCTTTCCGATCCTCAATACTCTGGCGCTGGCGACAACACCGCCTTCACACCATGCAGGAGTCGTGGTTCTCCACGCATAGACGGTGACGGTTTCGGATCATGGCCCTCACTCTCCATGGCCCTTTGGCTCCACGGCCACCGGCTCCTCCGAGAAGGAGGTGATTATCATCTCCACAGGAGATGAGGAGGACCAGGCACCGTCGCAGTAGCCGCGCCTCCTCTCGGAGGCCACGGCCACGGACGAGGAGTTCCTCTAGCAGATCGAGCTATTGACGGAACGATCGCCCCAGAATGTGGTCCGCCACCACCGCGGGACATCGTGAAGAAGGAGCCACACTACCGCATCAAGCAGGAGGCGGCGTCTCCTCTCCACAGTGTTAAAATGGAGCCCCCCCCCCCCACACACACACACACAACCGCTCCAAATCAGGTGTGTCGCGAAGGAGGAGCCAGCGTCCCCGGCGCGCTGCCCGCTACGCCCGGATCGACGGGCCCAGGTCGCCTCCGCGACGCTACTGGCGCGGCTGGGTCATCCACTATGTCGATGGTCGTGGCGATGATAGCTACATCATCATGGGTCATCGTATCGGATGAGGATCCGCGCTCACCAAGTCAGACAAGGCGCCAGCCTGTGTCCGCAATGACCCCGAGCTAGCGGCGGCCTAGGCCCTCGACCAGTCCGTCACCACCATGGAGATGGACGCGTGAGGCCTTCACCACCTAAACGGGAGCTCGCCAAGATTGACGAGGAATGGTCGCTAAGTCACACCTCTGCCAATGTTAGCATGGGAAAGACCGCCGCCAGGGCTCTGTGATCGGGGTCGGCATTGGTTGCGGCGGCCCTCTGTATGGCGCAGGAGGAAGCGGAGCGGCTCCTCTGCGAGTGCTAGGCGGCTGCCAAGTAAGGTTGTCGTGGCCCCGCGCCCTTGCGCCACTAGAAGGATTACCACAACGATGACGGCGACAAAGACGGTGAAGGCGGTGCGGCCGGCCAGGGCGGCTATGTGTACGAGGTCAAAGTCGGCTAAAAGTTAGCCTTCTATTTTTTTTCAGGTTTTAGTTAAACAGACGAAATAGCATAAGTTTTATGTAAATTATATCCGAACTTTGCTTAAATCGGTCGTGGTTGATGATTTTTTTCTGATTTGTTAAAGTTTGCTTTCAAATGTATGCGGGCATGATTGGATGGCGAGCTCCCGCGTCATTGTCCGTGGACTGATCCTAACCGGTTTGCTGACGGATACCGTGTTCCATTTGGAGGTCGGCATTGAAGATGCGCTAAGGGGGTGTCTCTGATCATGCGGCGTTACTTATGCCCACTAGAGTTAAGGAAGCAGTGAGAGAGGACCTCTAGTTTCTAATGTTTGGCACACTACTTTGCGGGGTAAAAATAGCATCGACATGTGGATGCAAAAGAAAAGGTGTAGGTATGCAACAACTAATAGGCTTTGGTGCTTTCTACCCACAAAAGGGCAAAGCTTCGATGATTGATCGTACCAGTAGTTAAATGACACCGTAGAAAAACCACATATAATCAAGGAAGTTTCCTTTTTTTGGTGTGTACATGCAAGTGGTGTAGTATCTTGGAGGGAGGGAGCTCTTTTGGTTTGATCGAAGCTGGCTTTGCAGATCGCAGAGCTGGAAAGCTCGTCGCTGGGCTCCGAGTATGGACACCGCACAGGACAAAGCTAGCAGCAGAGCAGAGATGTTACAGGCGGCTACTAGTGGTAGGAATCCATTTCTTGCTGTCGAGCTGCGTGCGTGGATGCATGCATGCATGCATGTATCTGCAACCTCTGCGGCTTAATCGTAGTCTATGCCGGGAAAAGACACTGCCATGATCGTCGGCACGCCGTCCAGGAACGAATCGGGTTCCGGTCATGGTCAGCGAGAACAAAAATGCACCGACCCATCGACCAACCAAAACAGTGAGGCGAACCGGGCCGGTGTCATTTTCTTCTGTTTCACGGACTGTGTCACATTGGCGCGCACACCAGCGTCGTTTTCTTCCGTTTCAGAACGTGCGTTACATTGGTCAGTGACCAGGGTCCTGCCTCGCTGTATACAGGCATGAGGCATACATACACATCGGCGTGTTTGGTTGCCAATCAGGTCCGCGGGAAAAAAAAAGGCTGTTTGGTTATCTGTATTCACTGTTTAGCCTGCATTGCATGATGATTAAAGCATCTTTCAGTCGGGCCCGCTAGGAACCCCTGAATCGGCAGTTTTTTCACATCCAGGCCCGCGGGATGCACGTGGGCGGGGGGCGCTACATGTGAGGAGCCACACTCGAGGCGTCCCGTTGTTTCCCGAAGCGTCGGCAATAGTTACTTACCCTCGCCGCTCTCTCCAACTCTCACACCGGCGGCGACAATCAACAGACGGAGAACAGCAAGGCGACCACCAGCCTCCAACACTGGCATAAGCAACATCACCCGCATCACTTCGGCAATGGCGGTAAGCCCTATTTCCACCTCCTCGCTTACTATTTCGTATTCGATCCGCGTTTAGATTCGGTCCGTGTAATCCATTCGCGTTCTATGGGAATGGGGAATCGGGGTAAATAGCCATAGGATTGATCAGAACTTCTTCATGACTACTAACCGCGGTCCAAAGCCTTGTCGTCCGGTCAGAATTGAGTACAAGGAAATGGGGATTCGTGGTTAATCTTACACAATAGATTTAAGTCCTAGCCGCGGTGACCCTGGAGGTGCTTGGAGCGACGGGGCCCTTGGCCTTGTTGTTGTCCTCCGGTTGAACCATATCATGCACCATCTCGTCAGCCTTGTCGTCGTCCAGGTCGATTGACATAGTACGATGGCCTGGCTCTGGCGCCCAGACCAATACCTTCACCAATCACCGCTTCTTCTTCTTCCTCCTCAAGTTCCAGAGCGATGACCTCCGGCGCCACCAACGTCCTAGTTCAGAACGTTGTGGTACGCTGGTCATGAGGAGCCATCTGAAGGGAACGCAGCAGAAAACAAAATTTTCTGACCTACGCACCAGCCCAGGACCACTATGGAGACTGCATACATGGTTTGATCTTTTTCGTTACCGACTCGTAGCGCAGCGGGAAGTAGAGTCGATGACGAACGGCGGTGCAGATCCCCGCAGCTAGGATTTACAACCTCCCAACCGCGAGGATGTATACCCTCATCGGCTCCTCAGATAGCCCTCCGGGAGACGGTCGAACAGCCCCCCGGACGGTGTCGCGGACAGCCCTTCGGGAGGACCTTTGAAACTAGAATGGTCACTCGGACAGCCCTTCGGGAGGACCTTCGAAACTCGGACGGTCACATGGACAGCCCTTCGGGAGGCACTCACGAACTAAGACCGAAACTACGATCTCTCTACAGAGTTGCACACATACGGTGTCATCTATCCGGCAGGGCTTCACCGTCCAGAACTAGTTCCTGCCGGAACCCAGACAACCTTTTGGCTCTACGAAACTGTTTCGCTGGGAGGGAGAGAGAAGCCAGATCATGCATGGAACTTGTATGTGAGAAAGAGTGAGTGTGGAGGGCTGCCCCTCCACCTCTATTTATAGAAAATCCCAAGGGGTAGGGTAGTTTAACACAAAAACCCAAAATGCACATGAATGAAGTCCTTCCTCAAGGGCATAAGAGTGAAACCAAGGAACAAGAGGGGCTCCAAGGTGGAGCCCCAAGTGTGGCCGGCCACACCCCTTGGGGGGCCCCATGAGGGCCTCCCAATCCATCCATGTCATCCCTAGATCTTTTGAGTAAAGCCCCAAAAGGTGGCTTTCCATAAAATATCCCAAAAAGCACTTTCACTATTCACGATGACATTTTTTAGCGTCCATTCGAACTGAAAATATTTATGTGGGCTTAGAACATTTCCAATACCCACCATAATGATTTTCAATGCGTTCTGGAACAATTCCATTTTAGTGATTTTCATCTGCGAAACGCATCTGAAGTGGCTCCGGCAGCTCCGGAACATTTCCGGTTTTTATCTCAGAAAATTCCAAAAAGCTTCTAGAATGATTCTGGCACCCTCCAAGAAGTATCAGGCATGTGCCGAAACCAATTTGACTTAATGGTATATCCCGAAACAACTTTTAGGTATCATCGAAACTTATCCGATGACCTCTCGATGCGGTACGATTCCGCTGTCCGAAACCATTCCGGTGTCTGAAACTTTTTTCGGTGATTTTCTCTCAGACTCCCTGTCTAGTATTCAGCAGATAGATGGCCCTTAAGCGTGTGACCCTATAGGTTCGGTGAAGTATAGACATGACCCGGAACCCCTTCCGATCAATGATCAACATCGGAGCCGTGGACACCCATATTGACCCCTATACCCACACGAATGAATATTCTAGTGAACCTCCAGTTGCCGTGTGCTATTCCTGTTGCTTCGCTATATGTTACAAAGACCCGAAGTGAGATTTACTTGCATCCCCGTGGATCAACAACTTGTCCACTATGCTAGTTACCTCGTTACTGGTTTTGTTCTCTTTTCTCGTTTCCGTGTTCCGGCATCCCTGTGATCAAATCACACTGTGTCTGGCCAGACGATGATGGATACCGTAACACCGAGAGGGACCGAGAATATCTCTCCGTCGTAGGAGGATCAAATCCCAATCTTGAGCTATCAATTTACTTGACACACTTTTCCATGAACCCGTAAGCCGCCGTAATAGCCACCCATTTACGGATGACGTTTAACAAACCCCAAAGTTCATGAAGCAAGCATGAAGAAACTCGATACTCTCATGGTCTAAGGAATCATGCAAACGTTAACCATCTTTGTGTTATTTACCACTAACTTGTGACGAATGAATCTCATAGCATAACATCAAACGGATCGATTCAACACAAATGTTCTCTTAACATTGTGCCCTCAAAGTTGCTGGCATAGACATGCCTATGATCAGGAAAACGGAACCATCATGCAACACTTGATCTAGTCTTAGAAGCCAAACTAGGAATACTTCTTACCGTTTATTATTTCACACGTGCATATGAGTCTTCCTCCGAGCCTCGTGGATATTGCAGACTCGAGAATCATTGCAGTTATAGCATGGAACATAAACATAATTATGAACTCGGAGATAAATTATATCATTTATTATTGCCTCTAGGGAATATCTCCTACATACTCCCACTTACACTAGAGTCAATAATCTAGTTAATGCTAATGCACTTTACACCTATGGCATGCCGGTGTAAAAAATGCTTCGCATGTGGTATAGCTTGATGTCCATCAGATCTGACAACTTCAGCTCCGTGTCTATCTCTGCATATCCTCGCGTTTTCACGCTTTCACAAAATTCATATTTTGTGCGGACTTGGCTTTGTATAAATGTGAATCACAGGTTGAACCTGGATTCCTCAGACTGAGTTATGGAGAAACTACCTGCAGTAGTGTCCCATTGACAAAAGCCATCTTGGAACCATACTAAGTTCATGAATGAACTATATGATTCAACATCTTGTTTGTCGCTTCTAAAGCATCAACATACTTAGTCATTTGTTATAGAATTCGCCACAATATCATGTTGGGAACAATTTCCAACTACCGTGCCACCATATTGTGTATTACACAAAACCCTTAACTTAAATCAAAAATCGCATGGAGAAAAGATGAAGATTGTATCGATGTAACATTTTACAACGAACTCTTCATGATCTCCACTTGCGAGAAAACATATCATCAGTACTTACTCTAGTACTCAATGACATCTTTCACTGTTGTCCCATGATCAGTACTTTGATCACTTTAGTATCCATACTCGCAACATCTTGGGAGTATTGGACATATCTGGTTGTTTTACATACCATGGAATACATGATTAATCCAAACACATGAGTGTGTGGAATCTCCATCATGTATTTTGCTCATCAATGTTTTGGGACACTGATTCTTGCAAAAACTCTTTCCATGTGACTTCGGCAAGAATCACTCCTTGTCGTTCTTAGTGCTAAACGGTTTTAGCATCTTGTCAATATGTATTTATTGCTTAGCCCTATTAGGTAAACCTATCTCCATAGATCATTATGCCTAATATTGAGGCTATTTAGCCTAAGCACTTCATCAAAAAACTATTTTCAAATGAAGTCCTAATTCGTGTCAAGAAATTTATCTCCAATTAACAATGTGTCAAGCACACAAGGTTTTTAGAAATATTATTACGCTCCCACTTACTTTCTTGAATTACAAGCATCTTCGTTACCCATTGATGAAGTCAAATCCCTTTGACCATTTCATCAAAGCACGAAGATTCCAACTCCATTTTGCTCTCTTCTGTCCATCGCTGGAACTCTGAAGTTTGCACCCTTTCTAGCATCCTCTGGATAAACAGAATGCCTTGGACTGTAACACATGCAAGTCCTTGGTTTCATTTCCATCAGATGGAAATCCTATTGTCATCCATGTTTCATATCTCATGATTGAAATATGTATTAATTGCTAGTTCAACCCGAACCGACTTTAAGCATCGCTACGATGAAAACAACCTCACCGTAGTCAACTCTTGAACTTGTTATTTGAACAAGTCGAGCTTTATGGATAAAACATTTTTATCCGTATAGGTTTTAAGTTCCATAAATATTCGTTAGACTCTAAGTCTTCCGAAAGGTGTATCAAGGTTTTAATCTTGAATCACTTATATGGAAACTAACTCGGCTTGTATTGGCATTTAGCCAATTCCGGAGTCAGGGCCCATCAACGCTTCCTTGTGTATCGTAGGTATAATGTTGTCTAACAACAATATCTCGTTTGCGCACCTGAGAGGTTTGCACGAGCATTGCCTACATGGTTCAGCTGCAAGTTCGACCAAAGTTCATACATTTTATTGTAGAGACTTCCGTATCAGTCGCAGTAGGAAACTCTGGAATTACTTCCAAGGTCTCTTTCCTTTGATCTAATGACGAAGATATTGTTTATCTTGTCGAGTTGCTCTATTCTCCCACTCACCTTTTTGAAAGAACAAATTTCTTCAAAATCACACCGTTCTTTATGGCAAAACTTTTTGCCTCGGTATAGTGGTGAGGGAGTACCCAATAATTTGGATAACCTACAAAGTAGCACTTGTCTGATTTGGAATAGGTTTGTAACCTTTTACACAAGCCCAATATTCCAAATGTTAAGAAAAGATATAACATGGTTGGGCGTACCATACCATGCCATCATTTCAACAGACCCGATGGAGCTCTTTTCAGTGTAAAAGCCGCAGTCTCTAAAGCATTACTCTTTAAAAGTGATAATGACAAATTTATTTATGTCATCTTTGATCTTACCATGTCATAAATGGTTTGATTACATCTTCACAGACATTCTACTCATAGTGGTGTTCCGGGAAGTGTAAGTTATGAAACTCTTTTCACAACTCATCACACATTCGCTAAACATGTAACTCAAATATTCCTTTGTGCAATCAAATTGCAGAAACATAATTTTCTTGTTACAATAATTTCTACTTTATTTTTGAAAACCTTTCAAATGATTTCAAAAGATCCAGACTTACGTCTCATCAAGTAAATATCCATATATCTACTTGAGTCATTTCAGAAGATAAATAAATCCACCACTTGCAACAACATTTATTGAACTACACACATCAAAATGTATGATCACCATTAAGTTTGTTGCTCATTCCTTATGTCATGTGAACGGTATTTCAGTCACTTCACTTTTTGGAGGAAAGTTGAAAGTGTCAGATGATTCAAAATCAAACGACTTCAAAATCCATCATAATGGAATTTTTCCTTGCGGGTTTCTCCAAAGTGACCAAATGTAGTGCCACACATGTGTGGTATTCTCATAGTCTCGCGACATTTAGCGTCAGCGTTATGGATGTATCATATTACCATCAATAATCATAACATACATCCCATCTTGGATGCAAGCATGGCCCTTCATGTTATTCATAATATTTAACAACAATTGTTGGTTTTATGAACAACTATTTTGCAACAGACATTGTGCAATGGGCTAGAGTGTATGAAACTCTAAAATGAATTATGAAAGTAAACCCAGAGGTATTTTATTATTATTAATATTTATAACATACATCTCATTCATAATTAAAGTATGGCCCTTGTGTTATTCATAACATCGAGCATAAAAAGTTCTCTTATGAACAACCTTATTGCAAGATACCTGATGTAATGGGCTAGAGTTTGTAAAACTCTAAATGAATTATGAAAATAAATATAGACGGCAATACACCGATGGAAGGTATAGTAACATTTACTATGTTCCCTGTGTATACCTTAACCTCATTTCTGGCTAGTCTTTTAGGCCATAGTAGCTCTTAATTGATTCGTAATAGAATGCAATCGAGCGGGTATCTTTGTGATTAACTCACAATACCCAAGAATTAGTGATTAACATGTTTAACCATAATTCCCAAGAACTCTATCTTTGACCAGCCTACTATACATCAAAATCTTGTATGACATTCTTACATGAGCTGGATATTCCAGTCATCTTTCTTTCTGCCATTATACTTCTAACAGTTTAACTTTTAGTATTTCTCCTACTCGCAAAAGAAGCACCCAACTTAAGAGTGGCGTTAGCCCCGGACTTCCTAGGCGTGTAAGTCATAGTAACACCCTTTGGACACTTCCTTTCTCTTTAAGTTGTTGTTTTATTCACCTTTCATTATATGACAGGCGTTCTTCTGGATCCCTTTCCCAATAGTCAAATGCATAGTAAACACTTTTACTAATACTTGCAAACAAACATTACTTTGTTTGTATCTGAAAATAATTTTCAGTTCCATGAATATCATATAACTATCCCAACTTTTGAAGTTTGGGTTTCATGGAAGCAAACATATTTCACTTGACCGTAATAGAATTCTAGCTTTTGGATCGAAGGACGAGAGTCACATGATCCATAGCATTTAGCGGGAGTATACGGAAAGCATGCGATAGGACAAAGTCCTTCTCGGCACTTTTGAGGACAATCCTCACATTACGTTACCAATCATAAAGTTTTAACCAGATATTTAACAGCTATTCAATTTTAACAGGGAAGGTGGAAACGCGAGCCATTATTCTACAACTATTTTCTAAGAAACACTTAGACAGTGTTCATAATTAATTGCACTGAGAATTAAACATGTTAATTCAACAGTGCGCTCCCACTCAAATCAATATCTCTCATAATTAATTTTGAGTGATACAAGATCCAGACTTCAACTCATCGCCATAGAATCATCATCTCATAACGGGAATTTTAATCGGTATGCCAACTTGCCGATCACATCTCTATGTGACTCTTGCTCATCTTTCGATACGTGTGTTACGAGCTCAGGACGATCCTGCCATGAACGTCAAGACAACCAAGTGATCTTGCTACGAGGTCTGACCTCACCCGCCTCACACTTCTCTAATCGTTCGTACCCATGCATCCATGGCGCACCCCGAAAAGATAGGTGCCGTGACGGTGCTACACTTGGGAGAACACTAACTACTTGATATTTTAGTGAGAGATCACCCTAATAAAAAGCGACTACCACGCAATCAAGAAGGGTGCATCATAAGGGATAAACATCTCAGGCAATTCATAATAGCATGATATGGTATAGCCCTTTCTGACGGAGAAGTCTTTCATTTCTTTGTCTTCGGCATTCGCATCGGTGTTCACCTTCGTGAGGGTTGCCACCACCTTGTCGATGCACCAAATAATATTGCTATCTCTATAGCTAATAAAATAAGTGCATTACTTAAGGTTGACACGCAGGTCACTAAAGTGACAATCATATGGCTCCAGCCATCATGTCGAATCATGACACGCAGGTCATGTTAATCAATTTACATCATATAGTCATCTCATACATAATCAAATTGAATATGAGCATTGCTATACCACATCACATGCACATGCAAACCCTCCTGCAAAACCAAGTTAGACATTTCTAATCGGTTCATGCAAACTTGTTTTTCGTGGCTTCTAAGGTTTCGACTTAAACCGCAGCTACCAACGTTTTATCATCAAGTATGACTATTCAAGTTGCTAGATTAACATCTCGGGGTGTATGAAACACGAGATAATTAAATCTCGAGCCCCATACTAAACTTCGTCATACGCATGACCCCCGTGCAGATCATATCTGCAATGCCCTTTCATCTGCGAATTTCATCTTTCTTTTGACTACGCCAGAACCCAAAGAACTGATAGCACTTCCATGATCAATCAGGATCACGGATTGCCAGAACTTTGTCAAATTCCACCATGCTGTCTCGAGATTGAGCAAACGGAAATTCTAGGGAAGCAACAAGAACGTCGGGTAACATATTTCATCTGTCACCCGCATAAATAATTTTCAGCAATAGATCTCATCTACTCCAAAATTATATTATGCAATACCCATACATCTCCATGTATTCTAGATCATAACCTGCATCTACGCATAGCACGGCTCTTGATGCCACTGAATGGAACGCAGCAGAAAACAAAATTTTCCGACCTACGCACCAGTCCAGGACCACTATGGAGACTGCATACATGGTTTGATCTTTTTCGTTACCGACTCGTAGCGCAACGGGAAGTAGAGTCGATGACGAACGGCGGTGCAGATCCCCGCAGCTAGGATTTACAGCCTCCCAACCGCGAGGATGTATACCCTCATCTGCTCCTCAGATAGCCCTCCGGGAGACGGTCGAACAGCCCCCCGGACAGTGTCGCGGACAGCCCTTCGGGAGGACCTTCGAAACTAGAACGGTCACTCGGACAGCCCTTCGGGGGGACCTTCGAAACTCGGACGGTCACATGGACAGACCTTCGGGAGGCACTCACGAACTAAGACCGAAACTACGATCTCTCTACAGAGTTGCATACATACGGTGTCATCTATCCGGCAGGGCTTCGCCGTCCAGAACTAGTTCCTGCTGGAACCCAGACAGCCTTTTGGCTCTACGAAACTGTTTCGCTGGGAGGGAGAGAGAAGCTAGATCATGCATGGAACTTGTATGTGAGAAAGAGTGAGTGTGGAGGGCTGCCCCTCCACCTCTATTTATAGAAAATCCCAAGGGGTAGGGTAGTTTAACACAAAAACCCAAAATGCACATGAATGAAGTCCTTCCTCAAGGGCATAAGAGTGAAACCAAGGAACAAGAGGGGCTCCAAGGTGGAGCCCCAAGTGTGGCCGGCCACACCCCTTGGGGGGCCCCCATGAGGGCCTCCCAATCCATCCATGTCATCCTTAGATTTTTTGAGTAAAGCCCCAAAAGGTGGCTTTCCATAAAATATCCCAAAAAGCACTTTGACTTATCCGATGACCTCTCTCTGTGGTACGATTCCGCTGTCCGAAACCATTCCGGTGTCCGGAACTTTTTTTGGTGATTTTCTCTCAGACTCCTTGTCTAGTATTCAGCACATAGATGACCCTTAAGCGTGTGACCCTATAGGTTCGGTGAAGTATAGAAATGACCCGAAACCCCTTCCGATCAATGATCAACATCGGAGCCGTGGACACCCATATTGACCCCTATACCCACACGAATGAATATTCGAGTGAACCTCCAGTTACCGTGTGCTATTCCTGTTGCTTCGCGATATGTTACAAAGACCCGAGGTGAGTTTTACTTGCATCCCCGTGGATCAACAACTTGTCCACTATGCTAGTTACCTCGTTACTGGTTTTGTTCGCTTTTCTCGTTTCCGTGTTCCGGCATCCCTGTGATCAAATCACACTGTGTCTGGCCAGACGATGATGGACACCGTAACACCGAGAGGGACCGAGAATATCTCTCCATCGTCGGAGGAGCAAATCCCAATCTTGAGCTATCAAGTTACTTGACACACTTTTGCATGAACCCGTAAGCCGCCGTAATAGCCACCCATTTACGGATGACGTTTAACAAACCCCAAAGTTCATGAAGCAAGCATGAAGAAACTCGATACTCTCATGGCCTAAGGAATCATGCAAACGTTAACCATCTTTGTGTTATTTACCATTAACTTGTGACGAATGAATCTCATAGCATAACATCAAACCGGGCCGATTCAACACAAATGTTCTCTTAACATTGTGCCCTCAAAGTTGCTGGCATAGACATGCCTATGATCAGGAAAACGGAACCATCATGCAACACTTGAGCTAGTCTTAGAGGCCAAACTAGGAATACTTCTTACCATTTATTATTCCACACGTGCATATGAGTCTTCCTCCGAGCCTCGTGGATATTGCAGACTCGAGAATCATTGCAGTTATAGCATGGAACATAAACATAATTATGAACTTGGAGATAAATTATATCATTTATTATTGCCTCTAGGGCATATCTCCTACACCATGTACTCCCTATACTTGGCCCGTCTCACCCAATGTCCAGCATCGCCGGCGTTGGCCTGATTCATGGCCCAACACAAGATGTCCATTGACATAGCGTCCTTCACTGGTCAGGAATTAGCGTCCTCAACTCCTCTGTTGTCGCCTTCTTCATCACATTGTCTTCCTCCTTGTGCATGTCTTAGATACTGGTGAAGGTCAAGCACACTTCCATGGTGTTCTCGAACTTGGTGCAGTCACCGAGCGAGAACCCGAGGAAGAAAGCCCTCCATCCAATGCCCCAGGGGAAAGGGTTGGTGAGGGAGTCCTGGACTAGGGGGTGTCCGAACAGCCGGACTATTATCGTCCGCCGGACTCCAAGACTATGAAGATACAAGATTGAAGACTCCGTCCCGTGTCCGGATGGGACTTTCCTTGGCGTGGAAGGCAAGCTTGGCGATACGGATATGTAGATCTCCTACCATTGTAACCGACTCTGTGTAACCCTAGCCCTCTCCGGTGTCTATATAAACTGGAGGGCTTAGTCCGTAGGACACAACATACATTACAACAATCATACCATAGGCTAGCTTCTAGGGTTTGGCCTCCTTGATCTCGTGGTAGATCCACTCTTGTAATACCCATATCATCAATATTAATCAAGCAGGACGTAGGGTTTTACCTCCATCAAGAGGGCCCGAATCTGGGTAAAACATCGTGTCCCTTGTCTCCTGTTACCATCCGCCTAGACGCACAGTTCGGGACCCCCTACCCGAGATCCGCCGGTTTTGACACCGCATTGGTGCTTTCATTGAGAGTTCCTCTGTGTCGTCACCGATAGGCTCGATGGCTTCTTCAATCAACAACAATGCTGTCCAGGGTGAGACTTTTCTCCCCGGACAGATCTTCGTATTCGGCGGCTTCGCACTGCGGGCTGATTCACTTGGCCATCTGGAGTAGATCGAAAGCTACGCCCCTGGCCGTCAGGTCAGGTTTGGAAGGCTAAACTTCACGGACGACATCCGCGGGGGCTTGATCTTCGACGGCTCGAGCCACAGCCGAGCGTGCCGCACTGTCACGATGGGCATGATCTAGCTCTGCCGCGGGATAGTGCCTTGGTGGCCGCACACGAATCCGCTCCGGCTCTCAGTCCGGAGCCGATCGCCCAGATCGAGGACCGGTGGCTGGACACCGCCTCGGGGGCTGCAACTTCCGCGGCGGTGGAGCCGAACACTGACCTGGTCCCCTATAAAGCTCGTAACTCCGAGGTGCCGGACTCTCTGCCGGACTCCGAACCTCCTGCGCCCCAGCCAATCGAATCCGATTGGGCGCCGATCATGGAGTTCACCGCTGCGGACATCTTTCAACACTCGCCCTTTGGCGACATCCTAAATTCGCTAAATCATCTCTCGCTATCCGGAGAGCCCTGGCCGGATTATGGCCAGGATGGTTGGGAAACGGACGACGAAGAAATTCGAAGCCCACCCACCTCCCACTTCGTAGCCACTGTCGACGATCTAACCGACATGCTAGACTATGACTCCGAAGACATCGACGGTATGGACGACGATGCCGGAGACAAACAAGAACCAGCGCCCACAGGGCACTGGAAGACCACCTCGTCATATGACATATACATGGTGGACACCCCAAAAGATGGGGACGGCGAAGAAGCAGCGGAGGCAGATTCCTTAAAGAAATAGCCCAAGCGCCGACGTCAGCGGCGCCGCTCTAAATCCTGCAACAGCAAGAATGGAGATTCCGGCACAGGAGATAATAACACCCCAGAAAGTGCCGAAGACAATCCCCTCCAGCAAGATTCAGTGCAGGAGGACGCAAAAGCAAGCCCTCAAGAGAGAGCGGCAGATGAAGAGGTCGAGGACGATAATTACATACCTCCCTCCAAAGACAAGGCAAGCCTCAACGACGACGAATTCATCGTGCCCGAGGATCCCGTCGAACAAGAGCGTTTCAAACGCAGGCTAATGGCCACGGCAAATAGCCTAAGGAAAAAGCAGCAACAGCTTCAAGCTGATCAAGACCTGCTGGCCGACAGATGGACCGAGGTCCTCGCGGCCGAAGAGTACGAACTCGAACGCCCCTCCAAGAGCTACCCAAAACGCAAGTTTCTCCCCCGATTAGAGGAGGAAACACACATACCATCATCACCAGTGCACAATACGGACGACCGACCACCCCGTGGTCGTGACAGAGAAGCATCCAGGCCTTCCATCAAAACCGTACCCCGGCACACTCAAAAAGTACGAAGCCACGAGGGAACGCGCCGGACTTGCGGGACATATTGGAGGATAAGGCAAGACAATCCAGATCTATCTATGGATCACGTGGGCGCCCCACGACCCACGACGAATACCGTCGAGCCGGCTACAACAACTCCGGCCGAGCCGAACACAGCAGACAACGCTTCCTTGAGCTACGTCGTGATATTGCTCAATACAGAGGCGCCGCACACCCGCTATGCTTCACTGACGAAGTAATGGGTCATCGAATCCCTGAAGGGTTTAAACCCGTAAAACATCGAATCCTACGATGGCACGACAGACCCCGCGGTTTGGATAGAAGATTATCTCCTTCACATCCATATGGCCCGCGGCGACGATCTCCACGCCATCAAATACCTCCCGCTCAAGCTTAAAGGACCAGCTCGGCATTGGCTTAACAGCCTACCCGTAGAGTCAATTGGGTGTTGGGAGGACCTGGAAGCCGCATTCCTCGACAACTTCCAGGGCACATATGTGCGGCCACCAGACGCCGATGATCTAAGCCACATAATCCAGCAGCCAGACGAATCGGCCAGACAATTCTGGATGCGGTTCTTAACAAAGAAAAATCAAATCGTCGACTGTCCGGATGCAGAGGCCCTCGCAGCCTTCAAGCATAACATCCGCGACGAGTGACTAGCCCGGCACCTAGGACTGGAAAAGCCGAAATCCATGGCAGCCCTCACATCATTAATGACCCGTTTCTGTGCGGGAGAGGATAGCTGGCTAGCTCGCAGCAACAACCTCAGCAAAAATGCTGGTAGTCCGGACACTAAGGACCACAATGGCAGGTCACGTCGAAACAAAAATAAACGCTGCGTTAACGGCGACGACAAGGAGGATGCGGCAGTTAATGCTGGATTCCGAGGCTCTAAACCCGGTCAGCGGAAGAAGCCATTCAAAAGAACCACTCCGGGTCCATCCAATTTGGACCGAATACTCGACCGCTTATGCCAGATACATGGCACCCCCGAAAAGCCAGCCAATCACACCAACAGAGATTGTTGGGTATTCAAGCAGGCAGGCAAGTTAATTGCCGAAAACAATGACAAGGGGCTGCACAACGACGACGAGGAAGAGACCCGACCGCCGAACAGTAGAGGACAGAAGGGTTTCCCCCCACAAGTGCGGACGGTGAACATGATATACGCAACCCATATACCCAAGAGGGAGCGGAAGCATGCACTAAGGGACGTATATGCGATGGAGCCAGTCGCCCCTAAGTTCAATCCATGGTCCTCTTGCCCGATCACTTTCGATCGAAGAGACCATCCGACCAGTATCCGCCATGGCGGATTCGCCGCATTGGTTCTAGACCCAATCGTCGATGGATTTCACCTCACAAGAGTCCTGATGGACGGCGGCAGTAGCCTGAACCTGCTTTATCAGGATACAGTGCGCAAGATGGGCATAGACCCCTCAAGGATTAAACCTACAAAGACGACCTTTAAAGGCGTCATACCAGGTGTGGAGGCCAATTGTACAGGGTCAGTCACCCTGGAAGTGGTCTTCGGATCCCCGGATAATTTCCGGAGCGAGGAGTTAATCTTCGACATAGTCCCGTTCCGGAGCGGCTATCACGCTCTGCTCGGACAAACCGCGTTCGCAAAGTTCAACGCGGTGCCGCATTACGCATACCTCAAGCTCAAGATGCCAGGCCCTCGTGGAGTCATCACGGTCAACGGAAATACGGAACGCTCCCTCCGAACGGAGGAACACACAGCGGCTCTCGCGGCAGAAGTACAGAGCAGCCTTTTAAGGCAATTTTCGAGTCCGGCCGTTAAATGGCCGGACACGGCCAAACGCGCCCGAAGCAACATCAACCAAGACCACCTGGCACAATCCGAGCACGCGTAGCAATGCGGCCCCGACCCCAGCCCCTGCATAATTGCAAGACCTACCCCCGCGTACATCATTACACTCTGAAGATACCATGGGCCTAGGGGAAGGGGCACGACCACAACAGACCCAGTGTGCGGCTCGACCACACCAGGGGCTCACAAGTGTGTCACCCTTTTTTATTATTATTTTCTTTTCTTTGTGTATACAGGACTCCGTTCACCAGAGGCCCTGTCCGGCAGTAAACCCACCGAACTCACGATGCAACAGCCAGGGAAAAGAGAAGACTGCGATAAACACTCAGGTGGTCTCCATTATGAGCATTAAATTTGATTCTATACACCAGTCCGCAGCCCATCCCTGGAGGGGGACATGTTTGATTAATCCAATCCCTTGCTTACCGCACTATTTGTATCATTCCGCACTCATAGCAGAATTCGTTGAATAAATAATGCAGCATTTTTTTCCTGTTATTGCATTACTTTATACATATGTTCATTAATGACATCTTGCACCCGTATATTTTGGTACGGCCGAATACACCAGGGGCTTATGTTCCCCGCATCATGGTGTGATAAGTCCGAACACTTTCACAAGTGCGGCACCCCGAACTTATAGCATTATATGAATCGGCTCCGAATCATGTCTTGGGTCAATAGTTGGGTTTGCCCGGCTCCCACATTTTGGTACCTTACGTTCCGTTCTATCGGCTAACGTGGCACTGGGAGAACCACTGCGATTGCGCCCCGGTTGAGCTGGGCGACGCCTCAGTGGAGAAAGCTAAAACTGACTGTCATGATAAGGCGAGAGACTGGTCGCTGTTCGAGAGGTCCTTTCGAGTCCTTAAAGACTTATGCCGCGTCAAGCGAAGAACTGGATAATGTCCGGCCAAGGCGTGGATAGCGCCCCGAACTCGGTCTTCCGAATACTAGGGGCTTCGCCGAAATTTAAAATTATAGAATTCTATGGCTAAGTGAGAGTGTTCAAGCATTATAAGTCCGGTTGCCTTGTTCGTTGTGTTGAGCGCCTCCCTAGATGGACCCAAGAATGGGAACAAGAGTGCTCAAGTTTATCCCGAACACCCCAGCACTCGTGGCTTGGGGGCTGAAGCCGACGACTTGCCATCTCTCGGAATTTATAAACAACCGCACAGAAGGTAATATTTTAAATCAAACAAGCGTTGCTTAGCGCATATGAACAAAGTTTTCAGCGCACAGGATAATACACAGCGGGTCTACTCAATAATTACATCTCTGGGGCACTCATCCGCAATCTTGCGGGCACCCTTCAGGACAGTCTTATAGTACATCTCGGGCGTGCGATACTCCTTGCCCGCTGGCGGCGCGTCAGTGATAAGCTTCTCCGCATCCAGCTTGCCCCAGTGCACTTTTGCGCGGGCAAGGGCCCGACGAGCACCTTCAATACAGGCGGAGCGCTTGACGACCTCCAACAAGGGGCACACATCCACCAGCCGCCGCACGAGGCCGAAGTAGCTCCCAGGCATGGCCTTTCCAGGCCACAGCCGGACTACGAGGCCCTTCATGGCCTGCTCGGCTACCTTGTGGAGCTCGACCAGCTGCTTCAGCTGGTCGCTAAGGGGCACCGGAAGGCCGGCCTCAGCATACTGAGACCAGAAGACCTTCTCCGTTGAGCTCCCCTCCTCGCCACGGTAGAAAGAGGCGGCATCGGATACACTGCAAGGCAGATCTGCAAATGCCCCTGGAGAGCTCCGAATTCGGGTAAGTGTCAGGTAGTTTACATTAACATGCTTGCTTTGCATGAAAAATGCCTTACCCGCCGCTATTTTCTTCACATCCTCAACCTCCTGAAGGGTCTTATGGGCCTCGGCCTTGGCGGCTTTGGCACTTTCGAGAGCCGAGGCAAGCCCGGACTCTCGAGTCTTTGAGTCACGCTCCAAACTCTCATGCTTTTCCATGAGAGCCTGGAGCTCTTGCCGCACTTCCGCCACCCGCGCCTCTTGTTTCTCGCGCTCTTCCCATTCCGCGGCCGCATTGCGTTCGGCCGCGGACACAGCCTCCTTCAGGGTAGCCACCTCGTTCGTGGCCCCTGCAGTACCCATGTTATCCTCGTTATTTTTATCGCAACCTAAATCCTTTTCTGTAAGGTAAATTTTCAAAGTGGTGTTACTCACCTTCTTTGTCTTCGAGCTGCTTCTTGGCATGGCCGAGCTCTTGCTCGGACCGCTCGAGATCCTGCTTCAATGCACCAACCTCCGCAGTCAGTGCGGCAGAGGTTAGCAGCGCAGCCTGCAAACCCATATTGACATAATTTTTAGCAACCCTGCGTATATCTTCTTTAGATCCTCAGTCCGGCTTTTCTTTCCGAACACCAAACCGAGCATCAGGGGCTACTGTCTATGCGGTATTACATTACATAATTTTAACTTCTTACCTCAAAGCCTGTTAGAAGGCTGCTGCAGGCTTCGGTTAGCCCGCTCTTGGCGAGCTGAACCTTCTGAATCACCGCACTCATGATAGTGCGGTGTTCTTCCTCGATGGAAGCGCCTTTGAGCGCCTCCAACAAGTTGTCCGGCGCCTCTGGTTGGACGGGGGCCGCCGGTGTCACGGTCTTGCCCTTCTTGCGAAGGGGCCGCCTGCCGGACTCTGGAACCACTGCAGGTTCTGGCGTAGAGTCCGGCGCAAAGTCCGGGAGGCTGCCTTGCGGCGCCTCCGGAGCCTCCTCCTGATGGGTCCCTTCCCGGGATCCCACCTCGGCATCCTCGGCGGCGCGAGGGGTGGAGGCAGTCAGAATGGAATCCACGTCCGACGCAGCCAACGACCCGCTCGACGAAGCAGGGAGATCATCGTCGGCCGGACTGCAGTCAGTATGCGGCATTAGAAGAACACTATGTGACACAAAAGAAATTGCGGATCATTCAGGAATCCGGATACTTACGATCTCACCTGAGGCCTGGCCCTTGAGGGCCACTCTTCACCGCCAACGTTGGTGTTGGCGGAGCTGTCCGGGGGAATAGTTCTTCCCCTCTTGGACCCTTCGGCCTCCCCAGTTGGGGAGGCCTTCCTCTTCCTTTCTCCCTCCTCTGGGAGAGAGTCTTCTTCCTCCTCCTCGTCTTCGGGGGAGGAATCCACCTCGAAGTCGTCGGACACCTGAAAACGGGAACTCTTTCGAGTGCCCGTGGCCACCTTCTTGGCCTTCTTCTCCGGCACCACGTGCGGTGCCGGAACCAGCAGCCCCGCTAGACGGGCGTCCACTGGGTCTTCTGGCATGGGAGCCGGGCAGATGAGCTGCTCGGCCTTCTTTGTCCATTCCTGTCAAAGGAAAAGGGAGATTAAAACCCGCTTGGAACCAAATTATTAACAACAAGTGTCCTGTAAAGGGGTAGAATCACTTACCTCGTCAGCTGGACGCTGCGAGTGAAATCCGCGATCTTCCGTCGCGGATGCGGGAGCTTCGGCGCCCTTAAACATCACCCTCTAGGCGCCTTCGTACGTCGTGTCGAAGAGCCCGCTCAACGCCTGGTGCTGTTCTGGATTGAACTCCCACAGATTGAATGCCCATTCTTGGCATGGGAGAATCCAGCGGATGAGCATGACTTGGATCATGTCGACAAGCCTGAGCTTCTTGTTCACCAGCTTCTGGATACAGGCTTGGAGTCCCGTCAGCTCCTTCGAATTACCCCACAGCAAGCCCTTCTCTTTCCAGGAGGTGAGCTGCGTAGGGATGCCAGATCTGAACTCGGGGGTCGCCGCCCACGTAGGGTCGCACGGCTCAGTGATATAGAACCACCCCGACTGCCACCCGTTGACGGATTCCACGAAGGCCCCTTTGAACCAGAGGACGTTGGGCATCTTGCCCAACATGGCGCCTCCACACTCCGCCTGCGTGCCCTTCACTACCTTCGGCTTGACGATGAAGGTCTTGAGCCACAAACCGAAGTGGGGCCAGATGCATAGGAGGGCCTCGCACACGACGATAAATGCCGAGATGTTGAGGATGAAGTTCGGTGCCAGATCATGGAAATCCAGGCCGTAGTAGAACATGAGCCCCCGGACAAAAGGGTGAAGTGGAAAGCCCAGTCCGCGGAGGAAGTGGGGAAGGAAAACGACCCTCTCATGGGGCCTGGGGGTGGGGATGAGCTGCCCCTCGTCGGGCAGTCGGTGCGCGATGTCGCCGGAAAGGTATCCGGCGCTGCGCAGCTTTGTGATGTGCTCCTCCTTAACGGTGGAAGCCAACCACTTGCCTCCCGCTCCGGACATGGTCGGAGAAGGTTGAGGCGAGATGCGCGAACTTGGGCGCTGGAGCTCGAGTGCGCGGAGATGGATAAGCAAAGGAGGAAGAAGGCGTGGGTGAAAAGGTAAATCCTTATCCCTTATATATAGGCGGGCAAAGACTATGCGTCCCCCACCGGCCCGGTAAAACTCGCTTATCTCCCAAGCGCCGCTATCAATGGCGCGGTTGGGTTACCCACGTCCGTATTGATGAGAATCCCAGAATAAGGGGAACACGATCTCTGCTTCGACAAGACGTGCCAAGGAAACCGCTTCGCTAAACGCGCTGAGACGGTATAATAAAAAACGATTCAAGTAAAGGCTTGGTAGTGGCGTGACGTCATGCCGCAAAATACGTCAGCAGATTGAACTTGTGTATATATTATTCTCTCTACGGTGGAATGTGGAATTTATTTTGCAGAGAGCCAGGTTCAGGGGCTACTGAGGGAGTCCTGGACTAGGGGGTGTCCGGACAGCCGGACTATTATCGTCCGCCGGACTCCAAGACTACGAAGATACAAGATTGAAGACTCCGTCCTGTGTCCGGATGGGACTTTCCTTGGCGTGGAAGGCAAGCTTGGCGATACGGATATGTAGATCTCCTACCATTGTAACCGACTCTGTGTAACCCTAGGCCTCTCCGGTGTCTATATAAACCGGAGGGCTTAGTCCGTAGGACACAACATACATTACAACAACCATACCATAGGCTAGCTTCTAGGGTTTAGCCTCCTTGATCTCGTGGTAGATCCACTCTTGTAATACCCATATCATCAATATTAATCAAGCAGGACGTAGGGTTTTACCTCCATCAAGAGGGCCCGAACCTGGGTAAAACATCGTGTCCCTTGTCTCCTGTTACCATCCGCCTAGACGCACAGTTCGGGACCCCCTACCCGAGATCCGCCGATTTTGACACCGACAGTTGGGGTTGAAGTTCATTAGATGGAGAGGTGAGAGAGGATTGAGAGACAGAGAGGGTCAATTGAGTGCGGTGTTGGGTAAGTAGTGAGCGTTTGGGTACGTAACTATAGGGGCTTTGGATGATAGGATTTAATGTCGATCAACCTTTGAACTTTGTGTTGTTCATAATGCAGAAGTTTGTGATGTTCATAATTGCTACTTGTGATAGGCGTTGGGATTTCCCCGAAGAGGAAGGGTGATGTAGTATAATATAGGATAGTATTTCCCTTAGTTAAGAACCAAGGTTATCGAACCAGTAGGAGACACACACAAATAAATGTAAAGGAGATAGAATCCTCTCTCCTGAGTGATTTGAGTTTAAAATCCACCAAGAGAAACCGCAGAGCCGGAAAATTAGATAGTGGTTTAGCATGATTCGAATCTAAGTCTAGTACGCTCCGCCTATTACTCTTGAGAGCCGCAGACTCTCTAGACGGCTAGGTGTCAAGTTCTTTAGAGACCAAGAGGTACTGTCGTTCTCGAAGAAGTCTGTAAAGGTTCGGAGATCACCTCAAGTATCTACCACGAGTGATCGACATTGATTGACCAATTAATTGTAGAGGAGAATAGGACGAAGAGAGTTTATCTTTTGTGTTCAATCACAACCCCTCCAACCGGACGTAGACCTTTTGCAGAAGGGGGGAACTGGTCTACCAAATCGTTTGTCGCCATCGAGCAACACTGGTTACGTCCCTCCTTATTTACATTCGCCACGTGATGCATGTTAAGTTCCAGTCATGTAACCCATTTCAGTGCATGCTTTAGTTCTCATTCGTTAGTTCTTATTCGTTCACTGTACTTTGCTTTCATTCACTCTGTTGCTGGGTTCCGAGAAATTTGAAGTTTCCGAAAGAAAATTTAAATCTTCCATTCACCCCCTCCCCCTCGTAGACATACTTCGTTCTTACAGTTAGGATCACTACACAGAGTAGCAAAGAAGTGTGTGAAGGCCACATGATAATCTACTGATTAATGAAGATCACCCCCGAGTGTTTTGCCATAGTTTTTCCATATTATTACTGTGAGTTTGCAACTGATGATTTTTTTAGAAATGTAATTGGAGAAAATAATGACGATGCTCAAGTATGTGGATACACATTCCGTATTTATATGTTATTTATTGTTATGAATTTCAAATCGTTAATCTCTCAATATTCATATGCTACGAGTTGCCTACCAAGATTAAAATGACAAAATCAAGCACAACGTGGAATAACACTACTAGCTAGCAGACTGTGGATACAATTTGTTTGTACTTTGTTTCTCAGGAAAAAAGTATGATGAGAAAATAAATATTTAGAATAATTTAACTACGCAATTGAGCGAACTAAAGGGGAGCCTTAGCGCAGCGGTGAAGCTATTGCCTTGTCATAGGTTCGAGTCCTGAAAATAGCCTCTTACAGAAATATAGGAAAATGCTGCGTACTATAGACCCAAAGTGGTAGGACTCTACCATGGACCCTGCGCAAGTGGGAGCTACGTGCACCGGACTGCCTTTTTTAAATTTAAGTGAACTATAGAACAAACACATAATCGAGGCAATCCTGATGTAAGTCAAATATCATACACTGTATTCTATTGTCGAATTTCAAATCAAACACCTGTAACAATATCTAAACATCATATAAAACATATTTGCACGTATTTTGAACTTTTTTTACTGCAGAACATAACTGAATTTCTTATCCCTTGAACACACCAAAATGCCAGTGGAAGCTGGAGTTTGCTGGGAGCTTTTGTAAAGATTGGTGTATTCGTTGCTGGAGAATGTCAGGTGCAACCCTGCCGTGCAAGCCTCGAATATGTGTGAGAGTTGTTAAACTTGTTGCGTATATCCACTGCCGGCCTTCATAGCCGGGCCACCACGACTCCCCTGGACACCTGCTCCGTGCCAACAGACAACGTTGGTGCACCTGCATGGATCGTCCTCGATTTGCCATAATAAAACTCGCAATCTGCGGCGCCGGGTCACCCAAACCACCACAGGATAATCACTTTATTTATTTTGCACCCCTTGTCAGGCTGTCAATTTCCTCTGCGCTACGAGACCATGACCAAATGTCCAAATCTTTTCCATGTCTCGAGTGAGAGAAGAAGTGGATAAACAGAGCCGACAGAACAGAGAGACACGTGCAAATTCAGTGCTTCTTTTTACCCCGAAACCGCCATGTACATCCACAATCTTAATCCACAATCTTAATTCACGTGCAAACTCGCTGTCATCTTGCCGCGACCAATAATGATTCAGCAAGTGAAACATTCAAAAGATAACTACTAGTTCAGCGGTCTCATCATAGCTCGTAGGACTATGCTGAGTTGTTGCAAGGTTGAAACACATGACCCGTCAGCCGGCCTGTCCTTTAATTTTTTTTGGAAAGCATGGGCGTAACTATCAGCGAGTTGTGTGCATGTGTCAGCAATAATGGGCACGTGATGTTTTGGTGTGTGGCGTAGGATTATATGAGATGAGATCAGATCCGGGGAGGGGACATGGGCATGCGCTCTATGCTATGCTATGCATGCGTATTATTGGGCTTGGATAGTGTATGGTAGGCCACCCTAGTACGTTCAAGCCATTAATCATGCAAATCGAACTCTCTTTTTTGGACGCCTTTAGCTTGTGAACATCCGCTGGGAGGGGTGGCATTTCGAACGATTTCGCTGATAGTTTTAGTTGCGAGGGGGATGACAACTTATTCAGATCAACATGACCGTTTCTTTAGAAGAAGACATTTTTGTTTAAAAATTGTCACAGTTTGATCTTGCCGAGCAACTAAAACAGTTAGAAAAAGGCGTTTGCTTGCAACCCCCTTCCGAGCTAACGTTCGCCAAATAGCATTAACATTTTTTAAAGAAAACCATGCAAATCAAACTGTGCGTGACTCGGTCATTTGAGCTTGTGCAATAGTAGTATTACTGCTTCCACGCATGTGCATCCTTTTCTTAGGGAATTTTTTTTCTACACATGCATGCATCGATCCCTAGGTTTTCTCTGGCCTTCACGGTTGAAACGACACACCATCTGCAAAGTAGATGGATGGATCCTTGTGTTGTGCACGTAGATGAGATCATTATTGGCAGAGGGGGCATCCAGAAGATCGATGGCTCTGCCGACGGCCTTTGCTATGTTCATCTGCTTTTGCCGTGCTTGGCTTGTGGGCGGGACAAGATCGATGAGGCAGCCCTATGGACGATGGTGGTAGCCCCATGCATAACCGAACCAAGTGATGGGCAAGACAGGTACTCTTCTAGATAGGGTTTGGTTTGTTTGGTTGGTTCGCTCGCTCGTTTGCCAGGGGGACGCCATGGCGAAATTGACGCCGCACCTAACTGAACTCAACGTCTCGCATAGGGCCGGTGTTATTACCTACGGGAGCGACCGGCCACACGGTGTCATAACTTCCTGTAGAGCATCTACAGCCGGGCTCCCAAACCTGCTTCATATGTCCGGACTCACGACCCGGTCACAAAAATACGACTCAGATGAGCTTCTCAAACGGGTCTTAAAGCCCGGGCTGACCAGCACTCCTCATCGACCTTGGCACCCCTCACAAAAGTACGAGCTCGTCTCCTCCTTCAGATCGATGTCACTAAGTGGCGTCATTCCGGCGGGCCACGTAGTGCCTAACCTAGCTATTTAAACCGGCCGCCGTCATTGAAACCCTACCCCTCCACATTTTCTCCTCCTGTCCGCCGCCGCCGCCACTTTCCACTCCTCGTCCGCCACCACTAATAGCCATGCCCCCACGCTGCCGGGTAAGGAGCTACCCATATCTAACGTCGGAGCACCGGTTGCAGCTCCTTGAGCAGATCCGGGAAAGGAGCGAAGCCCGGATCGCCGCGGGGCTACCTCCGGATGCAGTGGATCTGGAGGAGGAGTTGGAGGAGGAGGAGGTTGAGGAGAAGGGGGAGTAAGAGCTGAAAGAGGATGTGGGGGATGCCGGGGACGCGAATCAGTAGGCGGAGCAGCAGGCCATTCTCGATTTCCTCTGCTCGGAGTCGGATGCGGAGGTCAGACGCCGTCGTCGGCAGGAGATGGAGGCGGGGCACGTCGCAGACGAGGAGGAGGAGGAGATGCTCGCCTACATGGATGAGGTCGAGGAAGAGGAGGAGGAGCCGGAGCCCTCCTACGTGCTCGTCCACCCAGCGTTCGGCACCGACGTTGTGGACATCTCCGATGACGAATCGTAACTAGGGCATCTCCGACTGTATGCACGTACCTGTCGACCGACCGAACAATCAAGAAGAGTAGGTAGCGGGCATAGTAAGCAACGCAGGCAAAAATTTAAGAGGAAATTGAGGAGCCTTGGATGGATGCGTACGTACAGCCGGCTTGTGTGTGGTGAAGCACCGAAGCAACACGTACGTAAGTATACACCTGCGTGATCGTATCTTTCAAGTCGTTCACGTATGGTGCACCGGCCGGATGCGTCAGAATCATGTTGCTTGCCTCGGCATATGCCGGCGGGTTGTTCGACCCGCTAGGTTAGCATTAAGAGTCTCTTTGCACTTAGAGTCGCGTACGTTGGAGGTTGTCCAGGCATAGAAGACACGGTGTAGTTTTTTTTTTTTTTTTTTTTTGCAACGAACTAGGAAGCTTTATTAATGGAGTAGGAGTCGATTACAATCTGCCCGAAGGCTACTTATGAGGAAACTAGTTTCTCTCAAAAAATAAAAAGACACGGTGTAGTTAATTAGCGTCGATGTAACGTCATTAGTGGGGGTTTCCCTCAGTCGACCAAAGCAGCAGAGCACGAGGCCGCACTGTTGGTGAAAACGAAATTCAGTTTGTGGGAATATCGCCTTCAGCATACACCACGATCAGCAAAGTGTGTTCCCGGCCGCAACAACAAAGAAAGATTAGCAAAGTGTGGCGCAACAAACGTATATGCATAACAAGTAACTATCTCAACAACGCTAAGATGGGAAACGGGCACTGTTGCGTCGTTGTCCAGCACAGGATCAAAAGTTTTGACATGTTACACTGAAAACTGACCTTCCGGTTGGACCACGTACAAATGCGTTGAAAATTGGAGATGTTGTACTACAATCTTTGGTCCATGAGCACTGTACTTACTCCACTGACTATACATTGTTGTCCACTCCAAAAAAAGCATTACTATATTATTATTACTTTGTTTCTTTTACTATAATGAAGCATCACTTACTACACTCTTTGTTCTTTAATATAAGACGTTTTGGCAGGTTTTGGCAGTTTGAACTGTCAAAACGTCTGGAAATTCGCAGGGGCACGCAGGTGCGGGAGCGCGCACCTGCTCAGCTCTGCCTGGCCACCCGATTGCCTCGTGGTCCGTGAAGTAGTAGGATCCCGCACGAAGGCACATCAACTTTTAAGTTTAATCTTCAAAACTTATGCTTTTGCATCTGAAACTTACAATTTTCTTGGGCGCTCATGTCAAGTTTTAGAGTTGAAAGTTTATGTGATTTTTTTATCGGTTCTAGGTACTGAAGTTGTGATTTTGCCGGTCGCTCGTACTAAGTTTCAAAAGTTAAAACTTAACATAATTTTTAGAAACTCATCAAAGCGTATTCAAAATGAATTTTATTTGCAAGCCCTTGTCATGGGAAACACGGATATAAAGACAGAATTTAATTTGGACTTTTCGTTCAAAATATATGAAAGGTTGAAAACTAAAAACCAAAAGAGAATGAGGGGCTCGGTGCCCCCCCCCCCCCCCCCCCCGCACATGCGTGCCACAAATTCTCACCCCTAAAACGTCTTATATTAATGAACATAGGTTGTAAGTTTTTGTCCACAAAATTTCATATTTTATTTCCTTTTTCAAACAGAGGGCTAGAAGCCCCAGACACAAGTCCATGCATGCATCCAACAACGATGGACTTGTGTCATTACTTTATTTAAGGTGATGTCTATTTGTTGTGTGTTGATCTTCATTGGCTGGTCTCAAAAACGAGGATGAAAACCCTTGTCCACACCGTGCGCCGACGATGGCACAATATGTTTATGTCAAGGTGTTGCTAAGAAAGAAGAAGACTTAATCGTCGATGTTATTTCCATATCTTGTAATGGTTCAATCGTGGTTGTCTTTGCTATATATTTGACTTAATAATTAAGAATGATTATTTGCATCATAATGATACAGAAGGTTTAACCTCCTTTATGAAAAAAAAACAAAAAGGAAATTCCAACCCAATTGGTAATGGCAAAGAGGAACACGAGTACTAATTTGAGTCAAAGCCAACTAAAAATGCTTCAGCTAGTAGTAGTACGTACCCATATAGTCTACCATGAGAATGAAAAGACCTCTGTCTGAATAAAACATGAGCAATAGTGACAGTTAGACAAAATCTAGTTGGTGTGACTACTACTCTATTTAACTAATTTCTGCCAAAGACCAGTGGTAATTAACTGTATCACCAACCTGGCCTTGCTTGTTTAGGGAATTAACCATCTCAACAAACGAAGGGCTATGAGGAGGTCTCACGAGGTGGCTAGAAACCCTTGCCGCCAACATGTCTACTGCCTCTCTCACCGCCGCCAAGAGTGTGTTTTGCTGGGCAAAGCCCATGCAGCGCCGGTGGGGAGGTTCTCATCGCGGGGAGCTTGGTGGGCTGTTGTGGCGCGTACGTTGGAGATGCGTGGTTGAGTTGCGACGGTCTTTTGCGGGCGGTGCTAGCTATGCCGGCGGCACCCAAAGGACTCCATAGCTAGATCAAGGGCGACCTCCAACGGTAAACCAAGCTTTGGCTCGGTCACCAAAGAAGAGGGTGTTGGAGCGTGGACCTAGACAGCGGCGGGCTCGACCTCAGGTCCGGATGTGGCGTGCAGCGACGTGGGCGACTTGGGTTAGGTTTTTTCTAGGCAGTCTTTGTGTCTTGGTGCGGCGAGGAGGCGGCGTTGTTCCCAGTGTAGGAACAATGTCCTCCCCGCTCTAACTCCATTTCGTTGGTGTGGTTAGCACCGGCGGAGGTCATGTGCAGGTGTGTCTTCGGTGGGTCTTCTGGGATTTGGTCGGTTTTGGTCTCCAAAGGATTTGTCTAGATCCGACAGATACTCGTGGTCTTTGGAGTTTTAGATGACTTTTTCGGCGTTTCCTTCTCTGTGGCGGCACTTTGCTACATAGACCGCAACTGCCAGCGTCTTCTAGTCTACATCGGCGACTTCCCAACCACTGCTTCTACAAGCTCATGGGCTTAAAAAAGTTTGCCCCGCCAAGATATGGAAACCCGGAGGTGGCAACGAGCTTTGGTGACGACGCGTCGCCGATGTATGCAGGTGGAAGAAGACTTTGGCACCCCTGAGAATTAAATGTAATTTATTTTTCTGTAAAGATGTTTGTGAAGACCTGTGATACTTAATATATGGCCTTGAGTTTCCGCCAAAAAAGACTATCTCAACAAACATTTAGATGGGGATGTAACATTATTGTGGAGATGTCCATCATAGGATCAAAAGGTTATTTGACATCTTAATAAAGTGAAAAGTGACCACACGGTCAGACCACATTACGTTTAAAAAACATAATATTTGTCCACTCACTACATTCTTGTTCACTCCAAGAAAAAACGTTCTTGTTCACCCAAATCAAACCCAGCTGGTAATGGCTGCTGACCATGATCTGTTACTTACCATGTCAAGGAGTATCACAACGGTACTACGAATTTCAGTCTAAACTATAACTAAACATACAAAAAGTAGTACTAGCATATAGCCATATGTACTAGAACTATGAGAATGGAAAGACCTCTGACCTCTGTCTGAATAAAACATTGTGCAATCATGACAGTTAAGACCAAATCTAGTTGGTGCGACTACTACCATAATCTAACTAACTAATTGTTCCAAAGACTAGGGTTAATTAATTTGTAGCACCAACCTGACCCGGGCCTTGCTTGTTTAGGATGAACACAAAGAATGGAACAAATGTTAAATATTTAGTTGGTGAGAAGTTGACTACTGCTGCCTCTCATGCAGCCGCTACACCTGACCTCGAGTCCCTCCTCCAAAAGCACCATCTAATTGAAAAATAACACTACCAATTCTTCTGAACTTTTCGGTTACACCAATCCACAAGAGGCAGTAACCCGGGGCCCCTGTCTTGCTATATCCATGTTGGCCTTTTCAGTAGCAACGGGCAAATCATCTTCCAAGAGGCAATTATTCTGCAATTTCAGACTAGGTAAGGAGAAAGGAGGAGCTTAGCTTGTGTTTGCTAGTGCAATGGAATAGAGCCTAGAGGCTTCTTTTCAAGTGATAATGATGGGCTCAATTAGTGTTATCTGCTAAGGCGTCTCATGCAAGCAAGGCTTCTCGCTACAGGTCAAATCTAGGCCTGCACAATTGTTAGTCAGTACTAATACTGATTACTGAACTGAACATTCATTTCAAAAGTACTACTAACTGAACATTAATGATTGTAATTTGTCTTCATGGTTACCGGCTAAACTCTAGCTTCGCCGCCATGCGCTCCGGTCGTACCACTGTCGTGATTGCTTATGCTAATGGCGAAATGCCTCCCATGGCTCTGCTGGTCCATCTTTCTTTTGTCTTTGTACTATTAGCATAACTATCTCGAAAAGCTTCAAGTTTGTAACTTTATGGGGCGTGCTCGCCCTGCTTTGTGTTTGCTTTGCTTGTGCCAAGAGGACAAGGAGATACCCTCAACTGACTGTACTCCCTTCGTTCCTTTATACTTCACGTATAAGATTTGTATTAAGTCAACTTTGTAAAGTTTGACCAAACTTTTATAGAAGAATATCAACATCTAGAATACCAAGTATGTATATAATATGAAATTACATTTTATAATGAATCTAACGATATTGATTTGATATCATACTGTGAATGTTGACATAGAGAAAAGTATGTTTTTCGTCCATCAAATTCACCAAAAGTATACACTTGATCCCTGAACAAGTTTTAGGAGACATTTGGTCCCTCGAGTCTCAAAACCGGGTAAGTTTTCTGCAAAACCAGATTTGAGTGCAAAATTGTACACATTGCGGCGTTTTTCTCTCTACTCACTTCCCACGTAGGATGTTCTTTGGTCAAACTGACGCCTTCCTCTCCGCCTCATCTCTCTCTCTGCCCCGACCGCCTCGCCGTCACCTTGACCGGCAGCCTCGCCGACGGCCGTCTGAGGCGGTACCGTCCCCGGCTGCATCTCACCTCACGTCCCCCCAACCTTGTAGTTCACCAGCAAGCATCTCCTGGCCACAAGGCAACGGACGTGGAGGTCGTGCTAGAAGACATCGAGACCCTGCCCATATGGTCCCCGCCAGCTTGCTGCAGGGAAATCCGAGGTGGTGTGGTGTCGCCGGCCAGAATGGGCCACCGAGCACAACCGGTCTCCTCGAATACTCCTCAAACGATCGCGGACACGTCCAGTCAGTGACCTGACAGGAGAGAGAAGAAAAAAGATGACCCAATCGGACCCCTCATGTAATCCCTATACGTTCGGGTTGTCCGCACCCTCATATTGTGATCAAATACGGGGATCATATGAGGGCTCGCGAAGGCGTCTGGACGCGACTGGTCAGTCCGCCATGTAGGACATAACCCACCCCAAACCACATTTTCTCTTTCTTTATTCTTTCTTTATTCTTTATTTTCTTTCTCTCTTTTCATGTCACCAATCACATGAAAGTGGTCAGACATATAAAGGAAAAAATGAGGAGCATGGCTCCATGCATGGACAAATAGGGCTCACAACGAACACGTCAGGACACTGACCGGGAGCGTCCGGATGTTTATGGGGCCGGATTTGCTAATCGGGCTCTAGAAGCTCTTACCTACACCTTGGTCAGTTTTTTTATTTGTACACTTGACACATATAGTCATATTTAAGTTTCAAATGTTACATGAATGTAGTGGAGGACATCCTCTACATGCACCTTTGGTGCTCTCTATCCACGAAAGAGCAAAGCTTTGGTGATTAATAATACTATTAGTTAAATGACACCGGGAGAACAAAGCACACATGATTAAGGAAGTTTCCTTTTTGGTGTGCACATGCAAGTGGTGTAGTAGGAGTGTCATGGAGCATTGGAGCTCTTTTGGTTTGATCGACGCTGCCTTTGCAGACCGCAGTAGCTGGAAAGCTCGTCTCCGGGCACTATGGCGGCCGTGAGTATGGACACTGAGGCTCTTCCCAGTGCTCCACCATGGACAGGTGCTAAGCATTCCACATAAGCAAAAAAGTGACATGGCACAACATTTAAGAAGGGAAAAGAGTACTTTGATGACCCCAGTAAGAACCAATGCTAAGCGTGAAAACCTAGGCAAACCACTTAAATGAAACAATTCGGCCAATGCATGAAAGACTTTAGGTGCTAACTCATTAAATAAAGTGTGTTTAGCAACAACAAGTTAAGCACCTATACATTGGGGACTTGAGTTGCTAAGATATTTAATGCACTTAGCACCTCATCTAATCACCTTTGCATTGGGAGAGGTCTGAACAGGACAAAGCCAGAAGCAGAGCAGAAAGGTTCCAACCACTAGCTATGGCCTATGGGAATCCTTTTTTTTGCTGTCCAGCTGCGTGCATGCATGCATACATGTATCTGCAACCTCTGCGGCTTAATCGTAGTCTATCTATCCGGGAAACGACACTGCCATGATCCTCGCCATGCCGTACAGGAACGAATCAGGTTCTGGTCATGGTCAGCAACAGCAAAAATGCACCGATCCATACACCAACCGGGCCGTATGCATCGGTGTCATTTTCTTCTGTTTCAGAACCTGTGTTACGGTCCATGACCAGAGCCCTGCATCGATCGGTGTATAACGGGTAAACAGCTCCTGGCTCATGTCAACTTGCGCGACCTGGCAACTCCGGCGACGATTCCGTCACCCGTGAGTTGAATTTGGGCGTGTGGACACCGTAGCGGCTGGGAAACAGTCTTGTGGTTGCTTTTTTTTTTTTTGGTCGGTCATGAAGATCTCGATTTTTTTCATTAAAAGGAAATAAAAGAGTTATACCTGGTTAATCAGCAGAAAAACAGACAAAGGCGTCACAACGAATCCGCAACAACAGGGCACCCGGTTGACCTGACTACCCACACAAATACACCCGCAGTCAAGGAGAAAAGTGTCGTCGAGGTTGACAACCGGTGTCAGCGTCAGCACTCGTTCGCAATCCAGCGATTCCTACTCCACCATCAACTACAACCAACCTCGCCCTCGCCGCAAACAGATGCTAGGACCCATGCTGGCCTATGCCAACCTGTCAACAACACACGTTGGCACCAGTCAGCTCTGACTCCGTCGACGAACATTGCAAGAGAAAAGCACGGAGCATGTGCCGAACAAACACCAACATGAACCATGCATCATGTGTCATTTGTCACCGCGAAGGATCCTCCTCAGCAACTTAGACTTCAGAAAGACAAGGTGAGGCACGACGGCCGTCGAACACGCCGGATGAAACCGACTACCAGAAACCAACTTCGCTCGAAGCAGCCATTGTCGCCAAGCAAGAGACCACACCACGTCAATCCAGGGACACCGCCCTAGCATCCTCGCAGCAAGCAACGACAAGACCAGCAAACCAAAACCACTCCAAAACAATGCCTCCGACAAGGACGGCGACGGAGTGTGACAGCGACATAGAGCGCCACCATTGTCTTCTAGGAAACTAAAACTATGGTTTTCTCAAGAGTGCGAGGAAGAAGGGTGTAAGCCCTCGAGCGATGATGTCTCCAAGAAGGTGTGTGGTTCCCTCAGGTGTCGTCGTCATCATACCTGGCAAGAGTCAGAGCAAGACTTTCACCCGAGTAGCCAGATCATCCTCTTCTCGAACCGGTTGGCAGGACCATCGTCACCTGAACCTCAACTCGTCAACAATCGGGACAAAACACCTCTGTCAGCTACCAGGGGAATTGTAGTCCAAAATAAAGGCAAACGCCTTTGACCATATGACACGATGACGAAAGGGCATTCAAGCGACCCAAAATTCTTTTTAAGGGGCAAAACCGAGCAAACTCGGAAACTAGAGACAAAACCCACGGGTAGGAACCAACTAAGGGCAAGAATGCAACTGTCCCTTACTTATCTCTAGAACCGTACCATAGATTCAAAGGTAAGTCCAAGTTATGTTACAGCCCATTATGTTACTTCTTTTTTTTGCGAGAAAAACATCCGATCTATTCATCAACTGGTCAAGTTAGTACAAAGAACACCAGAAGTAAAAAACACATCCATGTCCATAGACCACCTAGTGACAACTACAAGCACTGGAGCCAGCCGAAAGCAAGCCACCGTCTTTGCCCCTCCCTCATCGGAGCTGGCAAACCTTGTTGTAGTAGACCATCGGGAAGTCGTCATGCTAAAGCCCCATAGGACCAGCGCACCAGAACATTAATTGCCGCCAATGAAGAGACGCGTAGATCGAAAGGATCTTACCTGTAAGCAATACGAACACAAACAAACGAAGACGAGATCCATGTGGATCCATCAAAGACAAACGTTGACCAAATCCCGCGAGATTCGCCGGAGAAAAACCTCCACACGCCCTTCGGCGATGCTAGAAACACAACCGGTACAGGGACCAGGCAGGGAGAACTTTATTCCATCATTAGAGAGCCGTCGCGACCTCGCCTCTCTGAACAGGACACAAACCCTAATAGAACTCAAAAACACATGAAAAAACCGAAACCCTCCTGCCGGCAAGGGCCGAGATCCACCGTGCCTCCATGGTCCAAGACCACAAGAAACAAGGTAGACCAGTGGCGGCACCGGCAGGATGCACAAGAAACCCTAGCCATAGTGTCCTCTTTCTTCCAGAGGGAGAAAGAAGACGGTCGTTACCCATTATGTTACTTCTACACACATAGAAAAGGGTATGAAAGACAATCTTTAAGTTGTTTTGGGGAAAAAGCGGAAAAAGCGTGACTTATCATGTTGAACATTTTCTTTTTCTGTAGGCATTTGGAGGAGAAGGTTTATAGAAAATGATGGAGATATAATAAAGTAAGGGGCAATTGAAGAACAAATGCTTTATAGAAAGATAATACTATGAGAAATTACTGGAATGAGGCATGACAACCATGGATATCAGGTAATGCTTCAGAGTTCTTCTTCTATATTATGCCATGCTTCTCAAGGAAAAGAATGTTGCATGATCTACAAAGACATCTAACATATTTCTGTGTTATAGCATATTCTTCAAAGAACTAAGTTTTATGGGTCAACTTTTAGGATTTACTGTTCAGAACAATTACTACAGTTGATCGGCTACAATAAATGCTCAATAGTGATACATAGTGCAAACTAATGGCTTTACAAATATGATACTGAAACACATATTTAGAATGTATTTAATCTATGAAATTTAAGTGAACAATTGAACAAACATATGTCAAACAATCCTAATGTAAGTCAAATCAATTTAGATCTTGAAACATACTTTAATTTCAAACACATGTAACAACAACTAAAATGTAATACAAACACGGTGGCCATCCTGTAAATTCTTGTTAAATATAGCTAAAGATCCTCAACAGCACAATATTTCCGTGTATATCCACACATACCTACATGTTTTGTTTCGCACCGCAAGTGGGTCCGGTCTATGGATACGAGTATGGGCACGGTTTAAAACCGGTATCCCAAAACAAAACAAAATCTGTTCATAGCTTTTTGATAGGATATTTGTACACAACATAATTGGACATTTTTTCCCTCTTGAGTACGCACCGAAATGCATGTGGAAGCTGGAATTTGTTCGGGGCTTTCGTAAAGGTTGTTATGTTCGTTGCTGGAGAATGTTAGGTGCCAACCCTGCCGTGCAAAGCCTCGAATGTGTGTGAGTTGTTAAACTTGTTGCCTATATCCATGCAATACTGGTCTTCATGGCCGGGTCAGGACACCTGCCCCGTGCCAACAGACAACGCCGGCGCACCTGTATCCATCGTCGTTGATCCGCTATAATAAAAATCATGATCTGCAGTCACCAAAACTGCTGTAGAATAATCGTTTTAATTAATTTACACCCTCTTGTCAGACGACTGTCAATTTCCTCTGCAGTTTTTTTACTACATGTGACAAGGGAGGAAGAGAAGTAAGATAAGCTAGTGACGGTCATGTTGATTGGTGCGTACGGTGTTGTAGGGTCAAACCCTAGGAAGGATCTTTTCACACTTGGAGGGGGGAAAAGGAGGGAAAACTCAATAACAACAATAACACCAAGAACAAATCTCTCAAACAAACCCAAGTATCACATCCACTAGAGTAGCACACATGAGATCCACAAGATTACAAGAACAATACTGTTGGGGAACGTTGCAGAAAAACAAAAAATTTCCTACTCGCTTCACCAAGATCATCTAGGAGTTCATCTAGCAACGAGTCATTGGATGCATCTACATACCTTGTAGATCGCGAGCGGAAGCGTTCAAAGAACGGTGATGATGTAGTCGTACTCGACGTGATCCAAATCACCGATGACCAAGCGCCGAACGGACGGCACCTCCGCGTTCAACACACGTATGGGACGGGAGACGTCTCCTCCTTCTTGATCCAGCAAGGGGGAAGGAGAGGTTGACGAAGATCCAGCAGCACGACGGTGTGGTGGTGGATGCAGGGCATCACAGAAGCAGGGCTTCGCCAAGACTCCGAGGGAGAGACGTAACGGGGAGAGAGGGAGGCGCCAGGGGCTGGTGTGTTTCCCTCCTCTCCCCCCCCCCCCACTATATATAGGGGTGCCATGGGGGGGGGGGGCGCCGGCCCTAGTAGATGAGATCTACTAGGGGGGGCGGCGGCCAAGGGGAGGTTTCCCTCCCCCCCAAGGCACCTAGGGGTGCCTTCCACCACATGGACTCTTCCATGGTGGGAACCCTAGGCGCATGGGCCTATAGGGGCTGGTGCCCTTGGCCCATGAAGGCCAAGGCGCACCCCCTACAGCCCATGTGCCCCCCCGGGACAGGTGGCCCCACCCGGTGGGCCCCCGGGACCTCTCCGGTGGTCCCGGTACAATACTGATAACCCCGAAACTTGTCTCGATGGCCGAAACAGCACTTCCTATATATAATTCTTTACCTCCGGACCATTCCGGAACTCCTCGTGACGTCCGGGATCTCATCCGGGACTCCGAACAACATTCGGGTTACTGCATATACATATCTTCACAACCCTAGCGTCACCGAACCTTAAGTGTGTAGACCCTACGGGTTCGGGAGACAAGCAGACATGACCGAGACGACTCTCCGGTCAATAACCAACAGCGGGATCTGGATACCCATGTTGGCTCCCACATGCTCCACGATGATCTCATCGGATCAACCACGATGTCGAGGATTCAATCAACCCCGTACTCAATTCCCTTTGTCAATCGATATGTTACTTGCCCGAGATTCGATCGTTGGTATCCCAATACCTCGTTCAATCTCGTTATCGGCAAGTCACTTTACTCGTACCGTAATGCATGATCCCGTGACCAGACACTTGGTCACTCTGAGCTCATTATGATGATGCATTACCGAGTGGGCCCAGTGATACCTCTCCGTCATACGGAGTGACAAATCCCAGTCTTGATCCATGTCAACCCAACAGACACTTTCGGAGATACCCGTAGTCTACCTTTATAGTCACCCAGTTACGTTGTGACGTTTGGTATACCCAAAGCACTCCTACGATATCCGGGAGTTACACGATCTCATGGTCTAAGGAAAAGATACTTTGACATTGGAAAACTCTAGCAAACGAACTATACGATCTTGTGCTATGTTTAGGATTGGGTCTTGTCCATCACATCATTCTCCTAATGATGTGATCCCGTTATCAATGACATCCAATGTCCATAGTCAGGAAACCATGACTATCTACTGATCAACGAGCTAGTCAACTAGAGGCTCGCTAGGGACATGTTGGTGTCTGTTATTCACACATGTATTACGATTTCCGGATAACACAATTATAGCATGAATAAAGACAATTATCATGAACAAGGAAATATAATAATTTTGCTTTTATTATTGCCTCTAGGGCATATTTCCAACAGTCTCCCACTTGCACTAGAGTCAATAATCTAGTTACATTGTGATGAATCGAACACCCATGGAATTCTGATGTTGATCATGTTTCGCTCTAGGGAGAGGTTTAGTCAACGGATCCGCTACATTCAGGTCCGTATGTATTTTACAAATCTCTATGTCTCCATCTTGAACATTTTCACGAATGGAGTTGAAGCGACGCTTGATGTGCCTTGTCTTCTTGTGAAACCTGGGCTCCTTGGCAAGTGCAATAGCTCCAGTGTTGTCACAGCAGAGCTTGATCGGCCCTGACGCATTGGGTATGACTCCTAGGTCGGTGATGAACTCCTTCACCCATATTGCTTCATGTGCTGCCTCCGAGGCCGCCCTGTACTCCGCTTCACATGTAGATCCCGCCACGACGCTCTGCTTGCAACTGCACCAGCTTACTGCCCCACCATTCAAAATATACACGTATCCCGTCTGTGACTTAGAGTCATCCCGATCTGTGTCGAAGCTAGCGTCGACGTAACCCTTTACGACGAGCTCTTCGTCACCTCCATAAACGAGAAACATTTCCTTGGTCCTTTTCAGGTACTTCAGGATATTCTTGACCGCTGTCCAGTGCTCCTTGCCGGGATTACTTTGGTACCTTCCTACCAAACCTACGGCAAGGTTTACATCAGGTCTGGTACACAGCATGGCATACATAATAGAACCTATGGCTGATGCATAGGGGATGACGCTCATCACTTCTATATCTTCTGCCGTGGTCGGACATTGAGCTGAGCTCAATTTCATACCTTGTAACACAGGCAAGAACCCCTTCTTGGATTGATCCATATTGAACTTCTTCAATATCTTATCAAGGTATGTGCTTTGTGAAAGACCTATGAGGCGTCTCGATCTATCTCTATAGATTTTGATGCCTAATATATAAGCAGCTTCTCCAAGGTCCTTCATTGAAAAACTCTTATTCAAATAGGCCTTGATGCTGTCCAAGAGTTTTGTATCATTTCCCATCAAAAGTATGTCATCTACATATAGTATGAGAAATGCTACAGAGCTCCCACTCACTTTCTTGTAAACGCAGGCTTCTCCATAAGTCTGCGTAAACCCAAACGCTTTGATCATCTCATCAAAGCGAATGTTCCAACTCCGAGATGCTTGCACCAGCCCATAAATTGAGCGTTGGAGCTTGCACACTTTGTCAGCATTCTTAGGATCGACAAAACCTTCCGGCTGCATCATATACAATTCTTCCTTAAGGAAACCATTAAGGAATGCCGTTTTGACGTCCATTTGCCATATTTCATAATCGTAGAATGCGGCAATTGCTAACATGATTCGGACGGACTTTAGCTTCGCTACCGGTGAGAAAGTCTCATCGTAGTCAACCCCTTGAACTTGTCGATAACCCTTAGCGACAAGTCGAGCTTTATAGATGGTCACATTACCATCCGCGTCTGTCTTCTTCTTAAAGATCCATTTATTTTCTATGGCTCGCCGTTCTACGGGTAAGTCAGTCAAAGTCCATACTTCGTTCTCATACATGGATCCTATCTCGGATTTCATGGCTTCTAGCCATTTGTCGGAATCCGGGCCCGCCATCGCTTCTTCATAGTTCGAAGGTTCACTATTGTCTAACAACATGATTTCCATGACAGGGTTGCCGTACCACTCTGGTGCGGAACGTGTCCTTGTGGACCTTCGAATTTCAGTAGGAGCTTGATCAGAAGTATCTTGATCATCATCATTAACTTCCTCTCTAGTCGGTGCTGGCACCTCAGGAACATTTTCTTGAGTTGCGCCATTTTCCGGTTCAAGAGGTAATACTTCATCAAGCTCTACTTTCCTCCCACTTACTTCTTTCGAGAGAAACTCTTTCTCTAGAAAGGACCCATTCTTGGCAACAAAGATCTTGCCTTCGGATCTGAGGTAGAAGGTGTACCCAATAGTTTCTTTTGGGTATCCTATGAATACGCATTTTTCCGACTTGGGTTCGAGCTTTTCAGGTTGAAGTTTCTTGACATAAGCATCGCATCCCCAAACTTTTAGAAACGACAGCTTAGGTTTCTTCCCAAACCACAATTCATACGGTGTCGTCTCAACGGATTTCGACGGAGCCCTATTTAAATTGAATGCAGCAGTCTCTAAAGCATAGCCCCAAAAAGATAGCGGTAAATCAGTAAGAGACATCATAGATCGCACCATATCTAATAGAGTGCGATTACGACGTTCGGACACACCATTACGCTGAGGTGTTCCAGGCGGCGTGAGTTGTGAAACTATTCCACATTTTCTTAAGTGTGTACCAAATTCATGACTCAAGTATTCTCCTCCACGATCTGATCGTAGAAACTTGATTTTCCTGTCACGTTGATTTTCAACCTCACTCTGAAATTCCTTGAACTTTTCAAAGGTTTCAGACTTGTGTTTCATTAAGTAGATATACCCATACCTACTTAAATCATCAGTGAGGGTGAGAACATAACGATAGCCACCGCGAGCCTCAACACTCATTGGACCGCACACATCAGTATGTATGATTTCCAATAAGTTGGTTGCTCGCTCCATTGTTCCTGAGAACGGAGTCTTGGTCATTTTTCCCATAAGGCATGGTTCGCACGTGTCAAATGATTCGTAATCAAGAGACTCTAAAAGTCCATCTGCATGGAGCTTCTTCATGCGTTTGACACCTATGTGACCAAGGCGGCAGTGCCACAAGTATGTGGAACTATCATTATCAACCTTACTTCTTTTGGTACTCACATTGTGAACATGTGTAGCATCACGTTCGAGATTCATAAAGAATAAACCATTCACCATAGGAGCATGACCATAAAACATATCTCTCATATAAATAGAACAACCATTATTCTCGGATTTAAATGAGTAGCCATCTCGAATTAAACGAGATCCCGATACAATGTTCATGCTCAAAGCTGGCACTAAATAACAATTATTAAGGTTTAAAACTAATCCCGAAGGGAGATGCAGAGGTAGCGTGCCGACGGCGATCACATTGACCTTGGAACAATTCCCGACGCGCATCGTCACCTCGTCCTTTGCCAGTTTCCGCTTATTCCGCAGCCCCTGCTTTGAGTTACAAATGTGAGCAACTGCACCGGTATCAAATACCCAGGAGCTACTACGGACACTAGTAAGGTACACATCAATTACATGTATATCACATATACCTTTTGTTTTGCCGGCCTTCTAGTCTGCTAAGTATTTAGGGCAGTTCCGCTTCCAGTGACCGCTTCCCTTGCAATAAAAGCACTCAGTCTCGGGCTTGGGTCCATTCCTTGGCTTCTTCCCGGCAGCTTGCTTGCCGGGCGCGGCAACCTCCTTGCCGTCCTTCTTGAAGTTCTTTTTACCCTTGCCTTTCTTGAACTTATTGGTTTTATTGACCATCAACACTTGATGTTCCTTCCTGACTTCTACCTCTGCTGATTTCAGCATAGCAAATACTTCAGGAATGGTCTTTTCCATCCCCTGCATATTGAAGTTCATCACAAAGCTCTTGTAGCTTGGTGGAAGCGACTGGAGGATTCTGTCAATGACCGCATCATCCGGGAGATTAACTCCCAGCTGAGTCAAGCGGTTATGCAACCCAGACATAGTGAGTATGTGCTCACTGACAGAACTGTTTTCCTCCATCTTACAGCTGAAGAACTTGTCGGAGACTTGATATCTCTCGACCCGGGCATGAGCTTGGAAAACCATTTTCAGCTCTTCGAACATCTCATATGCTCCATGTCTCTCAAAACGCTTTTGGAGCCCCGGCTCTAGGCTGTAAAGCATGCCGCACTGAACGAGGGAGTAGTCATCGGAACGTGCCTGCCAAGCGTTCATAACATCTTGTTCTGCAGGGAGAATAGGTGCGTCACCCAGCGGTGCTTGTAGGACATAATCTTTCTTGGCAGCTATGAGGATGATCCTCAGGTTCCGGACCCAGTCCGTATAGTTGCTGCCATCGTCTTTCAGCTTAGTTTTCTCTAGGAACGCGTTGAAGTTGAGGACTACGTTGGCCATTTGATCTACAAGACATATTGTAAAATATTTAGACTAAGTTCATGATAATTAAGTTCAACTAATCAAATTATTAATGAACTCCCACTTAGATTAGACATCCCTCTAGTCATCTAAGTATTACATGATCCGAGCTAACTAGACCGTGTCCGATCATCACGTGAGACAGACTAGTCAACATCGGTGAACATCTTCATGTTGATCGTATCTTCTATACGACTCATGCTCGACCTTTCGGTCTTCTGTGTTCCGAGGCCATGTCTGTACATGCTAGGCTCGTCAAGTCAACCTAAGTGTTTGCATGTGTAAATCTGTCTTACACCCGTTGTATGTGAACGTCTGAATAAAACACCCGATCATCACGTGGTGTTTTGAAACAGCGAACTGTCGCAACGGTGCACAGTTAGGGGGAACACTTCTTGAAATTAGTATGAGGGATCATCTTATTTACTACCGTCGTTCTAAGTAAACAAGATGCAAAACATGATAAACATCACATGCAATCAAATAATAAACGTGACATGATATGGCCAATATCACATAGCTCCTTTGATCTCCATCTTGGGGCTCCATGATCATCTTGTCACCGGCTTGACACCATGATCTCCATCATCATGATCTCCATCATCGTGTCTCCATGAAGTTGCTCGCCAACTACTACTTCTACTACTATGGCTAACGCGTTTAGCAATAAAGTAAAGTAATTTACATGGCGTTTCTCAATGACACGCAGGTCATATAAAAGAATAAAGACAACTCCTATGGCTCCTGCTGGTTGTCATACTCATCGACATGCAAGTCGTGATTCCTATTACAATAGCATGAACATCTCATACATCACATATAGATCATTCATCATTCATCACAACTTTGGCCATATCATATCACAAACCACTTGCTGCAAAACCAAGTTAGACGTCCTCTAATTGTTGTTGCAAGTTTTACGTGGCTGAATTAGGGTTCTAGCAAGAACGTCTTCTTACCTACGTTAAAGCCACAACGTGATTTGTCAACTTCTATTTACCCTTCATAAGGACTCTGTTCATCGAATCCGCTCCAACTAAAGTAGGAGAGACAGACACCCGCCAGCCACCTTATGCAACTAGTGCATGTTAGTCGGTGGAACCGGTCTCACGTAAGCGTACGTGTAAGGTTGGTCCGGGCCGCTTCATCCCACAATACCGCTGAAGCAAGAAAATACTAGTAGCGGCAAGAGGGTTGACAAATCTACGCCCACAACAAATTGTGTTCTACTCGCGCAAGAAGAACTACGCATAGACCTAGCTCATGATGCCACTGTTGGGGAACGTTGCAGAAAAACAAAAATTTTCCTACTCGCTTCACCAAGATCATCTAGGATTTCATCTAGCAACGAGTCATTGGATGCATCTACATACCTTGTAGATCGCGAGCGGAAGCGTTCAAAGAACGGTGATGATGTAGTCGTACTCGACGTGATCCAAATCACCGATGACCAAGCGCCGAACGGACGGCACCTCCGCGTTCAACACACGTACGGGACGGGAGATGTCTCCTCCTTCTTGATCCAGCAAGGGGGAAGGAGAGGTTGATGAAGATCCAGCAGCACGACGGCGTGGTGGTGGATGCAGGGCGTCACAGAAGCAGGGCTTCGCCAAGACTCCGAGGGAGAGACGTAACGGGGAGAGAGGGAGGCGCCAGGGGCTGGTGTGTTTCCCTCCTCTCCCCCCCCCACTATATATAGGGGTGCCATGGGGGGGGCGCCGGCCCTAGTAGATGAGATCTACTAGGGGGGGCGGCGGCCAAGGGGAGGTTTCCCTCCCCCCCAAGGCACCTAGGGGTGCCTTCCACCACATGGACTCTTCCATGGTGGGAACCCTAGGCGCATGGGCCTATAGGGGCTGGTGCCCTTGGCCCATGAAGGCCAAGGCGCACCCCCTACAGCCCATGTGGCCCCCCGGGACAGGTGGCCCCACCCGGTGGGCCCCCGGGACCCCTCCGGTGGTCCCGGTACAATACCGATAACCCCGAAACTTGTCCCGATGGCCGAAACAACACTTCCTATATATAATTCTTTACCTCCGGACCATTCCGGAACTCCTCGTGACGTCCGGGATCTCATCCGGGACTCCGAACAACATTCGGGTTACTGCATATACATATCTTCACAACCCTAGCGTCACCGAACCTTAAGTGTGTAGACCCTACGGGTTCGGGAGACAAGCAGACATGACCGAGACGACTCTCCGGTCAATAACCAACAGCGGGATCTGGATACCCATGTTGGCTCCCACATGCTCCACGATGATCTCATCGGATCAACCACGATGTCGAGGATTCAATCAACCCCGTACTCAATTCCCTTTGTCAATCGATATGTTACTTGCCCGAGATTCGATCGTTGGTATCCCAATACCTCGTTCAATCTCGTTATCGGCAAGTCACTTTACTCGTACCGTAATGCATGATCCCGTGACCAGGCACTTGGTCACTCTGAGCTCATTATGATGATGCATTACCGAGTGGGCCCAGTGATACCTCTCCGTCATACGGAGTGACAAATCCCAGTCTTGATCCATGTCAACCCAACAGACACTTTCGGAGATACCCGTAGTCTACCTTTATAGTCACCCAGTTACGTTGTGACGTTTGGTATACCCAAAGCACTCCTACGATATCCGGGAGTTACACGATCTCATGGTCTAAGGAAAAGATACTTTGACATTGGAAAACTCTAGCAAACGAACTATACGATCTTGTGCTATGTTTAGGATTGGGTCTTGTCCATCACATCATTCTCCTAATGATGTGATCCCGTTATCAATGACATCCAATGTCCATAGTCAGGAAACTATGACTATCTACTGATCAGCGAGCTAGTCAACTAGAGGCTCACTAGGGACATGTTGGTGTCTGTTATTCACACATGTATTACGATTTCCGGATAACACAATTATAGCATGAATAAAGACAATTATCATGAACAAGGAAATATAATAATAATGCTTTTATTATTGCCTCTAGGGCATATTTCCAACAAATACAAGGAGAGTAGCACTTGGTAAATTCTTCCCACTATGTGAGGTCTTGATGATCTTCTCCAAGAGGAGGCCTTGATAATCCAATGGATTCTTTCCTAGGTGGGGGCTTGAGCTCCTAAGAGGAGGGGATACAAGGAGAAAAGGCTCACAATGCTTAGTCTAATCTTTTCTAACCTTCCAAATGACCTAGGAGGTGTCCTTATATAGTCTAGGGGCGACACAATGCAAGAAGAGAGGGGTACAAGGCCAAAAAGGCCATCAACGTGCGGCTGGGCGAAGGGGGCCGGGCACCCGGACGGCTCAGGGGCCGGCTGGCATGTGGCCGGGCACCCGGGGCCCAAGTCCCGGGCACCCGGGGTGGCACTGGAGAGGGCCGGGCGAGGCGGCCGGGCAGCCGGGGGCCCAAGTCCCGGGTACCCGGGGGTGGCGCTAGAGATGTCCCAGGGCCGGCCGGGCACCCGGGGTGGGCTGGCGAGGCCCAGGTGACAGGCCGGGCACCCGGGGCCGGCTGGGGCGCCGCCCAGGCTGTGGCCGGGCACCCGGGGCCTTGGCAGCCGGGCACCCGGGGAGTCCAGGGGCTGCGGCCTCTTCTTCTCCTCGGTCTTCTCTCCTATTCCTTGCTCCATGGGTGCTTGAGACTCCGTCTTCTCCTTCTCTTGATCATCTCCTTGGTATCCTAAAATGCATAAGATGTCCTTGTGAGGTAGAACCCAATTCTCATATGAATTCGAACAAAACTCGAAGAGGAGAGAGTCAACCTCGTTCTCAATGGCGCGAACACGTGCTCTTGTCATTGGTCCACTCGGTGGTGAAGGAGTGTCGGTGCGAGTAGTCGCGGGATGCTCCGCATCATCTTTCCCCCCTTGGGAGAGATCCGTCCACGGATCGTGCTCTTCATCACCATGGTACTTGGCCAAGTCTTTGACGTTGAAGATGTCGCTAACGTTGTACTTGTCGCATGGGATGTCGACCTTGTAGGCGTTGTCATTGTAGCGTGCGATCACCTTGAATGGTCCGTCGGCTCGTGGTAGTAGCTTGGACTTGCGTTCCTTGGGGAAACGGTCTTTGCGGAGATGTATCCATACTTGATCACCCGGTTGGAACACCATCGGAGACTTGTTGATGTTGAGCTTGGCGGAGAGGCGTTGCACTTGGCGCTCGATCGTGGAACGTGTTTCTTCATGCATCTTCTTGAGGTAGGCGGCTCTTTCACTTGCGTCCATGTTTGCTCGTTCTTGAAGCGGTAGAGAAAGGATGTCCAATGGCGACAAGGGGTTGAAACCGTAGACGACCTCGAAGGGGGACTTGTCGGTTGTAGATTGTCTTGCACGATTGTAGGCGTACTCGGGGATGGGTAGGCACTCCTCCCACTCCTTGATGTTCTTCTTGATCAACACACGTAGGAGGGTCGCAAGCGTCTGGTTGGTGACTTCCGTTTGTCCATCGGTTTGAGGATGATATGCCGTGGAGAATAGTAGCTTGATTCCGAGCTTGGCGCATAATGTCTTCCAAAAGTAGCTTAAGAACTTGACGTCTCGATCTAACACAATTGTCTTTGGCACGCCGTGCAACCGCAAGATTTCCCTACAAAAGATATTGGGAACATGTGAAGCATCGTCTATCTTATTGCATGGGATAAAATGAGCCATTTTAGAGAAACGATCCACAACAACAAAAACCGAATCCTTGCCATTTTGAGTTCTAGGTAATCCTAGCACAAAATCCATGCTAATGTCTTCCCAAGGTTGATGTGGAATAGGTAAAGGCATATGTAAACCATGGGATTGAGAGTGTGACTTAGCTTTGCAACATGTAGAGCACCGGTTGGTGAAACGAGCAACATCGCGAAACATCTCTGGCCAATAATAGTTCTTGGAGAGTGTGGCGAAAGTCTTGTCGCATCCAAAGTGTCCCATGAGTCCACCTCCATGAGCCTCTTGCAAAAGGAGTAACGAAGAGAGGACTTGGGAATGCATAGTTTGTTAGCTCTCATAAGATAACCATCTTTGATATAATATCGTTCCCAAGAAGTATGCGTCACACACTTAGCGTAGGGAGTAGCAAAAGTCACATCACCCTCATACAAATCTGTGATATGATTGAATCCTATGACATTCAATTCAAGTTGAGTAAGTAACATGCATTTGCGGGAAAGGGCATCCGCCACCACATTTTCTTTGCCCTTAATGAACTTTATCACATAGGGAAAAGATTCAATGAATTCACTCCATTTAGCATGCCGTTTGTTCAACTTGGTTTGACCTTTGAGGTATTTAAGTGTTTCATGATCGGTATGTATGACAAACTCATGCGGTCTAAGGTAATGCTCCCACACATGTAACACACGCACTAAAGCAAACAATTCTTTGTCATAGATGGGATAGTTAAGTTGAGCACCGGAAAGTTTTTCACTAAAATAAGCAATAGCTCGTTTTTCTTGCATCAAAACTCCACCAATTCCGGTACCACTTGCATCGCAATGAACCTCAAAAGTTTTGTCAAAGTTGGGTAAAGCAAGAATCGGAGCATGTGTAAACAAAGATTTGAGCTCATCAAAAGCGGTTGATTGCAAAGGTCCCCAAACAAAAGGATCATTCTTCTTGCTCAAAGCATGCAAAGGAGCGGCAATCGTGCTAAAATCTTTCACAAAGCAACGATAAAACCCGCAAGGCCAAGAAAACTTCGCACTTGTTACAAATTGGTGGGTTGGGGCCAATTTTTAATTGCTTCAATTTTAGATTCATCAACATGGACACCCTTGGAAGATACAACGAAACCCAAGAAAACCACTTTGTCAACACCAAATGTGCACTTTTTCATGTTGGCATAAAGACTTTCCTTGCGAAGTGTTTGCAAAACATCCCTAACATGATTAAGATGCTCTTTCATGGTTTTGCTAAACACAAGAATATCATCGAAGTAAACCACAACAAAGACTCCAATATAAGGGCGAAGTACATGATGCATGAGATGCACGAAAGTACCGGGAGCCTCCCATAAACCCATAGGCATGACTAACCATTCATATAAGCCAAATTTGGTTTTGAAAGCGGTTTTCCATTCATCACCCTCTTGTATGCGGATTTGATAATAGCCACTTTTAAGATCAATTTTTGAGAAAAAGTTGGCTCCACTAAGTTCATCAAGCATATCATCTAAGCGAGGAATGGGATGCCTATAGAGAACGGTAATAACATTTATGGGTCTACAATCGGAACACAAGCGATAGCTACCATCTTGCTTGGGCACAAGTATAACGGGAACGGCACAAGGGCTTAAGCTTTCACATACATGACCGTTGTCGATGAGTTGTTGTACTTGTCGTTGAATCTCCTTTGTCTCGTCGGGGTTGACACGGTAGGGAGCCTTGTTTGGAAGAGGAGCGCCGGGGATGAGGTCGATTCGATGCTCAATGCCTCGCAGAGGAGGGAGACCCGGAGGTAGCTCATCGGGGAAAACATCTTGAAATTCCTGCAAAAGAGATTGAAACACCAAAGGTAGCTCGTGAGCGGTGTTAGTTTTTGGTTCTCCATCCTTGCACACAAGGACAAAGTGCACCACACTCGATGGGTTCTCACACACTTCTCTCATCTCACTTTTTGTGGCAAATAGTATGAGGTTTTTCTCTCTAGGCGAAGAGGCGCTCAAGTTTGGCTTGTGGCTCTCACTCACGTTTGGGTGGCTCACTTTCTCACTCTTCTCTCCCTGGTGGGTGGCTTGCTTGTCGGCTATCATTTGACTAGGAGACATAGGTCGTAGCACATATTCCTTCCCTTTCATCTTGAAGCTATAGTGATTGGTACTCCCATTGTGGATAACACCACGGTCGAATTGCCATGGTCGACCAAGAAGGAGGTGGCAAACGGTCATTGGGACCACATCACACTCCAAAGTGTCCTCATATGCACCAATTTTGAAGGAGACTTGGACCGTATGCTCAACTCGGATAGTGCCGGAGTCACTTAGCCATTGAACCTTGTAAGGGTGCGGATGCTTCCTCTTAACCAATTGAAGTTTGGAGCATAGTTCTTCACTTGCCAAGTTGTGGCAACTACCTCCATCGATGATGACCTTGACGGACCTTCAATTGATGCCGGCCTTGGTGTGGAAGGTGTGGCACCGTTGGTCTTCTTCTTGGTGGTGTTGGAGCGTCAAGACCTTGGAGACCATGAGAGAGGGACTTGAATCATTGTCACAAAAGACTTGGTCATCTTCATCTTCGTTCACTCGCCAGTGCATGGCCACGTGCTCAATGGCTTCCATTTCTTCTTCACTCATTGAGTCATATGTGCTGTCATCGTTGAAGATCATCGTTCGCTTGTTGGTGCATTGGAAGGACTTGTGGCCTCGGCCGCCACATGTGAAGCACTTGATTGAACTTGTCTTGACGGGATCCGCCGAAGATGAGGGAGTCTTGGATTTGTAGGTGCTTGCCGGAGCACGAGTCGAGGAAGGTGCCACTTGCTTGGAACTTGACTTGTCGCCGGTACTTGGTGATGCTCGAGTTGATGTAGGAGGTGCCGAAGTCGCGGGAGCTTGAGAGTAGGAGTCGTAGGTCTTGAACGAGTACTTGGCGTATTTGAAGTCATCTTGTACTTGTCACTCGGCCTTGGTCGCTTGATGAACTAGCTCAAGAAGGTTGGAGTATGGTTGGAAGTCGGCGATCCGCTTGATTGGGTGGTTGAGGCCGTTCAAGAAGCGCGCCATTGTTTGCTTGTCATCTTCCTTGACATTGGCTCGTATCATGGCAATCTCCATTTCTTGGTAGTATTCTTCCACCGTCTTGGTGCCTTGCTTGAGGAGTTGCAACTTCTTGAAAAGATCTCGAGTGTAGTGAGTAGGCACAAAGCGGGCTCTCATGACTTCCTTCATGGCATCCCAAGTTGTGATTGGTGGTTCGCCTCTTGTATGTCGTCGCTCGATCACTTGTTCCCACCAAATGAGGACGTAGTCTTGGAACTCGAGGGAGGCCATGGCTATCTTCTTTTCTTCATCGTAGTTGTGTAGGCGAAAAATCTTGTCCACCTTCAATGCCCAAGAGAGATATTCTTCGAGATCATTGCTTCCGGAGAACTTTGGCATGGTGAACTTGAGCTTGCCATAGCGTAGTTCTTCATCTTGATAGCGGTTGTGATATCGCTCTTGCCTTGGAAAGTCCTCAAATGCTCGTTCCTCATGATGTCGCTCCTGGCGTGGAGGAGGGTCTTGAAGCACTTGTTCCACTTGGTGTCGCTCTTGTCTTGGAGGAGGGTGAGGAATGTGTGCTTGGTTGCGCCTTTCTTGTTGTTCTTCGCGTCGGGCGGCTTCTTCTTGTATCTCGCGTCGAAGAGCTTCCTCTTGTTCTCGCACTTGGCGGTTACGGACTTCAACGGCTCTAGTGGCCTCGCGTAGAGCTTGTTGTGCTTCAAGTGCTTGAGCTTCACGGTCGAGGTCTTGTGCTTCACGTTGCTCTTGTGCTTGTCGAAGTGCATCACCGTCTTGAGGAGCTTGAGGTTGTACTTGTGGAGGTATTTGCTCTTGTTCCATTTCTCCATGAGGGACTTGGTGTCACATCCGTTCATGTGCTCAAACTCGGTCTTGTAATCCATTGCCATGGAATGGATTTTCTTGAGCTTGGTGAGCTTGATGATGATCACGTCGAGGAGGCCGGGCTCGTGGTGGACTTGCATCATAAGAGGAGTAGTCCGAAGATTGCCGACTTGTAGGGCGACTTGAGTGGCGCCGTCTTGAAGAAGCCGATGAGGAAGACGGGCGTCGAACGATCATGTTGCGGAGCTCTTCCATTTGTGTGTTGAATTTGTCGTCGATGTTTTGACGAAGGTCGGAGGCGAGTTGTTCCAAGCGTTCACCCAATGCGACGTTTTCTTGATGAAGCGCTCGTTGCGCGATGAAGAAGTGGTTCTTGGAGACATATCCGGAATCATCACCTTGCTCCTTGAAAAGTGGGTTCGACGACGCGCTTGGCCTATCCATCATAACCAAGTGGGGTGAGTAGGAATGTGAGAGAACAATACCAAAGTTACCTTCTCCGAGGATTGAAGATGTAACAAGTGTCACTCAATGTAATGCCACAATAGGAGAATTGGAACCAGGTTTGTTTCTCACACCTACAAGTAAGAGGCTTATGGAGTAGCTCGGTTAGGATGGTGGCAAAAATTTCAAGCAAATGTTAGTCAAGATATCGATAAGGTCGAGAAGGTTCACAAAAATGCAAGTAAAGCAAATAGATCAAACCCAACGGTATCACTAGGTACACACGCACGGAAGATAGATGGGATCCGCACAACCAAGGAGTGAGCTCAAAATGTGCAACCACGGAAAATGCTCTTGTTGTGCGAATGCTCGAGAGACACTAGCTCGATTGCTCAAATGGGCAAGATACGCTTGTGCACTTACCTATGAGAGAACCATGCCGTCTTCAATTCCAACTATGGCATATATGCGATGACCAAGATGATATAGGTATGCGAATGGCTCAACTCTATTGCTTACAAGCTCTTTGTTTCTCCTCTTTTGCTTAAAAGCTTTTCTTCTTCTTCTTTTTTTCGATGCTTGATGCTCGAGCCGAGTATGATATGAGACAAGTATGTATGATATGCACGGGAGAGACTTATGGCACTAAGATGATAACACGATCACTACGGTGCACAAAAAGCGTGGCCCGACAATTCTCAACTTGCTAGTCTCAATGGGTAAGCGACGCAAAGTGGCTCGGGCTATCAATGCAAAAGCAAGGTAAGGAGTAAGTGTCGTCGAGGTTACCGTCCTTTCTTACGGTTAGCGATGAAGATGACTCCGAGTCGATGATGGTGACGAAGATGTCACACGCTCCTAAGTAGCCGAAACACCTTAGGAAACGCAAATGGCAACACAAAATCGGTCAAATGCGGAAGGTGGGTGTATTTGTGATGATTTATTGGATGGGGGTTAATGGTGGTGGTAGTGGGATGAGTGGATGAGGGATGTCAAGAGCTTCTAAACGAGCTAAAGAACACGAAAAACGGGCTTGGGAGGTGGAAGTTATGGCCAAAATGGTGTTGGTAGTGGGCTGATTTGGGTGGGTGCGGGCACCCGGGGGTGTGAGGTGAGGGTGCCCGGGGGTGGCTGGGCGTGGTGCAGGTGCCCGGTGGTTCGAGGTGCGGGCACCCGGTGGTGGCCGATTTGGGCGGAGATCTTTGGGGAAAGGCCAAATTCAGTGGATTTTGTGGTGGGAAGGATGGGGATTTTTGGGGAGGGGCTAGATCCACTTGCCAAACATTAAATCCATGGACCAAAACAACCAAATCTCACAAGATCCAACAAATTGCAAGAAAAAAATTGGGGGCTATTTTTGTGGGGATTTTCGGATTTGGACGAAAAACAACAAAATCAAGCTAGCAAATGGGGGGATGGGACTCCAAGATGTGAATAAACCTTGCTCATGATACCAAGATGTTGTAGGGTCAAACCCTAGGAAGGATCTTTTCACACTTGGAGGGGGGAAAAGGAGGAAAAACTCAAGAACACCAAGAACAAATCTCTCAAACAAACCCAAGTATCACATCCACTAGAGTAGCACACATGAGATCCACAAGATTACAAGACCAATACAAGGAGAGTAGCACTTGGTAAATTCTTCCCACTATGTGAGGTCTTGATGATCTTCTCCAAGAGGAGGCCTTGATAATCCAATGGATTCTTCCCTAGGTGGGGGCTTGAGCTCCTAAGAGGAGGGGATACAAGGAGCAAAGGCTCACAATGCTTAGTCTAATCTTTGCTAACCTTCCAAATGACCTAGGAGGTGTCCTTATATAGTCTAGGGGCGACACAATGCAAGAAGAGAGGGGTACAAGGCCAAAGAGGCCATCAACGTGCGGCTGGGCGAAGGGGGCCGGGCACCCGGGCAACTTGGGCCGGGCACCCGGACGGCTCAGGGGCCGGCTGGCATGTGGCCGGGCACCCGGGGGCCCAAGTCCCGGGCACCCGGGGTGGCGCTGGAGAGGGCCGGGCGAGGCGGCCGGGCACCCGGGGGCCCAAGTCCCGGGCACCAGGGGGTGGCGCTGGAGATGGCCCAGGACCGGTCGGGCACCCGGGGTGGGCTGGCGAGGCCCAGGTGACAGGCCGGGCACCCGGGGCCTTGGGGCCGGGCACCCGGGGCCGGCTAGGGCGCCGCCCAGGCTGTGGCCGGGCACCCGGGGCCTTGGCAGCCGGGCACCCGGGGAATCCAGGGGCTGCGGCCTCTTCTTCTCCTCGGTCTTCTCTCCTCTTCCTTGCTCCATGGGTGCTCGAGACTCCGTCTTCTCCTTCTCTTGATCATCTCCTTGGTATCCTAAAATGCATAACATGTCCTTGTGAGGTAGAACCCAATTCTCATGTGAATTCGAACGAAACTCGAAGAGGAGAGAGTCAACCTCGTTCTCGATGGCGCGAACATGTGCTTTTGTCATTGGTCCACTCGGTGGTGAAGGAGTGTTGGTGCGAGTAGTCGCGGGATGCTCCGCATCATACGGTCTGTCACTGGCTGCACTAGGAGACCATGACCAAATCTTTTCCATGTCTTGAGTGAAATATAAGAAAAGGATAAATAGAGCCGACAGAGCGGGGAGACACGTGCAAATTCATGGTTTCTTACCGGAAACTGCAGTTTTACTTACCGTGGCCTTCCCGTCGCTGGCCTATGTTTTACCTGCTGTCATCTTGCTGCAACCAATAATGACTGATTCAGTGAGTGAAAAGATCTGGAAGATAACTAATCCAGTGGGTTTCGTCATAGCTCGTGAGGCAAAAAAAAAAATATGAATGTTGCATTTATTAACTCAAAATGTGGCATTAAGCGGATGCAATCATGATCAACAACATCCGGCCTCTGCAATCTAGAATGCACACTATCAAACACGAATTGTCTCACAAAAGAAAAAATAATAAAAACCTGACAAATCGACAACAATAAAGTTGAAATGACCGACACTAATGCCTATGCCGAGGGAGCTCACCGCAGGTCATTGTGACTTTGAAGATTTGCGAACTTGCAACACATGCATGCATGGTCCATCGACCGGCCTGTCTTTTTTCTCTCTGTGTGTGTGGGGGGAGCTAAATATCAGCAAGTGTGTGTGCATGTGTCAGCAATAGTGGCACGTGATGTTTTGGTGCGTGGCATAGGATTAGATGAGATCAGATCCGAGGAGGGGACATGGGCATGCTATGTTATGCTATGCTATGCATGCGTATTATTGGACTAGATAGTAGGCCACTCTAGTACCAGCCACTAATTATGCAAATCAAACTGTGCGTGACTCGATCATTTGAGATTGTGGAACAGTACCACTACTTCAGTGCATGTGCATCATTTATTTTCGAGGAAGAAAACAGGGCAACCTTCGTGTCGGCCGGGTGATAATCGGATTGTCGTCGTTGGATGGCACATGGGGATCTCTACCCATGTTAGCTGTGCGCCTCAACCATTCCCAACATGACTCATTATGTGTTCATGGCTTTGCAACATAGGCCGTGTTGCGTTTCCTCAATTTCTATGGTTCATATAAAATAAACGTTTTCATTGTAATGTGGTCTATGTGGTGACCACCTTTCTTGCAGCCCCCTTACAAGAGATATTCGCGCACTTACAAGAGATCATTAACAGAGAGACGCCATGTAGGCTTGTACCAGTGTGCGTCCCTCCTTTTGCGCGGCATCCAGAATGGCTCTGCCTGCCTTTGCTAGCTGCAACCCTCCACCTTTGCCTTTGGTTGCTTGGCTTGTGGGCGGGACAAGCTCGATCAGCATTCAGCCCCATAGCCATAACCGAACCAAGTGATGGGCAAGATAGCTCCTCTAGATAGACTAGTTGGATGCCCGTGCGTTGCTACGGAACAACAAAAATATGTACAAAGATCAATGAAATAATTATTGAAACTGTCTAAATGCACATGCCACGCATGACCAATGCGTTGTTTCTGACCATAACGCAATAAAACAATGGCATCTTCCCATGTTGCATTTTTCACCGAGCACTACATATCCGCTAAATATCTTCACCCAAACCCCCACCCAGAAGGAGATAAGTCATTGCCATTTACGTGTTCTTTTCTTCCCTTTACTCTATTGTCGTTGCTTCATCACTTTGCAATCACATTACTCCAGGTCGTATTTGATTTGTTCTTGAACTCCAGCTACGTGCAATAAAGATTAACACAGTTGTCGTACTTCAGACTCTGGCTTCGCCGTCCCACGCTCCTTGACCGCCTCTCCGCTTCACTGCATGTCACTTTGCTTTGTCATGGTCTATATTTTTCTTTCTTCTGAGAATTGCCACATTCTCCACTTTTTTTGAATTTAGATCATAGTTTTAGTTGCTTATCTGAATAGTGGCACTTTAAGCCCATTTCATTTTTTTTAGAAAAGGAGGATGCACCCCCGGCCTCTGCATCTGGGTGATATATGTGGCCATTTTATTTATTATTCACAAGGACCTTACAAAGTAATACAACAGTAAGGCCGAAGCCACCATCTAGACGACACCTGTCGCTACTCCTATCCTCTTAATGAAGGGTGCCAAATGTCCGGGCCACATACCAAATAGACATCGCACCACAGCCTAACATCTATAGCCGGATGCCTCATCCAAGCCACAAAGGCGGGACTGGGTAACACACCGGTCCAGTGCACTCTCAGTGAGTACCACACGCTCACGCTGCAACGGCCGTTACCTCCGTCTTCCATCGACCCATCCTCAAAGCATATACTGCCGTATCGACCTTGTCAGGCCTCTCTGCCATCGACGCCACCACGACGCCAGACAACGTCGTCCTCCTGCGCGTGTCCATCGTCACACATCTGACTTCGATCCTCCACTGCTCCACGCTGCCAAGAACTGTCGTCATGAATATGTAGAAAGAAACACCGCACCACCGAAGAAGCCGTCCGCTGTCCCTCGAGCAGGAGTGCATCTCCAAGAATGCCGCCCCCAAGGGGGTAACGACACATGATTGCCGCTGTCATCCGATCAAGTAATCTAGGGTTTCCCCCGAAGGTATTGGGTGTGGTTGGGAGTTTCACCTCGATGATGCCTCATGAAGGAAACGATGATAAGGCCATCCTCATCACCGGCTCCGGCCACCGACCGAAGACCAAGTTTTCACCCGGATCCGTCCCAAGAATCCACCCGACAACCTGTGCACTGTCTCGACCGCCTTCAAAGCCCTAGATCTAGCCGCCTAGATCCGGCGACCAACCGCAACAGTAGTGCCACCGTAGGAGCCCTCGCGCACCGACCACTGCCTGAGTGTGCCACCACTGGAGCCTGGGAGGAGGGCTCCCACCCCACCTTGCCAAACCGCGAGAGCCGCGAAGATGGATCCTGCACGCTTGTCACCGTCTCTGATCTGCCAATCCGTAGCAGAAGCCACAAGATCACTGACACAGATCTGCCTTGGACAGGGACTGCACAACGCCATGCCGCCGCGGGAAGCCCGAGCTTCACCCGCAGCCACATTCCAGGGCTGCCGCCCCGGGATCCAGACAGAACATCGCCGCTTCCACCGGCCATGTTCCGCCGCCGCCGACAGGCTGAAGCGCCGGCCACCGCGACCAATGCCGCCATGACCCTGCGAGCCCACCGAGCGTCCGGTGCCACCAGATCTTCCACGAAGCCCCACAACTCCGCCGCCTCCACCCATCACCATGTCGTCACCTTGCGCCTTCGCCAAAGACGAACAACCGTGCCACCGCGACGTAGATCGCGGAAGAAAACGCCCCGGCGCCATGGGTGACCCGCCTCACCAGATCCAGCGTGCGAGGGAAGAAGGACTCTGCCGCCGTCATCAGCCGCCCGGGGCTTTGCCCGACGACCTCCTCCAGCGGCGGCGGAGGGGAGGATGGGGATGGATGTTACCGGCGGCGTGGGTTAGGGTTTCCACCCGAGCCGCCCTAGCGGGGAGCGACGCGGGGGACGGGCCAGTAATACTTTAAGCCCATTTCATAAATATGAATAATTTAGAAGGACATGCGATCAGGTTATAAAAAAAGACATGTAGCAGCAACTTCCACACCCACTTCTACCAAACACAGTTCTCATGTATTTTGCACTTCTCTTTGTGAAATCATTTGGAGCATCATTAAACACAACATGAAATCTAAAATATGTAAGATGAAAATTGGAAGTGTTTTACTGCACTAAATTGGAGAAAACCACATACCTAGATGGAGGATATTGATAGGTTGGAACAGAGTGAAGTCTCACCACATTGATCTGCCTTGATTTCACTTTGTCTTACCATATAGTCCCTCATTGATCTGAATGGAGATATTTACCAACCTACAGCCAGAATAGTGATGGAATTGGGGAGCTTTGTCTAGTAACATTAGAATAAAAGTAAATTGCTGAAAATTTGTATCCTTTGTATGCATGAGAACATATAAGACATGTGGACTAAATTTCATATATATATGGACTATACCTTGATTTCTGTTATGACCATTCATTCGTTCACACAATGATGGTAACAATGATCTTATGAGGAATGTAGTACTATCGACTACATGCATCAAAGATTCATACTTGTACCAATGGCGGACTGGCAATTCAACTTCTTTAGCTCCCATGTCATCTTGGACATCCATCTCCTTCTCATCGAGACAATGCCCTCGTTGCTTCACTGGGGATCACAGTAACACCACCATGGTTCAGGGATACTATGGAACACCTTCAAGAGCATAAGTTTTACAACGCATTCATTAATCCAAAAAATAGCATAGCCCCTAATATATTGAACCACATTGGTTGTGCAAGCTACAGAACTGAGCTGTACAATAGTCTAATCCAGCAGAAAAATGATCCAAACTCACACAAGAACAAATATTTAGGGTGTAAAAAACACAGAAAGATCCACCACAACTGAAATGTTTTCTTCAGATAGGCCCTGACTGCAAAACTCCAGAACCAATAAATGGTGCAAAATACCCGTGCATTGCTACAGAGCAACAAGAGACATGTACCATTCATGCATACATTCATGTAAATTTCATTTTACTGTACAAACTTGTGTCTTTTATCCCTTTTACAATTTTCATGTTCAAGAGAGAAAGGAGAGTAGAGTGGGCTGTCTTGACATGAGCAAACAGAAAATAACTTAACATACAATTGTCAAGTCACAGGCTAGATGAAACAATGATTTTGTCTTATCCAGCTCCATTAGATTTGCAAAAATACGAGGGTTTGAGGAGTAACACATAATACAGGTGTACAGGAAATGGAAAATAAATATTAATATGATTTAATGGTACGATGTTGTGTAGCAGCCATGTTGTGTTGTGTTGCCTTATCCATATTATTCCTGCATTAGTCTCACTGTAAGAACTGGACGGCTAACTCAAAACTTGTTACTTACATAAATTTTTTGCAAGGAAACAAAGTTCTAGATTACGCTATCAAAGAATAAAGGAAGCAACATCATACCATCAGCATTCCCAATGGTTCACCTAGCAAATCTTCCGTGACCTAGAAATATTACAGCTAGATTTAAAGCCAGGCAATTTCTTATTTCTCAACATGTATGAAACTAAATGACAGTCTGATTTACGTATCCTGAAAGTACAATGTTAGTCTCGGATTAGCTAACTGGTAAGTAATATATCAAGATTAGTTGCCGAAAATTTCCCTAAATTTACGTTACAGAAACAAGTAATAAATTATTGCCTGGTCACTGCCTTTTTGCAGTCGGAAGAGTTGTCATCTTTACTCCTTAATCAGGTGCATCTCCATGAGCAAAACCATGGCAGCCTAGAATTTATGGGATATGCCATATGAGATGTATGTAAACGTTCTAGAATATATTGACTTTCTTACAGAAACTAAATATTGGTCTATGAACTAAAAACTCAGAATATTACCAAAATGAGTAAGCAGTAATGTAGCAAACATGTATACCTGTTGTGAGAGGGACACATGTGTAATACATAGGATTGTAAATTATATTACGTATATAATTTTCTTTCGAGAGATGTATATGGTTTATGAAAACAAGTCAACAAATGAGACATTGTATAGTCTTAGAAAAATGCAATACACAAATTTGCAACATAGAACCGGAAATCCTTGTAGTCCTGGAAGGGTTTGTCTATATATACATATATATGTGTTTTTTTTTTTTGCAAATGGTAGTCTTTATTGATAGAATCTTGTTCTATATAAGTCAATGGTTAGGCATAATGATCATCCCAAACACAAAATTTAACTTGAGAGATAATTAGCTCAATCAGATTGCCCTTTCTTCTCTGGAAATTCTAGAAGATCCACAACAAGATGCATAGCTGCATAAGGTTACAACCTACAACCTGATACTTTTACTCCATCACCTACACAATTAGAAGAAGGGTTTGTCAAAAAGTAGCATAAAAACGTGCTAAGTTGGATGCTAATGAGTTATAAGAGGGAATAAATATAAGGATACATTTACTCGAACAGGGGACATGCATGCACCAAGCGAACAAGCCTAGATACAAACATTGGATTGGCACCATTGTTGTCGCTACGCTCTCGTCGTCCCATCAATGCCATCAGATCAACATGCACTGTAATTCATGATTGTTAAACCCACAACTTTCCCACCAACCACACGCCACAGCTAGAGTCGTCACCTCACTGCCTTTGTCTCTGCTTCCCCTCAGGACATGCCACACCTTGCCATGCTGTGAGAAGATGACGGATCGGATATGTCTGGTGTATAACCTAGGGCTTCAAGCTGCTGCCGATGATGTTCCCCGCTGGTGAGTGGAATTAGGGGTGGTGTAGCAACCTGAAGGAGGCGGGGGAGGTCCTGCATCACTTCCCATCTTAGTGGTACAGCCAGGGCGGCGCCGCCATCGCCTTGCTCACCTGGCCCAACATGACAGGCCAGATTGTCTTGATCTCGACGAGGAGCTCCCCATCCCACCATCACATCGTGGGTTCCTCAGTTCCATGCAACAAAGAAGAAGAAAACCCCAGTGCAAAAGAAATCATGGAGGACGTGGGGTAAGCCAATGGTCCCTGTGGGTAAATTCACGTGAGGGAGGAGCGGGCAGCTTGATCATCTGCCCAGCGCCATCCAATCTCAACGGGGGAGGAGCTGCAGTGTCGCTAGCGATGCCCGCCTCCGGGGCCGCCGCGGCCATACGGGCCTTCTCCTTCTATGGCGACGGGGTGTACGGGTGCTGAGACGTGGCGGAGACGCTGACACGAACGAGGGGGTGCCGTTCTTGGAGCAAAGGATGAGTTGTCGATGGAGGGGGGAGCGAGGGATGAGCCGAAGATTTGGACGAGTAACGGTGGCGGTGGTCAGAGGCGGCGACCATGAGCACCATGGTCCATGGGGAGGCGCGAGAGGATAGGAGGGGAAGGGGAACGAGAAGGGAGGGGCGCTCGGCTACGGGGCGGACGAGGAAACTGCTTCCTAGCCCATGCAATCTGGTGGGTTGAGAGAGGAGAGACCGTGGGTGGGCGCCACGATGGTGAGGGAGCGACGGGTTTCGGAGAAGATGGGGGCCTCGCGACTGTTTTTTTCTCTTCGATGGGGGAACGTACGAGAGGGGTGGAGGAGGAGGTCAAACCATCAGGACGTTCGATCCTCCTTTAATAGTAGAGATAGGGTTTGGTTGGTTGGTTGGTTCGCCCGCTGGATTGCTAGACGGACGCCATGGCGAATTGACGCCGCACCTAACTGACAAAGCTCAATGTCTCTCATCATGCCGACAGGTTGTTCCATCGGCTAGACAAAAATTTAAAGAGTTCTTACGTACATCCAATGTTACCCATGCATACAAGACACGGTATTCAACTAGCGTCCATGGGACGTTATTATATTAGTGGGGGTTTCTCTCCTCAGTTCCTTGTGCTGAAGTTTGTGGCGCAACAGCAACAAAAGGTTAGCAAAGTGTGGCGCAATTGCGCGTTATATGCAATGAGCAGTAACTATCTCAACAGACATTCAGATGGGGAAGCAACATTATTGTATCCATCTCCATCACAGGATCAAAAGGTTATTTGACATGTAGTATAGACTAAACCCGACCTCACGGTTAGAGCACGTACAATGCATGCATTGATGTTTGGAGATGCTAACATTTCTTTGGTCCAGAAGCACTATACTTACTACAATGACTACACATAGTTGTCCACTCTTCCAAAAAAAAAAAAAGCACTACCACAAATCCATGCATTTTTATTTTCCTTCTTAAAAAGAGGGCACAAGTCGATGGCATGCGTCCAAGTTCCACTATCCAACCCAACCGGTAATGGCTGCTGGCTCTGACCTTTTACCTGCTTGCTATGGCAAAGAGTACCATACCACAAGTGTACTAACTTTGCGTCAGAACCAAATAAAAATAAATCAACTACTACTAGTACGTACTACGTAGCCATATAATCTACCATGAGAATGGAAAGACCTCTGTCTAAATAAAACACGAGCAATCATGACAGGTAGACCAAATCTAGTTGGTGCGACTACTACTTCACTGTTTAACTAATTCTGCCCAAAGACTAGTGTTAAACATAATTAGTAGCACCCACCTGGCCTTGCTTGTTTGGGATGAACACAAGGATAGAACAAACGTTAAATAATTAGTTGGTGAGAAGTTGACCACTGCCTCTAATCCTCTCATGCAACTGCCACGCCTGACCTCGAGTCCCTCCTCCAAAAGAAGGCACCATAATTGAAAAGCAACAGTCTACTACCAATTCTAATTAACTTTTCGGTTAAGACCAATCCACAAGAGGCAGGAACCCCCATCGAGGGCCTGTCTCGGGCGCCGCTGCTCCGTTGGTCGCTCGGGCCTCGCTGTCCGGGCGCCGGCGTTGCTCTGGCAGCCCGGGTGCCGGTGCTGACAAGCTCGTCCTCACGACGTCTCACGCCGTCCATCGTCGCCGGTTTCATCTCGGACTCCGCCGCCACCACGCCTCCACCGAGCAGCGTCTCCGACCTCACGCGCGATCGGCTTGATCACCCGCTCGCCGCCGCGATCCGCCACATCTACGTCACGCGACCGACCTGGTCCGTCGGTTACGCGCGCCTCCGCAGGTCCCGTGAAGATCGTCCCCGAGTTCAGCGCGCTTCTCCATCGATCGAGCATCGGGTTGCCGCTGCGTCGCCCCGTCGGGCCGCAGCGCCGCTGCCCCGTGATTCTCCTCGCGGCTGCATCGACTCGTGTGTCGCCACTGCGTCGCTCCTTTGGGTCGTAGTGTCGCGATACGCGGTCCCCGCCACCGCCCCGAGGCCGTCCCCGCGGTTGCACCGACTCGTGAACCGTCGTTGCGTCGCCCCTTCGGGCTATAGCGCCACGGCCCGCGGTCCACTCCGCCGTCACCGCGCGTCGACCTCCCGTGGTATGCGCCGCGCCGTCTCCCTTGGCGCGGGAACGCCACCGTCCGCGCCGATCTTCGTCACGTTGTCTGGGTTTTCCGCCTACTTCGAGCACCGCCGCCGCGCTCCTAATCAAGCCGCCACCGCCGCCGTCAGGCCGCCGCCGCCGCTTTTCTTTGGCCGCCGCCGTCGCTACCCCGTAGACACCGCAGCCGCCCGTCCACCTACTTCATCTTCATCCAGCACCAGCCCGTCGTCAGCGTCGCCGTCATCTACCCCAACCACTTCGTCTACTCCGACCACCGTTGGTGACATTGGCCCCGCGCCGATGTACGCCGCAACCGTCATCGAGTTCTTCTCTGCTGGCCCTCCGACTTCTTCGACATGGCGTACAGCTCGTGCAGGCCCCTCGTCTACGCATGCCCGGTGCTGGCAACACCGATGCGTGCCTTCATCCACGACATGTCCCCGGGCCTGGCAAGCCTGGTGCGACACTTCGTCAACTTCGTCTTCGTCCGTCTACGCATGCCCGGTGCTGGCAACACCGGTGCGTGTCTTCGTCTACGATGTGTTCCCGGGCTTAGCAAACCCGCCGCGACGCGTCGTCAACAACATTGAGGGAGTCCTGGACTAGGGGGTGTCCGGATAGCCGGACTATCATCATCGGCTGGACTCCAAGACTATGAAGATACAAGATTGAAGACTTCGTCCCGTGTCCGGATGGGACTTTCCTTGGCGTGGAAGGCAAGCTTGGCAATACGGATATGTAGATCTCCTACCATTGTAACCGACTCTGTGTAACCCTAGCCCTCTCCGGTGTCTATATAAACCGGAGGGTTTTAGTCCGTAGGACGAACAACCATTACAACAATCATACCATAGGCTAGCTTCTAGGGTTTAGCCTCCTTGATCTCGTGGTAGATCTACTCTTGTACTACCCATATCATCAATATTAATCAAGCAGGAGTAGGGTTTTACCTCCATCGAGAGGGCCCGAACCTGGGTAAAAACATCGTGTCCCTTGTCTCCTGTTACCATCCGCCTAGACGCACAGTTCGGGACCCCCTACCCGAGATCCGCCGGTTTTGACACCGACATTGGTGCTTTCATTGAGAGTTCCTCTGTGTCGTCACCGATAGGCTCGATGGCTCCTTCGATCATAAACAACGACGGCGTAGTCCAGGGTGAGACTTTTCTCCCCAGACAGATCTTCGTATTCGGCGGCTTTGCACTGCGGGCCAATTCGCTTGGCCATCTGGAGCAGATCGAAGGCTACGCCCCTGGCCATTAGGTCAAATTTGGAAGCCTAAACTTCACGGCTGACATCCGCGTAGACTTGATCTTCGATGGATTCGAGCCATAGCCGAGCGCGCCGTACTGTCACGATGGGCATGATTTAGCTCTGCTGCCGGACAGTGCCCTGGAGGCCGCACATAAGTCCGCTCCGACCCTTAATTCGGAGCCGACCGCGCAGATCGAGGACGGATGGCTAGACGCCGCCTCGGGGGCTGCAACCTCTACGGCAATGTAGCTGAATACTGACCTTGTCCCTTGTAAAGCTCGTGACTCCGAGGTGCCGGACTCCTTGCCGGACTCCGAACCTCCTGCGCCCCTGCCAATCGAGTCCGATTGGGCGCCGATTATGGAGTTCACCGCCGAGGACATCTTTCAGCACTCACCCTTTGGTGACATCCTGAATTCGCTAAAGTATCTCTCGTTATCAGGAGAGCCCTGGCCGGACTGCGGTCAGGACGGTTGGGATGTGGACGACAAAGAAATTCAAAGCCCACCCACCACCCACTTTGTAGCCACTGTCGACGATCTAACCGACATGCTAGACTATGACTCCGAAGGCATCGACGGTATGGACAACGATGCCGGAGACGACCAAGAACCAGCGCCTACGGGGCACTGGAAGACCACCTTGTCATACGACATATACATGGTGGACATCCTAAAGGATGGGAATGGCGAAGAAGCAGCGGAGGCAGATTCCCCTAAGAAACAGCCCAAGCGCCGGCGTCAGCGGCGCCGCTCTAAATCCCGCCACAGCAAGAATGGAGATTACCGGAGATAATAACACCCCAGAGAGTGCCGAAGATAACCCCCTCCAGCAAGATTCAGCACAGGAGGACGGAGAAGCCAGCCCTCATGAGAGAGCGGCAGACGAAGAGGTAGAGGATGATAATTACATGCCTCCCTCCGGAGACGAGGCAAAGCCTCAACAACGACGAATTCGTCGTGCCCGAGGATCCCGTCGAACAAGAGCGTTTTAAACGCAGGCTTATGGCCACAACAAACAGCCTAAAGAAAAAGCAGCAACAGCTCTGAGCTGATCAAGATCTGCTAGCCGACAGATGGACTGAAGTCCTTGCGGCCGAAGAGTATGAACTCAAACGCCCCTCCAAAAGCTACCCAAAATGCAAGTTGCTCCCCCAATTAGAGGAGGAGGCATATAAACCTCCATCACCAGCGCACAATACGGCAGACCGACCACCTCGTGGCCGCGACAGAGAGGCCTCTAGGCCCTCCATCAGGACTGTACCCCGGCATCGCTCGAAAAGTACGAAGCCACGAGGGAATGCGTCGGACTTGCGAGACATATTGGAGGACAAGTCAAGACAATCAAGATCGATCTACGGATCACGTGGGCGCCCCACGATGCGAGACGACCACCGTCGAGCCGGATACAGCAACTCCGGTCGGGCAGAACACAGTAGACAAAGCTCGCTCGAGCTACGTTGTGATATTGCCCAATACAGAGGCGCCGCACACCCACTATGCTTCACAGATGAAGTAATGGATCATCAAATCCCTGAAGGGTTTAAACCCGTGAACATTGAATCTATGATGGCACAACAGACCCCACGGTTTGGATCGAAGACTATCTCCTTCATATCCAAAAGGCCCGCGGTGACGATCTTCACGCCATCAAATATCTCCCACTCAAGCTTAAAGGACCAGCTCGGCATTGGCTTAACAGCTTGCCAGCAGAGTTAATTGGGTGTTGTGAGGACCTGGAAGCCGCATTCCTTGACAACTTCCAGGGCACATATGTGCGACCACCAGACGCCGATGACCTAAGCCACATAATTCAGCAGCCATACGAATCGGCCAGACAATTCTGGACACGGTTCTTAACAAAGAAAAATCAAATCGTCGACTGTCCGGATGCAGAGGCCCTCGCAGCCTTCAAACATAACATCCGCGACGAGTGGCTGGCCCGGCACCTAGGACAGGAAAGGCGAAATCCATGGCAGCCCTCACATCACTCATGACCCTCTTCTGTGCGGGGGAGGACAGCTGGCTAGCCCGCAGTAACAACCTCAGCAAAAATTCTGGCAATCCGGATACCAAGGACCGCAATGGCAGGTCGCGTCGAAACAAAAACAAACGTTGCGTTAACGGCGATAACACTGAGGATACGACAGTCAACGCCGGATTCAGAGGCTCTAAACCCGGTCAGCGGAAAAAGCCATTCAAAAGAACTACTCCGGGTCCGTCCAATTTGGACCGAATACTCGACCGCTCTTGCCAGATACATGGCACCCCCGAAAAGCCAGCTAATCACACCAACAGGGATTGTTGGGTATTTAAGCAGGCAGGCAACTTAATTGCCGAAAACAATGACAAGGGGCTGCATAGCGATGACGAGGAAGAGACCCGGCCGCCGAACAGTAGAGGACAGAAGGGTTTCCCCCCACAAGTACGGACGGTAAACATGATATACGCAACCCACATACCCAAGAGGGAGCGGAAGCGTGCACTTAGGATGTATATGCGATGGAGCCAGTCGCCCCGAAGTTCAATCCATGGTCCTCTTGTCCGATCACTTTTGATCGAAGGGATCACCCCACCAGTATCCGCCATGGCGGATTCACCGCATTGGTTTTAGACCCAATCGTCGATGGATTTCACCTCACTAGAGTCCTGATGGACGACGGCAGCAGCCTGAACCTGCTTTATCAGGATACAGTGCGCAAGATGGGCATAGACCCCTCAAGGATTAAACCTACAAAGACGATCTTCAAAGGCGTCATACCAGGTGTAGAGGCCAATTGTACAGGCTCAGTCACGCTGGAAGTGGTCTTCGGATCCCCGGATAACTTTCGAAGCGAGGAGTTAATCTTCGACATAGTCCCGTTCCGCAGTGGCTATCACGCTCTGCTCGGACGGACTGCGTTTGCAAAGTTCAACGCGGTGCCGCATTACGCATACCTCAAGCTCAAGATGCCAGGCCCTCGAGGAGTCATCACGGTCAACGGAAACACTGAACGATCCCTCCGAACGGAGGAACACACAGTGGCTCTCGCGGCAGAAATACAGAGCAGCCTCTTAAGGAAATTTTCGAGTCCGGCCGTTAAGCGACCGGACACGGCCAAACGCGCCTGGAGTAACATACAACAAGACCACCTGGCACGTTCCGAGCACGCATAGCAATGCGGCCCCAACCCCAGCCCTTGCATAATTGCAAGACCAGTCCTTCGCGTACATCATTACGCTCTGGAGATACCATGGGCATAGGGGGAGGGGCACGAACACGACAGGCCCAGAGTGCGGTTTAACCACACCAGGGGCTCCCAAGTACGTCGGTCTTTTTATTTTTCTCTTTTTTCTTATCCACAGGACTCCGTTCACCAGAGGCCTTGTCCGGCAGTAGACCTGCCGAACTCACGATGCAACAGCCAGGGAAGGAGAAAGGCTACGACGAACACTAAGGTGGTCTCCATTACAAGCATTAAATCTGTTTAATACACCATTCCGCAGCCTACCCCTGGAGGGGGACATGTTTAAATAGTACAATCCCTTGCTTACCGCACCATTTGTATCGCCCTGCATTCATGGCAGTATTTCTGAATAAACAATGCATCGCTTTTCGCTTATAATTGCATTTCTTTCTTGTATATATGTTCATTTATGACATCATGCATCCGTACACTTTGGTACGGCCGAATACACCAGGGGCTTAAGTTCCCCGCATCATGGTGTGATAAGTCCGAACACTTTCCCAAGTGCGGCACCCCGAACTTATAGCATTATATGCATCGGCTCCGAATCATGTCTTGGGTCAATAGCTGGGTTTGCCCGGCTCCCATGTTTTGGTACCTTACGTTCCGTTTTATCGGCTAAGGTAGCACTGGGAGAACCACTGCAATTGCGCCCCGGTTGAGCTGGGCGAGCGCCTCAGTGGAGAAAGCTAAAACTGACCGTCATGATAAGGCGAGAGCTGGTCGCTGTTCGAGAGGTTTTTTCGAGTCCCTAAAGACTTATGCCGCTTAGAGCGAGGAACCGGCTTTGTCCGGCCTAGGCGTGGATAGCGCCCCGAACTCGGTCTTCCGAACACTAGGGGCTTCGCCGAAATTTAAAATTATAGAATTCTATGGCTAAGTGAGAGTGTTCAAGCATTATAAGTCCGGTTGCCTTGTTCGTCGTGTTGAGCGCCTCCCTAGATGGACCCAAAAATGGGAACAAGAGCGCTCAAGTTTATCCCGAACACCCCAGCACTCGTGGCATGGGGGCTGAAGCCGACGACTTGCCATCTCTCAGATTCGATAAACGGCCGCACAGAAGGTAATATTTTAAATTAATAAGCGTTGCTTAGCGCATATGAACAAAGTTTTCAGCGCACAGGATAACACATTGCGAGTCTACTCAAATATTACATCTTTGGAGCACTCATCTGCAATCTTGCGGGCACCCTTCAGGACACTCTTATAATACATTTCGGGCGTGCGATACTCCTTGCCCACCGCCGGCGCGTCCGTCAGAAGCTTCTCAGCATCCAGCCTGCCCCAGTGCACTTTTGCACGGGCAAGGGCCCGACGGGCACCTTCAATGCAGGCGGACTGCTTGACGACTTCCACCCAGGGACACGCATCCACCAGCCGCCGCACCAGGCCGAAGTAGCTCCCAGGCATAGCCTCTTTGGGCCACAGCCGAACTATGAGGCCGTTCATGGCCTGTTCGGCTACCTTGTGGAGCTCGACCAGCTGCTTCAGCTGGTCGCTAAGGGGCACCGGATGTTCGGCCTCAGCATACTGAGACCAGAAGACCTTCTCCGTTGAGTTCCCCTCCTCGGCCCGGTAGAATGCGGCAGCATCGGACACGCTGCGAGGCAGATCTACAAACGCTCCTGGAGAGCTCCGAATTCGGGTAAGTAACAGGTAATTCACATTCACATGCTTGCTTTGCATGAAAAATGCCTTACCCGCCGCTATTTTCTTCACCGCCTCAATCTCCTGGAGGGCCTTGTGGGCTTCGGCCTTAGCGGCTTTGGCACTCTCAAGAGCCGAGGCAAGCTCGGACTCTCGAGTCTTCGAGTCGCGCTCCAAGCTCTCATGCTTTTCCACGAGAGCCTGGAGCTCTTGCTGCACCTCCGCCACCCGCGCCTCCTGCTTCTCTCGCTCAGCTCGTTCCGCGGCCGCATTACGTTCGGCCGCGGACACAGCCTCCTTCAGGGTCGCCACTTCGTTCGTGGCCCCTGGAGTATCCACGTTATCCTCGTTACTTCTTTTGCAACCAAAATCCTTTTCTGTAAGGTACAAATTTAATACGATGTTACTCACCTCCCCTGTCCTCGAGCTGCTTCTTGGCACGGCCGAGCTCACTCTCGGACCGCTCGAGGTTCTGCTTCAAAGCATCAACCTCCGCAGTCAGTGCGGCGGAGGTCAGCAGCGCAGCCTGCAATCCCATATTGACATAATTTTTAGACCTCCTGCGTATATCTTTTTAGATCCTCAGTCCGGCTTTTCTTTCCGAACACCGAACCGAGCATCAGGGGCTACTGTCCATGCGGTATTACATTACATATTTTAAATTTCTTACCTCAAAGCCCGTTAGAAGGCTGCTGCAGGCTTCGGTTAGCCCGCTCTTGGCGAGCTGAACCTTCTGAATCACCGCACTCATGATAGTGCGGTGTTCTTCCTCGATGGAAGCGCCGTTGAGCGCCTCCAACAAGCTATCCGGCGCCTCCGGTTGGACGGAGGCCGCCGGTGTCACAGTCTTGCCCTTCTTACGAAGGGGCCACCTGCCAGACCCCAGAACCACTGCAGGTTCCGGTGCGGAGTCCGGAGCGAAGTCCGGGAGGTTGCCCTGTGGCACCTCCGGAGCCTCCCCCTCCTGGTGGGTCCCTTCCTGGGATCCCACCTCAGCGTCATCAGCGTCATGAGGGGTGGAGGCAGTCGGAAGGGAATCCATATCCGACGGAGCCAAGGACCCGCTCGACGAAGCGGGAAGATCGTCCTCGGCCGGACTACAGGTTGTACGCGGCATTAGAAAGACAACGTGTGGCAAAAAGAAAAATTATAAATCACTCAGGAATCCGGATACTTACGATCTTGCCAGGGGCTTGGCCCTTGAGGGCCACTCCTCGTCGCCGTCGCCGGCGTTGGCGGAGCAGTCCGGAGGAAGGGTCCTTCCCTTCTTGGACCCTTCGGCCTCCCCCGTTGGGGAAGCCTTCCTCTTCTTCTCTCCCCCCTCTTGGGGAGAGGCCTCTTTCTCCTCCTCGTCTTCGGGGGAGGAGTCTGCCTCGGAGCCATCGGACGACGAGTCCGATACCACCTGGCACCGGGAACTTCTTCGGGTTACCGTGGCCTTCTTCTTGGCCTTCTTCTCCGGCACCACGTAAAGTGTCGGGACTAGTAGCCCCGTCAAACGGGTGTCCGCTGGGTCTTCGGGGAGGGGAGCCGGACAGTTAACCTGTCCGGACGTCCTCTGCCAGTCCTGTTAAAGGCATTGGGAGTTTTAGATCCCACATAGAGTCAAACTATGAAAGAAATGAGTGTCCCATAAAGGATAACATAGCTTACCGCACCGGACGGGCGCTGCATGCTGAATCCGCGATCTTCAGTTGCGGATGCGGGGGCTTCTCCGCCCTTGAACAGCATCCTCCAGGCAGCTTCATACGTTGTGTCGAAGAGCCCGCTAAGGGTCCGGTGCTGTGCCGGATCAAACTCCCACAAATTGAAAGCTCGTTGCTAGCAGGGGAGAATCCGGCGGACGAGCATGACCTGGATCACGTTGACAAGCTTAAGCTTCTTGTTCACCAGGGTCTGGAGGCAGGACTGGAGTCCGGTCAGCTCCTCCGAACTGCCCCATAGCAATCCCTTCTCTTTCCAGGAGGTGAGCTGCATGGGGGTACCAAATCTGAACTCGGGGGCCGCTGCCCATTTAGGGTCATGCGGCTCGGTGATGTAGAACCACCCCGATTGCCACCCCTTGACGGATTCCACAAAGGCGCCCTCGAGCCAAGTGACGTTGGGCATTTTGCCCACCATGGCGCCTCCGCACTCCGCTTGAACGCCCTTCACCACCTTCGGCTTGACATTGAAGGTCTTTAGCCACAAGCCGAAGTGGGGCTGGATGCAGAGGAAGGCCTCGCACATGACGATAAACGCTGAGATGTTGAGGATGAAGTTTGGCGCCAGATCGTGGAAGTCTAGGCCGTAGTAGTACATGAGCCCCCAGACGAAGGGATGGAGTGGGAAGCCCAGTCCGCGGAGTAAGTGGGGAAGAAATACGACCCTCTCATGGGGCCTGGGGGTGGGTATGAGCTGCCCCTCGTCGGGCAGCCGGTGCGCGATGTCGCTGGACAGGTATCCGGCGCCGCGCAGCTTCTCGATGTGCCCCTCCGTAAAGGAGGAGGCCATCCACTTGCCTCCCGCTCCGGACATGACTGGAGAAGGTTGAGGCGAGATGTGCGGACTTGGGCGCTGGAGCTCGAGTGCGCGGACATGGATAAGCAAAGGAGGAAGAAGGCGTAGGTAAAAAAGGTGGATCCTTATCCCCTTATATATGGGCGGACGAAGACTATGCGTCCCCACCGGCCTGGTAAAACTCGCTTATCTCCCAAGCGCCACAATCAATGGCGCGGTTGGGTTACCCACGTCCGTATTGATGGGAATCTCGGAATAAGGGGAACACGATCCCTGCTTCGACAAGACATGCCAAGGAAACCGCTTCGCTAAACGCGCTGAGGTGGTATAATAAAAACAATTCAAGTAAAGGCTTGGTAGTGGTGTGATGTCACGCCACAAAATACGTCAGCAGATTGAACTTGTGTACATATTATTCTCTCTATGGTGGTATGTGGAATTTATTTTACAGAGTCGGACACTATCCTGGTGTTCACAATCTTCTGTGAATTATTCGGAGGAAGAACCCGCCTTGCAATGACGAAGACAATATGCGCGCCGGACTTGTCGTCATTGAAGCCTGGTTCAGGGGCTACTGAGGGAGTCCTGGATTAGGGGGTGTCCGGATAGCCGGACTATCATCATCGGCCGGACTCCAAGACTATGAAGATACAAGATTGAAGACTTCGTCCCGTGTCCGGATGGGACTTTCCTTGGCGTGGAAGGCAAGCTTGGCAATACGGATATGTAGATCTCCAACCATTGTAACCGACTCTGTGTAACCCTAGCCCTCTCCGGTGTCTATATAAACCGGAGGGTTTTAGTCCGTAGGACGAACAACCATTACAACAATCATACCATAGGCTAGCTTCTAGGGTTTAGCCTCCTTGATCTCGTGGTAGATCTACTCATGTACTACCCATATCATCAATATTAATCAAGCAGGAGTAGGGTTTTACCTCCATCAAGAGGGCCCGGACCTGGGTAAAAACATCGTGTCCCTTGTCTCCTGTTACCATCCGCCTAGACGCATAGTTCGGGACCCCCTACCCGAGATCCGCCGGTTTTGACACCGACAAACATGATCTTCCCGGTGCACCCCTACTTCGACACCACTGCGCCCATGCTAACTCGGCGCCCCCTTGCGCCCGTGGCTCCACGGCGACCTCCTCGACACCGGCTACCCCAACTCGACATCGACCACGGCATTCTTCGCACGGCTACCTCGACCACGGCTCCACCACCCACGCTCTCGGCTACATCGACAAACGACACAAAGGGCTACCGCCTGCTTGAGCAACCTCGTTGGTTTCCACTACCGTTGTGGGGGGTTGTCCGTCGGCTTGCCTTCAGATTCTTCTCCAATCTCACCGTCTGCGTCGCTACCATTGTGACTGCGGGGGGATGTTGAGTAACATGATTGTATTAGGAAACATAGGTTAGACTAGGAATTATTCTGGCTTGCCTTCTACTCCAAGTAGATCATGTAATCCTATATATATGCCCACGAGGCTCAAGCAATACAACGACTATTCCACCAAACCTCTCTCCCTTCTAACACTAGGAACCTAAAACTAGGTTTTTCCCCAGAGTGTGAAGAAGAAGGGCGTAGGCCCTCGAGCGACAATGCCTCCAAGAAGATGTGTGGTTCCCTCAAGTGTCACATCATCATATCTGGCAAGAGTCAGAGCTAGACTTTCACCCGAGTAGTCAGATCGTCCTCTTCTCAAACCAGTTGGCAGGACCACCGCCGCCTGAACCTCAACTCGCCAACCATCGGGACAAAACACCTCTGCCAGCTACCAGGGGCATTTTAGTCCAAAATAAAGGCAAACGCCTTTGACCGTACGGAATGATGACGGAAGGGTATTCAGGCCACCTAAAATTCGTTTCAAGGGCCAAAACTGAATAGAGTCGGAAAGTAGAGGCAAACCCACGGGTAGGAACCAACTAAGGGCAAGAATGTAATTGTCCCTTACTTATATCTCTACAACCGAAACATATATTCAAAGGTAAGTCCAACTTATCTTACAGCCCATTATGTTACTTCCACACGCATAGAAAAAAAGCTAACAATTTGACTATTGATGAAACAAGTTTTAGTAGCTTGGAGATAATTGGACTTTTTTTCCCTCTTGAGTATGCATGTGGAAGCTAGAATTTGTTTGGGGCTTTTGTAAAGGTTGGTATGTTCGTTGCTGGAGGTGCCAACCCTGCCGTGCAAGTCTCGAATGTGTGTGAGTTGTTAAACTTGTTGCATATATCCATCCAATTCTGGTCTTCATGGCCGGGTCAGGACACCTGCCCCGTGCCAACACACAACGCTGGTGCATGCACCCGTATCCATCGCCGTCGATCTGCTATAATAAAACTCATGATCTGCGGCGCCGGGTCACCAAAACTGCCATAGAATAATCGCTTTAATTAATTTACACCCTCTTGTCAGACTGTCAATTCCCTCTGCAGTTTTTAGTACTAGTACATGTGACAAGGGAGGAAGAGAACTAGATAAGCTAGTGACTGTCATGTTGATTGGTACGTACGGTTTGCCACGGGCTGCACTAGGAGACAGACCATGACCAAATCTTTTCCTATGTCTTGAGTGAAATATAGAAGAGGATAAACAGAGTCGACAGAACAGGGAGACACGTGCGAATTCATGGTTCCTTACCGGAAACTGCAGTCTTACTTACCGTGGCCTGCCCGTCGCCGGCCTATGTTTTACATGCTGTCATCTTGTTGCGACCAATAATGACTGATTCAGTGAGTGAAAAGATCTGGAAGATAACTAATCCAGTGGGTTTTCGTCATAGCCCGTGAGACAAAAAATATATGAATGTTGCATTTATTAAATTAAAATGTAGCATTAAGCGGATGCAATCATGATGAACAACATCCGGCCTCTGCATATCTAGAATGCACACAGTCAAACACGAGTTGTTTCATAAAGGAAAAAATAATAAAAAACTGACAAATCGACAACAGTAAAGTCAGAATGACCGACACTAATGCCTATGCCGAGGGAGCTCACCGCAGGTCATTGTGACTTTGAAGGTTTGCGAACTTGCAACACATGCATGCATGGTCCATCGACCGGTGTCAGCAATAATGGCACGTGATGTTTTGGTGTGTGGCATAGGATTAGATGAGATCAGATCCGAGGAGGGGACATGGGCATGCTATGTTATGCTATGCTATGCATGCGTATTATTGGACTAGATAGTAGGCCACTCTAGTACTAGCCATTAATCATGCAAATCAAACTGTGTGTGACACGATCATTTGGGATTGTGCAACAGCGCCACTACTTCGGTGCATGTGCATGTGCATCATTTATCTTCGAAGAAGAGAACAGGGCAACCTCCGTGTCGGCTGCAGCTTTTAGGGCTGTTGTTTTTCTTTTCTCTTTTTTTGATCCTCGGATCTGGTCCTAGGACCTTCACCACCTTGTTGTTTTTCCGATGCTTCCTGCTATTATTAATGAAATGCCAGTGGTGCTGGATCTTTCAAAAAAAAAAGATTGCAACGGCCGTCGTTGGATGGCACATGGGGATCTCTCCCCATGTTAGCCGTGCGCCTCAACCATTCCTAACATGACTCATTCTGTGTTCATGGCTTTGCAACATAGGCCGTGTTGCGCTCCGTCAATTTCTATGGTTCATATAAAAAAAGCGTTTCCACTGTAATGTGGTCTATGTGGCGACCACCTCTCTAGTTACCCCCGTCCTTTGCAACATGACCCGCGTTGCGACGGCAATGTGGACCATGTTGCCTTGTCCTTTGCAGCAAGGTCCGTGGCCCGTGTTGGTGGCTGTAACATGGGCCTGTTGCAATTTCCGCTGAGCTTTCACGACAGGGGTCACACAGGCAAGGTAGTGGATTGCGCGACGAAAAATTAGTCAGCTGAGCGCTAGCCTTTTCCAAGGAAAAAAAACATGGTCGATATGTGCGCACTTACAAGAGATCATTAACAGAAACCTTGCGCACCATCAAGAATGGCTGTGCCTGCCTTTGCTAGCTGCAATCCTCTACCTTTGCCTTTGGTTGCTTGGCTTGTGGGCGGGACAAGCTCGATCAACATTCATCCCCATGGCCATAACCGAACCAAGTGATGGGCATGATAGCTACTCCAGATAGATAGGGTTTGGTTGGTTGGTTCGCTTGCTGGCTCGCTGGGCGGACACCATGGCGAATTGACGCCGCACCTAAGTGACAAAGCTCAATGTCTCGCATCATGCCGGCAGGTTGTTCCATCGACTAGACAAAATTTTAAAGAGTTGTTACGTACTCCCTCCGTTCGGAATTACTTGTCGCGAAAATGGACGTATCTAGACGTATTTTAGTTCTAGATACATCCATTTCCGAGACAAGTAATTTCGAACGGAGGGAGTACATCCAATGTTACCCATGCATACAAGACACGGTATTCAACTAGCCTTGATGGGACGTTATTATTAGTGGGGGTTTCTCTCCTCAGTTCCTTGTGCTGACGTTTGTGGCGCAACAACAACAAAAGGTTGGCAAAGTGTGGCGCAACGGCGCGTTATATGCATGCATGAGCAGTAACTATCCCGGCAACACCAAGGTGGGGATGTAACATAATTGTGTCCATCTCCATCGCAGGATCAAAAGGTTATTTGACATGCATAAATGAAAATCGACCTTACGGCTGGAGCACGTAGTACAATGCACACGTTGATTTTTGGAGATGCTAACATTTGTTTGGTCCACAAGCACTCTGCTTGCTAGTACAGTGACTGTACATTGCTGTCCACTCTTCCAAAAACAAAAACAAAAAAAGCACTACCACAAGTCCATGCATTTTTATTTTCTTTTTTCAAAAGAGGGCACAAGTCCATGGCATGCATCCAAGTATCCACTATCAAACCCAATCGGTAGTGGCTGCTGGTTCTAACCTTTTATGTGCTTGCTTGCTATGGCAAAGAGTACCATAAGTGTACTAACTTTGAGTCAAAACCAAATAAAAATACATCAACTACTACTAGTACGTACTACGTAGCCATATAAAATCTACCATGAGAATGGAAAGACCTCTGTCTGAATAAAACATGAGCAATCATGACAGTTAGACCAAATCTAGTTGGTGCGACTACTACTTCACTATTTAACTAATTCTGCCCAAAGACTAGTGTTAAGTATAATTAGTACTCCACCCACCTGGCCTTGCCTGTTTAGGATCAACACAAGAATGGAACAGGCGTTAAATAATTAGGCACCATAATTGCCTCCAATCTGCGTAAGCACAGAGACTCACAAAAACACCCGTATACGCTTGCCCCCGCGTCGTCTCGGCTGAGGCGACATGGGCGGATCCCAGCCCGCGCCGCCGGGCCGCCCTCCCGCCCCCCCTTCCTCCCCTCGCCGTCGCCGGAGGAGGCCGCCGGGCTAAGCCCGGGCGGCGGACGGCGGCGGCGGGGTCGACTTCCTCTCGCCAGGCCGCGGGATCTCGGGGTGGGGAGGCTCGATCCCCTTTCTGCGTCGAGTGATTGGATCCGTTCGAGGGATTTGGCTGCGTCGCCGGTGGACCTTCGGGCTTCCTCTCCGACGGGGCGGCTCCCTGGCAGCGGCTCTCGCGGGTGGCGGTCGCGGGCTGCGTCGTGGACGGGCGACTGGTCTTCGGCCAGCTGCTCCTCTCTGGCGGTCGGGGCGGGCTCGGCCCCCTCACCTGCCTTGTGGGGCGCGTCCCTGGTCGGGCCGGTGGCCTGCTGGCCTTGGGTGGCTCCTGTTCGGCGCTGCGTTGGTGGGATGCCAGATCGGCCGGATCTGGCCCGTCTGCGTCTTCTTGACCGGCGGGGAGGTGATGTGCTTGGTGGCTCTCTGGTGCTGTTGGCGCGGTGGCACTACGAGAGGTGGGCGGGTCAGCGAAGGTGCAGTGCGTGAGGGTGTTGGTGGTGTTGGGGATACTCCGGGCGAAAGCTTGGCTGGTCTTGCTGGCCGGCGGCGTCGGCGTCTGTGGACGTCGTTTAACCTCCTTGGAGGCGTCGTTGTGGAGTCCGGCATCCTCTTACACCCTCGGATCTTGCTCTTCGGGTGAAAGCCTAAGGCCCGGTTGGGTCGGGCGACGGCGTCAACATCGTCGCTTCCCTCTTTGGGGCGTCGCCTTGAAGAGCTTCGGATCCCGGTTGCGTGCTTCATGGGCTGGACGTTCGCGGCATTGTGGTCGGCAGGTGCCCGTCTGGCAATGCGGATGTTGCGCGGCTTCCTGTTTGTGGCAACGATGGCGGCTTCGGGCGGAGTCAGGTTTGCTGATGGTTCTTGGTAGTCGGTCTCTTCCGGCGTGTTCGAGGAGTCGCCGCTCTGGCGTTGGCTCGGCGCAAGCCCAACGCTTTCTCCTGCAATGCTCGTCGTCGGAGTCGAAGCTGCCTGGTCGCCGGCGCGTGTGGTTGACTGTTTGGCATCGGCCGGCGCAAGCCTCGACGCTTCCCCTCGGCGGCGTGTGTGCGTTCTTGTGTGGGTTGCCAGGTCGCCCTGTGTGCCTTGTTTCTGCGGGTCAGTTGTGACGGTTTTCGCCCGGTTTTCCGTTTATTAACCGGGCAATTCTCTTCGAGCTTATTTAATGAATCGGGCCCTAAGGGACCGCGTTTCAAAAAAAAATTTGCCTCCAATCTTCTCATGCAACTGCCACACCTGACCTCGAGTCCATCCTCCAAAAGAAGGCACCATAACTGAAAAGTAACACTCTACTACCAATTCTATTGAAGACCAATCCACAAGAGGCAGGAACCCCGGGGAGCCTGTCTTGTTATACCCCTGTTGGCCTTTTCAGTGGCAACAATCAAATCATCCTCTACTGTGGCCTTCGCTATCTTATGTTATTGTAGAAAATGTGCTGGAAAAGAGGCAATTATTCTGCAATTTTCAGGCTAGGAGAGGAGCTTAGCTTGTGTTTGCTAGTGTAAAAGCTAATGGGATAGAGCCTACCGGGCTTCTTTCTCCAAGTGGCAATGATGGGCTCAATTAGTGTTACATAGGGCGTCTCATGCAAGCAAGGCTTCTCGCTACAGGTTAAACAAATCCAGGCCTGCACTGCACCGCCGCTTGTTGGTTTCGCTCAAAAGGAAAGAAGAAGTGTTTAAACATTTCACTCACGTGTGGCTCCTCAGGCCTAAACGTGGACCGAAAGTAGGCTGCAATTTAATTGCGCCAGCCGGGTCTTGAACTCGAGACCTCTTGGCTCCGATACCATGTAGAAGTGCATGCTCTAGCCAATGCAACCAAAAAACCGATCTGATGGAAGAGACTAGACAGCACATTATACGTCAACATGGCATGTACTTTCTTGAAAGCTTGGGTTTTGCAACTTTGTGCGGCGTGTTTGCCCTGCTTAGTGTTTGCTTGCGGCAAGAGGACAATGGGATACACTCAACTGATCGTACCTGCAGATTGGCGTATGCTAGTTGCATACTCGCTTTGCTTGATTAGTTCAGCAGAGTGTGGCGGCTAACGGAAGATATTCAGGGACACCGGCAGCAGAAGCGACGGACCAACAGGGTGGCAATTTTTGGTTCGACGATGATTTGTTCTCCAAAGATTCCACCAGTCCTGTTGCCAAAATAAACTACTAGCAGGAAGAAGCTTCACAACAGAGTAGAGAAATCGCTGAGCAGCTGAAACCGGGATCCACAATTTCTGGCGCCGCAATGTGACTCCCCCGAGGCGACGATTGGACCAGTCAGACATCACATTTGCCAAAGCTCCGCACTCACATCAGCCACCGCGAACTCCTGCCCCTACCGCCCCCTCCAGCCCATCTCACCGAGCTCCTGCTCCGGCGCAACTTCACCTCCGGTCATAATTCGGAGATGAAACAAGAAGTTCTCTGCCTACCCTCCGAACAGGCCCGCTTCCTCCCTTCCCTTGCTCAAGGAGCCACTGACAGCCCGGTCGGAGCATCGCTGCCCAATGAAATGGCGATCTCCTGATTTCAAAAGCAATTTCCTATTCAAGCAGGAAAGAAATTGCTCACAGGAAAGATCAGCAATGTTGATTCATATCCTCGCGAAAAACTACATTCTCAGGTAACCAACCGTCCATGGAAGATGAGATCCAATATAGATACTCTGCTTGATGTTTTATCAGCGGAAGCATTAGCACGGGCTGTTGTTTGCGGAATCCCTGGGCCGCAACACGACAGCCGTCAGTTCAGATAGCCTAAATGTCATTACAGCCAAGAAAGATGAGATCCAATCTGCAGGGGTTGCAGCAACGCTCAGCGATCTTCACTGATTGTTCCTTCCTCTCCAGAGAATTTGCCAGGGTGGAGTATGTTCATGAATACAAATACTGTAGCTCACGAGTTGGCGTTCATTGCAAAAAAACCATGTTCCTCTGCTTATCAATGATGTAACCCTGTTTATGCTTGTTCATGAATGAATGAAGTTTTGAGGTCCCAAAAAAAATTGCTCACAACGCAGAGGAAAGAAGCCTGATGAACTTCCGTACAGCTTGACTAGAAAAAGGATATGAACCAACAGGAAGATCCATTGGCCTTGCTTATAGTACAATAGACTCTACAGAACAGGAATGCCCAGAAACAGAGAACAACAAGCAAATAAATAGAGGTCCAAAACTGAAACCACAGCGACAGCACAATCGAAGTTAAGGAATTCAAACTGATGCCATACCAAATTTAGTTGTCACGTTTCACAAATCCATGATACAGTCTAGTGACTGGTTATAGATGCTGGACGGGGAGCACAACGTATCACAAGACTAATACATGGGTGGAATCAATTGAAACTGGGGCAGACAGGCCCCTTCGACAGGCCAAGGCGAACCTCCATCCCGTGGTGCATGTCCGGTACGCGAAGGCTGTCAGAGTCTTGGGGCACTGCAGAAGTGGACAAGGAGACAAGAACTAATTAACACAAGCACCGCAGAACATTTCTTAGCAATGTAAACAACACAAGGAAAGGGTTAGGAACTTTCACGGGTAAACTTTGCACTGAAAGCTATTTTCTCGTGTATCGCAGCAGAACTCATAAGCGGAAGGCACAGCCGATCATTGATAGGCTGCACTCTTTGCCATGGAAACCACATGCCTGGCTAAGGCAGTTAAAACTAAGGGGCAGAAAGCTTGGTTGACAAAATTGTGGAACACTTTGTTGTTAGTCATTGATGAGATTCCTCAAAAATAGATCGAGACCCATTAGCTACCTACCTTGTAAATATAGTTATAACAATGATCTCTGCGGGTATTATATATTATTCTAAATAAAGCACGAACTCTATGCTAGATGTAACTAGCGAGAAGTACAGAAAATTAGCAACAGAACCATTTAAATAAAACGTATCATGATTTCCTAAGAACTTGTGTGTTCCAGGATCAAACCCCATCAGATCAATATAATTTTTACTCGAGTGCGTTCCACTGTGAGCAAAGAAACTAATGCCCATAACAGCTTCCTAACTCCGACCAATCAATTCATAAGTCATAACTGGCAAGTTTGCACAAAAGCTTGCAGAGTTATGAAGCAGCAAGCAAAATATTGATGGACAGAAAAGGATGGCAATCCTTACAGTTAAGGTAATCTTCAAATCCAAAATCATCCAAGGAACCCGTCATCGCCTCATATCCTAGCATAGATGATGGCAATGCACCTGGGGGCCTTTGGAACCTGGAAACACGGAAGTCATCAATCAAACGCTTTGTGTGAGGCAGCAGCGAAGTCAAAAGGGCTTATCGCCTATATATTTTTAAGAAGAAAAAAACTGAAGTCAAGGACAAGCGACATTCATAAGTGTAGAAACAAAATGGAAAACACTCTTGATTAACTCCTTTAACAAAAGCTTTAATTGACTTTGTCCAGGTTTTGCTAGAGGCCGATTGGCTAAAGCCAACCCTTACATCCCTAACCAGGTAACTGTAGGATGTCATGTCTCTCTGTTTACTAACGTTTATGCTCTCAAATGAAGTTCATTTAGCAGTATCTAGGATTCTCACTGCCACTGGGATTAATTCAAGAATATCTTGTTTTCTAACAGCATTTTCAGTCTTTTTTTTATGATTTGATGATGTTGACCACTTTATCTTTTTCATCCTGAATCATATAACATATTATGTTCTGTTCTATGATATATAGCATGGTTAATTACAATTGAGCTAGCAACAGCTCATGGTCAATGTGAGCTTGTTGAAGTTCTATTTCCTAAGACAAACCCAATTACATCTCTGCCAGTTTGGAGTGTTGATGGGATAATGAATACTGTGAGATTCCTGCATATGTGGAGATGATTGCTTTATTACTTCATTCTACCATAACCTGTATTCCTGAAGCTGCATGATTCGTTTGTATCTCCTATTTGGAACGCAGTAATCCGTTATGTCGCATTCTACTTGACAGAGTGAAAAGTTCACCAGGATGTGTGCATATTCATGACCTCTGAACATGCATGGACCGACCCATTTCTTGATGTATTACTGGACCTTCGATTGTTCCACTTTCATATCCATAGAAGAACAAGGCAATTAAACATGATAAATCAGGGAAATTGTTGCCCCCATGGAAGCCTATATTTTCTTCAGAAATTCAAGAACTGGTAAAAGGAAATACAATATCAGGATTGGGAGGACACTGAATCCAGTCATGCAGGCAGTCTTTAGGTATTACCATACTAGGATGGCGGATGGCATACCTAAATAGATAATTATGTATGGAAATTTAGTTGGCATTTTATTTAACCAAGTTTGCAAAGCTAACAGAAGAAATAATGCATATGCCTATTATTGAGGCTAACGTTACTTAAGTTTTCCAACTGTAACACTTGCGGCGCTATTGGAACCTGTCAAACTGACCATGGGTTGGTTTTGCTGGAAGCCTGAATTGCTAGCCATTTCAAAATTTATGTTTATGTTATCTTTATTTGTATGCCTTTGGCTCAATGGTTTGCATAACCATCCGAACTGATGTGGCATTGTAAGTACCTCATTCAGTTTTTTTCATCAGAGTTTTATTATGTATAATCTTCATGCCACTGTCCATTCAGTGTAATTCTCACTGAATCGTCTCGTACCTTTCTTGGGCCAGAGTCTTTATTTGTTTCTGACTGCAGTTGTGCACTCCACTAGAACTAGAACTTACAATTGGCATGCATTCCGGGTACTTACACCTGATAAGGTAATATGCCCCTTGATGTGAGCCTGTACCGAAAACAGCAAGGCTTGCTGTTACCACCATCACTCTGCTAAGAGCAAAGCGGTGCTTCAAACCTTTCTATTGTTCATGTCATCAAGAAAATGACATAATTTGACAAAGAGAATCGTGCTTGCGCATTTATTAAATCTACCGGTTCTTTGCAATCTGATAAATCGAACGATCCATCTGACGGACAGTGAACCTTGGCGCGCCTTGCGCGCCATTTAGGACCAGTCCCGTACAAGATATTAACTCATCAGGTGTGGTCAAACTGACCCAAAGTTCCTCTAGACGCCCTCAATCAAATTCCAGCGGCCAGATGATGGATGCCGCTGAAGCTGGCCGAGACCTAGAGCGGGATTCTAGTTTCCCGGGAGGGGAAAGGAGCGGCGGCGGGGGAGCGAACGACATAGTACCTGGAGAGGATCTGGGCGTCGAGATCCCTGCGGATGTTGAAGGCGGATCCGTAGATGGCCTCCGTCCCGAACTTCTTCTTCTCGTCCCAGAACTTGGCCTCCTGCACGCACACACACAAACAAAAAAACTCGGATTCAGCGCGCGCTAGGGTTTGGGGGAACGAACGGGGGGCGGATCGGGGAGGGTTTACCTTGTGGATGGTGGCCTGGACAGGGTGCACCGGCGCGAGGTCGCCGCGGACGCTGTCGTTGACGCCGAAGCGGAGGACGTCGTGGGTCTCGCCGAGCTCCTTCTTCGTCATCGGGCCGCCGCCGCTCGCCATCGCCGCTGCTGTTCCTCTTTTTTTTTCCCTCTTTCTCTCTCTGTTCTCTTCGTGTCGCGGTTTCTTTCTTTCTGGAGAAGAAAGGGAGGAGGAGGCTGTTGCTGGGTCTGGGCGATATATGTTTGCGGTCGTGTCCGGCTGGTCGGCCAACTCGCTTGGGCCGGCCCAGCTACGGCTAAGCTCGCACATAGGAAAAACATCTTGATTTCTTTAGTGACACGAACAACAATTTTCCGGCAAAAATACACTGAGCACGAACTTGCCATGCTTACCAACTACTCCCAACTACAAATATTATGATACAGAGGGAGTAACTTGTCATCCTCGTGTCACTGAAATTGCCATTGAAAACGCTCAATTTTGGCATGGTCAAATCGGGGTCCAAAATTTATTTGCCATTGACCAGGAACATCTCACTGAGCTCTGCTATATGGGACTCATTCTGACTTGGCTTCCGAGGAAATCAGTCATCCCACGGTCAGACATCTCAGGCCAACTCCACCGAGCGATTCCAAACGGACGTCCGGATTGGCCCGAATTTGTTCCTTTGGGGCGCAGATGGGTTCGCCCGTGTCCGGCTGCGTCCGTTGGGTCATGCGTGCGCCCACCGCGCGACCGCACCCCAAATCGTGTCCGGGGTGGACGGGAATAAAAAACTGAATGAATAAACTAAAAAAGCAAATAAGTGCATTTTAAAAAAACATAAAACATATATAGGGGTCGGTCACAAAACGGCCCAGTTTCAACGGCCACTTAAAAGGCCCAGTTTCATAATTAACATAATAACAAAATAAAAAAAAACTCCTCCCGCGCGCTCCTGCCGCGCCCGTCGGTGCCGTGGCCGTCGCCTTCTTCACTGGCCGCCGGTGTCATCGTCGTCGCTGACGAGGTCGACGTACTCCGGCGTCCAGAGGTGGGGCGGCGGTGCGTGGTAGACGGGGGCGGGCTGGGCGGGCGGAGGTGCCTGCACCACCTCCTCCCGCGGCGACGCCTCCCGCTCCGGTGACCGCGGCGGAGTGGGGCACCAGTTCACGCCCACGCCGGCGGCCATCTCCGGCGCAGTGCAGGACCAACCCCACCTATGGCCCAGCAGCTGCTCGAACGCGGTCCTCCTCCATCGGCTCCTCCGTGACGGCCGCCAGCTGCAACTCCGGGAAGGCGACGTCCCCGGCGGCAGAGAGGGCGATGGCCTCCTCCAAGCCGTCCCACTGCCGCTCGTCGTGCGTGTTCATGGAGTCGTCCATGACACCCTGCAGGAGACGGGCCTCCTCCTCCGCTGTCATGCGAGGAGGGGGAGGTGGCGACGGAGACGGGGAAGGCGACGGCGTGGGCGTCAGGCCGCGCACCCGCGTACGCCCGCGCGCCTCTCCACGTGGCCTCCGCGGCCTCCGCAGCCCTGAGACGGTGCCGGCGAAGTAGGACGCGCGCCGCACGTCGTGCTCGTCCTGGAGCCATGTGTCCCACATCGGGGAGTCGGGAGCATACCTGTGGTCGTAGTACAGGTCGTCGGGGAGGAGGCGGCGGCGGCGCGCGATCTCATCGCGCCGTGCACAGCCAGTCGCTGGCACTGGCGGGATGGGGACCCGGTCCGCGGAGAGGTAACTTCCGTTGGGGAGGTGGGCGTCGCTCCACGGGACCGGCGTCCTCGTCTCCCAGTACCTCCGGCACACGTCCGCGTAGATGTACTGTCGGTCGCGCTCGCCGGCGGGCCTAGGGGCAATGGTGAAGGGGGCTGACGCGGGGGCTCGACGGGAGGAGCGCGACGGTGACGCGGGGGCTCGACGGGAGGAGCGCGGCGGTGACGCGGGCTCCTCCTTTTTCACGGATCCGCAGCGGTTGCCTGAGGAGGAGCCGGCCTCGCGGTCATGCTTCCCCTTGCGGTTCCAGAGACCCATGGCTGCGGCCGGCCGGCAAGCTCGAGGACGGGGACTGGCTAGGGTTTGGACGTGTCGGCTTTCGAGGGGGCAGAGAGGGGTCGGCGTGGGGATGAGGACGACGATCGGTCCACGGGTCCCATTTAAGAAGGACTGCGACCCGTCGCTGTGCGGATGACGGGTGGGGCCACCCGTCCGTGTGCATTTATGTTGGCGGGTGGGAAGTAGGTGGCTGCCTGCAACGCGTCCCCGACGCGGACATTCGAAGCGTCTGTTCGCTGTCCGCCGCGATCCAAACCCCGCGCAAGTTTGCGCTCGAAATGGGTCGGCATGGACACAAAACGGACCAGATGAGTCCGGCCCGTTGCGCGCTGGGCTGTCTCATTTGTCCCTTTTACACCAAACGGACGGAACCGGACAAGATAGGGTCGCGCGGTGGAGTTGGCCTCACTGAGTTGAGCAGACAACGTCACACGGTTCCATGGACATATGTGCATGTGATTTTGAACAATTTCAATGTTTCTCGATGTAGTTTTCCAAGATTATGAGCATATTCATGTGTGCAGATGTAGTTCTCTGTTGACGTTCTGTTGTCTTTTTAGTTTTGTCATGTCGGTCTTTACATAACTTGTACTTTAATCTTTATGATATGAATGAGATATCACTATGCAAGAAAAAAAGACGTAGTTCTCTGTTCGCCACTCATTGAATTGCGCATCCACGCCCCAACCCTAGTAGCCTCCATATCTCATGCCCTCGGCTGTTTCAGACTAGATAAAATAAATACCAACTTCAAGCGTATTATGAAAATTGCAAAATTTGAACAAAATGCATGCTACGGAGAACTTTCGGGCTTACGAAGCAATTCCTCAAGTCACGGTAGTCATCTGCCAACAACACAGCGGCCAGGTTCTAAGGATATGTTATAGCTGTCACATAAACACATACCAACTTCAACCGTATTTATAAAAAAATGCAAAAAAATTTGAATAAAACACATGATATGGAGACTTTTCAGACTTACAAAGCAATTCCTCAAGTCACAGTACAGTCTATAAATCTCTGCAAGTCACAGTGCAACATCGTGCATAACAGTAGACATCTGCGAACAACATGGAGCCAGGTTCCAAGGATATGCTACTGTTCCCCAATCTATATATACATCTCGCGTTCCGTGTCAGTTCAATAACGGTTACAGTTTCGACATTTCAATGAAGGATAAGGTCTGCAGCCGCAAAGCTCAAAATCATGAAGCTGGAGATCCATCCAAAAGGAGAAGCTCTGGCCTACTTCAGCAGGCAGTCTTTGAAGCCCGTCTCCAGCTCTTCCCGGTTGAGGTTCCTGCCGATGAACACAATCTTGTTGATGCGCGGCTCGTTGGGCTCCCACATCCTGTCAGGAGACCCCTGGAAAATGTCGTGCACTCCCTACAGATGGAGAACATGGATGCGGCGGTTAGGTCACTTAACAAGGGAGAGGGCAACACAACACCTAGCTAATTGTTCGTTCACTCGGGAAAATTTGAAAGAAAAATTGTCATAGGCTTATACAAGCAATTTTCACACAGGTGAAAAAAAATGTCCAGTGACACTCTAGCATCGACAACATGGGCCTTGATCTAGATCAGGAGTTGGACAAAAAATAGGTTCTTAGATCAGGAGTAGAAATTAAAGAACCATTAAGATCAAGCAGCTGGTGCTTGGGCGTGGAAACGTAGGTACACCAACGGTCGGTCTCTCTATGCTATAAAGCGAAGCAAAGCACATGGCGCTGAAAGTGAAGAAAGCTCAGTAAACACAAACGAACACGACTGAGATTGACCAGCCAACTGGGTAGGTTTGGCTATTCCTTTCTATTGAAAAGGAGTGGTTGTTGGCGTGGATTATCTTGTTAAATTTTGCAAAGATTGTGAGCGTGAAGAAATGACACTTACCATCAAAGAAAGACAACTGTCAAATGGATTCGCTAACTAGCAGAGCAAATAAGAACATGAAAGGAGAGACAAGCTGCTTGTTTTATAAACAGACATGTCTTTTCTACCAACAAATAATTTTCTAGGACTGTTTGGACCCAGTGTGTCCTTTAACAAGTCACTAGAGAAGACATGATTAGTTTTCCATTCACAAGAACAGGAGAATAAATTGAACTGGATAAACTAAAGGCTAGAACAAATACCTGAAAGACAAAGCGTTGAGGCATTCCACTGACACTGAGCAGCCCCTTCATCCGGTATATGTCATCACTGCGTTCCAGCAGTAGGTTCCCCAACCACATGTCAGCCTGCATGAGGACATGTAAAATGTTTGTCCCAATATACACAACCAGATAATGTGCAGGGTCATAAATAAAATGTCCAGAAATTCATCTTAGCTATCTTGAGAAGATATAAAATGTACTCCCTCTGTCCCATAATATAAGACGTTTTTTGATACTACAGAGTATCAAAAAACGTCTTATATTATGGGACAGAGGGAGTATGACATCATGACATGTAATTTTAAGTCTGACCTTTTCAAGATCCATCTCCCCTTCGCAAACGATGCTTACAGAAGAAACACCGGGATCATGGGTGTGATCATGCGCATGATGGTCTACAAGAAGCAAACAACGTTAATTCACTTCATATTGCAGAGCTATGATATTTAAGATTTGTAGATGAGCACACAAATAATACTATGCTCACCATGTTTATGGTCATGATCATGATGATGGTGATCGTGGTCGTGGGCATGGTCATGGTCATGTTCGTGCTTGTGTTCATGTTCATGTTCGTGCTCATCATGTGGTTCTTCAGTGACAGCACTCTCAATCCTGAAACATAAATGAAATCAAATTTCCTTTATGGTCAACGTTTCCTAATTTGAGCAACTAGAGCTAAATTTTGAGGGAAAATAAAGAACGATCTCTACGTAGTGTGCACTGTTTAGTGATTGTAAATACCCAATAAAACCAGATGATTCTACCAAGAAAAACTAAACCAGATGATGACATGTTTGGTAAATGAGTAAATTACAAGTATATCAGCAGGCATAAGTAGCACTGATGATATCCCAAAGAGCACATGTCCACATTTAACAAATAGCTAATCCATATAGGATTGAGCCATCTAATGTGTGTATAATTAATTGATGGCATCATTTTAAATCAACTCTAGACATGGTCCATTTAATCATTTAATAGCAATACCTTAGGTCACACTGTAACCCATCAAGTCACAGTGGCTGTAGATCTTGCATCTCTCAATGCTAGTAAATACAATACGCCTGATATATACTTAGTACTATACTCATACATTAAGCATAACATGTCATTTCATTATGGTTGAACAAATCAGCTCATTCTATCCACACAGCAGTAAAAGTATGGATCTCTCAGCACTAGCGGGCGACTCCGTGCGAGTAACATCTACCATAGTTACACTTGTAGATGTATCATTCCAGTGTGCTTGAATAATTTAGATAATTTCAATACACGAGTTTCTTTTCCCTTGACTAGGAGGGCATATAACCATATGAAAGATAGTGTTCTGTTTGTAAAAACGGAAGGTCCAAAAAAGGCGATGAAAGAAAGGAACCTCTCCAAATCAAAGCCTCCAATTCCAAGCACATAATCCAAATCAACTTTACCATACTGAGCTCGTTTCAAATTAGCCATGCGATTGATACTCTGCATGCACAAAACGTGATGTAAGGAATAACCACATGCAAAAAAAAGAGTAAATGGAATGCACTGTACTGACCCTTATACGCTCAACCAAGGAAGAAACTTCAGGCTCGCTAACAAGGTCAGTCTGCAAGAAGTAACAAGAAATTAGCTCCTCAACCATCAAGGACAGAAATAATACAAAGGGCCTCATAATTAGACACATATGAACTACACATTAACCCGCATGTATTGGTTACAAAAACATTACCTTGTTAATTATAATTCTGTCAGCATAAGCAATTTGCTGAACTGCCTCATTGACTATACCCTTGGGCTTCACTTCATCCAAATGCAACCTTGCATGCTTTGAATCCACTAGAGTAACAACACCATCTAGCTTGACATCATTAAAAACTGTATCTTCTGCGTAGAATGTCTGTATTATGGGTGCTGGGTTTGCTAAACCTGAAAAACAGATAGACGGCAGGTCAGAGAACTCGACATGGTAATGCAATAAAAAGTAACTAAGAATATTAAAGTTCTCAAAGTTGGGGTGATGTTTAACCTCGAGAGAATTACATCTCACGGGTTTTCTTGATTATGGTGGAGATCCTGTTCCTACAAAGTTTCCTTACCTGTGGTTTCAATAACAAGATGGTCGAACTTTCCCTTCTTCTTGTCAACCAATTCACCGATCATTCGTACTAAATCACCACGCACAGTACAGCAAAGGCAACCATTGTTCAGCATCATTATGTCCTCAGCTCCAGCAGTTTGTGCGGCAACTAACGAACCATCAATGTCAACTTCACCATACTGCAAGATAGATAGTGGCATCAAATCAGCTTCTCCTTGCCTACTTTAGCTGGCATCATGGCCCTTTTAAAGTGATCGATCACTGATGAACTAGGTAATTAAGAATGGCTTTCAGATTGAGAAGACTAGCATAGCATGTGTCCAAGAATAAAAAGCTAACCCTGCTCAGAGACTTGAAGAATAATCATACAACAAAAAAGAGTTACTCATACAGACATACCTCGTTCTCAATAACAGCGATCCGTTTTCCATGGTGAGATGTCAGTATGTGATTAAGTAAAGTTGTCTGTGAACAGAAACAAGAGGCAAACTGTGAATACAACAGAGACAAGGACACATAGTATCAAAAATAAAAAACGTTAACAATATGTACATAACGGATATGTACATATAAGCAGAACTCTTTTACGCTTTACGGTGCTCCACTTATGCTCTAAGAGATATGAGGATTGTTTTGATTCTAGCCATCCTCTAAACATTCTGCATATGAAAAGCCACTAGCTGCTATGCCAAAACGAATGCTCTATATGGACTAAGTTCTCACTTTGCAATTTACTAACAATGATTGGCACATTTGGGTGCACTGTGAATTCTGACTGCAGCTCAAAGTGCCAAAGGTGCATAGCTACACGATTAGCCCTAGTGTTATTTGTCAATCAATCCTCTAAATCTCACAGTTCAGATGAAAAAGAAATCCAGAGCGGACTATCTCAAGGTTTCAGTGATCCTAATTCAGGCTAGGTGCTGCTCTAACTAGTTTAGACTATGCTACTTCATTACGGCGGATACAACAATATGGTAACCTAGTAATTTCGCAAAAAAAAAAGGTAATCTAGCAAAACAAGTGTCCGGCATCGCTGCGGGAGAGCGTGTATATGTACTGCACGACTCGGGCGCATGGTAGGAGCTACGGGATTTTGCTTTGGGGCGCCCTGACAGTGACCGACCTTGCCGGAGCCGAGGAAGCCGGTGATGATGGTGGCCGGGATGCGGTTGTCGGGCGGGATCACCGTGTCGACGTCCGCGCCCTCCTCCGTGGTGGAGGCGGCCGACGCGGCGAAGCGCCGCGGCGCCCGCCACGACGCCGCGACCCGCGGAGCGGCGTAGCAGGAGCGCGAGGCGGCACGGAGGCGGAGGCGCAGGGGGAGGAGGGAGGCGGGGCCGAGCGCCGCGGCCCTGGCGACGGCCGGCGAGGCGGCGGAGCAGAGCGCCGCCATGGCGGACTGCGGGGAGCGGGCGAGGGAGGAGCGGCGGGGTAGCGCAGTGGATATTGTGGGACGGACCAATGGTGCGAGTGCGAGGAGGAGCTCCCATTCAGCTTCAGGCGTGCCGAATTTGGGCTTCCTCCGAGGCCGGATTTGGGAGTGGGCCATTACTTGAAAGTGGGTCGAGCGAACGGGCTGGCAGTAAGATCTAAATCTGGATACTGATTTTTCCTAACAACAAAAAAAACTGAATATTGATGAGTTATAATTCTTCGGTTTATGTTTTGGTTCAACTAAAAAAAGTTTGTCTGGTTTCATTGTAGGAAAAAACGAAAATGATGTTAATTCTTAAGGATCTCAGCCCGGACGCCTTTATTGTCGTTGGATTGAGCACAGCAACTCGCTACGTCATCCCCGGCAACCGCGTTAAGGGCGAAGTCGCCCGATCGTTTTTTTCCACTCGTGCACCGCATTCTCTACTCACCCATCCCCCACTATTCGCCTCGCTCTGTCTCCCATTCCTCCCCCCCCCCCCCACTCCCTTGAGGGGGAGCTCGATCCCGAGCGACCTCGCCGCCTCTCCCGTGCCTCTAGCGACCGGCGGCTGCCGCCGGGCACCGCCAGGTTCCTTCCCAACCGCCCCGGTCGCTCCACTTCTCTTCCTCTGAACGTCGTCTCCCTCTCATCTGTCTTGTTCCTCACTGTGCAGAATGACGCAGCCGCCAGGTTCCTTCCCAGCCGCCCCTTGTCGCTCCTCTTCTCCCCCTCTGAACATCGTCTCCCTCTCATCTGTCTTGTTCCTCATTGTGTAGAATGACGCAGCTGCCACTGTCCATCGTTGGGAATAGTGATTCCTATTTCCCACAACCGCCTCCCACTATGTCGGGATTCCACCAACCGTTTATCGTACCCCTTGTTGCCTCTAATAGGCCATTCACTGGAGGAGATTCTTTCGGCAATTAACTAGTCGCTCATCATCACTTGAATTGTAGACTAAGTTTGTACATTTTCAAAATATAAGTATTATATATATTGTATCCATTGGATACCCATTGGCTATAGGATACCCGGTGGGTCTGGGCACGGGTGTCAATTTGTGACCACTGACCATGGATATTGAAATGGATGGGCATAGAAAGTTTTTGTGGGTATGTGTTTGGGAAGAAGGGGGATGTACCCACCCATACTCTACCCATTGCCATCCCTATCAAGGATGGAGGACCATGTTGGTCTACTTGTGCCTCCTCAAGAGGGCGCGGCAGCGCTCCCGCAACCGCAGCTCGAGCTCAACCACCCATGGCGACGCATTGCACAAGGGATTTTATCCTTCCCTGCAATCAGCATCCTGTTGGAAATATGCCCTAGAGGCAATAATAAAAGGATTATTATTATATTTCCTTGTTCATGATAATTGTCTTTATTCATGCTATAATTGTATTATTCGGAAATCGTAATACACGTGTGAATACATAGACCATAATATGTCTCTAGTAAGCCTCTAGTTGACTAGCTCGTTGATCAACAGATAGTCATGGTTTCCTGACTATGGACATTAGATGTCGTTGATAACGGGATCACATCATTAGGAGAATGATGTGATGGACAAGACCCAATCCTAAGCATAGCACAAGATCGTGTAGTTCGTTTTGCTAGAGCTTTTCCAATGTCAAGTATCTTTTCCTTAGACCATGAGATCATGTAACTCCCGGATACCGTAGGAGTGCTTTGGGTGTACCAAACGTCACAACGTAATTGGGTGACTATAAAGGTACACTACAGGTATCTCTGAAAGTGTCTGTTGGGTTGACACGGATCGAGACTGGGATTTGTCACTCCGTATGACGGAGAGGTATCTCTGGGCCCACTCGGTAATGCATCATCATAATGAGCTCAAAGTGACCAAGTGTCTGGTCACGGGATCATGCATTACGGTACGAGTAAAGTGACTTGCCGGTAACGAGACTGAACGAGGTATTGGGATACCGACGATCGAGTCTCGGGCAAGTAACGTACCGATTGACAAAGGGAATTGTATACGAGGTTGATTAAATCCTCGACATCGTGGTTCATCCGATGAGATCATCGAGGAGCATGTGGGAGCCAACATGGGTATCCAGATCCCGCTGTTGGTTATTGACCGGAGAGCCGTCTCGGTCATGTCTACGTGTCTCCCGAACCCGTAGGGTCTACACACTTAAGGTTCGGTGACGCTAGGGTTGTAGAGATATGAGTATGCAGCAAACCGAAAGTTGTTCGGAGTCCCGGATGAGATCCCGGACGTCACGAGGAGTTCCGGAATGGTCCGGAGGTAAAGAATAATATATAGGAAGTGCAGTTTCGGCCATCAAGATAGTTTTGGGAGTCACATGTATTGTACCGGGACCACCGGAAGGGTCCCGGGGGTCCACCGGGTGGGGCCACCTATCCTGGAGGGCCCCGTGGGCTGAAGTGGGGAGGGGACCAGCCCCCTGGTGGGCTGGTGCGTCCCCCCTGGGCCCCCCTCTGCGCCTAGGGTTGGGAACCCTAGGGGAGGGGGCGCCTCCACTTGCCTTGGGGGGCACTCCACCCCCCTTTGCTGCCCCCCTAGAGATCCCATCTCTAGGGCCGCCCCCCCTGGGGCCTATATAAAGGAGGGGGAGGGAGGGCAGCCGCACCCTGAAGTCTTGGCGCCTCCCTCTCCCCTGCTACACCTCTCCCTCTCGCAAAAGCTCGGTGAAGCTCTGCCGGAACTCTGCTGCATCCACCACCACGTCGTCGTGCTGCTGAATCTTCATCAACCTCTCCTTCCCCCTTGCTGGATCAAGAAGGAGGAGACGTCATCCGCTCCGTACGTGTGTTGAACGCGAAGGTGCTGTCCGTTCGGCACTTGGTCATCGGTGATTTGGATCACGACGAGTACGACTCCCTCAACCCCGTTCTCTTGAACGCTTTCGCTCGCGATCTACAAGGGTATGTAGATGCACTCCTATCACTCGTTGCTAGATGAACTCATAGATGGATCTTGGTGAAACCGTAGGAAATTTTTTATTTTCTGCAACGTTCCCCAACACATCCTGCTCAAGCCCGTCGCTTCATTTACAGTTCATTATCTCCAAATTTTCATGCCATGACCCAGTAAAGGCACAACAGAATTTTGTTATTACATTCACTTTAACTCTTCTTAATTCCATCATCAAATGCATGTCATCAAAGAATCATATGTTTGCCATGACGTGTTCCCATGGCAACTAATAGTTTAGATGTCAACTCTTACTATGTTTTTTATCCTGGCAACTTCACATTATGTGTCTAGTTAGTGTTTGTAGCAGATTTAGAGATAGCATTTTTTCATGTGAGCAACTCTGTCATCGCTTCATCAATGAGGTGATAATCATGTATGTGCCAAACCTTCATGGTGAATGTCACTGGTTTTTCGACGAGTTCTCATTATCTTGCACTGTTTGTTCACTTTCACCTCGTGGTCGAACTCTTCTTCTATATGTTGATTACATGATCATCACCATTAACGACCTTGAGTGCCTTTGTAAGGCACGTCTTTGCGAGTAGTTTCTCATGTCTGATCTTGACCCTCTCCACTACTTTCTTGAGATTGAGGTTTGAGTGCTGCTACACACACGACAGATTATGCATGATTATCGCACGATGCAGCACATCTTATCATCCTTGCGTTGAGCAAAAGTGAACGGCGCCGTTGAATACTCCATTGTGCGGAGTTCGGCCGGCTACTGTCGTCCATAGAGCAGTTTGTTGAGGTTTCCTCTACCTCAGATGGCTTCTTTCTTTGCCCAAAAAAGCATATCCAGGATCTCTTACTCATGCCTCTCCTACCGATGAGCACATTGTTGAGACTCCCATGAAGCTCAATGTTCACCCACATGCTTTTGATGGCGATCCCTTCTCTGATCCGACATTTTATCGTCATCTTGTTGGGAGCTTTGTCTATCTCGCTACTACTCATCCGGATATCTCTCATCATGTCCATATTTTGAGTTAGTTTGTCTCTTCCCCTACTTCAGTTCACCATGGTCACCTTCTTCGTGTTCTACAATATTTCATGGCATGATCTCTCATCGTCTTTTTTCTATCCCAGCTTCAGTTTATTACAGCTTCATGCCTATTCGGATGCTACATGGGCTAGTGAACCCTCGGATCGCCATTCACTTTATGCTTACTGCATTTTTCTTGGTGTTCTTGATGGCAGAGGTGACTTGGTTACAGTGGTTACTCTAGGAGTTTGGTGTGTCTGTTACTACACCGACTATAGTATTGTAATACAGTACACGTACTATTAGTGTTTCGTCTGGAATATCTTTACATCGGAGCTAAGGGAGTCGTCTGATTCCTTAAAAGATATCTAAGTAATTTGATCGATATTTGACTATAATCAAGTGTACAGCTTTCCGTACAACCCGTCTTCAAAAAAGAAAAATATTAATAGTTACAATCATTAGCTATGTACATATTCACATGGTGCTTCTTGATGTTTGCTAGAGCTTCTGTTTCCTTGGCAAAGGTCACTATGTACACCACCATCAGGCTCTGATTATGACAAAATGAAAATTGTCAGTACCAGCAGAACAGACAGTGAAACAATGACAAATTGCAGCATGACAGTAGTTAGTAGTGACTGATTTGGCAGAGCACTTCCCTTTGCTTTAGGAAAAAAGCAGAGGACTTCTCAGTTCTAACCTGTTATGTCGTGTTCTTTTTGTTTGCCCGGAACATGAGAAGGCGATCTCTGTATTGAGCTGAAATTGTAACATGAGAAAAGATATTACCCATTATTACAAGGATTACACAAAACATAACTGTTAATTAATCTCTGTTGGTCAAACGTGGAAAAATTGCAACATAGGGAACGCGTGAATTTTATTTGCACAAGTCATCGGTAGCTTACCAGCATCTTTATAGCGTTCCTCAACAGCAGCAATAAGCATACCGCGGACCAAATCAAACTCCTGGGCTTCAAAGCAAGGCTGGTCACCAGGCCTACAAAATGGTAATGATGTGTAAGTGTGCCTGGAGAAACACTTAATTCTGATAGGAACCTATGGAACTTATTTTTGCCATCTTACTTGTCCAGTCTTGTGTACTGGATTTGGTCAGAGTTCATGTAACTCCCAGTTGGCTTTGGTTGTATAACTTTCAGACCGTTGTTGTATGCGATCCGCTTATTGACTTGTATAGGAACCTGAGGGCAAAGATAGAGCAATTTGAATTAATAAGTATAATAAGGTTCCATGAAGAAACAGAGCACCAGTTTCGTACTTGAGGAATTTTGTTTCTTTTGACAAAGGGTAATTTATTAATATCAAGATGATATCAGTTACGCCAACAATATTAAGACATAGTCAGAGACTTTGAGGATGCATGCACATAGCCAAAAAATATAACAACATGGAGGAGAAAAATAAAGTGAGCCGGCGCGAACAACAACACGCAACAAGTAAACTGGCAGCAACATCATTTACCGCCCTTGACTTACACGACTGGTAAATGGCTTTCTCTACTCACAAATCATACTATTCAGATCATGTATGGTGCACAGCCGGCAAGGTTGCAAAACAAGATCTTCAAAAATACAAAATAGATAGCTTTGGTGATTGAACGAGGAAATTGGTAACTCTGTTTTTCCTGTACTCTGTAGATAATGTTTAATAGAGTATATACTCCCTCCGTCCGGAAATACTTGTCATCAAAATGGATAAAAGGGGATGCATCTAGATGTATTTTAGTTCTAGATAGATCTCTTTTTATCCATCTTGATGGCAAGTATTTTCGGACGGAGGGAGTACATAACAAATCCCACCAGGCCAAAGTGGTTAAGACAACAGCTTCAGTTGTAAGCAATACCTATAGGTGAAAACCAAAATATTATCAGCAGTTACTCAGTAACATAGATAAATGCATACCTTGCACCGGAAAGCAATGTTGATGGCATCTGATGGCTTGAGATCAAAACTAATAGTCTCTTCTTCATTTCCAATCTGGATACCATGAGATACTTCAGAGGTAAACATAATTCTTATTCAAATGACGGTGTATTTTCAAGTGGTGTTACCTTTGCAAGATACAATCTAGAATAGTAAGCATCATGCACCATTTCTGTAATCCGCACCAAACGTACCTATAGAACAGGAGTATATAATCAAAGTGATAGATGGAAGTAGATACTATTATTATCAAAAGAATATGCAATTTCTCAGTAGCTAGGTTATTATTTAGACAAATATATTAGGTGCACGTTATTCATTGTATGATTACCAGATCAGGCACTCACTCCCCCGCAATAAAAAAGATCAGGAAATGTAATTACGCAACAGCATGTTATTTCATTGTATGATTACCGATCGACCTGTGCAATGCAGTCAGAGATAAGTTTGGAAAGGTGGTTCCGACTATTTCGTATTAAGCTCACCGTATATCCCATCATTTCGGTCATCTCCTTTACCACATTATAAATCGTTGGCCTTGGCTAGAAAGTCCCAGTAATGCAACGCAGTTCAAAAACAGAAAAAGAAAACCCGGTTAAAACCGTAATTATATTATGTGGGTGCTAATTAGTATCTGGAGAACTTTTTAGCTAAAGCAAACCCTTACAATTCGAATGTTCCGAAGGGCGGCCAGTAGCATGATACTTGGTGTCTCCACTGGAAGAGTTAGTGTGGGCACATATCAGTTTATTAGCACAATTAGAGAAGCATCGATCTGTAGAGTTGCAAAATGTGTCCAGGCAAGAAGAGGTACATACTGACAATAATGGGGAGCAGAAGATCGCTTCCATCTTCCATCTTGAGCACGATAGCATGGTGAGGCGTAGAATCGCGCAGTCTTAGCACGCGGGGATTGTTCTGGACACATCTAAGGTTTCTTCCGTCGCGCATTCTTATCACAAAACCATCTGACACACATCTGAGCTCAACTGTGAAAACAGATACAAGCAATCACTGAATCCGCCGAAGCAAACTAACCAGAAACCAAATTACTCAGATTGTTAACAATGAAAAAAATAGCGCACTACAGTAAAAGAGCGACGACCTCAAAATATGCTATTAGCATGCTATATCGTGCTATTAGTGAGACGTTGTACACTGATATATTTAGCGAGGCAATTCTCAATACGCTATAGCTGCTATTAGGGATGCTATAGCACGCTATTTTTTCAGTGATTGTTAAGCATCGAACCCCAAGTTGTAATAGCACAAGCAACCTACCAGCTTCCATGACGCTGGAGTCGACGAACTCCTCGCCGCTGGCGTCGAAGTTCGCCGGCGGGGCACCGTCCCCGTCAGAGGACGAGCCGTAGCTGCACCGAACAGGCCAGAAGCTTGTGCCGTGCATGTGCTGCTGGGTCGGGGCGCCGAAGAACCTGGGAGACACGCCGTCGTAGCCGTCACCCGGCGAGACACCACGGCAAGCCCTCCTCCGCATGCGCACGCGCCTCAGCAGCTGGCCGCCGATCCGAGAGCCGGCGGTGAGAGCAGGCGCAGGGCAGCGCGGCAGAATCGGCCCGCGGATGACCTCCATCATCTTGGATTATCAAGAGTGACGCTGAAAGAACGTTGGAATCGACCACCGAGATCAGAATATCATCCGATCACCGCGAAATGATGAACGGAAGAAGAGGGGGCGATCAGCGGAGCTTACCAGCGCTAGCTAGCTGCCGGATGGAGAATGGATGGGGTGATCCGCGCCGGAGAAATGGTGATCTCTTTTTTGGCGGATTTGCTGGGAGAACCGGCTCGAATTTTTTCAGCCAATTGTTAGTGAGATCCTTATCGCTAAGCGTAAGCTCTCCGGTTTTATGGCCCAGAAGCGGTTGGATGCCGTCGCCGTGAAGTTGACACTCTCGCCCGTATGACCTCTTCGTCAGATATTTTTTTTGACTGAAAGGGACTTTCCCCCGTCCCATTTTATTGAAAAACGAGGCAGGCAAATCCTCGGAACAGCCTGGGCATTCGGGTTTTTCGGATTTTTCGTTTCGGTTAATTCGGCCTATGGGTCTACAAAATTAAGAATCGAATATGCCTTTGCCTACACAGATGACCGAACATATATAGACCGAAAAAAACCATTCGGTTCTTTAAGGTACCCGAAAAAAGTGATCTTCTGCGAAGGCAGGCGGCGATTCCGTGCCAACGATGTGGCCGGAGACGATAGCCAAGATAGGGGGTGAGGGGATGAGAGGCGGGCAGCACCGCACCCACGCATTGTGGCAGCGGGGCCAAAGATGCGTCCGCGCGGGTCACAGATAGGCGACGATTTACTAGGAATGCTTGAGCGGAGCGAGGCCATGAATAGTTGAGTAGTTGAGCATGATGATGATCTAGGGCTCGACTGGTTCGGCCGCCAACTTTCTTCAAAAAATTCTTGTTGTTTTCTCATATTTTTCCTTTGGTTTTCTTTTTTTTTTGTTTTTCGTTCTCTTTTACTTCGTTTTACTTTTTTCTCTCATCAATTTTTTTCATTTTCTTACTTCGCTTTTTTTTACTTTTGTGTTTCTTTGTTCTTTTTTTGTTTTCATTTTATATCTTTGTTGGCTTCTTATCAGTTTTCTTTCTTTTGAACACATGTCTACTTTGTTTTCTCTGTATGGACTTATTATTGGATTTTTGGTCATTTTTCTGTTTTTTCAACCCTTTTTCTTTGATTTTTTTTCTTCATTGTAATTTTGCTTTTATTTGTTTTCCACTGGTATTCGTCGATTTTTCCCCCTATTTTGGTTTCTTTGTTTCTTCTTGGTTTTCTTTGATTTACCTTATGCCTCTTTTTTGTTTCTTTGTTGAGAGAATTAGTTTTATTTTTGTTTCTTTGTTAGTGTTTTGCTTTTTATTTTTTTAACACATGTCAATTAGGAATATGTTTCTTCGCCCTTTTTCTCAATTCTTTTTGGGTTTCTGTTTTTGCCTTTTTTTCCTAGTTTCTGTGGTTTCTCTGATTTTTTTAGCTTTTCTTTGTGGTTTAATTGAGTTTTTTGGAACTCATGTCTACTTTTCCTTGGTAAACAATGTACATTTATAGAGCACACATGAAACACTTTCCCGATACATTAGAAAATTTTCAAACACAAGAAGTGTTTTACGAATACGTGGTAACATTTGTCCAAATATATTTTTCTAGACTTTAACATGATTAACATTTGTTAGATTTACAGAAACATTTTTTTTGCCAATAATCATTTTTCGTACACATGATTAACATTTTCCGTACAAATGATTAACATGTTCTAGTTTTCTTTTTTCACTTTTCTACATTTTTTGTGTGCCTGAAAAACACTTCTTGTACACATGATTAACATTTTTCGCGCACATGAATAATTTTCCATACAAATGTTTTTGAACATGATTAGCATTTTTTTATTTACAGAAACATTTTCTTTACAATGTATAAACATTTTTTGTACACATGATTAACATTTTCCCGCACAAATGATTAACATTGTCTACTTTTCTTTGTTTCACTTTTTTTACATTTTTGTGTGCATGAAAAACACTTTTTTACACATTATAAACATTTTTCGCAGACATGTAACATTTTTTAATCACATGAAGATTTTTTTACAGTGTATAAAAAATTTCATACACACGATTAATATTTTTCGAAAAAGTGATAGGCATGTTCTACTCTTCTTTGTTTAAATTTTGTACATTTTTGTGTGCATAAAAAACATTTACCATACACATGATTTAAATCTTTCGCAGACATGAATCAGTTTTTGAATTACGTAAACATTTTTTTACAATGTATTAACATTTTTCATACATACAAATAATTTTTTGACTTTCTTTTTCCACATTTTATACACATCTCATGTGCATTAAAAGAATTTTTCACACATTTAACATTTTCAAATGCAAGAATAGCTTTAAAAAAATTTAATGTAATTTGTTTTTGTAATATACATATGTCGAATATTTCCAAATATATGCAAAGAAAAAAAAATTAGAAAAAAATATATAAATAACAAGAAAAAAAATGACACTATCAGGCGAGCAGTCTTTACTGGGCAAACCCAATACCCGAGCCCCTAGGCGAGCCGTGGTAGGGCCCACAGCAGGCGGCACATTGCCTTGGGCGCTAATATATCTCGCCTTCACCAAGTCCAACTTCTGTCGCGCGGAGGAGGCCACCATAGTCTCTTTCCCCCCCTTTTTTTGTATGTTTTCTGTTTTAGTTTTTGGATCTATTTTTATACATTTCTTTATACTTTAAAAAATTCTTTACTTTATACATTTCTTTATACTTTCAATTTTTTTTTACTTTTTTGGTTTCTTTGTTTCTTCTTGGTTTTCTTTGCTTTACCTTATGCCTCTTTTTTGTTTCTTTGTTGAGAGAATTATTTTTATTTTTGTTTCTTTGTTATTTTTTGGTTTTTATTTCTTTAGGACATGTCAATTAGGAATATGTTATCAAACATTTCAAAATGGGAAAAATGTTGAGCATATATTAAAAAATATTTCATTTATATTTGAAAAATGTTAAACATGTATAAGAGAAATGTTGTTCGCATATGCACAAAATGTAGAATGAAAACCCAAAGAATCAAAGGAAACCAAAAGAATCAAAAAAGAAACAAGAAAAAAGAAACTGAAAAATGAAACCAAAGAAAAAAATGCAATAACAATGAAAATGAAAATAAAAAACCAGAGAAGAAATAAGAAAAGAAACAGAGGCAAAGAAGAAGAAAACCTGTTAGTTAAGCATTTTTTTTCAAAATATTCCGCGCTCTTCTTAAATTGGAAAGCTGGTGAAACCCGGCGTATTTCCTTCAAATATTTCGCCTTGTCTTAGTGGCTACCAGCACCACGAAGAAACTAGCAGGTCGAAAATTTGAATCCCACGCACATATCTTTTTGAAATCACCGATTAAGAAGCATTGTTTGCAAAACTCACTCCCAGATCCCTAGATTGCGACAAGTGGCACACTGCATGTGTGCCACCTGTTGGAACCTGTGAGTTTTCTGTTTTTTTGTAGATTTGTTTACTTTAAATGTTTTATCTCTTAAACCGTGCGTCCAAATCTTGAACCGTTTTCACCGTTGGATCCTCGCATTGAGATCTATTAGATATCATGTTGATAGGTTTCGACGAGCTATTTTTTAACAAAAATAGTAAAAAAAAACTCAAATCGAAAGGACGTTTTTTCTCCTTTTCGAAGAGGCAAGACTCGCAGAAGCAAAGCCGTGCCTCCATGAGAGGTAAACTAGTGCCTTTCCTGGAAGGGAAAAAGAAAAGCATGTTCCCTTTTTGAGAGGCATGATTGTGCCTCTCGCGGAAACAAATATGTATCTCCATGAGAAGTCAATCTGTGCCTCACATGAAACGAAAAATCATGTTTCCCCCCTTTCTGAGAGGCAAGACTGCGACTTTCATGAAAGCAATTCGTGTCTTCACGAGAAGTAAACTATGACTCACTCGAAAGGGAAAAAAGAAAACATGTTTTTTCTATTTCCGGGAGACACGACTGCGCCTCTCGCGGAAGCAAATCTGTGGCTCCAAGAGAAGTAAATCTGTGCCTCTTGCGGAAGAAAAAAACCACATTTTTTTTGGTTTCCGAAAGACACAACTGTGCCTCTCGCAGAAGCAAATCCATATATTCACGAGAAGTAAATATATGCCTCTCACAGAACAAATAAAAATGAAAACACGTTTTTTCCTTTTGCGAGAGGAATTCGCATAAGCAAAACTGTGCCTCTACGGGAAGTAAATTTGTGCCTCTGGTGGAACAAAAAAAAACCTCATTTTTCGTGCAATTTTTTTGATTATTTTGTCCAAAACCTCAGAAAAACCGAGGGAAACCCCAAAAGCCCCTAAAGCCGGAAAAATTCATCTAAAGGCCGAAAACGCGTGCGGAAAAGTTAAAAAATAAAACTCAGAGGGAACGCCCAGAGCGCAATACGTGGCAGCGACTGTGTGCGCATTCTCAGCCCACCCCAAGTGACCCTTGCGGAGACTCCTAAAGGAGTACTCCTTCGTTAGTTGCTCCCTCATTTTTCTCTCTACTTTATTTGTTTTAACTCTTCGATTGGGCCGGCCCATTGCTGTAGATGTATACGCGAGAGAGAGGCTACGGTCTCGTTTAATGCTAGATATAGCTCTCGCGCATAACCGTGTCCGACAAATCGCAGCCCTACGCTCTCATCTGGGACGGCCCATGTGCAAGGCCCACTTTTTTCTTAATTTCGATCTGCGTATTTTTTCTCTTTTCCGTGTTTGTATTTTTTCTATTTAAAATAATTTGGGATTACAAAAAGTTCCGCAATTTCAATTGTGCATTTGTAAAAAGAAAATCATGGAATCATAGAATGTTCGTGGATTCATAATATTTGTGCTCTTCTGAAAGAATTCACATATTCAAAAAATGTTTTTGATTTTGAAAACAAAGTTCGGGAAGTAAAAACATATTGATGAATTTGAAAACTGTACAGGGATTCAGATTTTTTTTTAAAAATGTCGCTTATTAAAAATATGTTTATTATTTTTCTTCAGAAAAAGGGAAATTAAAAAATGTTCATTATTTTGTAAAAAATTGGTAGTTTGTGATTCTACAAAACATGTTCACTTATTCAACAAATGTTCAAGATTCTAGGTTATTTAAAAAAAACAAGTTTGTGTATTAAAAATATGTTCTGAAATTTAAAAATGCTTGCAAATTCAAAAATTGTTCATTATTTTTTTAAATGTGAGTAAATTTACAAATGTTCATGAATCAGAAAAAAGTTCGGCTATTCAAAAAAAATGTCTGCTGAATCGAAAATGCAGGTATTCAAAAAATCTTCATGCATTGAAAAAATGTTTGTGTAAACCAAAAAAATGTTCGTTGATACGAAAAGTGTGCACCAATTCAAAAAGAAAACTTCACATGATTCAATAAAGATGCTCAGAATCTACAAAAAGGTTTACGAATTTGTAAAATGTGTTCATCAGTTAATGAATTTGTAAAAAATGTTCATGATTTCAAAAAATGTTCATGAGTTCAAAAAATGTTCATGATTTTGAAATATTGTTCACAAATTTGAAAGAGAGCCAAGAAAAAGAAAAAAGAACGAAAAATAAGAGAATGTAAAAGAAAAATGAAAAACATAATAGAAGAGAAAAACAAAAAAGTAAAATAAGAAGGAAAAATAACGTACAAAAAAAAAGAACAAACTGAAAGAAAAAAACAAAGGAAAACAAAAAAATGGTGGTGAAGGAATTCTTAATGGGTTGGCCTAAAAGAGGAGCGGACGCTGTATGGTGTACGCGCTAGGTCGCTAACTTGCTACCTACGCGCTAAATAGGGATTGCGGGCACGGGCTTAAGTGGCTAGTTGGGTTGCCGACACAAATTGGATTGAGACAGATCTGCTCATCGCCGGAGGTGTCAGACCCGTCACTGTATTTCTCCTCCCAAGGGGTGCTGGAAATATGGCCTATGGGCAATAATATTGTATTATTTATTTCCATGCTTATAATTAAGAGTTTATATTCTATGCTATAATTGCTATGATCCTAGAATATGCAATTCAGTGGAACGATAAACGGTAAACCTGATTCCTAGTCTTGCCTCTAGGACTAGCTTAAGTGTTGTTTTTTATCATATTTTCCAAATCTTGGGATATAATTAAGTGTAACGGTAGTCCCAAAACAACTTAGAGAATATGGTTTTAGAAGAATGATCATATTGAATTGATCCAACTTGTTTGTTATAGTTTGAGATACTACCGTAGTATATCATTATAACGCAAAGAGTTAACGTATGATTTAGTTCCTTAGACCATGGAAGTATTGTAGTTACTTCTTACCATAAGATGGACTTTGGGGTTGCTTAAATGTTATCTATAACACGGTGATCATAAAGAGAACTTACACATTTATTAGAAAGTTTGACAAGGAACTAAATAGCTCAAGAGTGTGATTTGCTCCTTCGATGATGGAGAGTTATTCTAAGGGCCCTCTCAGTGTGACCGCATCCATCATCGTCTGGCCAGACACAAGTGACTAGGTCACAGGGATGCTAGAGCATGTCAACGAGAAGGAATAACAATACTGATAACGAGGAGACCGGGATAGTGAGCATGAGAATGACTCAAGAGGATACCGATATATCTCACCTCAGGTTTTGTAAAGTGTCGCGAAACCAAGGGAATAACACATGATAAACAAAGATTCACTCGAATGTCATTCGTGCATTCATAGGGATCAATGTTCCGCTATTGGTCATTCAACGAAGCGGGTTTTGTCCATGTCTATGTTTTACAGAACCTACAGGGTCACACGCTTAAGGGAATCACGATTTGTTGAGTGTTAGTGGAGTGAGAGTTATGAGGAAATATTTATGAAAAAGTTTCATTAATATCAGAAATAGTTTCGAGAAAAATCGAAAGCGTTTCTGAGTTAACGAAAGAGTTTTGGGGGTTTACCGGATAATACCGAGAATTGATATACAGGTGCAAAATGTTTTCGTAGATGTTAAATTAATAATAAAAGGTTCTAATATTGATTGGGAAGCTTTTGTAATTGATATAATATCAACGGGCCAACGAACTAATATAAATGCCAAGTGGTGGGGAGTTATTGGGCCCTATGGCCCAATAACAAAAGGGGGCGCACCCTAGCTTGTTGGACAAGCTAGAGGGGGTCGAATTGGAGTATGGGAGGACTCTTCCTCCCCCTAGGGCCGGTAAAAGGGGAGGTGCCCTCCTCCCCCCTTGTGGTTGTTGGGGATCGTTGCAGAAATTAAAATTTTCTACGCATCACCAAGATCAATCTATGGAGAGACTAGCAATGAGAGAGAGAGGGGAGTGCATCTTCATAGCCTTGAAGATCGCGAAACGGAAGCGTTGCAAGAACGCGGATGAAGGAGTCGTACTCGAAGCGATTCAGATCGCGGTTGATTCTGATCTAAGCGCCGAACAACGGCACCTCCACGTTCAACACACGTGCAGCCCGGTGACGTCTCCCGCGCCTTGATCCAGCAAGGAGGAGGGAGAGGTTGAGACAGACAACTCCAGCAGCAGCACGACAGCGTGGTGGTGGTAGAGCAGCGGTTCTCCGGCAGGGCTTCGCCAAGCTCAAACAGAGGAGGGAGAGGTGTTGGAGAGGGGAAGGACTGCGCCTTGGATGTGGTGTGGCTGCCCTCCCTCCTCTCCTCTATTTATAGGGTGAAGGGGAAAGGGGGCCGGCCCCTCTAGATGAGATCTAGAGGGGGGCGACGGCCAAGGGGAGGGGGCTTGCCCCCCAAGCCAAGGCCCCCCCTTTAGGGTTCCCCGAACCCTAGGCGCATGGGCCCTAGGGGGGATGGCGCCCAGCCCACTTGGGGCTGGTTCCCTTCCGCATACAGCCCATGAGGGCCCTCCGGGGCAGGTAGACCCTCCCGGTGGACCCCCGGAACACCTTCGGTGGTCCCGGTACAATACCGGTAAACCCCCGAATACTTCCGGTGACCATATATAAATCTTCACCACCGGACTATTCCGGAACTCCTCGTGACGTTTGGGATCTCATCCGGGACTCCGAACAACATTCGGTAACCACGTACAAACCTTCCCTATAACCCTAGCGTCATCGAACCTTAAGTGTGTAGACCCTACGGGTTCAGGAATCATGCAGACATGACCGAGACAGCTCTCCGGCCAATAACCAACAGCGGGATCTGGATACCCATGTTGGCTCCCACATGTTCCACGATGATCTCATCGGATGAACTGATACGTCTCCAACGTATCTACTTTTCCAAACACTTTTCCCTTGTTTTGGACTCTAACTTGCATGATTTGAATGAAACTAACCGGACTGACGCTGTTTTCAACAGAACTGCCATGGTGTTATTTTTGTGCAGAAACAAAAGTTCTCGGAATGACCTGAAACTCCACGGAGATTATTTTTGGAAAATATAAAAAATACTGGCGAAAGAATCAAGGCCAGGGGGCCCACATCCTGTCCATGAGGGTGGGGGGCGCGCCCCTCCCCCTGGGCGCGCCCCCTGCCTCGTGGGCCCCCTAGATGTCCACCGACCTCAACTCCAACTCCATATATTTGCTTTCACAGACAAAAAAATCAGAGAGAAAGTTTCATCGCGTTTTACGATATGGAGCCGCCGCCAAGCCCTAATCTCTCTCGGGAGGGCCGATTTAGAGTCCGCTCGGGGCTCCGGAGAGGGGGATTCGTCGCCGTCATCATCATCAACCATCCTCCATCACCAATTTCATGATGCTCACCGCCGTGCATGAGTAATTCATCGTAGGCTTGCTGGACGGTGATGGGTTGGATGAGATTTACCATGTAACCAAGTTAGTTTTGTTAGGGTTTGATCCCTAGTATCCACTATGTTCTGAGATTGATGTTGCTATGACTTTGCTATGCTTAATGCTTGTCACTAGGGCCCGAGTGCCATGATTTCAGATCTTAACCTATTATGTTTCCATGAATATATGTGAGTTCTTGATCCTATCTTGCAAGTCTACAGTCACCTATTATGCGTTATGATCCGACAACCCCGGAGTGACAATTATCGGGATACTTCTCGGTGATGACCGTAGTTTGAGGAGTTCATGTATTCACTAAGTGTTAATGCTTTGGTCCGGTACTCTATTAAAAGGAGGCCTTTATATCCCTTAGTTTCCATTAGGACCCCGCTGCCACGGGAGGGTAGGACAAAAGATGTCATGCAAGTTCTTTTGCATAAGCACGTATGACTATATTCGGAATACATGCCTACATTACACTGATGAACTAGAGCTAGTTCTGTGTCACCCTATGTTATAACTATTACATGAGGAATCACATCCGACATAATTATCCATCACTGATCCAATGCCTACGAGCTTTTCACATATTGTGCTTTGCTTATTTACTTTACCGTTGCTACTGTTACAATCACTACAAAACTGCTATCGTTACTTTTGCCATTGTTACCATTACTATCATACTACTTTGCTACTAAATACTTTGCTCCAGATACTAAGTTATCCAAGTGTGGTTGAATTGACAACTCAACTGCTAATACTTGAGAATATTCTTTGGCTCCCCTTGTGTCGAATCAATAAATTTGGGTTGAATACTCTACCCTCAAAAACTGTTGCGATCCCCTATACTTGTGGGTTATCAAGACTATTTTCTGGCACCGTTGCCGGGGAGCATAGCTCTATTCTTTGATTCACTTGGGATTTATATCTGCTGGTCACTATGAGGAACTTGAAAGACGAAAGAACTAAGATTTTTCCCTCAACTACGAGGGAAGGTAAGGAACTGCCATCTAGCTCTGCACTAGATTCTCCTTCTGTTTTGAGTAAGCTTGCGACACCTAAACCTGCTACTGTTATGAATTCTGATATGTCGCATGTTATTGATGATGCCACTTCTTCTATGCATGACACTTATGATGAAACTACTTCTATGCTTGATACTACTGTGCCATTAGGTGAATATCTTGATGAACAACTTGCTAGGGTTAGAGATAATGAAATTATTGAAGATGATATTATTGAAGATAGTGATGATGAAGGTTCTCCCCCTAAGTATGAATTGCCTGTTGTTCCAAAGGGTTATGTTATGGATGAAGAAACTGCTAGAGATCTTCTTGCTTGCAATGATAGATCTGATCTTAAGAAGCTATTAGCTAAACTTAAACAGAGAACTCTAAATGCTAGAATGAAACATGACCCTGCTTTTGCTACTTCACCTATCTTTGTTACTGATAAGGATTATGAATTCTCTGTTGATCCTGAGATAATTACTTTGGTTGAATCTGATCCTTTTTATGACAATGAATCTGAAACTGTTGTGGCACATCTTACTAAACTAAATGATATAGCCACCCAGTTCACTAATGATGAGAAATCTCGCTACTACTATATCCTTAAGATATTTCCATTCTCATTAAAGGGTGATGCTAAAACTTGGTTTAATTCTGTTGATCCTGGTTGTGTACGTAGTCCCCAGGATATGATTTATTACTTCTCTACTAAATATTTCCCTGCTCATAAGAAACAAGCTGCCTTGAGGGAAATATACAATTTTGTGCAAATTGAAGAAAAGAGTCTCCCACAAGCTTGGGGGAGGCTCCTCCGATTACTTGATGCTTTGCCTGATCATCCTCTTAAGAAAAATGAAATACTTGATATCTTTTATAACGGACTAACCGATGCTTCCAAGGACCACTTGGATAGTTGTGTTGGTTGTGTTTTCAGGGAAAGAACAGTTGACCAAGCTGAATTGTTATTGAATAATATGTTGACTAATGAAAATAGTTGGACTCTTCCTGAGCGAATTCCTGAGCCAATTGAGCCAACTCCTGAGCCTATTCCTAAACCAACTCCGAAGAAGAGGGGTGTTCTATTTCTCAGTCCTGAAGATATGCAAGAGGCAAAGAAATCAATGAAAGAAAAAGGCATTAAAGCTGAAGATGTTAAGAATTTACCTCCTGCTGAAGAAATACATGGTCTTAATCTACCACCTATTGAAGAAACACATTGTCTTGATAACCCGACACAGGTAGTAAAGGTAAATTCTCTCTATAGATATGATAAATTTGAAATCCCGTCTACTAAGTTTCCTAGCCGATGTTTGGATGAATTTGATGCCTTTATGGCTAGACAAGAAAGTTTTAATGCTTATGTTGATAGAGAATTAAAGAGTAATGCTTACATGATTGGACGCTTGAGTGATTATATGGCTAGAGTTAAAGGTGAACTTAAACTCATTAGCAAATATGCTTCTGTGGTTACCACTTAAGCGGAACAAGTACTTAAAGCCCAAAGTGATTTGCTCGATGAATTAAATAATAAACATGATTTTGCTGTTAGAGTGGCTACTAGAACTGGTAGAATGACTCAGGAACCTTTGTATCCTGAAGGCCACCCTAAGATAATTGAGCAAGATTCTCAGAGAAATAATGTAGATGCACCTAGTCCTTCTAAAAAGAAGAAAAAGAAAAATGATAGGACTTTGCATGCTTCTAGTGAACCTGTTGTAGACACACCTGAGAATCCCAATGATATTTCTATTTCTGATGCTGAAACACAATCTGGTGATGAACTTGAACCTAGTGATAATGTTAATGATAATGTTCATGTTGATGCTCAACCTAGCAATAATAATGATGTAGAGATTGAACCTGTTGTTGATCTTGATAACCCACAATCAAAGAATCAACGTTATGATAAGAGAGGCTTTGTTGCTAGGAAGCATGGTAAAGAAAGAGAACCATGGGTTCAGAAACCCATGCCTTTTCCTCCTAAGCCATCCAAGAAAAAGGATGATGAGGATTTTGAACGCTTTGCTGAAATGATTAGACCTATCTTCCTATGTATGCGCTTAACTGATATGCTTAAAGTAAATCCTTATGCTAAATACATGAACGATATTATTACAAATAAAAGAAAGATACCGGAAGCCGAGATTTCCACCATGCTTGCTAATTACACTTTTAAAGGTGGAATACCTAAGAAACTTGGAGATCCAGGGGTACCAACTATACCATGCTCCATTAAAAGAAACTATGTTAAAACTGCTTTATGTGATCTTGGAGCCGGTGTTAGTGTTATGCCTCTCTCGTTATATAGTAGACTTGAATTGAATAAGTTGACACCTACTGAAATATATTTGCAAATGGCTGATAAATCAACTGCTATACCTGTCGGTATTTGTGAGGATGTGCCTGTTGTGGTTGCAAATGTCACTATCTTAACGGACTTTGTTATTCTTGATATTCCTGAGGATGATAGTATGTCGATTATCCTTGGTAGACCCTTTTTGAATACTGCAGGGGCTGTTATTGATTGCAACAAAGGCAATGTCACTTTTCATGTTAATGGTAATGAGCATACGGTACACACTTTCCGTGGAAACAACCTCAAGTTCATAGCATCAATTCAATTGAAAAAATTCCAACTATTATTATTGGAGGTTTTGAATTTCCTCTTCCTACTGTCAAGAAAAAAATATGATATTCTTATTATAGGGGATGTTCATATCCCCGTTGAGGTAACCTAGTGTTATTTGAAATTTCTCCGGTTCCATGTTATTTGGAATAAGTTTGTTAACAAGACTTGATCAACCTTGTTAGTGGATTCCTTTTGATGATCATGAGATGGATGAAACTAGAAGGCACAACCTTCTGTACCCTCCTTCTACTTTCTGTTATTTAGAATAAATAAAGCAAAAATAGTGTTATCTGTCTGTTTTCTGAATTATCCATGCAATAAAAAATACCCCAAAAATAAAAGTTCTCCAAATGCCCTGCAAATTTAGTATAATTTTTTATGGAATATTTGAGGATTTTAGGCACTGAGAACACAGCAGGGGGGGGGGGGCAAGCACCTGGCCACGAGGGTCCAGGGTGCGCCCACCCTTACAGGGCGCGCCCCTGCCTCGTGGGCCCACCGTGGCCCCCCCTCCACTTATTCCTGCACCCACACACTCCATCTTCCTCCCAAAAAAAATCCCCATCCAGCTCAAGAACGAGTTCTAGCTCATTTTGCTGCGATTTTTGATCTCCTTGCTCAAAGCTCCATTCACAAAACTGCTTTGGGAGATTGTTCCTTGGTATGTGACTCCTGCAATGGTCCAATTAGTTTTTGTTCTAGTACTTTATTCATTGCAATTTTTTGCTGCCTAGGTGGCCCTATTCTTGAGCTTGCATGTCAAATTTATGAGGTCCCAAGTAATTCTAATGCATGATATAGGCTCTAGCCACTTGTGGGAGTAGTTGCTATCAATCTTGTTTAGTTTGATTCACTTTTATTTTGAGTTACTAAAAATTTCAGAAATTTTCAGAAAATGATGAAGAGATTTTTGAGGGGCTCTTCTAGCCAAGGCTCCAAGGATAAACAAGCTAAGGAGAAAGAAAAGGCCAAGTATAATCGCGTAGCGGAAGTAAGGCCGTGTGAGTGGCCTTGTGATAATTTCTTGAGAGCAGCCGGGATTTATGAAGACTTTTATTCTTTGGCTGATAATGCGGGCCTCACCGAGTTCCTCCATGATCGGATCGAACAATATCTCTTACTCTCCAATACTTTCGTGCAAAACTTCTACTATTATCCTAAGAATTCACCTCCTTCAGTAGCTTTTCATTTATATGATGAGGCTAAGGAAATGTCATTACGTAATTTTTGCGCGGTTTGTAGAATACCCTTTGAGGGTAGGTTAGATGAACCACATCGTAAAGATGTGGATGGTTTTATTGATACTATTACTGTAGGGGAATCGAGGAAGGTTTCCGATGCAAGAATCACTAGCATACATTTTCCTGTTTTACACTACTTTGTCATATTTGCTAGTCGATGCTTAATTGGTCACGGAAACTGTGGAAACCTCAGTGCTCCTGATATTATTATTCTGTTCCATGCCTTATTTTGTGATAACTCTTTTAATATGGGTGTTGTTATTGCTAAACGATTAAGCATGAACCGTACAAAGGGCCCCATCTTTGGAGGTATCTATGCTGCACGCCTTGCTAGACATTTCGAGATACCTATTAGGCATTATGAGAAAGAGGAAAAATTGTTGCCCCTTACCTTTTTAGATTACAGGAGCATGGTAGCACATGAGTTTATTGTTGACAATGATGATAAGATGCTTCTGTATAACCTGAGATTTAATAAGAAACACAATGAGATTATTACCCTGCCTGCACCTTCTTTGTTTGATTTAACTGCAGGCCACTACCTCGTCCTGCCGACGGCTGTGTACGCGCATCGAGGCCAGACATCAGCTCCAGAGCTTGAGCCGGAACCATCACTTGACCCTTACCGTCCATCATCTTATCAGTGGGATCCGGAGGAGATCGCCAGCCAATGGTACGCGGATGACACTCCTCAGTACACTGGGGAGAGTAGCCGTGATCCGTGGGCATAGACCAACTTAGACCAAAAGCCTAAGCTTGGGGGAGTACGTATTTCTCACCGACATTACATTCATGTTCACACACTCATTCTAGTTGTCGGTGCTCATACTTTTTCATTGTACTATCCATGCTAGTTTAATTTCTTTTTCTAGCTTTCTTCTTGTGTGTTTGATAAACCTTAAGAAAACCCCAAAAAAGTTAGTTTACTTTCCATGCTTGTAGTAGCAATTAAAAGAAAACCCAAAAAGATTTCTCGTTCTTCTTTTGCTTGTTGGGAGCTTTCCCGTGTAAATAGTTTTATTTTCTTTTCTTTCCTTTGGGGGTCGAGAGGAGAAGACCATAATGAAAATGTTTAGTGGCTCTAATATGCATGATTGTTGAGTTAACCAAGAGCCCATATTACTTTGTCTTCTCCCTTGAATTGAATGCTTGCACATTCCAGCTTAGTCCAATGCACGTGCACTATTATTATTATACACATCGTCCGGTCGTGCAAGTGAAAGGCAATAATGACGATATATGATGGACTGATTGAGATGAGAGAAGCTGGTATGAACTCGACCTCTCTTGTTTTTGTAAATATGATGAGTTCGTCGTTCCTGATTCAGCCTATTATGAATAAACATGTTTGCAATGACAATTAGAGATTATAGTTGCTTATGCCATGCTTAATTAGCTAGGAGCTTATAATGGTTTACCTTGCATGCCAACATGCTATTAAAATGGTTGTGATGTGGTATGATCGGGTGGTATCCTCCTTTGAATTATTCGAGTGACTTGACTTGGCACATGTTCACGCATGTAGTTGAAACAAAATCAACATAGCCTTCATGATATTTATATTCATGGTGGATTATATCCTACTCATGCTTGCACTCGGTGTTGATTAATTTTAATGCATGTTCATGACTGCTGTCGCTCTCTCAGTTGGTCGCTTCCCAGTCTCTTGCTAGCCTTCACCTGTACTAAGTGGGAATAATGCTTGTGCATCCAAACTCCATAAACCCCAAAGTTATTCCATATGAGTCCGTCATACCTTCCTATATGCGGTATTTACCTGCCGTTCCAAGTAAATTTGTATGTGCCAAACTCCAAACCTTCAAATGAAATTCTGTTGTGTATGCTCGAGCAGCTCATGTTTCAACTAGGGCTGTCTGTACCTTCCATGATAGGTGGGTTATCCTCAAGAGGAGTGGACGCCGCTCCTCATTCACGAGAAAATGGCTGGTAACCGGGATGCCCAGTCCCATGATCAAAAGGATCAAAGCAAATCAAAATAATTAAAAAAACTCCCCCAGGGCTGTTGCTAGTTGGAGGCACTCGTTGTTTCGAGCAAGCAATGGATTGATGCTTGTTGGTGGTGGGGAAGTATAAACTTTACCATTCTGTTTGGGAACCGCCTATAATGTGTGTAGCATGGAAGATATTGAGATCTCATAGTTGTTGCATTGACAGTAAAAGTATACCGCTCAAAATGTTATTCCTCTCTATTTTAAAATTGAGCTCTGGCACCTCTCCAAACCCCTGCTTCCCTCTACGAAGGGCCTATCTATTTACTTTTATGTTGATTCATCACCTTCTTATTAAAAAGCACCCACTGGAGAGCACACTGTCATTTACATTCATTACTATTAGTTTATATTGGGTACGACTTGACTGGATCTTTTTTACCATGAATTACAATGTTTAGTCAGTCCTTGATCTTTAAAGGCGCTCTGCATTTATGTTTTGTGGTCTCAGAAAGGGCTAGCGAGATACCATCTTGTTATATCATATTATGATTGTTTTGAGAAAGTGTTGTCATCCGAGATTTATTATTATTGCTCGCTAGTTGATTATGCCATTGATATGAGTAAACATGAGACCTAAGTGTTATTGTGAATACCGTTAGTTCATAATCTTTGCTGAAAACTTGAATGCTGCCTTTACATATTTACAACAACAAGAGCAAACAGAGTTTGTAAAACTTTTTCTTTATCACTTTCAGTTTATCAACTGAATTGCTTGAGGACAAGCAAAGATTTAAGCTTGTGGGAGTTGATACGTCTCCAACGTATCTACTTTTCCAAACACTTTTGCCCTTGTTTTGGACTCTAACTTGCATGATTTGAATGAAACTAACCCGGACTGATGCTGTTTTCAGCAGAACTGCCATGGTGTTATTTTTGTGCAGAAACAAAAGTTCTCGGAATGACCTGAAACTCCACGAAGATTATTTTTGGAAAATGCAAAAATACTGGCGAAAGAATCAAGGCCAGGGGGCCCACACCCTCTCCACGAGGGTGGGGGGCACGCCCCTCCCCCTGGGTGCGCCCCCTGCCTCGTGGGCCCCCTGGATGTCCACCGACCTCAACTCCAACTCTATATATTTGTTTTGGCAGAGAAAAAAAATCGGAGAGAAAGTTTCATCGCGTTTTACAATATGGAGCCGCCGCCAAGCCCTAATTTCTCTCAGGAGGGCTGATCTGGAGTCTGTTCGGGGCTCCAGAGAGGGGGATTCGTCGCCGTCGTCATCATCAACCATCCTCCATCACCAATTTCATGATGCTCACCGCCGTCCATGAGTAATTCCATCGTAGGCTTGCTGGACGGTGATGGGTTGGATGAGATTTACCATGTAATCAAGTTAGTTTTGTTAGGGTTTGATCCCTAGTATCCACTATGTTCTGAGATTGATGTTGCTATGACTTTGCTATGCTTAATGCTTGTCACTAGGGCCCGAGTGCCATGATTTCAGATCTGAACCTATTATGTTTTCATGAATATATGTGAGTTATTAATCCTATCTTGCAAGTCTATAGTCACCTATTATGTGTTATGATCCGACAACTCCGAAGTGACAATAATCGGGATACTTCTCGGTGATGACCATAGTTTGAGGAGTTCATGTATTCACTAAGTGTTAATGCTTTGGTCCGGTACTCTATTAAAAGGAGGCCTTACTATCCCTTAGTTTCCATTAGGACCCCGCTGCCACGGGAGGGTAGGACAAAAGATGGCATGCAAGTTCTTTTCCATAAGAACGTATGACTATATTCGAAATACATGCCTACATTACATTGATGAACTAGAGCTAGTTCTGTGTCACCCTATGTTATAACTATTACATGAGGAATCACATCCGACATAATTATCCATCACTAATCCAATGCCTACGAGCTTTTCACATATTGTGCTTTGCTTATTTACTTTACCGTTGCTACTGTTACAATCACTACAAAACTGCTATCGTTACTTTTGCCACTGTTACCATTACTATCATACTACTTTGCTACTAAATACTTTGCTGCAGATATTAAGTTATCTAGGTGTGGTTGAATTGACAACTCAACTGCTAATACTTGAGAATATTCTTTGGCTCCCCTTGTGTCGAATCAATAAATTTGGGTTGAATACTCTACCCACGAAAACTGTTGCGATCCCCTATACTTGTGGGTTATCATGAATCACGATGTCAACGATTCAAGCAATCCCGTATATAATTCCCTTTGTCAATCGGTACGTTACTTTCCCGAGATTCAATCGTCGGTATCCCAATACCTCATTCAAGCTTGTTACCAGCAAGTCACTTTACTCGTTCCGTAATGCATGATCCCATGACCAACTACTTAGTCACATTGAGCTCATTATGATGATGCATTATCGAGTGGGCCCAGAGATACCTCTCCGTCATACGGAGTGACAAATCCCAGTCTCAATTCGTGCCAACCCAACAGACACTTTCGGAGATACATGTAGTGCACCTTTATAGCCACTTAGTTATGTTGTGACGTTTGGTACACCCAAAGCATTCCTACGGTAACCGGGAGTTGCACAATCTCATGGTCTAAGGAAATGATACTTTCCATTATAAAAGCTTTAGCAAACGAACTACACGATCTTGTGCTATGCTTAGGATTGGGTCTTGTCCATCACATCATTCTCCTAATGATGTGATCCCGTTATCAATGACATCCAATGTCCATAGTCAGGAAACCACGACCATCTGTTGATCAACGAGCTAGTCAACTAGAGGCGCACTAGGGACATGTTGTGGTCTATGTATTCACACATGTATTACGGTTTCTGGTCAATACAATTATAACATGAACAATAGACAATTATCATGAACAAGGAAATATAATAATAACCATTTTATTATTGCCTCTTGGGCATATTTCCAACAGTGTCCCACTTGCACTAGAGTCAATAATCTAGTTACATTGTGATGAATCGAACACCCATAGTTTTCTGGTGTTGATCATGTTTTGCTCGTGGAAGAGGTTTAGTCAACGGATCTGTGACATTCAGATCCGTATGCACTTTACAAATATCTATGTCTCCATCTTGAACATTTTCACGAATGGAGTTGAAGCGACGGTTGATGTGCCTGGTCTTCTTGTGAAACCTGGGCTCCTTGTCAAGGGTAATAGCTCCAGTGTTGTCACAGAAGAGAGTCATCGGGCCTGATGCATTGGGAATAACTCCTAGGTCGGTAATGAACTCCTTCATCCAGATTGCTTCATGTGCTGCCTCCGAGGCTGCCATGTACTCCGCTTCACATGTAGATCCCGCCATGACGCTTTGCTTGCAACTGTACCAGCTTACTGCCCCACCATTCAAAATATACACGTATCCGGTTTGTGACTTGGAGTCATCCAGATCTGTGTCGAAGCTAGCATCGACATAACCCTTTACGACGAGCTCTTCGTCACCTCCATAAACGAGAAACATATCCTTAGTCCTTTTCAGGTACTTCAAGATATTCTTGACTGCTGTCCACTGTTCCATGCCTGGATTACTTTGGTACCTCCCTACCAAACTTACGGCAAGGTTTACATCAGGTCTGGTACACAACATGGCATACATAATAGACCCTATGGCTGAGGCATAGGGGATGACACTCATCTTTTCTCTATCTTCTGCCATGGTCGGGATTTGAGCCGAGCTCAATTTCACACCTTGCATACAGGCAAGAACCCCTTCTTGGACTGATCCATATTGAACTTCTTCAATATCTTATCAAGGTATGTGCTTTGTGAAAGACCTACGAGGCATCTCGATCTATCTCTAAAGATCCTGATGCCTAATATGTAAGCAGCTTCTCCAAGGCCCTTCATTGAAAAACACTTATTCAAGTAGGCCTTTATGCTTTCCAAAAGTTCTATATCATTTCCCATCAATAATATGTCATCCACATATAATATGAGAAATGCTACATAGCTCCCACTCACTTTCTTGTAAACGCAGACTTCTCCATAAGTCTGCATAAACCCAAACGCTTTGATCATTTCATCAAAGCGAATGTTCCAACTCTGAGATGCTTGCACCAGCCCATAGATGGAGCGTTGGAGCTTGCATACCTTGTTAGCATTCTTAGGATCGACAAAACCTTCCGGCTGCATCATATACAATTCTTCCTTAAGGAAGCCGTTAAGGAATGCCGTTTTGACATCCATTTGCCATATCTCATAATTGTAGAATGCGACAATTGCTAACATGATTTGGATGGACTTCAGCTTCGCTACGGGTGAGAAGGTCTCATCGTAGTCAACCCCTTGAACTTGTCGATAACCCTTAGCGACAAGCCGAGCTTTATAGATGGTAACATTACCATCCGCGTCCGTCTTCTTCTTAAAGATCCATTTATTTTCTATTGCTCGCCAATCATCGGGAAAGTCTATCAAAGTCCATGCTTTGTTTTCATACATGGATCCTATCTCGGATTGCATGGCTTCAAGCCATTTGTTGGAATCTGGGCCCGCCATCGCTTCTTCATAGTTTGAAGATTCACCTTTGTCTAACAACATGATTTCCAGGACAGGGTTGCCATACCATTATGGTGTGGAACGTGTCCTTGTGGACCTACGAAGTTCAGTAGCAACTTGATCCGAAATACCTTGATCATCATCATTAACTTCCTCTCTAGTCGGTGTAGGCACCACAGAAACATCTTCTTGAGCTACGCTACTTTCCGGTTCAAGAGGCAGTACTTCATCAAGTTCTACTTTCCTCCCACTTACTTCTTTCGAGAGAAACTCTTTCTCCAGAAAGGACCCGTTCTTGGCAACAAAGATCTTGCCTTCGGATATGAGGTAGAAGGTATACCCAATGGTTTCCCTAGGGTATCCTATGAAGACGCATTTTTCTGACTTGGGTTCGAGCTTTTCAGGTTGAAGTTTCTTGACATAAGCATCTGCTACCTCTTGAGCACTGCGTTGGATTTCCCCAAAGAGGAGAGGATGATGCAGCAAAGTAGTGTAAGTATTTCCCTCAGTTTTTGAGAACCAAGGTATCAATCCAGTAGGAGACCACGCACCAGTCCCTCATACCTACACAAAACGATAGCAACTCGCAACCAACGCTTAGGGGTTGTTAGTCCCTTCACGGTCACTTACGAGAGTGAGATCTAATAGAGATAATATTTTTGGTATTTTTGATAGATAGATGCAAAGTAAAAAGTAAAGTCAAACTAAAAACAAAGCAAGTAAATAAAGTGATATAGATTGATATGATGAGAATAGACCCGGGGGCCATAGGTTTCACTAGTGGCTTCTCTCAAGAACATAATTATTCTACGGTGGGTGAACAAATTACTGTTGAGCAATTGACAGAATTGAGCATAGTTATGAGTATATCTAGGCAATGATCATGTATATAGGCATCACGTCCAAGACAAGTAGATCAAAACGATTCTGCATCTACTACTATTACTCCACTCATCGACCGCTATCCAGCATGCATCTAGAGTATTAAGTAAAAACAGAGTAACACGGTAAGAAAGATGACATGATGTAGAGGGATAAATTCAAGCAATATGATAAAAACCCCATCTTGTTATCCTCGATGGCAACAATACAATACGTGCCTTGCTGCCCCTTTTGTCACTGGGTAAGGACACCGCAAGATTGAACCCAAAGCTAAGCACTTCTCCCATTGCAAGAACCACCAATCTAGTTGGCCAAACCAAAAAGGATAATTCGAAGAGAATTGCAAAGATAACTCAATCATACATAAAAGAATTCAGAGAAGTATCAAATATTTTCCATAGATAATACTGGATCATAAACCCACAATTCATCGGTCTCAACAAACACACCGCAAAAAGAAGATTACATCGAATAGATCTCCACGAGAGAGGGGGAGAACATTGTATTGAGATCCAAAAAGAGAGAAGAAGCCATCTAGCTACTAGCTATGGACCCGAAGGTCTGAAGTAAACTACTCATACTTCATCGGAGGGGCTATGGTGATGATGTAGAAGCCCTCCATGGTGGATGCCCCCTCCGGCGGAGCTCCGGAACAGGCCACAAGATGGGATCTCGTGGATACAGAAGGTTGCGGCGGTTGAATTAGGTTTTTGGCTCCTGTTCTGATCGTTCGGGGATACGTAGGTATATATAGGAGGAAGGAGTACATCGGTGGAGCTCCGAGGGGCCCACGAGGTAGGAGGGCGCGCCCAGGGGGGCGCCTTCCACCCTCGTGACCTCCTCGGGAACTGCTTGGAGTAGGGTCCAAGTCTCCTGGATCACGTTCGGTTGGAAAATCACGATCCCGAAGGTTTCATTCCGTTTGGACTCCGTTTGATATTCTGTTTCTTCGAAATACTGAAAAAGGCAAAAAACAGCAATTCTGGGCTGGGCCTCCGGTTAGTAGGTTAGTCCCAAAAGTAATATAAAAGTGGAAAATAAAGCCCAATATAGTCCAAAACAGTAGATAAAGTAGCATGGAGCAATCAAAAATTATAGATACGTTGGAGACGTATCAGGCATCCCCAAGCTTAATTCCTGCTTGTCCTCGAGTAGGTAAATGATAAAAAAGAATTTTTGATGCGGAGTGATACTTTGGCATAATTTCAATGTAAATCTTCTTAATTGTGATATGAATATTCAGATCCAAAAGATTCAAGACAAAAGTTCATATTGACACAAAAATAATAATACTTCAAGCATACTAATCAAAGCAATCATGTCTTCTCAATATAACATGGCAAAAGAAAGTTCATCCCTACAAAATAATATAGTTAGGCTATGCTTCATTTTCATCACATAAAGATGTTCCCAACTTCTATATCCCCGATGACAAGCCAAGAAATTGTTTCATACTTAAATAATCTCAAACTTTTTCAACCTTCACGCAATACATGAGCATGAGCCATGGATATAGCACTATGGGTGGAATAGAATATGATTATGGGGATTGTGTGGAGAAGACAAAAAGTAGAAAGTCTCACATTAACGAGGCTAATCAACGGGATATGGAGATGCCCATCAATTGATGTCAACATGAGGGGTAGGGATTGCCATGCAATGGATGCACTAGAGCTATGAATGCTCAACAAAAGAAAACTAGTGGGTGTGCATCCAACTCGCTTGCTCAAGAAGACCTAGGGCATTTGAGGAAGCCCATCGGAGGAATATACAAGCCAAGTTCTATAATGAAAAATTCCCACTAGTATGAAAAGACAACTTATGAGACTCACTATATGAGGAACAAGGTGCTACTTTGAAGCACAATATATGAGACTCACTACATGAAGAACAAGGTGCTACTTTGAAGCACAAGTGTGGAAAAAGAGATAGTAGCATTGCCCCCCTTTTTTTGGGCCTTTCTTTTTTCTTTTGGCCTTTTTTTATTTGGGCAATGCTCTAAAAATGATGATCATCACACTTCTATTGATTACAACACAAGGATTATAACTCGAAACTTAGAACAAGATATGACTCTATATGAATGCCTCCGGCGGTGTACCGGGATGGTGCAATGAATCAAGAGTGACATGTATGAAAAATAATGCATGGTGGCTTTGCCACAAATACGATGTCAACTACAAGATCATGCAATGACAATATGACAAAAGTAATGTATGTCATGATGATGATGATGGAAGTTCCATGGCAATATATCTCGGAATGGCTATGGAAATGCCATGATAGGTAGGTATGGTGGCTGTTTTGAGGAAGATATAAGGAGGTTTATGTGTGATAGAGTATATCGTATCACGGGGTTTGGATGCACCGGCGAAGTTTGCGCCAACTCTCAAGGTGAGAAAGGGCAATGCACGGTACCAAAGAGGCTAGCAAAGGTGGAAAGGTGAGAGTGCGTATAATCCATGGACTCAACATTAGTCAAAAGAACTCATATACTTATTGCAAAAATTTAGAAGTCATAAAAAATTCAAGTACTACATGCATGCTCCTAGGGGGATAGATTGGTAGGAAAAGACCATCGCTCGTCCCCGACTGCCACTCAAGGATGCACAAGCCAGGTACACTTCATGTTTCAAATTTGTTACACAACTTTAACCATACGTGCATGCTACGGGACTTGCAAACTTCAACACAAGTATTACTCAAATTCATAATTAACGAACTAGCACGACTTTGATATTATCACCTCCATATCTCAAAACAATTATCAAGCATCAAACTTATCTTAGTATTCAATTCACTCAAAAGAAAGTTTCACATATCTTGAATACCAAGTATATTAACATTAAGCAAATTACCATGCTATTAAAGACTCTCAAAATAATCTAAGTGAAGCATGAGAGATCAATAGTTTCTTTAAAACAAATCCACCACTGTGCTCTAAAATATCTAAGTGAAGCACTAGAGCAAAAATTATCACGCTCAAAAGATATAAGTGAAGCACTATGAGCAAAACTATCAAGCTCAAAAGATATAAGTGAAGCACATAGAGTATTCTAACAAATTCCAATTCATGTATGGCTCTCTCAAAATATGTGTACAGCAAGGATGATTGTGGTAGACTAACAAGCAAAGACAAAAATAATACAAGACGTTCCAAGCAAAACACATATCATGTTGGTGAATAAAAATATAGCCCAAGTAAATTACCGATGGAAGTGGACGAAAGAGGGGATGCCTTCCGGGGCATCCCCAAGCTTTGACCTTTTGGTGTCCTTGGATTATATTGGGGGTGACATGGGCAGCCCCAAGCTTAGGCTCTTGCCACTCCTTGTTCCATAATCCATCAAAAGAATTCACCCAAAACTTGAAAACTTCACAACACAAAACTCAACAGAAATCTCGTGAGCTCCGTTAGAGAAAGAAAACAAAAGACTACTTCAAGTTACTGTTATTAACTCATTATTTATTTATATTGGTGTTAAACCTACTTTATTCCAACTTCTCTATGGTTTATAAACTAATTTACTAGCCATAGATTCATCAAAATAAGCAAACAACACACGAAAAACAGAATCTGTCAAAAACAGAACAGTTTGTAGCAATCTGTAACTAACGCAAACTTCTGGAACTCTAAAAATTCTACAAAAATAGGAAGTCCTGTACAATTTGTTTATTGAACAGAAGAAAAAAATCAACGCAAAAGCACGTTCCTGTGATTTATCATAACTAAATTCGTGCGTGCAAAGTTTCTGTTTTTCAGCAGAATCAAATCAACTATCATCGTAGGTTATCCTATAGGTTCTACTTGGCACAAACACTAATTAAAACATAAAACCACATCCAAACAGAAGGTATATGGATTATTTATTCCGAAACAGAAGCAAAAACAAAAAAAAAACACAAAACACAAAATAAAATTGGGTTGCCTCCCAACAAGCGCTATCGTTTAACGCCCCTAGCTAGGCATAAAAGCAAGGATAGATCTAGGTATTGCCATCTTTGGTAGGCAATCCATAAGTGGCTCTCATGATAGATTCATATGGTAATTTTATTTTCTTTCTAGGGATGTGTTCCATACCCTTCTTTAAGGGAAATTGGAATCTAATATTCCCTTCCTTCATATCAATAATTGCACCAATCGTTCTAAGGAAAGGTCTACCAAGAATAATAGGACATGAAGGATTGCAATCAATATCAAGAACGATAAAATCTACGGGCACATAATTCCTATTTGCAACAATAAGAACATCATTAATTCTTACCATAGGTTTTTTAATAGTGGAATCCGCAAGATGCAAGTTTAGAGAGCAATCATCAAAATCACGGAAATCTAGCAAATCACATAAAGTTTTGGGAATAGTAGAGACACTAGCACCCAAATCACACAAAGCATGAAACTCAAAATCTTTAATTTTAATTTTAATAGTAGGTTCCCACTCATCATAGAGTTTTCTAGGGATAGAAACTTTCAACTCAAGTTTTTCTTCATAAGATTGCATCAAAGCATCAACAATATGTTCGGTAAAGGCCTTATTTTGACTATAAGCATGAGGAGAATCTAGCACGGATTGCAACAAGGAAATACAACCAATCAAAGAGCAATTTTCATAATTAAATTCCTTGACATCCAAAATAGTGGGTTTAGCAACATCACGGTTTTTATTTATTTCAATCCCACTTTCATCAATTTCATCATCAAGATCTAGAAACTCCGAATTCTTAGAACGCCTTCTAGGTATAGGAAGATAATCTTCAGATTCATCAAGATTCATATTGCAAAACAAAGATTTAATGGGGGACACATCAATAACTTTTAGATCTTCATCTTGATTTTCATAGGAATTCAGTTTAGCGGCCATCTTATTGACTAAGGTAGCTTGCATATCCAAAATTTCAGGGGTCATCTTTTCAAGACGAGCAATTTGGGCCCTGATACCATCAAATTCTTTAGACATATCATCGAGTTCTTTATTCATAAAGCTCATAAAACTTTTTTGTTCCTTAAGTTCGTTTCTAAAGAAATTACTGTGCTCAAATTGCAAAACCATAAACTTTCTAACATTGCTTTCGATCTCCTCTAGCCTTTTAAGGTGAAGGTCACCAAATCTAGGTAGAGTCATCACAACAAATAGGCAAACTAACACACGAGCAAGCAGAAAGGCAACGAGAAAAGGCAAACGGGAAAGAGAGGAGGAGATTGGGAAAGAGAGGGCAAATAAAACGGCAAGGGTGAAGTGGGGGAGAGGAAAACGAGAGGCAAATGGCAAATAATGTAATATGAGAGATAGGGATTGCGATGGGTACTTGGTATGGTTGACTTGCTTGCGCGAGCCTCCCCGGCAACGGCGCCAGAAATTCTTCTTGCTACCTCTTGAGCACTGCGTTGGATTTCCCCAAACAGGAGAGGATGATGCAGCAAAGTAGCGTAAGTATTTCTCTCAATTTTTGAGAACCAAGGTATCAATCCAGTAGGAGACCACGCACAAGTCCCTCGTACCTACACAAAACGATAGCAACTCGCAACCAATGCTTAGGGGTTGTCAGTCCCTTCATGAGAGTGAGATCTGATAGAGATAATATTTTTGGTATTTTTGATAGATAGATGCAAAGTAAAAAGTAAAGGCAAAGTAAAAAACAAAGCAAGTAAATAAAGTGATATAGATTGATATGATGAGAATAGACCCGGGGGCCACAGGTTTCACTAGTGGCTTCTCTCAAGAACATAAGTATTCTACGGTGGGTGAACAAATTACTGTTGATCAACTAACAGAATTGAGCATAGTTATGAGTATATCTAGGCAATGATCATGTATATAGGCATCACGTTCGAGACAAGTAGATCGAAACGATTCTGCATCTACTACTATTACTCCACTCATCGAACGCTATCCAGCATGCATCTAGAGTATTAAGTAAAAATAGAGTAACGCCGTAAGCAAGATGACATGATGTAGAGGGATAAATTCATGCAACATGATAAAAACCCCATCTTGTTATCCTTGATGGCAACAATACAATACGTGCCTTGCTGCCCCTTCTGTCACTGGGTAAGGACACCGCAAGATTGAACCCAAAGCTAAGCACTTCTCCCATTGCAAGAACTACCAATCTAGTTGGCCAAACCAAAAAGGATAATTCGAAGAGACTTGCAAAGATAACTCAATCATACATAAAATAATTCAGAGAAGAATCAAATATTTTCCATAGATAATACTGGATCATAAACCCACAATTCATCGGTCTCAACAAACACACCGCAAAAAGATGATTACATCGAATAGATCTCCACGAGAGAGGGGGAGAACATTGTATTGAGATCCAAAAAGAGAGAAGAAGCCATCTAGCTACTAGCTATGGACCCGAAGGTCTGAAGTAAACTACTCACACTTCATCGGAGGGGCTATGGTGATGATGTAGAAGCCCTCCATGGTGGATGCCCCCTCCGGCGGAGCTCCGGAACAGTCCCCAAGATGGGATCTCGTGGATATAGAAGGTTGTGGTGGTGGAATTAGGTTTATGGCTCCTGTTCTGATCGTTCGGGGATACGTAGGTATATATAGGAGGAAGGAGTACGTCGGTGGAGCTCCAAGGGACCCACGAGGTAGGGGGGCGCGCCCAGGGGGGCGCCCTCCACCCTCGTGACCTCCTCGGGCACTGCTTGGAGTAGGGTCCAAGTCTCCTGGATCACGTTCGGTTGGAAAATCACGATCCTGAAGGTTTCATTCCGTTTGGACTCCGTTTGATATTCCGTTTCTTCAAAATACTGAAAAAGGCAAAAAACAACAATTCTGGGCTGGGCCTCCAGTTAGTAGGTTAGTCTCAAAAGTAATATAAAAGTGGAAAATAAAGCCCAATATAGTCCAAAACAGTAGATAAAGTAGCATGGAGCAATCAAAAATTATAGATATGTTGGAGACGTATCAGCATCGCATCCCCAAACTTTTAGAAATGACAACTTAGGTTTCTTCCCAAACCATAATTCATACGGTGTCGTCTCAACGGATTTAGACGGTGCCCTATTTAAAGTGAATGTGGCTGTCTCTAAAGCGTATCCCCAGAATGATAGCGGCAAATCGGTAAGAGACATCATAGATCGCACCATATCCAATAGAGTAAGATTATGACGTTCGGACACACCATTACGCTGAGGTGTTCCAGGCGGCGTGAGTTGTGAGACAATTTCACATTTCCTTAAGTGTGTACCAAATTCGTGGATCAAATATTCTCCCCCACGATCTGATCGTAAGAACTTTATTTTTTTGTCACGTTGATTCTCTACCTCACTCTAAAATTCCTTGAACTTTTCAAAGGTCTCAGACTTGTGTTTCATCTAGTAGACATACCCATATCTACTTAAGTCATCAGTGAGGGTGAGAACATAACGATAGCCTCCGCGAGCCTCAACGCTCATTGGACCGCACACATCAGTATGTATGATTTCCAATAAGTTGGTTGCTCGCTCCATTGTTCCGGAGAACGGAGTCTTGGTCATTTTGCCCATGAGGCATGGTTCACATGTGTCAAATGATTCATAATCAAGAGACTCCAAAAGTCCATCTGCATGGAGCTTCTTCATGCGTTTGACACCAATGTGACCAAGGCAGCAGTGCCACAAGTATGTGGGACTATCACTATCGACCTTACATCTTTTGGTATTCACACTATGAATATGTGTAACATCACGTTCGAGATTCATTAAGAATAAACCATTGACCAGCGGGGCATGACCATAAAACATATCTCTCATATAAATGGAACAACCATTATTCTCGGATTTAAATGAGTAGCCATCTCGCATTAAACGAGATCACGATACAATGTTCATGCTCAAAGCTGGCACTAAATAACAATTATTGAGGTTTAAAACTAATCCCGTAGGTAAATGTAGAGGTAGCGTGCCGACGGCGATCACATCGACCTTGGAACCATTCCCGACGCACATCGTCACCTCGTCCTTCGCCAGTCTCCGCTTATTCCACAGCTCCTGTTTTGAGTTACAAATATGAGCAACCGCACCGGTATCAAATGCCCAGGAGCTACTACGAGTACTGGTAAGGTACACATCAATAACATGTATATCACATATACCTTTGGTGTTGCCGGCCTTCTTGTCCACTAAGTACTTGGGGCAGTTCCGCTTCCAGTGACCGTTTCCCTTGCAATAAAAGCACCCAATCTCAGGTTTGGGTCCATACTTTGGCTTCTTCCCGGCAACTGGCTTTCCGGGCACGACAACTCCCTTGCCGTCCTTCTTGAAGTTCTTCTTACCCTTGCCTTTCTTGAAACTAGTGGTTTTATTGACCATCAACACTTGATGTTCCTTTTTGATCTCCACCTCCGCTGATTTCAGCATTGAATATACCTCATGAATGGTTTTCACCATCCCCTGCATATTGAAATTCATCACAAAGCTCTTTTAGCTAGGTGGAAGCGACTGGAGGATTCTGTCGACGACCGCGTCATCCGGGAGATTAACTCCCAGCTAAGACAAGCGGTTGTGCAACCCAGACATTTTCAGTATGTGCTCGCTGACAGAACCATTCTCCTCCATCTTATAACTGTAGAAATTGTCGGAGACTTCATATCTCTCGATGCGGGCATGAGCTTGGAAAACCATTTTCAGCTCTTGGAACATCTCATATGCTCTGTGCTGCTCAAAATGCTTTTGGAGCCCCGGTTCTAAGCTGTAAAGCATGCCGCACTGAACCAGGGAGTAATCATCACTAGGCGACTGCCAGGCGTTCATAACGTCTTGAGTTGCTGGGAAAACGGGTGCTTCACCTAGCGGTGCATCTAGGACATATGCTTTCTTGGCAGCTATGAGGATGATCCTCAAGTTCCGGACCCAGTCCGTATAGTTGCTACCATCGTCTTTCAGCTTGGTTTTCTCTAGGAATGCGTTGAAGTTGAGGGCAACATTAGCGAGGGCCATTTGATCTACAAGACATATTGCAAAGATTTTAGACTAAGTTCATGCTAATTAAGTTCATCTGATCAAATTATTTAATGAACTCCCACTCAGATAGACATCCCTCTAGTCATCTAAGTGATACATGATACGAGTCAACTATGCCGTGTCCGATCATCACGTGAGACGGACTAGTCATCATGGGTGAACATCTTCATGTTGATCGTATCTACTATACGACTCATGTTCGACCTTTCGGTCTCTTGTGTTCCGAGGCCATGTCTGTACATGCTAGGCTCGTCAAGTTAGCCTAAGTGTTTTGCATGTGTAAATCTAGCTTACACCCATTGTATGCGAACGTTAGGATCTATCACACCTGATCATCACGTGGTGCTTTGAAACAACGAACTTTCGCAACGGTGCACAGTTAGGGGGAACACTTTCTTGAAATTTTATGAGGGATCATCTTATTTATGCTACCATCGTTCTAAGCAAATAAGATGTAAAACATGATAAACATCACGTGCAATCAAATAGTGACATGATATGGCCAATATCATTTTGCTCCTTTTGATCTCCATCTTCGGGGCGCCATGATCATCATCATCACCGGCATGACACCATGATCTCCATCATCATGATCTCCATCATCGTGTCTTCATGAAGTTGTCTCGCCAACTATTACATCTACTTCTATGGCTAACGGTTTAGAAATAAAGTAAAGTAATTACATGGCGTTATTCAATGACATGCAGGTCATACAATAAATTAAGACAACTCCTATGGCTCCTGCCAGTTGTCATACTCATCGACATGCAAGTCGTGATTCCTATTACAAGAACATGATCAATCTCATACATCACATATATATCATTCATCACATCCTTTTGGCCATATCACATCACACGGCATATGCTGCAAGAACAAGTTAGATGTCCTCTAATTGTTGTTGCAAGTTTTTATGTGGCTGCTATAGGTTTCTAGCAAGAACGTTTCTTACCTACGTTAAAACCACAATGTGATATGCCAATTGCTATTTACCCTTCATAAGGACCCTTTTCATCGAATCCGATCGACTAAACTGGGAGAGACAGACACCCGCTAGCCACCTTATGCAACTAGTGCATGTCAGTCGGTGGAACCTGTCTCACGTAAGTGTACGTGTAAGGTCGGTCCGGGCCGCTTCATCCCACGATGCCGCCGAATCAAGATAAGACTAGTAATGGCAACTAAATTGAAAAAATCGACGCCCACAACAACTTGTGTTCTACTCGTGCATAGAAACTACGCATAGACCTAGCTCATGATGCCACTATTGGGGATCGTTGCAGAAATTAAAATTTTCTACGCATCACCAAGATCAATCTATGGAGAGACTAGCAACGAGAGAGAGAGGGGAGTGCATCTTCATACCCTTGAAGATCGCGAAATGGAAGCGTTGCAAGAACGCGGATGAAGGAGTCGTACTCGAAGCGATTCAGATCGCGGTTGATTTCGATCTAAGCGCCGAACAACGGCACCTCCGTGTTCAACACACGTGCAGCCCGGTGACGTCTCCGGCGCCTTGATTCAGCAAGGAGGAGGGAGAGGTTGAGGAAGACAACTCCGGCAGCAGCACGACGACGTGGTGGTGGTGGAGCAATGGTTCTCCGGTAGGGCTTCGCCAAGCTCAAACGGAGGAGGAGAGGTGTTGGAGAGGGGGAGGGCTGCACCTTGGATGTGGTGTGGCTGCCCTCCCTCCTACCCTCTATTTATAGGGTGAGGGGGAAAGGGGGTCGGCCCCTCTAGATGAGATCTAGAGGGAGGGGGGCGGCGACCAAGGGGAGGGGTGCTACGTCTTGAGCTTGCGTTGGTTTTCCTCGAAGAGGAGAGCGTGATGCAGCAAAGTGTAGCGTAAGTATTTCCCTCAGTTTTGAGAACCAAGGTATCAATCCAGTAGGAGGCTCCTCAAAAGTCCCACGCACCTACACAAACAAACTGAGAACTCGCAACCAACGCAATAAAGGGGTTGTCAATCCCTTCATGGCCACTTGCGAAAGTGAGATCTAATAAAGATAGTAAGATAAGATAAATATATTTTTGGTATTTTATAATATAGATGCAAAAGGTAAAGATGCAAATAAAGGTAGATTGAAAGCAAATATGATAAGAGATAGACCCGGGGGCCATAGGTTTCACTAGAGGCTTCTCTCAAGATAGCATAAGTATTACGGTGGGTGAACAAATTACTATCGAGCAATTGATAGAAACACGCATAGTTATGAGATTATCTAGGCATGATCATGTATATAGGCATCATGTCCATAACAAGTAGACCGACTCCTACCTGCATCTACTACTATTACTCCACACATCGACCGACTCCTGCCTGCATCTAGAGTATTAAGTTCATAAGAACATAGTAACGCATTAAGCAAGATGACATGATGTAGAGGGATAAACTCATGCAATATGATATAAACCCCATCTTGTTATCCTCGATGGCAACAATGCAATATGTGCCTTGCAACCCTTTCTGTCACTGGGTAAGGACACCGCAAGATTGAACCCAAAGCTAAGCACTTCTCCCATGGCAAGAAAGATCAATCTAGTAGGACAAACCTAACTGATAATTCGAAGAGACTTGCAAAGATAACTCAATCATACATAAAAGAATTCAGAGAAGATTCAAATATTATTCATAGATAAACTTGATCATAAACCCACAATTCATCGGATCTCGACAAACACACCGCAAAAGAGTTTACGTCGAATAGATCTCCACAAGAGAGGGGGAGAACATTGTATTGAGATCCAAAAAGAGAGAAGAAGCCATCTAGCTAATAACTATGGACCCGTAGGTCTATGGTAAACTACTCACAACTCATCGGAGGGGCAAGGATGTTGATGTAGAGGCCCTCCATGGTCGATTCCCCCTCCGGCAGAGTGCCGGCGAAGGCTCCAAGATGAGATCTTGCGGATACAGAAGGTTACGGCGGTGGAAATTGTGTTTTGTGGTGCTCCTGGATGTTTTCGGGGTACGTAGGTATATATAGGAGGAAGAAGTACGTCGGTGGCCGCCCGAGGGGCCCACGAGACAGGGGGCGCGCCCTACAGGGGGGCGCGACCCCCTATCTCATGGGGCCCCTCTGGAGCTTCTTGACTTGCACTCCAAGCTCTCTGGATCACGTTCGTTCCAAAAATCACGCTCCTGAAGGTTTCATTCCTTTTGGACTCCGTTTGATATTCCTTTTCTTCGAAATACTAAAATAGGCAAAAAAACAGCAATATGGGCTGGGCCTCCGGTTAGTAGGTTAGTCCCAAAAATGATATAAATGTGTAAAATAAAGCCCATAAACATCCAAAATGGGTAATATAATAGCATGGAACAATAAAAAATTATAGATACGTGTGAGACGTATCAAGCATCCCCAAGCTTAATTTCTGCTCGTCCTCGAGTAGGTAAATGATAAAAAGAGAATTTTTGATGTGGAATGCTACCTAGCATAATTCATAATGTAATTTTCTTTATTGTGGCATGAATGTTCAGATCCAAATGAATACAAAATAAAAGTTCATACTGATAAAAGAAATAGTAACACTTCAAGCATACTAATCAAAGTAATCATGTCTTCTCAAAATAACATGGCAAAAGAAAGTTCATCCCTACAAAATCATATAGTTAGGCTATGCTTCATTTTCGTCACACAAAGATGTTCCCAACTTCTATACCCCCGATGACAAGCCAAGCAATTGTTTCATACTTAAATAATCTCAAACTTTTTCAACCTTCACGCAATACATGAGCGTGAGCCATGGATATAGCACTATGGGTGGAATAGAATATGATGATGGGGATTGTGTGGAGAAGACAAAAAAGGAGAAAGTCTCACATTGACGAGGATAATCAACGGCTATGGAGATGCCCATTAATTGATGTCAACATGAGGAGTAGGGATTGCCATGCAACGGATGCACTAGAGCTATAAATGAATGCTCAACAAAAGAAAACTAGTGGGTGTGCATCCAACTTGCTTGCTCACGAAGACCTAGGGCATTTGAAGAAGCCCATCGCAGGAATATACAAGCCAAGTTCTATAATGAAAAATTCCCACTAGTATGAAAAGACAACTTATGAGACTCACTATATGAGGAACAAGGTGCTACTTTGAAGCACAATATATGAGACTCACTACATGAAGAACAAGGTGCTACTTTGAAGCACAAGTGTGGGAAAAGAGATAGTAACATTTCCCTTTTTATTTATTTATTCTTTTTTTATTTTTTTATTTTTTGGGGCCTTTCTTTTCTTTTTGGCCTTTCTTTTTTTTTTTTCTATTTTTTTTTCTTTGGGCAATGTTCTAATAATGATGATCATCACACTTTTACTGATTACAACAAAAGGATTACAACTCGAAACTAGAACAAGATATGACTCTACATGAATGCCTCCGGCGGTGTACCGGGATGGTGCAATGAATCAAGAGTGACATGTATGAAAAATAATGCATGGTGGCTTTGCCACAAATACGATGTCAACTACATGATCAAGCAATGGCAATATGACAAAAGTAAGGTATGTCATGATGATGATGATGAGCGGAACGGTGGAAAGTTGCATGGCAATATATCTCGGAATGGCTATGGAAATGCCATAATAGGTAGGTATGGTGGCTGTTTTGGGGGAAGATATAGGGAGTTTTATGTGTGATAGAGCGTATCGTATCACGGGGTTTGGATGCACCGGCGAAGTTTGCACCAACTCTCAAGGTGAGAAAGGGCAATGCACGGTACCGAAGAGGCTAGCAAAGGCGGAAAGGTAAAAGTGTGTATAATCCATGGACTCAACATTAGTCAAAGGAACTCATATACTTATTACAAAAATTTAGAAGTCATCAAAAATCAAGTACTATGCGCATGCTCCTAGGGGGATATATTGGTAGGAAAAGACCATCGCTCGTCCCCAACCGCCACTCATAAGGATGCACAAGCCAAGTACACTTCATGTTTCAAATTTGTTACACAACTTTAACCATACGTGCATGCTACGGGACTTGCTAACTTCAACACAAGCATTCTTTAAATTCATAATCACCCAACTAGCATGACTTTAATATCACTACCTCCATATCTCAAAACAATTATCAAGTATCAAATTGATCATAGCATCCAATTCACTTCCTATGATAGTTTTTATTATACCCAACTTGGATGCTCATCATTCTAGGACCAACTTTATGATCATAGCAAATACCATGCTGTTCTAAAAGACTCTCAAAATAATATAAGTGAAGCTTGAGAGACTAGCAATTTCTTCAAAATTAAGACACCACCGTGCTCTAAAAGATATAAGTGAAGCACTAGAGCAAAAACTATCAAGCTCAGAAGATATAAGTGAAGCACATAGAGTATTCTAGCAAATTCTAATCAAATAGGCTTCTCCCAAAAGGTGTGTACAGCAAGGATGATTGTGGTAAACTAAAAGGCAAAGACTAATATAATACACGACGCTCCAAGCAAAACATATATCATGTAGCGAATAAAAATATAGCTCCAAGTAAAGTTACCAATGGACGAAGACGAAAGAGGGGATGCCTTCCCGGGGCATCCCCAAGCTTAGGCTTTTGGCTATTCTTGAATATCTTGGGGTGCCTTGGGCATCCCCAAGCTTAGGCTCTTGCCACCCTTTATTCCATAGTCCATAAAAGCTTTACCCAAAACTTGAAAACTTCACAACACAAAACTCAACAGGAAATCTTATAAGCTCCGTTAGTGAAAGAAAACAAAACCACCACATAAGGTACTGCAATGAACTCATTCTTTATTTAATTTAAACCTACTGTATTCCAACTTCTTTATGGTTCATAGACTGATTTACTAGCCATAGATGCATTGGAATAAGCAAACAACACACGAAAAACAGAATCTGTCAAAAACAGAACAGTCTGTAGCAATCTGTAACTAACGCAAACTTCTGGAACTCTAAAAATCCTACCAAAATAGGAATTCCTGGACAATTTGTTTATTGAACAGCAGCAAAAAGAATCAACGCAAAATCACGTTCCTGTGATTTAACATAATTATAGTCCTGCGCGCAAAGTTTCTGTTTTTCAGCAGAATCAAATCAACTATCATCGTAGGTTATCCTATAGGTTCTACTTGGCACAAACACTAACTAAAAAATAAAAAAACATCTAAACAGAAGGTAGATGCAAGATTTATTACTAAACAGGAGCAAAAACAAAAAACATAAAGAAAAATTGGGTTGCCTCCCAACTAGCGCTATCGTTTAACGCCCCTAGCTAGGCATAAAAGCAAGGATAGATCTAAGGAGTGCCATCTTTAATTTTCAGTTTTTTAGCGGAGTCATGCTTGAATCCAGGAGGTTCTTTCCGCTTCCCTTCATACTCGGAAGTTTTTAGATCTAAAGAATCCAACCGCTTATTGCAAAGAGTAATCAACATATTCATGCGGTGAAGACTTCCGCTAACACTTTTAAGAGGCTCAAGAGATTTCTGTAAAAAATTTGTTACTTCGCAAATCTTTCCAAACACTTGGGTTTCTTCTTGGGTAGGATCTGATCCTCCCTTTTGAGGTAGTGTTCCCACTATTCCCTCTATAATTTCATGCGCAATACTGGGATCTATCTCAATAAAATTTCCCTTGGCAATGTAATCCAAGAGTTGTCTATGCGTCATGTTTAACCCAACATAAAAATTACGAAGAAGAATTCTAAAGTTCACCTCTAGGATGCAGTTGCGATAAGATTCCATCATCCTATACCAAGCATCTTTTAAGTTTTCTCCTTGCCTTTGCTTGAAGTGAAGAACTTCAAACTCGGGAGACATAGGAGCGGATAAGGAACTAGACATAATGACAAGGCAAACGAGCTCACACACGGCAAATGGAAAAAGGCAAGTGGAAAAGAGAGGAGGAGATTGGGAAAGAGAGGGCGAATAAAACGGCAAGGGTAAAGTGGGGGAGAGGAAAACGAGAGGCAAATGGCAAATAATGTAAATGCGAGGGAGATGGGTTTGTGATGGGTACTTGGTATGTCTTGACTTGATCGAAGACCTCCCCGGCAACGGCGCCAGAAATCCTTCTTGCTACGTCTTGAGCTTGCGTTGGTTTTCCTCGAAGAGGAGAGGGTGATGCAGCAAAGTGTAGCGTAAGTATTTCCCTCAGTTTTGAGAACCAAGGTATCAATCCAGTAGGAGGCTCCTCAAAAGTCTCACGCACCTACACAAACAAACTGAGAACTCGCAACCAATGCAATAAAGGGGTTGTCAATCCCTTCACGGCCACTTGCGAAAGTGAGATCTAATAAAGATAGTAAGATAAGATAAATATATTTTTGGTATTTTATAATATAGATGCAAAAAATAAAGATGCAAATAAAGGTAGTTTGAAAGCAAATATGATAAGAGATAGACCCGGGGCCATAGGTTTCACTAGAGGCTTCTCTCAAGATAGCATAAGTATTACGGTGGGTGAACAAATTACTGTCGAGCAATTGATAGAAAAACGCATAGTTATGAGATTATCTAGGCATGATCATGTATATAGGCATCATGTCCATAACAAGTAGACCGACTCCTGCCTGCATCTACTACTATTACTCCACACATCGACCGACTCCTGCCTGCATCTAGAGTATTAAGTTCATAAGAACATAGTAATGCATTAAGCATGATGACATGATGTAGAGGGATAAACTCATGCAATATGATATAAACCCCATCTTGTTATCCTCGATGGCAACAATACAATACATGCCTTGCAACCCTTTCTCTCACTGGGTAAGGACACCGCAAGATTGAACCCAAAGCTAAGCACTTCTCCCATGCCAAGAAAGATCAATCTAGTAGGCCAAACCAAACTGATAATTCAAAGAGACTTGCAAAGATAACTCAATCATACATAAAAGAATTCAGAGAAGATTCAAATATTATTCGTAGATAAACTTGATCATAAACCCACAATTCATCGGATCTCGACAAACACACCGCAAAAAGAGTTTACATCGAATAGATCTCCACAAGAGAGGGGGAGAACATTGTATTGAGATCCAAAAAGAGAGAAGAAGCCATCTAGCTAATAACTATGGACCCGTAGGTCTGTGGTAAACTACTCACAACTCATCGGAGGGGCAAGGATGTTGATGTAGAGGCCCTCCATGGTTGATTCCCCCTCCGGCAGAGTGCCGGCAAAGGCTCCAAGATGAGATCTCGCGGATACAGAAGGTTACGGCGGTGGAAATTGTGTTTCGTGGTGCTCCTGGATGTTTTCGGGGTACGTAGGTATATATAGGAGGAAGAAGTACGTCGGTGGCCGCCCGAGGGGCCCACGAGACAGGGGGGCGCACCCTACAGGGGGGCGGCCCCTATCTCGTGGGACCCTCGGGAGCTTCTTGACTTGCACTCCAATCTCTCCTGATCACGTTCGTTCCAAAAATCACGCTCCCGAAGGTTTAATTCCGTTTGGACTCCGTTTGATATTCCTTTTCTCCAAAATACTGAAATGCGCAAAAAAAACAGCAATATGGGCTGGGCCTCCGATTAGTAGGTTAGTCCCAAAAATGATATAAATGTGTAAAATAAAGCCCATACACATTCAAAAGGGGTAATATAATAGCATGGAACAATCAAAACTTATAGATACATTGGAGACGTATCAAGGGGGCTTGCCCCCCAAGCCAAGGGGGGCGCCCCCTTTAGGGTCTCCCCCAACCCTAGGCGCATGGGCCCTAGGGGGATGGCTCCCAGCCCACTTGGGGCTGGTTCCCTTCCACATACAGCCCATAAGGGCCCTCCGGGGCAGGTGGACCCCCAGAACCCCTTCGGTGGTCACGGTACAATACCGGTAAACCCCCGAATACTTCAGTTGACCATATATAAATCTTCACCTCCGGACTATTCCGGAACTCCTCGTGACGTCCGGGATCTCATCCGGGACTCCGAACAACATTCGGTAACCACGTACAAACCTTCCCTATAACCCTAGCGTCATCGAACCTTAAGTGTGTAGACCCTACGGGTTCGGGAATCACGCAGACATGACCGAGACAGCTCTCCAACCAATAACCAACAGCGTGATCTGGATACCCATGTTGGCTCCCACATGTTCCACGATGATCTCATCGGATGAACCATGATGTCGAGGATTCAAGCAATCCCTTATACAATTCCCTTTGTCAATCAGTACGTTACTTGCCCGAGATTCGATCGTCGGTATCCCAATACCTCGTTCAAGCTCGTTACCGGCAAGTCACTTTACTCGTTTCGTAATGCATGATCCCATTACCAACTACTTAGTCACATTGAGCTCATTATGATGATGCATTACCGAGTGGGCCAAGAGATACTTCTCCGTCATACGGAGTGACAAATCCTAGTCTCGATTTGTGCCAACCCAACAGACACTTTCGGAGATACCTGTAGTGCACCTTTATAGCCACCCAGTTACGTTGTGACGTTTGGTACACCCAAAGCATTCCTACGGTATCCGGGAGTTGCACAATCTCATGGTCTAAGGAAATGATACTTGGCATTAGAAAAAGCTTTATCAAACGAACTACACGATCTTGTGCTATGCTTAGGATTGGGTCTTGTTCATCACATCATTCTCCTAATGATGTGATCCCGTTATCAATGACATCCAATGTCCATAGTCAGGAAACCACGACCATCTGTTGACCAACGAGCTAGTCAACTAGAGGCTCACTAGGGACATGTTGTGGTCTATGTATTCACACATGTATTACAGTTTCCGGTCAATACAATTATAGCATGAACAATAGACAATTATCATGAACAAGGAAATATAATAATAACCATTTTATTATTGCCTCTAGGGCATATTTCCAACAGTGTCACCCCTCCCCTCCCTCCAACCTATATAGTTCTAGTTCTAATTTGGAGTTGATCTAATTAGAGTTAGTTCCAGTTCTCTCTAATCCTCATAATAGAGAAGCCCCGTGTTGTTCTCTTCTTCTCCCTCTAATTCTCCGATGACGATTAGCTCCGAGCTGTCGAATCGTGAAGCATGTACGCCTGCAATCCGTAGAGAGGTCGTGCTTTCGGTCTTCGGTTCAAGAGATCGTCCGTGAACGATTCGAGGGGCTTCTCGATGATCTACACGAACTCTTCTTCCGTTGCAACTCAGAGTTGGTAACAATCCGATCTTAACCGCTAATGCATCTTCACAGTGTTCCTAGTTCGATTGTAGAATGATTTTTTTATTTTCTACTACGTTTCCCAACATGGGGGAAGCCCGACCATGGCAGAACCGTTTTGCTCCCTGATGAGGGCGTGTTCCTCCTCTTTACCGCATCTCAAGGATGAGGGCACAAATGGCTTTCTCATCCATGTCGGTGTGCCTCCGCTTCTTCGGCTACAAGGGCTACTGTGGCTACCCGCCTTCTCTGTCGTGCATGGTGAGCATGCCACATCATAGCCTCAGATGGGCATGACCCACTAAAGCGTTGACCTCCAACTCAGAGCCCAACACTGTGGGGACGAGGCGCCACCGAAGGGGTTATGCCACCATCCCGTCGTTGCGGCGCCTCAAGTCCCCAACCCCAATGGATCAAAGGTCATTCAGTCGGACACAACGGATTCCCGCCAGGTCGTGTTTGACCGAGGTCCGGCACACTGCTCCTAGAGCAGTGGATAGCCATGTGGATGACCATCTCCTCGTCGTCCCCGCATGGGACGAGGTCCTAGTTGATGAATCTGGAGAGCTCGGAGTCCAATCTACTACCCGGCATGCCAGAGAAGGCTAGGAAATGATGGAACAGAGCGAGGGGCAGAGTGGAGTGGAGTTGACTGGCTTGGTTTCCGTCCGGAATCCGAACAGGGACAATATATGTGGGGTCAGGGTGGCTAGCATGGGTCGGATGGGACGTGCGGGATGTGCCCGAGCGCTTCTGGGCCTCCCCATATAATCCCTGGATATGGGCTGGATATGATGGATGTCATTCAGCCCGGACGTTTAGGGCTGGTATGAGGGGTCCGACTGAGTCGAGTTTTTCTGGCCGGTCAGTCATGGTGTGCATTTGTTTTTTTGTTGATTCAGTTTGTTTTATACGGTTTTTGTACTTCGGTTTATATGATTATATGCATAGGTACAGTTCGGTTTCGATGATAACCATTTACTTTCGTAATAACCAAATTAACCAAAGTCGACGCGAATTTTTGAGCCAACACATAACTTTTCCACGTGTAAATATGTGATATATATCACAATGAGAAAAAAAAAATCAGAAATGGATAAAGAAGGGACGTTGGATAAGCAGTCAGGCTAATCACATAAAATGGAGCACTAAATGGGCTAGAAAGTATTGTACTATACCAACCCATTATGCTCTCGAACCCAAAAGGCCTCAATTTTGGTTATTTCGGCTTAACCAAATGGTTTTTGGTTTCTAAGCTGTCGGGACCCCGATCCAAGGTCACACAGATCTAGCAGGTAAAACATCATATCACTTTGCGGCCTCACACATGGTAACCCACGGCTGCCACCTTACCTTGGCCGGGACCGTTTGCGTCTTTTGGCTTACTATATGATTGTGTCGCTAGCATCCATATGACAGAGATTCCGGGTACATGACTATTTATAGACCAAGGTGGCATAGTCGTACAGGGGCTGACATAGGTGACCCAACAATGCATGTGTCGGTCATCAACGTACGAACCAAAGTCATAACATGCTACAAGGACTTAAAGGAATAACGTGTGAGATTTTCCCCTAGGGGCAGACACAAGAGCAAAGAAGGATACATGTCGGTCAATCCATGTGTTTTGGAGCAGTAGTGAACTACCAAGGCTCAGTGAAAGCACTAGGAGGCATTTCCCTGTAAGAAAGGCAGTGAGGCCGCACCGCCCGTTTGCACTGAGGCACGGCGAACCGAGCCGCTCGAAGGCCTCCGGGAGACGGCGCAGCCCACCACGCTAGCCACGAGGATGCAGAAGACGACAATGATCCTTAGCCTCAGCGAGCCCGCCTTGCCCTGCTCCTCACCGCCGGTCTTGCACTCGCACTTCACACGGGCAGGCAGAGGGAGTGAAGAGAGGACAATGAGGAGGGGCGGGGGGGGGGGGGGGGGGGGGAGGGGGGGGCGTGGATGATGGGGGCCAAGGTGGGCGTGGGTGGCGGAGCAGCAAAAATGTACTCGAGCCCGTTTCGATGGAGTATATTTACTCCTTCTGTGCGGGTCGGAGTAAAATTTATTCTCTCTTATACGTTTTAGGATCGGTTACGTGCGGTATAAGGGAGTAAAATTCAATATATTCTCCACTAACATCGGATAAGGGATCGGTTAGAAATGCACTTAATTCCTGCGAAAATTATTGTACGTAGACGTTGGCGAGATTTTCCAGAGCAGCTCGATCATCAATACACACAAAAATCTTTCTGTGCAACTTTCTGGGCTGGGCTAGAGATCTAGGGTAATGAATCTACCAAATAAAATGGACTGCGACGGAGTGAAACCTACGTTTAAGTTCCCCGGCCGGCACCAACTTGCTCGATCTGATTGTTTATCTCTCCATTCTTTGGATTTTGCTTAATCCGTGGAAGGTTCTGGATCCCTCAGAGACACCAGCCGTACTGCATGCAATTACTTACTGGACTTTTACAGGGTGTAAACGCGGATCGACCAGCGACTGACGAGAAGTACAACGAAGTCTAGTCTGTCCAAGGATTTAAATTACAGCTTGGGTCATGACTCATGAGACAGTACAAGTAGTATGTTCTAGAGAGTGGCCCTTGGAGGGGTAGACAAGCCGCACGTCTATTGATTTTTGTAATGTTTGCATTGGTGCGTCCACATTAAGTAATCTGAGGTGTCTGTTTTTACGGTTACCTCGCTAGCGCCGCATGCAGTTCAAATGCCTCTTTCCTGCGAATAGTAACGATTTGTTTGCCCGATCTGGTCATGTAGTTAATCATCACAATACTTGCACTTTCAAACTAGCAGCATTTATCAAGATAAATTATATTTTTAGGTCTAGCAACAGCATCATCGATGTTTTTGGTGGCGTCCTTGTCCAAAGATCTTTGCCTGCCACCTTCAGGCCAAGACCACCGTCGCCTTATTTTTGGCATCACATGTCAGCATGGCCTGGTCGGCCATGCATGCCCCCGGCGGAGGCTGCAAGAGGCATTCTTTACATACTAGTGAGGATAGCTCACGCACCAACGCCTACATGTTTGTTTACATGCAATTTCCATGAAAAAACTTGTGTTCTAGGTATTCCTTCGGCAGCTGCAAGGGGCGCGATTGATGGTCATCTCCATTGAAGCAGCTGGCCGGCCGGCCTGAGACGAGGAAAGCTACTTTTTTTAAAAAAAGAGGATGACCCCCGGCCTCTGCATCTGGACGATGCATACGGCCACTTTATTAATTATTCTCACAAGACCTTACAAAGTAATACCACGGTAAGCCTAAAGCTGCCGTCTAAGCAACAGACTGTCGCTACACCTATCCAGTTGATGAAGGAGCGCAGATAGCCTGGGCCTAATACCAAACAGACATCGCAGCCAAACCTAACATCTAAGACCCGAGGACCCATCCAGGACGCCTGCCGGGCATGGGTCTTGCCGGTCCGGCGTGCTCTCAGAGGCCGCCGCCGCCAACTGCCACCGCTCCATCTTCAGAACTGTACTGATGCATCAACCTTGCTCGGTCTAGCTATCGTCGACGCCACCACGGCGCCCAACGGCACCTCCTCCCTGCGTGCAAACAGCTGAGCACGTCGCGGTCGCCACTGATACACCTCAGCACCATGCTGCCAAGTACCACCAGCCGATACAGCTTGAAGTCTTTGGAGAATCTGTCGTGCGTAGCACCTGCCGACCAGGCATGACAAAGCGTAGCACCTGTCAGTCAGGCATGACTTGACATCTCCACCGAAGCTCCGTGCAAGACGAAGCCGCTCCACCTCCTGCCTCTGACTTCCAGCGCTGCTCCAGAAACGATGCTCCAAGAGAGAAACGACATCGTAGTGCCGCCATCGTCCGATCTGGAACACCAGATCCTAGGGTTTCCCCAGAGCAGCACGAGTGGGTCGACAGTAGTTACACGACGATGCCTCCATCAAGGCAACGGCGTAGAACGCCGCCATCGCCTGCCAACGGCTCGGTTTTCACCGGCAACCATGTTTCCCCAACTCGCAGCCGGGACTAGATGATGGATCCCGAGATCCGATCACCAAGCCTCTGGCCGGCCATCTCTGACGAAGAAGATGACCACCACCATTGGCCAGCGAGACGACGCGAGATGAAGTAGGGCGCTGCCAGCGTGCGTCCTGGCCAGCACCACCGGCACTCGGTCCGTCCCGGACCACGCCTCATGACCGAGGGCAACGGCAAGCACTGCGCCGACGAGGACGCGGACCGGAAGCCCAGATCTGGTCCACCCGCGTGCCGCCACGTGGCCACCACCAAGCGCCATTCAGTGGCAGCCCCGCCGCCATGAGGGACGCCGCCCCACGGGCAGCAGGCACCACGCCAGCCACCAGTGGAACTCCGTCGCGTGCCACCGGCCGCCGCGAGATCGGCATCGGCCGCCGCGAGATCTGCGCGAGAACGACGAGGACGCCCCACCGCCACCTTCCTTGGGGACCACGTGGGCTTCGCCGGTGTCCCCTCCGGCGGCGGCGAAGCGGGGGAGGAGCGGGGAGGGGCGGCTGGCGGCGAGGTTAGGGTTTCCCCCTAGGATAGGTTTCAAAGTATTCGTGTCTTGAATGTAGAAAGTTATGTTTGGGAGTCCCATTTGAGGCGCGGATGGTGACCTGACCTAACCTAACCCATGGCACGGCATGCACATCGGATTATCCGCTGTTAAAAGGTAAAAATAAGCTGCAGATGATTTGCCCATTGGTATAGTCTTTTTTTGAGGGGACCCATTGATATAGTTTACTCATAGACGATGACTGCCTCAGAAAAATTATGAATTAATATCACAATTAGTACATAAACTTGTACCGGTGGGAACGGAATCATACAAAAACTAAAAAACCCCATAAAACTGGTACAACAACTTACCTAACAGCACAAATTCATACAATTTCCGTCAAATATAACAGCGCACCCTGCCCTGTCGTTAACTGCACCTGTGTGCGTTCTCCATCTGTCCTTATGGCCCACCTGTCAGTGGCATAAATAAAGAAATAGAAAACACAAAATGTGCACAACAGAAACAAGGATTCGAACCTGAGACGTTCCGACTTGCATCTCTGCCGGGCAACCAACAGAACAGCAGCTCATCATTTGCTCTAAACATCAATAATAGGCATTTCCATATTAATTCTGTAGGACTATATACGTAAACAGAAACTAGCTTTGCCATCGGTTTCGCGTCCTGTATTCGCATTTGCATAGGGATTGGTGTACATCATGGGGGAGGACTGCAAGCGAAAAACATTCCGAAATTTCGTTGTTTTTTTTTTGCCCGAAAACTTCCAAGCTATTAATTTGTGTATTGTTTCGAAATTTTTTGGTATTAACTTTTCTTATTTTAGCCTCGTCTCCAGTGGCCTTAGGGCCATGGCGGAGCGGTGGATCCCTGTCCTTGCCGGCGGGAGGGTTCCGTTTTTAGATGTTTCTTCAAGCTTTGTTAGGGTTTGTGTCCTGCTCAGGAAGACGAGACGGCGGCGGCTCCCTGAAGATGGAATAAGGTCTTCCCCTCCTAGCCCCCGTTCCGGTGGTTGTGTCTAGCATCGTCGGTGGGCGTATGGAGGGGTGTCTCCGGTAGATCTATCCTTGGTGGATTTGCTCGGATCTGGTCGTAGTTCGTCTACGTTTGTGTTTCTTCAGGTTGGATCCTTCCGATCTACGCTACTCTTCATCGGCGGCGGTTGTTGTTCTGCTGCGCTGGTCCTACGGGACCTTAGCACGACGATTTCCCGACTATCTACTACAACAAGTTTTGCCCGGATCCAACGAGGGAGGGGCGATGACAGCGGCGCGCCTTCGGCTCGCTTCAGTGCTTGTAGTCGCTAGGTGGTCTACGAACCTGGATGTAATTTTTCTTATTTATGGTGTTCATTGTATTGCCATAATTGAAGATGAATAGATTGGAAGTTTTCTCGCAAAAAATAACTTTTCTTATTTTTTTATTATTATTATTAACTTTTCAAGGAGAAATCGTCGCTGTTGGAAAGTCGTTCACTTAGTCCGGTGGTATGATGATCTCCTCGCCTCATTTTTTTGCACGATGATACATATCTCGTTAATAAAATAAAAATTCAGTTACAAGCCACATAAACACCAACATTACAGACCGAAAAGATAGGATAATCCTACGCAAAAAACCAGCGCCTGTCCCTCTCCAGCAAGGAAAAGGACGCATATCACCTCTTCACCCTAACTCGACGCGGCTCCATCGATGACCAACAGCTTTACAGACCTCTAAAGTAGTTTGCCTAAGGTAAAACCATTGACGTTGAAAGAATCAGACCGGGGCATCGTGTCCCCGGACACGCCATCAAACTCCAGAACTGACACCCCCGCATGACTACGACGTCGGAGGAGGAAATCAGAACTGACAGCCTCCAACCACCAACCCAGCACAAGATGCACCTTCTTCCGGCTGTCACATGCGTAGAGAACCGTCTGCACGTACTCGTGAACAACAAAACTTCCCTGCTCTACCGTGACGACGGAGAGAACGTCGTAGCAATGGGGATAGAGCATAATGATAGGCACACCTAAAGGGATCGACGCCGCCTCCTCGTCGACACCATCCATGAACGCTAACGCTGCCAATGTTTTATAGTCTCATCCCGATCACAGAAACTACACCTAGTAGGTCCTGTTCAATTACGCTTTAATAAATTGTCCTTGGTTAAAATAACTTGTTTGTGGACAAACCACATAAACACTTTTATTTTCAAAGGAACTTTGACATCCCAAACATGCTTGGAAGTAGGAATGGAGCTCGAATCAATAACATCAATATACATTGATTTAACTGTGAATACTCCAGACTTAGTCAGTTTCCAGCGTAATTCATCAGGTTGTTGGGAAAGCCGGACCTCCATCAGTCTCCTAACTAGACGGAGCCATTCTTCCCAACGATTGCCCGCCAGCGTCCGTCGGAACTGAATATTAAGGGGGGTAGTTTGAAAAACCGAAGCTACGAACACCTCACGTCGTTGAACAATATGGTACAACGAAGGGTATTGGATGGCCAAGGGTGTCTCGCCGAGCCAAGTATCCTCCCAGAAACATGTGCGAGTACCGTTGCCAATAACAAACTTTGTCCTATTAAACATAAGTTGTTTGACTTTCATTAGTCCTTTCCAGAAGGGTGAATCCGTCGGCCTGACTGAAACCTGGGACAGAGTTTTTGTCTGCAGATACTTGCTGCGAAGGATTTGAGCCCACGTGGCATCAGTCTCTGAATAGAGCTTCCACAGCCACTTGCTGAGAAGGCATCTATTCTTGACTTCAAGGTTTTCTATACCAAGACCCCCTTGGTCTTTCGGTCTACAAATGATATCCCATTTAGCAAGCCTGTATTTTCTTTTGGTCTCATCACTCTGCTAAAAGAACCGCGATCGATAGAAGTCCAGTCTCTTCCGAACACCAACTGGGACCTCAAAGAACGATAGGAGAAACATAGGCATACTCATGAGCACCGAGTTAATCAGGATTAATCGGCCTCCGTATGACATGAGCTTACCCTTCCAGCAACTCAGTTTCTTCTCAAATCGGTCCTCGATGCACTTCCATTCCTTGTTTGATAGCCTACGATGGTGGATTGGAATACCTAAGTATGAGAAAGGTAACTCTCCCAACTCGCACCCAAACAATTACCTATACACATCCTGTTCGTCTTTGGCTCTACCAAAACAGAACAACTTGCTCTTATTAAGTTAATCTTCAGCCCGGTCAATTGTTCAAAAAGGCACAACACCAGCTTCATATTTCTTGCCTTGGCCAAGTCATGCTCCATAAATATGATCGTGTCATCAGCGTATTGAAGAATGGAAACACCTACCAATCCACCTACTTGACCTCTTTCCTTAGCCCTACCTATCAAAATTGCTAACATATCCACGACAATGTTAAACAAGATAGGGGACATCGGATCTCCTTGTCTTAGGCCTTTATGTGTCTGGAAATAATGACCTACGTCATCATTTACTTTAATTCCCACACTACCTTTTTGCGTAAATGATTCCACCTGTCTGCACCAGGCTTCATCAAAACCTTTCATACGCAATGACTGTTGGAGGAATGGCCATTTGACCTTATCATACGCTTTCTTGAAATCCACCTTAAAAATTACTCCATTTAATTTTTTGGAGTGGATTTCATGGAGCGTTTCATGCAGGACTACCACCCCTTCAAGGATATTTCTATCCGGCATGAAAGCAGTTTGGGACTGTTGCACCACAGAATGCACAATCTGTGTAAGCCTATTAGTCCCGACCTTGGTAAAGATTTTGAAACTAATATTGAGGAGGCATATCGGTCTGAATTGCTCAATCCTCACAACATCCGTTTTCTTAGGCAGCAATGTAATAGTTCCAAAATTCAAGTGAAATAATTGAAGCTGTCGCCATCCGGTCCGGGCGCCTTATTGTTTTTCATCTGTGTAATAGCCTCAAACACCTCCTTCTCAGAGAACGGTGCCACCAGAATGTCATTTTTGGCAGCCCAAAGTTGAGGCACATCCTCAGTCCTAGACTCATCTAGGGACACGCAATTATCCTCCGGCGGTCCAAATAGCTTCTTGTAAAACTCGGTAATATATGTTTTTAGGTTATCCTGACCTAAGATCGTGCCCTCATCTTGTTCTAGTTGAAAAATGCGCTTCTTTCGGTGCTTGCCATTAGCAATTAAATGAAAGAATTGAGTATTGGCGTCCCCTTGGACCACTTTGCGTACTTTAGCACGCAAAGCCCACTTCAATTCTTCTTCACGGAGCAGCTCTTTCAGCCTCTTCTCCGCCTCAGATTTAACCTGAAGCTCAGCCGGCAGCAAAATCATAGATTCGGCCTTTATGTCTAGGGCCTGTATAAGAGAAAGGAGTCTGTCCTTTTCAATCTTATACACACCACTTAGGTGCTTAGCCCAGCCTCGTAAGAAGCTTCTCAAGTGCCTAATCTTATTCTGCCAACGATCGACCGCAGTCCTACCTCCCACACCTCTATCCCATTCCCTGGCAATCAAGTCCAAAAACCCCTCTCGTTCGAACCAGGACATCTCGAAAGAGAAGGTATTTTTGTTACCCACGTGATTAGGCTCCCCTGAATCCACGAATAAGGGTGTGTGGTCAGAAATTCCCCTCGAAAGAGCTTGCACCGTAACCAGAGGGAACTTTTGTTCCCACTCCACGTTCGCGAGAACTCAATCAAGTTTTTCATAAGTTGGATTTGGCAGAGCATTAGCCCAGGTAAACTTTCTACCAGAAAGCTCAATCTCCCTCAGATCCAAGCTTTCGATAATGGTATTAAACATGAACGACCATCTGCCGTCAAAATTACCATTATTTTTCTCCTCTCTCCTCCTAATGATATTGAAATCCCCTCCAACCAACAGTGGAAGCTGCTCCGACCCACAGATTCGAACAAGGTCCGCCAGAAACTCTGGTTTAAGTTTAGGCTGTGCGGCACCATACACCGCCACCAAAGCCCAGTTGAAACCATCTGTTTTAGACCTGACTCGAAACTTGACCGCGAAGTCGCCCATCACTACACTTCGGACTTCAAGCGAGTCGCATCTCACGCCAAGTAAGACGTGCATGCATGTAAATGAAATTGGCCCGAGCTGTCATGGTCGAACCAATCGTAATGCAGAAATTTTGCTTTCCCTCCACATGACATGTGGGACCTACACCACCAACATATTATTGTAACACACGGCGAAAGTGACTACATGAAGGTCGGGCTCCAGGGGGAGTCCGGTTTCAAAATACCACACTTTCACAACACAAAAAAAATTGAAAAAAAAGATGTACATACAAATGTATAACACATTCGACAAAAAATTCATAACAGTATGCTTTCCTATGTGGCGTAGGCTGAACTAATTGTTTTTTGTTGGGCCGGATTTTCTTTTTTGTAGCCTGCAAATCATAATATTTCCAAACAAAAAAAATTATAGATCGGTCGCGAATATGTATAAGTTTTCACAGAATTGTTTCTATTTTTTTTAAACCTGGACATATCATTTTGATTTTATTATAAATAACAGGTTTCACACGAATCCTATTCGCTTTCTTTTACGGACGGGTCCTTTTCTCATTGAGATATAAGTAAACCTGCCTCGAGCTGAGCAAGATTCCGCGCGAGAGCTTCAAACCTGAATGTATGTAGATCGAATCCCTCCCCTGCACCATTTTACATTTCTGTTTCTTTCTCTGTCCCTCTGACGAATGGGACCCAACCATTTAACGGGGAGAGCGCCGTGCAGTTAACGATCGGAGATGGTGTGCTGTTACATTTGATGGAAATTGTATGAATTTGTGCTGTTAGGTAAGTTGTTGGACCATTTTTGTGGGGTTTTCTAGTTCTTGTATGATTCTGTTCCCACTGGTATAAGTTTATGTACTAAATGTGGTATTAACTCAAAAATTATAGTACTAACGAGATGGTGATGATGAGCTGATGACCTTGGTTAAGTCGATGAAGAAATTGATTGTAGGTAATGCACGCATGTGGCCCTCGTATTCAGCAACATTATATATTACCCCTGGAACATTCTAGTCTTGCACGACGATAACTGATTAAGTAATACTTGCTAATGCCAATTTGGGACAAGTCAGATAGAGGAAATAGATGAGTGATTGATACCCTAAGCTTATCTCCGAAGATATTTCTGCATGCACCGTCGAATAAGCTTCTTCGATCTCTACCTTATTAAGCAGTAACCCATGCGCGAATTACCATACTAGCACCATGTAATCATTTATAGCATCTTACACCACAAAAAGATGAGAGTAATTTAGCTATCAGACCATGAAAAGTTAACGGCTCAGATCAATTTGGGACCATTTTAAAAGACCTTGTTTCCGAAACACTTTTTCTTGGATTCAGATGCACAACTCAGAAGTCGTGATAGAAACTCTATCGGTTGACAATGCCCTTCCTACAAGCTAGCCATTAGGGCATCTCTAGCCAATCCCCTAAACTTTAGAGCAGTAAACAGCCAAGTATCTTCAGAGGAAGTAAAATTTTATTTGGCCGGGCCTAGCCGATCCCCTATAGTTGCAGGAGTAAAAAAAAATTCCTCAATTATTTTAGCTCACCTGCATGAACTTCAAAAAACTACTTATTATATCATCAATCATTTAAATATTTTGAAAACAAACATGCAAAACATATAAACCATTAGGTTTCATGGATCGAGATATTAAAATTTAAACATGTATAGTTCATCCAAAAGGCATCACATCGATCAAGTTTGATCCAAAATCACCACAACATAGCATGTTTTATATCGCGGATTGAGGCCAACTGTAGGCATGCACGATCTCAAACACCAACCTCGCCAATAAAGTCATCACCGCCACCACCATCCATATGGCCACCCCCCACCACCATCCTCTTGACCACCACCATCACCGCCCACCATCCACACGTCCACCACCACCACCATTCCGGAGAGAGACCTCCATTTGGGTCAAGATCTCCTCATGAGTGAGCTTGCAAAATTTCTTTGGGATATCATCCATTTGGTTTGGGTTCATGAACATATGATCGATAGCACGGTCTTTGCATTTCTTTGCATTTCATAGCCTCTCCTCCTCGAGTAGCTAGCCTATGCTCCTCCACCTTCAACTTTCTCTCTTCGGCCGTCAACTTGGATTTTCACTTCTCATCCTCCAACATCTTGAGCTCATTCCATCTCGTTGTTTTCTCTTCTTTACGTTCGGCCGCCAACACTTTCTTGGTTTCAATCATGGCCACAAGTTCATCCTTCTATGCACCACTAAATGTTCCTCTCCTCTTTCTCTCTTTTGCAATTTTGTTTTGATCCGAACTCTTGCTAACATCTTCATCCTCCTCGTCATAATCCTGAACCGGTATGATCAACCTTGATCACTTTGGAGAGGTCTCATCATTTCTCTTAATCCACTTCTCATTAATTACAAGCTCTTTGTAGTAATGATACAATGTGAAGGGCTTGTGGCTGAACTTCCTATTTCTTTGTTTGAAGAGATCTTGGATGATAGGGCCATATTCAATGACTAGCACACCGCTCGGTGGTGCATGATTCACTTGATCAATGCAACTGGACCATCGGTTGCATTCGTCTTGCATGGTACCCCAACGATGGCCAGGGAAAGAGCACTCGTACCCAACCACTGCTAGGGTTTCTCTTGCCTCTCGCCGGCGCCGATGCTGGTCCACGTCGTCTCCTATGGCTTTAGGGTCATGGAGGCATGGTGGATCACGTCCCTTGCCGGCGGGAGGGCATCATTTTTTGATGTTTTTCTGAGTTTTCTTAGGGTTTGTGTCCTTAGAGAGACAATGCGGCCACGAAGAGTGTGTGGAGGTTTGTCTCCGACGGATCTCGCAGGAATCCATCGGCATTTGTCTTCGGTGGATCCACGTGGATATGGTCTTTATTCGTGTGTGTTTTTGTGTCTACAGGCTGGATCCTTCTAATCTAAACTTCTCTTCAACGACGACGGTTGTTGTTCTGGTGCGCTGGTCCTTTAGGGCCTTAGCACGACGACTTCCTGGTTGTCTACTACAACAAGTTTTGGCTGACATCAGTGAGGAAGGGGCGAAGACGGCGGCACGCCTTCAGTGCTTGTAGTCGTCTCTAGGTGGTCCACGGATCTGGATGTAATTTTTATTATTTCTGGTATTCGTTGTACTATCATGATTGATGATGAATAGATAGGAAAGTTTTCTTGTAAAATGAAAACTAACCTTTTTACTCCCCTAGAGCTTTTTAGGGGGGGGGGGGGGCGTTAGAGCTGCGCTTAGAGCATCTCTAGCCGAACTTGACAAATCTAGTCCCTCAAACACCCGCGGATGCGATCGGGTGCGTCCACGGACAGTGACCGGTCACGCCTCAAATTAGCTACTCTGCATCCGAATCTCTCATATTTGAGCCCCTAGATCCATAAAAAGCATGCAAAAGAAATCCTATGTACTACCCTAGCTAATCTTCGTCATCGGAAATGTCCACGATGTCGGTGCCAGGCGCCGGGTGGACGGTCGGGGCTCCGGCTCCTACTCCTCCTCCTCGACTTCATCCATGTAGGCAAACATCTCCTCCTCCTCCGTGGCGTGCTGCGCGGCAGTACCCCCCTCTCGCTCTCACATCGATCGCCTCCGCCCGACAAGGCCGCTGTGGTTAGTGTTCCTCCCCCGCCGCCTCACCCCCATCGATGGCGGCGCCGCCGCCACACCCCAGCCACCACGCGACGCCTCTCGCCTCCTACAACGCTCCAGCAGCCCCGTAAGTCCCCCCCTCTCTTCCTCCCTATGCGCGTGCCACTAGCTCCGATCAATTCGCCGCCGCGGCTCTCGCCATGTCCTGGGATTTCGCATGGTGGAAAGGGATTTAGGGATTGTGCCGTGGCTCTCACCATGTCTGTTTATGTGTTGGATTGGCTGCTGGATATTAGATAGTTTATTGTTCATGCTTATGTTGCAAGTTTCACACCCTACCCTGCCTGTCAAGTGTTCTCGGCTCTATGGGCAAAATTTTGGCCAGAATTTGAACTGAACTACAATTCTCTATTAGGTTTATGATCAAGTGATTAGGTCTGGCTTAAATTTTCCAAGTAAAATTGCAACAAAAAATTGCAAGTGATTAGGTTTATGAACAAGTGATTAGGTTTGGCAAAAAATTTCCAAGTATACGCTTCAAGTCACTGAACCCGCAGTCAGAAATAGATTGATTGTAAGTAAGTGAACGAGATGGTACCTGTGCGACGCCTGCTTCCCGCCGACGGTGGGCACGTGAGACGGCTTCTCCATGGCTTGCAGGGTCGCTGTGGTTGGCTAGGACGGCTGGGTGGCGGTCGGAGACGGCTAGGCGAGGCGAGAGGACGCTGGGGTGGGAGTGGGTTGGTTGCCGGGTGTGATTAGGCTCCAGATTAACCCTAGACTGTGGTGGTTGCTGCCTCGGAAGGTTTGTCCCGCCCAGCCGGTGGCCCGGCGCCGATGATATGGATGCGTGGTAGGACCCACGACACGGGACAGGGGAGGAAGAGGGAGACTACTTTGCCTTGTGCGGGAAGTGGTGAGTGGTCATCCAGAGGCGTTGACTGCCTTGTTTTGTTTTCGTGATGATGAAGCCGCACCGATCCATCCCTAGTGCGAATTCTATCTTTCATATATTTGAACTTCATTAAGATTCACCTAGTTTATGTTAAAAACAATAGAGTACTGGTAGTATTCATAACATCGAATATACTCCCTCCGTTTCTAAATATAAGACTTTCATATATTTAGACAGAGACAAAGGGAGTATATAGAATGAAAATATGATTTAGTATGCATCTAATAAAACTAATTTGGTGTTTTAAATGTCTGGTCGGACCGAAAAAAGTTTGATTTAGGAAAAACAAAAAACTTCAAATCCACAGTCACGGACATAAAGAAATTCAGTAGACTGGCGGTAAGAAACTGAGTGATAATTTTTTGGGTTACATGATCTCTATTATGTTATTGTCTAAACTGAACTACAATTTAGTTGTTATTTTGCTTGCCATGACCTGATGTGTATTCTCTATGGTGTGAACCTGATGTTTCCTATTTTCCTATGTATATTATTCACAATCTGTCAAATTCTAGCCAATTTCCTATTTTCCTGATGTGTTAGTAAGTTAATTGAAAACTTTATGTTTACTTTTTGGATCATTAATCGTTCAATCATATTGCTTTAAGGAAATGGCGCCACCACCACCACCACCATGTCGACTGTGCAAGTCAAGATGCACCGGCAACCTTGCAACTGGCACGTTGTTCGGCATCTACTTCCAGTCTAGTTTTCTTCATGCGGCGGTAACAAATTATATGAAACTTGTAACCACTATTTTATTTTTAGTGTTATTGACATTAATGCATCATGTATATATCATTTTGTTTTTTGTACACAGATCGTCCCATGCAATGTGAGGTTGGAATTCAACAAGCTAACCGGAGACACTGTGACCTTTGAGGCTCCTGGGGGCCCCTACACTATGGAGGTCGAGAAAGGACGCAATATGTCGCAGGACATGGATGGGTCCGTTTTCTCGCCCGCATGGGTCTCACTGGTGGTGAGTTGATCAGCTTCTCCTTTAGAGCAGAAAGACCCAAGCTGGCCATCATTTATGTCCACAAGGGGGAACATGATGAAGATGATGAGGATGATGAGGACCAACTTGATGAAGCCATCTTATTTCAAAAAATGAGGCTGAGCGAGGAGGAGGTGTGCAACCTATGGGACATAATTCCGCCACGTGCCGACTTCGTCGGGGTGCCATTCGTGACCCGCCTGACAAGTACCATGGTTGATCGGCATGTCATGGTATGTTGCATTTACTGTAGTAATTTGATGATATGCTTTATTGTAGAGTCCAATGATATGTTGTGTAGAAGCTAGCCGATGATATGCTTTAGTGTAGAGAGTCCGATGACATGCTGAAAAGGATCGAGATGGACCTAGAGGGGGGGGGGTGAATAGGTACAATTACAAATTTTAATTATTACTAAGCAATTTTAGGCAATAATGCAGAATATGAGAGTGAGCCTAACAATTGCAAGAGTAGTACTAAGTGCTAAGAAAGTAACACGAGTATGAAAAGAAGCAAGCACAATATGAAATAAGTAAGTGCTAAGAGACAAGTAACCACAAGTTGGGAGTTAGGGTTAGGAATAACCGTAACTCCGGGAGACGAGGATGTATACCGATGTTCACTTCCTTGGAGGGAAGCTACGTCACCGTTAGAGAGGTGGATGTTACCATGAAGGCACACCAACACCACGAAGGCTCACCCTATTCTCCCTTTGAGACAACACCACAAAGGCGTTTCTCAACCACTAGTAGTAGACCTTGGGGTGGTCTCCAAACCCTCACAAACTTTTCCGGGGGTAATCACAAAGGTCGATTCCTATCCGAAAGACTCCTACCGTCTAGGAGTCTCCAACCTCCAAGAGTAACAAGAACGATGGGGAAAAGCTCAAGACTTGCTCAAATCACAAATTCCTTTGGTGCAAAGAAGGGGAAGGAGTGGATCTATCACTTGATTGGAGAACTTCTCTCAAAGGTTCCTAAATCCCTTGGGGATCTAGGATTTGGTGTGGAGGATTGAAAGAGAGAGTGAAAAGTGTTCTTGGCAAGCTCAAAGTGAATGGTCAACCTCATCCCATGGAGGGGAGAGGTATATATATAGTAGGTGTGGAAAAAGTGACTGTTTGGGCCACTTAAGTGCACATGAGGGTTCGGACGTCCGGACAACCCCAGACGTCCGGCGGCACAAGTATGTCCGGACGTCCGACAGTTATCGGTCGTCCGGCCACTGGGAACAAATAAGCCACGGATCTGTGCACAGCACACGGACGTCTGAGACGTGTTGGTCGTCCGGAGCCCGGACGTCCGAAGAGGCCCGGAAATCCGTAAATATGGTTCTGTGGTGGAAATATTGGACGTCCGAGACGTGCCGGTCATCCGGGGTGGTCCGGAAATCTGTAAATAACGTTCTGTTGGTGAAACACCAGACGACCGTAGAGAGCCGGACGTCCGGACAGCTGAGAGGGATCGGACGTCCGTAGAGTACCGGACGACCGGAGAGAGAAAAAAAAACTGGAGTTGTGAATTTGAGCAAATCTTTCACTAGTTCCAACGATCCCCTCTTAATAGTGCGGGATCCCTATACTCAAGAACAAACCGTAAACAAAGCCAAGGCTAATGTCTTGTGTTTCCAATCTTGAGATGTATGCATTTGTCCCTAGTCATGATCCACACACGGCCTTCGAGACATAATCCTTTGATATACTTGATAAACATGATTAGTCCCAACATACATGTTCACATCAACATCAAAATATGATTAAGGGCATGATTGCACTTTCAATCTCCCCTTTTTGTAGTTGATGAAAACATATATGCACACACATAAATCTAAAAATCTAAACACCGAAAGTATTGAGAGAGCCCCCCCTCAATATGAGACCATAGAGAATAAACATGAAGAGAGCTCCCCCTCAATATGATACCAACACAACCAAATCTCATACACAAGATAATCAAAGACAATAAGCTCCATATAGGTTTATCACTCATAGCATAGAACATAAGTTTCTACAATCTCATAACATGAGTTCAATACAAGCTAATCAATAACATAGCATATGAGTTCGATTACAGCCTACTCCCCCTTGGCATCAAATACCCAAAAGGGGTGCATAACAGCATCAGAGAGCATCATCATCATCATCATGTGCACCACTGCCACCAGCCTCGTCAAAGAACTCAGCCCATTCAGGACCCGAGGGAAAACCAAAATCAGAAGGTGGCTCATCAGGAAAGCGGTCATCATCACTCACATCGAACACTCCGGAGTCTCTCAGACGAGTCTTCAGAGCATTCTTGGAGGTGATAAGGCGCGTGACAACAGCGTGGTTTTGGGAGCAGTTAAACGAAACAACCTTCATCAAGGCAGAGTGGGCCTTCCCCACAAAGCGCGCAATGCGACCAAAGGGTGCAAATCCGGAGGGAGCAGAATGAGGGATGCTAGCAACAGTGCGGCACGGATGAGCAGAAGAGGCAGAGTCCTTGGGAACATAGTTATCAGCCATGTGTGGGGGAATGACCCATTTCTCATGCAAATGAGTGCGGGCAATAGGAAATGAAGCCACACTCTCGATGAAAGCCTGAAGAAAGGGAGCATGAGGAAAGGCCCGCTTGTGCTGAAGCGAAGCGAGGCGAATCTCATGCCATAGAAAATGAGGCACATTGATCTTCCCTTTGGGAGCCGTATAAAGGCGATGCGTGAGATCGATGCAGTAGCTACTGCAGGACCCCTTGTCACCCATCTTAGGATAAATGGTGTGAATGGCACACTGATAGATAATGAAGAAAGGAGCACGCCAAATGGAAACTTGGTTAAAACCCTTATGTTTCTCATCATTAGTTAGTTGGGAAATGGGTTTGATAAGATCAGCACATGCATCAGGGCCCTTTGGTCTATGGTCGGGGTCATCATTGTGAATTTTGAACCCGGTGTCAGGAAAACCAAGGGCATTAACAAATTGCGAGTAGGATGCCGAGAGCTTTGTGTCGGCGGTCATCCAAGTAACAGTGTTATTTGGACCAGAAAAGCATGTGGCATAAAATTGATGAATGGCGGCTTGGTTAAAGTCATGTTGAAAAGCAAATGGGGCAGCAAGATTGGAGGACTCAATGAGCTCAATAACCCCGGAATATTTTTCCGGATGAGTACGGATATGCTCTAAATCAATGCACAAATGCACAGAGAGACCCTTAGGAATGATGATAGTGGTAAAAATGTCAGCTTGGACATTAGTGCGAAAACGAGGATCCCTAGAGTCACAAGCAACCGTGAATTGATCAACATCACGACGCAACTTAAGATAGGAGGCAGTGGGAACAACGTTGAACCTCTTAACGTGACGGTCTTGTGCTAGAGGAGGTTCAAGTGAGATACGACGAGCATCACCATGAGGTTGGACCGGAGGAGGAGGAGGCTGGAAGGTGGGCCGACGAGTTCCCGACTTGGGTGCGAAGGTGCGAACAGCCACAAACGTGGGCTGCTCCAAATCATCCATTTTATCCTCATAGTCGGATCCCTCCGAGGATGAGTTGCTAGAAGAGTTGTGAGGACGGGCGGCGCGCTTCCGAGGATGAGCCTGCTCCTGGGATTCATCAGAGCCACCACGACGAGACGTGCGAGACGGCCCACCGGTGACTTGCTTGTGTGCGGAGTGCTTGGTCTTGGGCATCAGGACCTAGGGGAGAAGGAAGACCCAAATCAACACCCCACCATAGATCAAAGAGTCGATGCACGAGGGGCGAAGAGATAGGTGCTACCTTTGAGTGAGGAACGCGAAGGGAGATGGCAACTGGAGCGAATCCGTGAATAGCCAAGTGGCTACGGCGCGTGGTGTGACGACGGCGACCGAAGCTTGAGTGGGGACAGAGGCGACTGAGCGGCCATAGCGAGTGGCGGGACCAGAGCGAGGACACCGAGCAGTAAGCGGCCCCGGCGAGGGGCACGGGCGGCGCGTGGCCGCGGCGAGGAGCCGTGGAACAGGAGCGATGGCGGTGGGGAACAGGGAAGAGGGAGCGAGTGGATTAGGGTAACTGACCTGAAAACCTACCCCGCGCTATATATAGGTGCCTGAGAAATCGTTCGGACGACCGGAGGTCCTCGGACGTCCGGTGCCTGGGCCAGGGAAAATTGAGCGGACATCCGATGGGCCGGATGACCGGATGGAGGTTAATAGCAAGCTTTTTACGGACGACCGGAGTGCGATGGACGTCCGGTGCGTGAGAAATCGTTCGGACGACCAGAGGTCCACGGACGTCCAGTGCCTGGGCCAGGGAAAAAATGAACGGACGTCCGGACGGGCCGGACAATCGGGCTGAGCTCAACAGAAAGTATTTTACGGACATCCGGTACATGACGGACATCCGGATGCATAGAAGAATTTTTGAGAGGAGCAGGGTGCCATTATGAGGAGATGATGATGGCATTATGTAATAAGAATTTCTATTAAGCAACGAGTATCCTATGCCAACAATAATGAAACATATGCCGCTCATATATTGTTCTAATGACAAGAGTGGTGGCTATTGCCACCATGTATGAGTATACGTGACATGGCACGGAAAGATTGGAACTTTGAGTGGAGAATCACTACTCCATCATGGAAAGCACCTAGTCCGAGAACCATGATAACTTTGAGAGTGTTTGTTCTTTTTATGCATTATGTAGGGTGAGCATATTCATGAATTGAATGTATCCCCCTAAATATATGCCTACATCAAGACAAAACATTATGAAAATGCATGCATGGGTACTAGATTTCACATAATGTTGTCAAGCTCCAAGATACCAAGTTCACGCCTAAGTCGACAAAACCTTGCTTCATCCAATGGTTTGGTGAAAATATCTGCAAGTTGCAAATCTGTACCAACATGATCGATGTGAATATCACCCTTTTCCACATGATCTCTCAAGAAGTGATACCTAATATCAATGTGCTTGGTGCGGAGATGATCCTTGGGGTTCTCAGCAATATTGATGGCACTTTCATTATCACATAGGAGAGGCACATGTCTATAAGTGATACCATAATCCTTCAAGGTTTGTCTCATCCATAGTAATTGAGTTGCACAAGTGCCGGCTGCAATGTATTCAGCTTCTGCGGTAGAGAGGGCAATACAATTTTGTTTCTTCGAGGACCAACTTACCAAGGAGCGACCAAGAAATTGACATGCACCGGAGGTGGACTTGCGATCCACTTTGTCTCCAGCCCAATCCGCATCTGTATACCCAATGAGATCAAACTTAGCATCCTTGGGGTACCATAGACCCAACTTTGGGGTGTGAACAAGGTATCTAAGAATATGCTTAACCGCCTTATGATGACTTTCCCTAGGGGAACCTTGAAATATAGCACACATGCATACACTAAACATGATGTCTGGTCTAGATGCACAAAGATAAAGCAATGAACCAATCATAGAGCGGTATTTAGATGGGTCGAAAGGGATACCGTTGGTGTCTTCAGTGAGTACAATTTTGGTTGGCATGGGTGTATTACATGGACTAGCATCAGTCATGCCGAATTTTTCTAGGATATCCTTGAGGTATTTTGCTTGAGACAAGAAAATTCCTTCTTGAAATTGTTGAATTTGAAATCCAAGAAATAACTTCAAATCCGTATTGAGTGACATTTCAAAATTCTTGGTCATGGAGACCGCAAACTTCTTGCACAAATGAATGTTAGGAGAACCAAAAATTATATCATCTACATAGATTTGGCATAAGATCAAATCACCCTTGTCCCTCTTAGTAAAAAGAGTGGGATCAATCACCCCTCTCACAAAGCCATCATCGAGTAAAAACTTCTTAAGATGATCATACCAAGCACGAGGTGCTTGTTTGAGGCCATACAGAGCCTTATGAAGTTTATACACATAGTCTTTGTGATCGGGATCATTGAACCCAGGTGGTTGTGGCACATATACTTTTTCTTGTAGAGGACCGTTAAGGAAAGCACTCTTTACATCCATTTGATGCAATGTAAATCCATTGAAAGCAGCATAAGCAAGTAAGATGCGAATGGATTCAAGACGGGCAACGGGGGCAAAGGTCTCACCAAAGTCCAAACCTTCAACTTGTGAGTACCCTTGAGCCACTAACCTTGCCTTGTTGCGGATGATTATACCATTCTCATCTTGCTTGTTCTTGAAAATCCATTTTGTTCCAATGACATTGTGTTCCGTAGTTGGCCTCTTGACTAATGACCACACTTGGTTGCGTTCAAAACTGTTCAACTCTTCTTGCATAGCAACAAGGCAATCATTGTCCATCAATGCATCTTGTACCTTGAGAGGTTCAACACTAGACACAAACGAGAAGTGAGCACAAAAGTTAGTCAACTGTTTACGAGTGACTCTACCTTTCGATATGCCGGTGAGAATTTTGTCAACATCAACACGACCGGCCACTCGAGGCATGATGGAGGTTAGAGTTTCTCGAGGTTCAACTTCATTGTCAGGACCCCGACTCAATGCCACATCGATCTAGCATGTAACACCGCATTTCACTTTGCGGCCTCACGCACGGTATTCCCATGGGTGTCGCCTTACCTTTGCCCGGGACCGTTTGCGCCTTTTGGCACACGTATATGACAGTGTCGCTAGCATCCATATGATAATGAGCCCAGGCTGACATGGCTAGTCGTAAACCCAAAGTGGCACAAACTTATAGGGACAGGCATCCATGACCCAGCATCGAATGTGTCGGTCATCAGCGAGTGAATCCAGGCTATAGCACTGGGCTAGCAGGACTCCGGTGAACCGGACTGTAGAGGGCTAACAGGACTCTGGTATTCATCGCGTGACATTTCCCCGAAGGGACAGACACAGGAACAAAGAAGGACACATGCCGGCCAGCCTAAGTGTTCCGGAGCAGTAGCAAGCTACCATGGCTTGGTGGAAACACTAGGAGACATTTCCCGGTAAGAGGGGCTACTAAGGATAAACAACTAGATAGTCAGATCCCACACATACCAAGCATTTCAATAGCATACACACAATATGCTCGATATGTGCAAATACAACATGGCATCACAACATGACTCTACGACTCAAGTATTTATTCAATAGGCTCCGAGGAGTGAGATATTACAAACATAGGTCTCATGACCCAACATTCAGAGCATACAAGTCAAAGCACAAGTGGAAGCTAACATGTCTGAGTACAGACAACTACAAATGAAAAAGGCTTAGAAGCCTGACTATCTACCAGATCCTGCCGAGGGCACAAGATCGTAGCTGAGGTATCAAGCTAAACGTCGAAGTCCACGTGGAACTACTAGCGAGACTGAAGTCTCTCTGCAAAAACATAAAATAGGCAAACGTGAGTACAAATGTACCCAGCAAGACTTACATCAGAACTAACTACATATGCATCATTATCAACAAAGGGGATGGTGGGGTTTAACTGCAGCAAGCCAGCTTTGACTCGGTGGCTATCCTGAACTACTATTGCAAGTAACTCTTTTGAGGTGGCGCACACGAGTCCACATATTCACCATATCAGTACACCACTATGGATCCGCTCCCGTCTCCCTACGAGAACGCCATCCATAGCACTCACACTTATCTTGCGTATTTTAGAGTATCCACTTTCACTTGTCTATGAACTGTACAGGCAACCCAGAAGTCCTTTTCCGCGGACACGGCTATTCGAATAGATGATGTTAACCCTGCAGGGGTGTACTTCTTCACACACGCTCTCACCACTTACTGCCTCTTACACGACATGTACTCGGCAACCTTCAAGCGGAAGCCCAACGAGGGTGTCGGCCACGACCTACCTAAACACTCAAGTCCCTAGTCCAGGTTTATCGCCTATTCGGGTTCCATCCATGAGGAGATCCGGCCGGAGTTTCGCCCACAGCCCCAAACGATGTGTACAGGGTTCCGTGACACCAAACGGGCGCCCGGTAACCCGGCCACATGCCTACCGCATCACAGCCCACCCCTCCGGTCAGCGCTGCCCATGGCCTCCAGCAAACTACAAACACCAAAAATTACTTGCAACTCCTGGACAGAGGACAAGGGTGATTAAGAAGCCGAGAGGGTCCATTGGTTTCGGGCCCAATGCGTGGTAGTAACTGTATCATGGATCACAAACACAGAACTCAGTTCCTGAGGACGGCTGCAATGAGACAACCCACCATGTACTCCTACATGGCCTCTCACCGCTACCTTTTCCAAATCGTGTTCACACACTTAGCTCACACACGGTAGGGCATGTTCACACACCTCTGATTCATCCCGGATGAATCAGACCTGACACAACTCTAAGCAATAGCAGGTATGTCAAACAAGCATGAATGAGTAGGCACATCAGGGCTCAAACAACTCCTACTCATGCTAGTGGGTTTCATCTATTTACTGTGGAATGACAGGTCATGCAAAGGATAAAGGGGTTCAGCTACCGCAGCAAGTAACAGATGAATCGTTGTTGTCCTAATGCAGTAAAAGAGAGCAGGAGCGAGAGAGTGGGATTGTATCGGAATGAACAAGGGGGTTTTGCTTGCCTGGCACTTCTGAAGATAGTATAGCTCTTCATCGGTGTCATCGATCTCATCGTCGGTATCACGTCTATCGAGAGGGGACAAATACCGGCAACACAGAAGAAACACAATCAATGCAATGCACATTATGATGCATGATCATGACATGGTAAAATGAGTGTGTTGGGCTAATGCAACTACATCCAGATGGGTTTGAGCTATTTTGAACCAAAGATTCAAAGTTCAAACACATTTGTGATCTTAAATAGTGCTTTATCATGTTTTGCACTAAACAGCAAGTTAACTTGTTTAAAGATGCATGAAACTGGTATAGATGGATAGATTGGATTTTTCTGATCATTTTTCATATATAAATTATTTCATTTGGAGTTACGGTTGATTTTCTATGAATTTTAGAAGTTTTGGTTATTTTCTGGAATTTCCTGTAAAAGAATAATTCCAGTAATTGAATTAATGCGTCAGCATTAGGTCATGCTGACCTTAGCAGGTCAACAGACGGGTCCAGGTCAAACCTGACGTGTGGGATCCACACGTCAGTGGCACAGGCTAGTTTGGGTGGATGACAGGTGGGCCTAGTCAACAGCCACGTCAGCCGGGTCAACACTGACGTGTGGGGTCGGTCAACACGTGACGTGGCAAAGTCAAAGTGACAGGTGGGGCCCTCCTGAGATCAGTGCTAATCTAACAGAGTAGTTACGAACTAATTAGGCACTGGGGCCCACATGGCAGTGGCTCTAGGGGTGGTTAGCTGGGTCATTAGTGGCTAATGACGGCCACGTCATCAGTCGCCGGAGTGTCGCCGGCGACGACCACGGCCGACGGCGGAGGTGCTCCGTGCGCTCGCTACGGGGCACCATTTGACGTGCGGTTTGCTCCTACGGGTTCCTGGGAGGAAGGCGCATCTAAAGAGATAAGCGACAGCAGCTGGGGTGGTCGGAGCTGACGGCGGCAAGCTCTTTTGTGGCCGCCGGAGTTCGGGTGAGTGCGGGTTTGGCATTGTGGTGCTCGGGAGGGGTAGCTGGTGGGTTCTACGTGCTCCTGGTGAGGTGTGGAGCATGTTGGTGTGCCCGGCTTTGAGCCACGGTGGCTCTGGCCACGACGGCGACGAGGCACGGTGGCGGCGAGCTCTCGGGTCCGGCGGAAACAATGGCTAGAGCGGCCAAACGGCATGGGAAGAAGAGGGGAACGGGTCAGCGGCTCACCGCGAGTCCAACGAGCACGAGGGCGAGGCCGGGGACGCTCTGTGGGCGGCGAATCAAGCGACGGCGGCCGTCGGTGCAGAGGACGAAGATGGCATCGGTGATGGCGCTCCAGGGCGTCCGGCGTCTTGTGGCTCGGTGGTAAGGACGGGGACATCACGGTGGAGCTCGGGGGCGCGGCGGAGAGGCAAGGGGGAGGCGGTGGCCGTGGTGGTGGCGAACGGCGGCGGCGGTCGCTTTCGGATGCGTGCGAGAGAGAGAACAGAGGAGGGGAATGAGCTCGAGGGAGTGAGCGAGAGGGACCAGGGGGGCTGCGTGGCGCCTCCAGGCGCGTTGGGGAGAGGCGGCAAGCAAGCAGGAGGTGGAGGCCTCGGGCGCGCGCGCGTCGACACGCCTCTGCCTACTGGCAGAGGTTGAAGACGGTGGGGCTTCTGGTGGGCTGGCCAACGGTGCCAGGCCAGTGGGCTGGGCCGGCCACTTGGGCCGCCAGGTGGCTGCGCAGGTAAGCCAGTAAGTCTCTCTCTCTCTCTCTCTCTCTCTCTCTCTCTCTCTTTTTGTTAATGTTTTTTCTATTTCTGTTATTTTGTTTTGGTGTAGTAATAAAGCTAAACCATTTCATATAATTCTGGAAATAATTATGGGTGATTTCTGAATTATTCCAGTGTCCCTCAACAATCTCCAACATTTTTGAAGCATCTAAAATATTTATAGCATTTAAATAGCCCCAATTCAAATATGTTTGAATTAATTCAAAGTCCAAATATGTCCTGCAAAAATGTGAACCATTTTTGGTAGATGCTTCCACCTTGATCCAGAAATGATGAACATTTTTAAAGGGCATTTTGAAATCATTGAAAAATATTTTGGTTGAACCTATTTGAATTCCTCTTTGATGCTAGGGTTTGAAACAATCCCCATTTCAGGTTTAAATGAAATTTAAACATGATGCAAGACTCTAATGCATGCACTAGGCATTATCAGAACTAGGGATGTGACAGCTCACCCCCACTAAACAAGAATCTCGTCCCGAGATTCAAGATGTGAGGTAAGAAGACAAAGGGGACACTAAGTATCACAAACTTCATGATCCAACTGTCTTCTCGAGGGTGCTGATTCAGTGCTCCAATTGATCTTGACGTTTTTGCTTTTGAGATCTTCATCCAACACGAGGACAGAGACACTCTACAAGGATGGATCATCTTAATGATCACAAGATCAACTCACGGAATGAGATGTAGAAACATCTCTGGAGCTGAGAGGCAAAACATGCATCAGGAGGGACGGAAGAAGCAATTTGACGAGGGTCTCAAGTAGCGAGGATAAACTGCCATGATTCCATAACGGGGCACCTCAGGGAAGGTGGCTCGTAGAATCATCCCTTAAGTGGCAAAAAGAATTACCTTTGATTCAAAGATCATTGAGACTCTTTATACCAGCTTAAGGCAAATCATAACCGATCATTTGAAGGAGTCCTGAAGAATGACATTCCTGGGCCAGAATGGATGATGTGGATTACCTTGTTGAAAACCACACAAGGAATAATTTTAGTAACTGGGGAGAAGCTCAACAGTAGAGAGTGATTCCACTGTTTGAAAAGTTATAGTATAACCGAAGAAAACTGGGAGCAATTCCAGTTAGTGCCGGTGATAATACCTAGAGCTTGTGCGTGCTCTCAAGAACTTGAGCATTTCCATATTCATAAAGGTTTTACCAACATCCGTGTCAAGGATCCTGGCAACACAACATACTACCATGAGGAATAGTGATGGATGATGCGGATGCAAAGGAAGATAACACTTTCTCAGATTTCACCTTAGCGAGGCCAAGGAACAGAATCTGGATGATCGACCGAGAGACATTTAGCACTCCGCTTCTAACGTTCTCCTTGATGTGCTAGCATATCCCATTCATAGATATGGTTTGATATCTAGAACATCAAGTAAAAGGTCAGACTTCGGAAACAAAAAAATCCATAAGGCACAACTAGGGAGTAAATCCTACGAAGTCCTTAGGGGGATGTGGCCAACTTCTTCAACCAAGATACTACAATAATAGGCCTTCCGGCTAGGTGTGTGGGCCACGACATCCTATTTACCGGTTATCGAGAGACCAATATTATAGTTCTTGGGAGATGTTCCATCCATCATATCTGCCTGAGATACAGATCTGGTTGGCGTTAGAGTATTCCAGACTTATCAAGTCTAGAGGGAAAAATGAAAGTTTGCAAAACAAATCGACGAGATGACGTTGCGAGATTCTAAGGACATGAACTACGATAGCAAGCTCCAAAACATGAGCTGGTTCTGCTACATACATGTGAACACGTTGTCCAAGACAAGCATGACCACATAGTAGTCTTACAATGAAACACTACCGAGTTCAGGTTGGGAACCATCATTGAGGATATCGAAGTCTTGTGCACTTAAATTAGACTTCTTTACCTAGAACAAGTCAATCAGTGGCTTGGTGTGCTACAGAATTCATATGGAGTGGAGGTAATTAATCTACCAAACCATAGTATACTTTGCACATGCATGACTGACTTGGGACGATTCCAAAGGAAGCAAAACTAACTTTCTCAAATTCACCTGCGGCAACTTGCATCGAATGCACATGAATGAGAGGAAGTCACTTCTTTCATCCAAACATATGCTTCATGAACGGAACATGAAGATAATGCTTATAGAAGTTTCCAACACTAGCTTAATGTTCAACAAAATCATGGAGGAGATAAGGGTGTTGTCGATGGGCTCAACAACAATTCATCCAGATTCCCATGGAGATGGAATTCCATAATTATGTGAACAAGGTGATAGTATTGGTCAGACCCAAAAGATAAAATGGTGTATGCTCGAGGAAGATCCATGGGTAAGACAACATTACGAGCATCGTTGGTTCTGATTTGATTTGAGAATAGCCCACACTCAAATCAAAGTTTTGGCAAGACAATAGCTCCAACAACTGGTCTCGAGGATCAATTGATGAAGATATCATCTTTCTTCAACACACACACAAGATATCCCTTAACACGAACTAAGTCAGGCATCTTTTATCTCCCAACTCTCCAAGTTGTTGTTCAGCTTACCCAACTAGCTCAGGGATACCCGATACAGATCCTTGGAGAAGGTGTGGTTACAAGAAACCAACTTGATCACGAGCTCAACATAGCGGTCAGGTGACAACCTGGTGATACTTCCGAGAGGATATTCGGAACATCACGAACCACCAATATGTTACTAAGCTCGAGAACAATCTTGCTTTTCAGAGCAAGATGAAATGATCAAATAAGCAAGGGACTGAATGATCCTAACTCATTGATCGAAGAGTGCACCAGAAATAAGGACTAGGTAGCACAATCTATCTTAGAATGATGATTCAAGAACCAACATGCTAAGAATGAAATTATTGTCCTATAACTATCAAGCAACAAAGTTGCTAGGAGTATTGATTTCACACATCATGATTCACTTGTCGGCATTCCGGTTGCGACATCACGGAACCGAGGAATGAGTAATGATAGCGAGAAGTATCACTACGTCAAGAATTCACAAGAGCTGGTGCAATTCTCATGAAAATCTGGACATAAAGACGGTAATACTTCAGGGTAGAACAGAATCAAAAGCTGGATTGGCATTTGATTTGCGGATTACAACTGCTTTGACACAATCCTAGAAATGGATGAGGTACTGGAGTTTGTTTCTCCTAGTCACTCCGAATAGAATGGCTTGACGGACCACAGAAGTAAAAGGCATCGATGAACACGGATGCACGACTACTCCTGACTATCAATCGATAGACGAAGGTCAGGATACAACTAAAGGGGGACAACTCAAAGGAACATATGATTTTCTGAGTTGTGGATGCATAGATTAGTATGTCGAACCAAGTTCAACAAATTTCTTCCGGATAATCCATGCGGAAAGGTAGAACTGGCAGAGTCACAATATAAAATGGAGAACTCATCACGAGCACTCCTGTTGTGATCTTTTGATCCAACAAACTTCTGCCATAAGCGGTTCATAGTATTTGGAAGAAGGAAATACCACGGACCACGAGGAATAATGCAAAGGTTACTAATATCCTAAAGGAACGAGCAAAGACTATCAACATGAGATAAGTAGGGTGAGTCTCGGGTTCAAAACCCAGGAATAGAATGACTACTAACTAAATGGCATCACGGGATGCTTTCGAGAATGAAGGCCAGAGTCATCACACTGGGATACAAATCATGGCTAAATTACTAGATGATCCCCTAAGACACCTAGGGTCATAATAATAATTCCAACATATATGTCGAGGCAATAGAATACCTCAACTCAACAATTAGTGTGATTAACCTGGCCCAAAGGAACATCAAAACCAGAGGGAAAGGATTTGCAAGTGCATCAGATTGTTTAGAAACCTGGGATGACTCAGACAGCATAACGGCTGTAAATGCTCAAAAAGATTGGAGACATGCTACAAAAATGGTGGCATAGCCACTCCGAAGCACAATATCAAGGTTTCGAGATCAACAGTTATGAACATACGGAAGTAGTAAAACTGAACTGAGATTTGAAACTAACAATTCTATAAGTCTATGGATTAGTAACACGTCATCCTGATAGATAGATGAGAAAGCCTAGTTTCTTAATCCCCGTAGAAAAGAAGAGGTTGACTCAGATCAGAAGGCCATGAGGTATAAGGAGTAAATAGAGCCTTACGTTCCCTTCCCACAATCAATTCCCTTACATAACTAAAGCATTTCCAGACACAACTTCGACCAGTTTGGCTTGGTAATCCTACAGGCAGTCAGGCTCTGATACCAAAGCTGTTAGGACCCCGACTCAATGCCACATCGATCTAGCATGTAACTCCTCATATCACTTTGCGGCCTCATGCACGGTATTCCCACGGGTGTCGCCTTACCTTTGCTCGGGACCGTTTGCGCCTTTTGGCACACGTATATGACAGTGTCGCTAGCATCCATATGATAATGAGCCCGGGCTGACATGGCTAGTCGTAAACCCAAAGTGGCACAAACTTACAGGGACAGGCGTCCATGACCCAGCATCGAACGTGTCGGTTATCAGCGAGTGAATCCAGGCTGTAGCACTGGGCTAGCAGGACTCCGGTGAACCGGGCTGTAGCGGGCTAACAGGACTCCAATATTCATCACGTGACATTTCCCCGAAGGGACAGACACAAGAACGAAGAAGGACACATGCCGGCCAGCCTAAGTGTTCCGGAGTAGTAGCAAGCTACCATGGCTCGGTGGAAACACTAGGAGACATTTCCCGGTAAGAGGGGCTATTAAGGATAAACAACTAGATAGTCAGATCCCATACATACCAAGCATTTCAATAGCATACACACAATATGCTCGATATGTGCAAATACAACATGGCATCACAACATGACTCTACGACTCAAGTATTCATTCAATAGGCTCCGAGGAGCGAGATATTACAAACATAGGTCTCATGACCCAACATTCAGAGCATACAAGTCAAAGCACAAGCGGAAGCTAACATGTCTGAGTACAGACAACTACAAATGAAAAAGGCTTAGAAGCCTGACTATCTACCAGATCCTGCCGAGGGCACAAGATCGTAGCTGAGGTATCAAGCTAAATGTCGAAGTCCACATGGAACTACTAGCGAGACTGAAGTATCTCTGCAAAAACATAAAATAGGCAAACATGAGTACAAATGTACCCAGCAAGACTTACATCAGAACTAACTACATATGCATCATTATCAACAAAGGGGATGGTGGGGTTTAACTGCAGCAAGCCAGCTTTGACTCGGTGGCTATCCTGAACTACTACTGCAAGTAACTCTTTTGAGGTGGCGCACACGAGTCCACATATTCACCATATCAATACACCACAATGGATCCGCTCCCGTCTCCCTACGAGAACGCCATCCATAGCACTCACACTTATCTTGCGTATTTTAGAGTATCCACTTTCACTTGTCTATGAACTGTACAGGCAACCCAGAAGTCCTTTTCCGCGGACACGGCTATTCGAATAGATGATGTTAACCCTGCAGGGGTGTACTTCTTCACACACGCTCTCACCACTTACCGCCGTTTACACGACATGTACTCGGCAACCTTCAAGCGGAAGCCCAACGAGGGTGTCGGCCACGACCTACCTAAACACTCAAGTCCCTAGTCCAGGTTTATCGCCTATTCGGGTTCCGTCCATGAGGAGATCTGGCCGGAGTTTCGCTCACAGCCCCAAACGATGTGTACAGGGTTCCGTGACACCAAACGGGCGCCCGGTAACCCGGCCACGTGCCTACCGCATCACAGCCCACCCGTCCGGTCAGCGCTGCCCACGGCCTCCAGCAAACTACAAACACCAGAAACTACTTGCAACTCCTGGACAGAGGACAAGGGTGATTAAGAAGCCGAGAGGGTCCATTGGTTTCGGGCCCAATGCGTGGTAGTAACTGTATCATGGATCACAAACACAGAACTCAGTTCCTGAGGATGGCTGCAATGAGACAACCCACCATGTACTCCTACATGGCCTCTCACCGCTACCTTTACCAAATCGTGTTCACACACTTAGCTCACACACAGTAGGGCATGTTCACACACCTCTGATTCATCCCGGATGAATCAGACCTGACACAACTCTAAGCAATAGCAGGCATGACAAACAAGCATGAATGAGTAGGCACATCAGGGCTCAAACAACTCCTACTCATGCTAGTGGGTTTCATCTATTTACTGTGGAATGACAGGTCATGCAAAGGATAAAGGGGTTTAGCTACCGCAGCAAGTAACAGATGAATCGTTGTTGTCCTAATGCAGTAAAAGAGAGCAGGAGCGAGAGAGTGGGATTGTATTGGAATGAACAAGGGGGTTTTGCTTGCCTGGCACTTCTGAAGATAGTATAGCTCTTCATCGGTGTCATCTATCTCATCGTCGGTATCACGTCTATCGAGAGGGGACAAATACCGGCAACACAGAAGAAACACAATCAATGCAATGCACATTATGATGCATGATCATGACATGGTAAAATGACTGTGTTGGGCTAATGCAACTACATCCAGATGGGTTTGAGCTATTTTGAACCAAAGATTCAAAGTTCAAACACATTTGTGATCTTAAATAGTGCTTTATCATGTTTAAAGATATATAAACATGAAACTGTTTAAAGATGTATGAAACTGGTACAGATGGATAGATTGGATTTTTCTGATCATTTTTCATATATAAATTATTTCATTTGGAGTTACGGTTGATTTTCTATGAATTTTAGAAGTTTTGGTTATTTTCTGGAATTTCCTGTAAAAGAATAATTCCAGTAATTGAATTAATGCGTCAGCATTAGGTCATGCTGACCTCAGCAGGTCAACAGACGGGTCCAGGTCAAACCTGACGTGTGGGATCCACACGTCAGTGGCACAGGCTAGTTTGGGTGGATGACAGGTGGGCCTAGTTAACAGCCACGTCAGCCGGGTCAACACTGACGTGTGGGGTCGGTCAACGCGTGACGTGGCAAATTCAAAGTGACAGGTGGGGCCCTCCTGAGATCAGTGCTAATCTAACAGAGTAGTTACGAACTAATTAGGCACTGGGGCCCACATGGCAGTGGCTCTAGGGGTGGTTAGCTGGGTCATTAGTGGCTAATGACGGCCACGTCATCAGTCGCCGGAGTGTCGCCAGCGACGACCATGGCCGACGGCGGAGGTGCTCCGTGCGCTCGCTACGGGGCACCATTTGAGGTGCGGTTTGCTCCTACAGGTTCCTGGGAGGAAGGCGCATCTAAAGAGATAAGCGACAGCAGCTGGGGTGGTCGGAGCTGACGGCGGCGAGCTCTTTTGCGGCCGCCGGAGTTCGGGTGAGTGCGGGTTTGGCGTTGTGGTGCTCGGGAGGGGGAGCTGGTGGGTTCTATGTGCTCCTGGTGAGGTGTGGAGCATGTTGGTGTGCCCGGCTTTGAGCCACGGTGTCTCTGGCCACGACGGCGACGAGGCACGGCGGCGGCGAGCTCTCGGGTCCGGCGGAAACAACGGCTAGAGCGGCCAAACGGCATGGGAAGAAGAGGGGAATGGGTCAGCGGCTCACCGCGAGTCCAACGAGCGCGAGGGCGAGGCCGGGGACGCTCTGTGGGCGGCGAATCAAGCGACGGCGGCCGTCGGTGGAAAGGACGAAGATGGCGTCGGTGACGGCACTCCAGGGCGTCCAGCGTCTTGTGGCTCGGTGGTAAGGATGGGGACATCACGGCGGAGCTCGGGGGCGCGGTGGAGAGGCGAGGGGGAGGCGGTGGCCGCGGTGGTGGCGAACGGCGGCGGTGGTCGCTTTCGGATGCGTGCGAGAGAGAGAACAGAGGAGGGGAATGAGCTCGAGGGAGTGAGCGAGAGGGACCAGGGGGGCTGCGTGGCGCCTCCAGGCGCGTCGTTGAGAGGCGGCAAGCAAGCAGGAGGTGGAGGCCTCGGGCGCGCGCGCGTCGACACGCCTCTGCCTACTGGCAGAGGTTGAAGATGGTGGGGCTTCTGGTGGGCTGGCCAACGGTGCCAGGCCAATGGGCTGGGCCGGCCACTTGGGCCGCCAGGTGGCTGCGCAGGTAAGCCAGTATGTCTCTCTCTCTCTCTCTCTCTCTCTCTCTCTCTTTTTGTTAATGTTTTTTTCTATTTCTGTTATTTTGTTAGTAATAAAGCTAAACCATTTCATAAAATCCTGGAAATAATTATGGGTGATTTCTGAATTATTCCAGTGTCCCTCAACAATTTCCAACATTTTTGGAGCATCTAAAATATTTATAGCATTTAAGTAGCCCCAATTCAAATATGTTTGAATTAATTCAAAGTCCAAATATGTCCTGCAAAAATGTGAACCATTTTTGGTAGATGCTTCCACCTTGATCCAGAAATGATGCACATTTTTAAAGGGCATTTTGAAATCATTGAAAAATATTTTGGTTGAACCTATTTGAATTCCTCTTTGATGCTAGGGTTTGAAAATCCCCATTTCAGGTTTAAATGAAATTTAAACATGATGCAAGACTCTAATGCATGCACTAGGCATTGTCAGAACTAGGGATGTGACATTCATGTCCATCATCCACGTCGTCAACATATGGATCATTAATGTGTGAAGGAAGATCTTCTTGTTCATATTGCATTTGTTGAGGTTCATCATCAATGATTGGACTTTCTTGTTCTTGCCCTTGATGGTGATCTTGTTCTTGAAGATTATCATGAAGAGGAACTTGATCATCTTCTTCTACTTGGGCTAAGGGCATCGATTGAGCAATAGGAACTTGTGATGGTATGGGTGTTGAAGTAGTTTGATGATGTGTGAAGCTTCCATCTTCATCTTCATCATCATGAGGTTCTTGTTCCATAGGAAGAAGTGCACCAACACCCATGGTCAAAATATCTTGAGAAGAATCTTCTTCACCTGCATCACTTAGATCAACTTGCTCCCCATGGGAGCCATTAAATTCATCAAACACCATGTCACAAGTTTCTACTACACATCCATTGGATTTTTTGTAGACTCTATAGGCGTGAGAGTTTGATCCATAGCCAACAAATATGCCCTCAATTGTTTTGGATTGAAACTTTCCTAACCGTTCTCTTTTGTTGAGGATGAAACATTTGCACCCAAATACACGAAAGTACTTGACATTTGGCTTGTTCCCAGTTAGGAGCTCATATGGAGTCTTTTCCAATATAGTACGGAGGAAGAGCCGGTTTGATGCATGACATGCAGTGTTAACAGCTTCGGCCCAAAAAATATGTGGTGACTTGTATTCATCCAACATGGACCTTGCCATCTCCACAAGTGCACGGTTCTTCCTTTCGGCTACACCATTTTGCTGAGGAGTGTATGGAGCAGAATATTGATGCTCAATCCCTTCATCACCAAGGAATTCTTCCTAGGTATAGTTCTTGAACTCAGAGCCATTATCACTTCTTAATGCCAAGATCTCCTTGTCAAACTTGCTTGTGCTTGCTTGGCAAAATCAATGAAGGTGACCTTCGTCTCATCCTTGGACTTGAGTAAAAACACCCATGTATATCTTGAGTAATCATCAACAATGACAAGTCCATACTTTTTCCCACCAAGACTATCCCATGAAGGAGGCCCAAAAAGATCCACATGAAGGAGCTCCAGCGGCCTTGAAGTAGACACAATGTTCTTGGGTGGGTGCTTTGATTGATGTTGCTTCCCAGCTATGCATGCACTACACACACGATCTTTCTCAAAAGAGACATTGGTTAGTCCAAGGATGTGATTCCCCTTTAAGAGATCTTGAAGATTTCTCATGCCGACATGGGCTAGCCGGCGATGCCACAGCCACCCCTTGTCAGCCTTGGCCATTAGACAAGTTGCATGGAATGTGCTCTCTTTCGAGAAATCAACCGTGTAAAGGTTGCCATCCAACTCTCCAACAAAGGCCACTTCGAGAGTATCTCTCTTAAAGACTTTCACATCCGTTAGTCCAAAAAGTGTATCATAACCAACAGAAGCCAATTGGCGAACAGAAAGCAAGTGGTATTTAAGGGTTTGGACAAGCATGACATTTGCAAGAGACATGTCATTTGTGATAGCCACCTTGCCCAACCCAAGTACCTGTCCTTTTGATCCTCCACCAAACATAATGCTCATAAATGGTTGAATAGCTTCCATGAAATCGTAGAGCAATTTGCTATCTCCGGTCATATGATTGGTACATCCACTATCAATCACCCATTTTACTCCACTTGAGAAGGCAACCTACACACAATTATTACTTGGTTAGAGGCACCCATTTTGCAATGGGACCTTTCAAGTTAGTCACAAGGGTCTTAGGGACCCAAATAGCATAAAATCCGAAAGCATTTCGAGGACCAACAAGTTTTGCATAAACTTCTCCATCCTTAGTCTTACGAAGTACATAGGATGGAGGCATGAACTCTTTTGTCTTGTTGAGAGTGGGCATGCCCCTTGTGGCCTTCCCACTAACAACGTTACCTTTCTCCTTGTGCCCTTCTCGTACAAATGTTTCTTTTAGAGGGGTTGTGGACTTTTGAGAGGACGTCTTCTTCTTGCTTGTGCTTGGGTCAAACCCGAGTCCCTCTTTAGCAAACACTTCATTGTGTTGGCTCAACACCTCATTAAGGTTCTTTTGCCCTTGAGCACATGTCATGAGCCCTTTCTCGATTTGAGCCTTGAGAAAATGATTCTCCTCAAGAATAGATGCTAGATCACTACTAGAGTTAGTAGCACAAGCATCAACATTGATAATAGGAGACGAGTAAGCCTTAGCTAGAGTTTCAAGATAAGTAAGTTTGAGCGTCTCAAAAATCTTTGTAAGAAGGGTGAGCTCTTCTTCCTTAGTCTTGAGGGACACGGATAGAAGCTCAAAATCTTTAGAGAGAGAAGCATGAGACTTCACAAGCTTACTTTTATCTTTCATCAACTCTTCACAAGAGTCAATAGCCTTTTTCAAGGAGGCAAGATCTTTAGTATGAACATCAATATTTGCACCAATTTTTAAGCATAGTTCATCATTTCGTGCTTCCTCATATTGGACTTTCCGCTCAAGGATTTCACATTTTTCCTTTTCCTCGGTTACGAGGGTTTCGAGTTCCTTAATGGTGATGGTGTGCTTACTCACCATCTCCATAAGCATACGAAACATAGTGAGCTTCTTTCCTTTGAGGGAGCACATGAACTTATTAAGTTTAGCAAGCATAGGATCATCTAGATCATCATCCTCATAACTATCCTCTGCATCAAGATATTCATCACTAGGAGTAGACGGAGTGAAAAGAGGAGGATTTGATCGTGGGGTTACCTTGACCTTGTCAGGAGTGCTTTGGTCCTCTCCATCTTCTACCACGGCCTTTGCCATTAGACACTTGTGAGCATTGCCCTTGTAGTCTTTCATGTAGTTGTAGGTGACCACATCACCACTCTTGTTCACTAACCTCAAAGTGTTTTGAGAGTATTGAGCAACTCCGGCAACACCACTAACATCATCCAGACCGGACTCTTCTTGAGCAACCATTGCTTTCCCATATCTCTTCCTGAGCTTGGAGTTCAAAGGATTTGGCAACTTCTTCTTGGGAAAAATCTTGGGAAACCTTGGTTTATCTTCTCTCTTCTCATAGGGGCACTCATTTGAGAAGTGGTTGGTTTCTTCACAGTTGTAGCATTTTCTTACTTTCTTCTTTTGAAATCTTCCCTTGAATTTTCCCGCGCTAAACTTCTTGACAAAGAGAGCCATGTCTTCATATGAAGGACCCTCATCGGATTCAATCTCATCACCATCTTCATCATCATCATCTTCTTCCTCTTCTTCACTTTGCTCATCTTCACATACATGTTTGGCCTTCAATGCAAGATTGATCTTTGATGTTGGAGTACCATGCATGGCAAGATGTTTTGTGGCATTTGCCTTTGACTCTTCAAATAGTTGGAAGGTGGATATGATGTCATCTGTAGTCATTTCCTTGAAGGCATGGTGTTGTCTTATGTCCCACACCATTTGATGGTGATATGGGGCAACAGCATGAAGCAACTTATCCACAAGGAATCGCTTAGTCATGTTGAATCCATCATGTGTCTTGTCACACTCACACGACTCAATGTCGGCAGTGAGGGTCATGAGACGCTCAAGGAGTTGATTGGGGGTTTCACCTTTCTCCATACAAAAGTTTTGCAATTGCCCCTTGGCAATTTCATATTGAGCACTCCGGAGGGTAGAGGTGCCAGTCTTGGATCTTATAATACTTTCCCATAGTTCCTTGGCACTTGTGATGTGTATGAACGGTCTCCTTTTCTTGTCATCCATACCTCTCCTTATACACAAGATTGCAGTGTCATTGAGATTCTTGTCATAGATTTCTCTTGGTGTAGGGTTCTTTGGATCAACAACATGATAACTGATACGTCTCCAACGTATCTATAATTTTTGATTGCTCCATGCTATATTATCTACTGTTTCGGGCAATATTGGGATTTATTTTCCACTTTTATATTATTTTTGGGACTAACCTATTAACCGGAGGCCCAACCCAGAATTGTTGTTTTTAGCCTATTTCAGTGTTTCGAGGAAAAGGAATATCAGACAGAGTCAAAACGGAACGAAATCAACTGGAGAAGTTATTTTGGAAGGAAAGCAACCTGATAGACTTGGAGTGCACGTCGGGGGAGTCCCGGGCTGCCCACGAGGGTGGGGGGCGTGCCCACCCCCCTGGGCGCGCCCCCTGCCTCGTGAGCACCTTGGAGGTCCACCGACCTACCCCCTGCACCCATATATACTCTCGTACCCTAAAACTTCCAGAATAGAGATTAGATCAGAAATTCTGCCGCCGCAAGCCTCTGTAGCCATGAAAAACCAATCGGGGCCCTCTCCGACACCCTGCCGGAGGGGGCCATCATCACCGGTGGCCATGGAGGAGTATCCCGGAGGGGTCTTCATCACCATGAAGGCCAAGGACCAGAAGGTGGAGGCCATGGAGGAGGAAGCACAAGGGGGATAACCTCTCCTCCTCTCTTCCGGTGGCGCCGGAGTGCCATCGGGAGGGGAATCATCGCCACGGTGATCGTCTTCATCAACATCACCATCATCATCACCATCCTCATCTCTTTTACGCGGTCCACTCTCCCGCACCCCACTGTAATCCCTACTTGAACATGGTGCTTTATGCCACATATTATGATCCAATGATGTGTTTACATCCTATGATGTTTTGAGTAGATATCTTTTGTCTTTGGGTTGATTGATGATCTAGATTGGTATGAGTTGTATGTTTTACTTTGGTGCTGTCCTATGGTGCCCTCCGTGTCGTGCAAGCGTGAGGGGTTCCCGCTGTAGGGTGTTGCAATACGTTCATGATTCGCTTATAGTGGGTTGGTGAGTGACTGAAACACAAACCCAAGTAAGAGGGATTGTTGCGTATGGGAATAAAGAGGACTTGATGCTTTAATGCTATGGTTGGGTTTTACCTTAATGATCTTTTGTAGTTGCGGATGCTTGCTAGAGTTCCAATCATAAGTGCATATGATCCAAGTAGAGAAAGTATGTTAGCTTATGCCTCTCCCTCATATGAAACTGCAATAGTGATTATCGGTCTTGTTGACAATTGCCTAGGACAATTCCGCACACCGATCCACCATTATTCCACACTCGCTATTTATATTATTTAGTAACATATTCTAACTTTATGATAATATCACCTACTTTTATATTTTAGCTCTCCTATATCATGCAAAGTTATCCTCTTCATACCCACAACGTAGTTTTATTTCTCGTTTCTAGTTGGAAGTAAACGTTCGGTGCACGTAGAGTCGTATCGGTGGCAGATAGGGCTTGAGAGAATATTGGTCTTACGTTTAGCTCCTTGTGGGTTTGACACTCCATACTTATCACTTCCATCTTTGGAAAGTGCTATGATGATTCCTTGCACTTGGGGATTATCAATAACCATACTCCATGATCTCCAGCATCTCATCGTTTCCATGTCGAAGATGATCCTGCATAGAAACTCTCCACAAGGAAAAATCGGAAGTGGCACTAAGTAAAGGAGGTTTGCCTTGAGGATTATATCTCAGTTTCTCAACCTGGGGTCTTGCATAAATCCAAGGAACACCGAAGTGAACATTGCTAGGAGGTTGTTGACCAAGTGACGGAGCAGTCACAGTTGGCCTCGAGGTCGCACCACCCGAAAGTGGTGCAAGCACCGTGGAAAACGTGGCTAATCTCATTTGGACCAAGGCCTCAAGAGAAGCATCATGCTCCTCCTTTTGCTTAGCAAGGGCCCATTCTGGATCTTCAGAAGTAAAGCACTTGACTTCAGAAGAAGCCTCGCCTTTATCCTTCGGATCTACAACAAGGGGTTCATTACAGTACCTAAAGGTAGTGATTTTCTTTATTACACTAACGGATCTCACAAGTCTTTGTTAAAGTTTTGTGTGGATGAAGTGTCCGAAGGACGAGGAGCTATCAATATGAGAAGAATAAAGAGAGGCAAGAGTTCAAGCTTGGGGATTCCCAAGGCACCCCAAGTAAATATTTCAAAGTATACTCAAGCATTTAAGCTTGGGGATGCCCCGGTTGGCATCCCATCTTTCTTCTTCAACAATTATCGGTATACCTTGAGTTTTGTTTTGTTCGCATGATTTGTGTCCTTTGTGTTTTTCTTTTTCTTCTAGAACCATGATAGCATGAGATATCCCTTCATTGATTTATAGAATACTTCATGTGCTTCACTTAAATCTTTTAAGTATGATCTTATAGAATTGCTCTTTGTGCTTCACTTAAATCTTTTGAGTATAGTTTTATAGAATGCTTCATGTGCTTCACTTATACATTTTGAGCTTGGATATTGGTCAGTTGTAGAGAGCTCCATTAACTTCACTTATACCTTTTGGAGTATGAATAATACTATCATTTAAAGTGGGTTTGGAAGAGTGTCAACATTAGGAATTAGTGATCCCACTATTTTGGAAGATACTGAATCTTAGTGTGATATTTATGAAAGTGGATTTGGAAGAGTGTCAACTTTAGTTAGTAATGATTCCACTATTTCGGAAGAGGTTCCAATTGAGTATGAGAACAAAGTTGTTATCCATGATGCCTCTGAAAATTATTATGAGAGAGGAATACATGCTTGTAGGTGTTGCAATAATATCAAGTTTCCTCTCTATGTGCTTAAAGTTTTGAAGTTATACTTGTTTCGCCTTCCTATGCTAGTTGATTGTTGTTCTTATAAGTTGTGTGCTCATAAAACCCCTAGGCATAGGAAGTATGTTAGATTTAAATATTCTAGTCATATTCTTCAAGATGCTCTCTTTGTGTTTCAATCCCTATCTTTAAAGTGAGCATCATTGAAATCATCATGCCTAGCTAAAAGGCATTAAAGAAAAGCGCTTGTTGGGAGACAACCCAATATTTACCCTTACTGTTTTTGTGTGTTTAAATGATTAAGCTACTGTAGTAATCATGTTTTATATCTTTTATTTCAATAAAGTGCCAAGTAAGACCTTTGGGAAGACTCGGGTGAAAGTTAATGTGATCTTGCTGTAAAAAACAGAAACTTTGCGCTCACGAGAATAGATGTCATTTTTTACAGAAGAGTGCTTTTGAGTTGATTCTTTTTGCAGAAGATTAATATACAAATGCCTCACGTCCACTAATTATTTCATAATTTTTGGAGTAGCAGAAGTATGCTTATTGTTCAGATCATTACAGACTGTTCTGTTTCTGACAGATTCTGTTTTCATTGCATAGTTTGCTTGTTTGCTACTTTCTATGACTTATATTCCTCATTATAAATTGTAGAAATGATATGGTACAGTAGGAATCGTGTGGGAAAAATTATGAACCTTGTCTTTGACAGTACCAAAGTGAATGGTTTGCTCTTTATCATACTAACCTATCTCACGAAGTTTGGTTAAGTTTTGTGTGATTGAAGTTTTCAAGTTTTGGGTGAGATATCGATATGAGGAGAATAAGGAGTGGAAAGGTCCTAAGCTTGGGGATGCCCAAGGCACCCCAAGGTAATATTCAAGGAATACTCAACCGCCTAAGCTTGGGGATGCGCCGGAAGGCATCCCCTCTTTCGTCTTCAAAACTATCGGTATACCTTAATCGGAGCTATATTTTTATTCGTCACATGATATGTGTTTTGCTTGGAGCGTCATTTTCTTTTGTTAGTATTTGCTTGCTGTTATTTAGAATAGTATTTTGCATTTTTAGTTTCAATAAAAATGTCAAGGATGGCCTTTACCGGGCTTATTTTGCTAGTATACATGTTGCTGTTTGAAAACTGAAAGTTTACCGCTGTTGCAAAAATTCCCTAGAAAATTCAGAGCATGATATAATGTTGAAACTTTTTGCATAATGAGCTCTGATAAATATAATACAGTGGGAATTTTCTCTCATAATTTTTGGAGTTAGGGAAGTATTGATACTCTTGCATTCTTTACAGGCTGTACTGTTTTGACAGATTGCTGTTATGTTTGCATTGTTTGCATATGTTTGCTTCTTTAATGATTCTATTTGAGGATAGGAGTATTAAATATGCAGAGGCATTTAGTATGCAATGTTGAATAATAATTCTAGTGATTTTTTACAGTAGAAGATGATAAGGTTTTGCATTGGTTTATACTAACCTATCTCATGAGTTCTTGTTGAGTTTGGTGTGTATGAAGCTTTTGAGATTTAGGAAACCGACGTATAAAAGGAATTAAGGAGACACAAAATATCAAGCTTGGGGATGCCCAAGGCACCCCAAGACATTATTTCAAGAAGTCTCAAGCATCTAAGCTTGGGGATGCCCCGGTAGGCATCCCACCTTTTCTCTTCGACAACTATCGGTTAGTATCGGTTGAACCTAAGTTTTTGCTTCTTCACATGAGTTATGCTATCCTTGCAATGTTATTTTATTTTGTTTTGCTTGCTGTTTGAATAAAATCATTGGATATGAAATATTGAATGAAAAAGAATCCTCCCATGGCTATTTAATAATTATTTGCCTACTCAGTGCCCTTCACTCATATCTTTTGGAGTAGTTTGTCATTTACTCTTGTGCTTCATGTATATCCTATGAGTAAATGGGGGAATGAACTGAATGTCATAAATCTGAATTTTTATATGTTTCATATGCTTATAACATGGTTAGTGATGACTTCACACATAGAAAGTATGAGGCGTAAAAGTTAGTGAGAGTTGGCAAACGTAGTTTTGGTCATCATTGCAATTAATAGGAAGTAATAAGGAAAGAGAGGTTCACATACAAATATATTATCTTAGACATCTTTTATGATTGTGAAGCACTCATTAAGTATGACATGCTAAAAGAGTTGACGTTGGACAAGGAAGACAACGCAATGGTTTATGTTTTCTGACATCTCAGTTAAAGTATATTGTCATTGACCTTCCAAACACGTTGAGCTTGCCTTTCCCCCTCATGCTAGCAGAATTCTCAGCACCAAGTAGAAATACTACTTGTGCTTCCAAATACCCTTAAACCAGTTTTGCCATGAGAGTCCACCATATCTACCTATGGATTGAGTAAGATCCTTCAAGGAAGTTGTCATCGGTGCAAGCAATAAAAATTTCTCTCTAAATATGCATGACTTATTAGTGCAGAGAAATAAGCTTTGTACGAACTTGTTGTGGACGTAATAAAAGCGACAGACTGCATAATAAAGGTCCACATACAAGGGGCAATATAAAGTGACGTTCTTTTGCATTAAGATTTTGTGCATAAAACCTAAACGCGCATGACAACCTCTGCTTCCCTCTGCGAAGGGCCTATATTTACTTTATGTTTTTACTTTATGCTTGAGTCAAGGTGATCCTCACCTTTCCCTTTTTCGTTTTATCCTTTGGCAAGCTCCTCGTGTTTGAAAGATCATGATATATATATCCAATTGGATGTAAGTTATCATGGGCTATTATTGTTGACATCACCTAAAGGTGAATACGTTGGGAGGCAACACAATAAGCCCCTATCTTTCTCAGTGTCCGGCTGAAACTCCATAATCACAAGTATTGCGTGGGTGTTAGCAATTGTAGAAGACTATATGATAGTTGAGTATGTGGACTTGCTGAAAAGCTATATTCTTGACTCTTTCTGATATTATGATAAATTGCAATTGCTTCAATGGCTGAGATTATAGTTTGTCAGTTCTCAATGAAGTTTCTGAACCATGCTTGACATTGTGAATAGATTGTTACTTGATCATGAAAAGTTTTATGAGATAAGCTGCTATTATGACACATATTGATGCTAGAAAAATTGATTGGAATTATCATTGATCAAACTTAAGCACTTACTAGCACTCCGCATCAAAAATTATCTTCTTATCATTTACCTACTCGAGGACGAGCAGGAATTAAGCTTGGGGATGCCTGATACGTCTCCAACGTATCTATAATTTTTGATTGCTCCATGCTATATTATCTACTGTTTCGGGCAATATTGGGCTTTATTTTCCACTTTTATATTATTTTTGGGACTAACCTATTAACCGGAGGCCCAGCTCAGAATTGCTGTTTTTAGCCTATTTCAGTGTTTCGAGGAAAAGGAATATCAGACGGAGTCAAAACGGAATGAAATCAACTGGAGAAGTTATTTTTGGAAGGAAAGCAACCTGATAGACTTGGAGTGCACGTCAGGGGAGTCCCGAGCAGCCCACGAGGGTGGGGGGCGCGCCCACCCCGCTGGGCACGCCCCCTGCCTCGTGAGCACCCCGGAGGTCCACCGACGTACCCCCTGCACCCATATATACTCTCGTACCCTAAAACTTCCAGAACAGAGATTAGATCAGAAGTTCCGCCGCCGCAAGCCTCTGTAGCCACGAAAAACCAATCGGGGCCCTCTCCGGCACCCTGCCGGAGGGGGCCATCATCACCGATGGCCATGGAGGAGTATCCCGGAGGGGTCTTTGTTGGGGAACGTAGTAGAAATTCAAAATTTTCTACGCATCACCAAGATCAATCTATGGAGTAATCTAGCAACGAGGGAAAGGGGAGTGCATCTACATACCCTTGTAGATCGCTAAGCGGAAGCATTCAAGTGAACGGGGTTTATGGAGTCGTACTCGTCGTGATCCAAATCACCGATGATCCTAGTGCCGAACGGACGACACCTCTGCGTTCAACACACATGCAGCCCGATGACGTGTCCCATGCCTTGATCCAGTAAGGAGAGAGGGAGAGGTTGGGGAAGACTCTTTCCAGCAGCAGCACAACGACGTGGTGGTGGTGTAGGAGCGTGGCAATCCTGCAGGGCTTCGCCAAGCACCGCGGGAGAGGAGGAGGACTTGGGAGAGGGTGAGGGCTGCGCCAGAACTTGGGTGCTGCTGCCCTTCCACCCCCCACATATATATAGGGGCAAGGGAGAGGGGGGCCGGCCCCCTCAGATCCAATCTGAGGAGGGGGCGGCGGCCATGGGGGTTGCCTTGCCCCCCAAGGCAAGGGGGGCACCCCCTTTTAGGGTTCCCCCAAACCCTAGGCGCCTTGGGCCCTGGTGGGGGAGGGCGCACCAGCCCACCTAGGGCTGGTACCCTCCCACACTTGGCCCACGCAGCCCTCTGGGGCCGGTGGCCCCACCTGGTGGACCCCCGGGACCCTCCCGGTGGTCCCGGTACGTTACCGATAGCACCCGAAAGTTTTCCGGTGACCAAAACAGGACGTCCCATATATAACTCTTTACCTCCGGACCATTCCGGAACTCCTCGCGACGTCCGGGATCTCAGCCGGGACTCCGAACAACATTCGTTAACCACATACAAATATTCCCTATAACCCTAGCGTCATCGAGCCTTAAGTGTGTAGACCCTACGGGTTCGGGAGACACGTAGACATGACCGAGACAACTCTCCGGCCAATAACCAACAGCGGGATCTGGATACCCATGTTGGTTCCCACATGTTCAACGATGATCTCATCGGATGAACCACGATGTCGAGGATTCAATCAATCCCATATTCAATTCCCTTTGTCTATCGGTATAGTACTTGCCCGAGATTCGATCGTCGGTATCCCGATACCTTGTTCAATCTCGTTACCGGCAAGTCTCTTTACTCGTTCCGTAACACATCATCCCGTGATGAACCCCTTGGTCACATTGTGCACATTATGATGATGTCCTACCAAGTGGGCCCAGAGATACCTCTCTATCACACGGAGTGACAAATCCCAATCTCGATTCGTGCCAACCCAACAGACACTTTCGGAGATACCCGTAGTGCACCTTTATAGCCACCTAGTTACGTTGTGACGTTTGGTACACCCAAAGCATTCCTACGGTATCCGGGAGTTGCACAATCTCATGGTCTAAGGAAATGATACTTGACATTAGAAAAGCTTTAGCATACGAACTACACAATCTTTGTGCTAGGCTTAGGATTGGGTCTTGTCCATCACATCATTCTCCTAATGATGTGATCCCATTATCAACGACATCCAATGTCCATGGTCAGGAAACCATAACCATCTATTGATCAACGAGCTTGTCAACTAGAGGCTTACTAGGGACATGGTGTTGTCTATGTACCCACACATGTATCTGAGTTTCCTATCAATACAATTGTAGCATGGATAATAAACGATTATCATGAACAAGGAAATATAATAATAATAACTAATTTATTATTGCCTCTAGGGTATATTTCCAACAGTCTCCCACTTGCACTAGAGTCAATAATCTAGTCCACATCGCCATGTGATTAACACTCACAGGTCACATCGCCATGCGACCTACATGCAAAGAGTTTACTAGTGTCACTAAACTAGTTCACATCATCATGTGATTAAGACTCAATGAGTTCTGGGGTTTGATCATGTTTTGCTTGTGAGAGAGGTTTTAGTCAACGGGTCTGCAACATTCAGATCCGTATGTACTTCCCAAATCTCTAGGTCATATTGTGAATGCTGCTTCCACGCTCCTCTTGGAGATATTCCAAAAGGTTGCTCCACTATACGTATCCGGTTTGCTACTCAGAGTCATTCGGATAGGTGTTAAAGCTTGCATCGACGTAACCCTTTACGCCGAACTCTTTATCACCTCCATAATTGAGAAACATGTCCTTATTACTCCAAGGACAATTTTGACCGCTATCTGGTGATCCACTCCTTGATCACCTTTGTATCCTCTTGCCAGACTTGTGGCAAGGCACACATCAGGTGCGGTACACAGCATAGCATACTATGGAGCCTACGTCTAAGCATAGGGGACGACCTTCATCCTTTCTCTCTATTCTGCCATGGTCGAGCTTTACGTCTTAACTTCATACCTTACAACTCAGGCAAGAACTCCTTCTTTGACTGATCCATCTTGAACACCTTCAAGATCATGTCAAGGTATGTGCTCATTTGAAAGTACCATTAAGCGTTTTTGATCTATCCTCATAGATCTTGATGCTCAATGTTCAAGCAGCTTAATCCAGGTTTTGTATTGAAAACACTTTTCAAACAACCCTATATGCTTTCCAGAAACTCTACAAAATTTCTGATCACCAATATGTTAGCAACATATACTCATCAGAAATTCTATAGTGCTCCCACTCACTTCTTTGGAAATACAAGTTTCTCATAAACTTTGTATAAACCTAAAATCTTTGATCATCTCATCAAAGCATACATTCCAACTCCGAGATGCTTACTCCAGTCCTTAGAAGGATTGCTGGAGCTTTGCATATTTGTTAGCGTCTTTCAGGATTGTCAAAACCTTCTGGTTGTATCACATACAACCTTTCCTCAAGAAAAACGTCGAGGAAACAATGTTTTGACATCCTATCTGCAAGATTTCATAAATAATGCAGTAACTGCTCATATAATTCCAACAGACTCTTAGCATCGCTACGAGTGAGAAAGTCTCATCGTAGTCAACTCCTTAAACTTGTCGGAAAATATCTTAACGACAAGTCGAGCTTTCTTAATGGTGACACTTACCATCATTGTCCATCTTCCTTCTAAAATCCATCTGTACTCAACAGCTTACGACCATCAGGTAGTTCTGCCAAAGTCTACACTTTGTTTTCATAGATGGATCCTCTCTCGAATTTTATGGCCTCGAGCCATTTGTCAGAATCCGGGCCCACCATCGCTTCTCCATAGCTCGTAGGTTCATTGCTGTATAGCAACATGACCTCCAAGACAGGATTACCGTACCACTTTGAAGCAGTACGCGTCCTTGTCATCCTACGAGGTTTGGCAGTGACTTGATCCGAGGCTTCATGATCACTATCATCAGCTTCCACTTCAATTGGTGTAGGTGCCACAGGAACAACTTCCCGTGCCCTGCTACACACTAGTTGTAGTGACGGTTCAATAACCATATCAAGTCTTCACCATCCTCCCACTCAATTTTTCGAGACAAACTTTTCCTCGAGAAAGGACACGATTCAAGAAACAATCCCTATTGCTTTCGGATCTGAATTAGGAGGTATACCCAGCTATTTTGGGTGTCCTATGAAGATGCATTTTATCCACTTTGGGTTCGAGCTTATCAACCTGAAACATTTTCACATAAGCGTCGCAGCCCCAAACTTTTAAGGAACGACAGCTTAGTGTTGGGGAACGTTGCAGAAAATTAAAATTTTTCCTACGGTTTCACCAAGATCCATATATGAGTTCATCTAAGCAACGAGTCAAGGGAGTGAGTTTGCATCTACATACCACTTGTAGATCGCGTGCGGAAGCTTGCAAGGGGATGGTGATGATGGAGTCGTACTCGACGTGATTCGGATCACCGATGACCAAGTACTGAACGGACAGCACCTCCGCGTTCAACACACGTATGGGACGGGAGACGTCTCCTCCATCTTGATCCAGCAAGGGGGGAGGAGAGGTTGAGGAAGATCGCTCCAACGGCAGCACGACGGCGTGGTGCAGTTGGTACAGCAGTACTCCGACAGAGCTTCGCCAAGCACGTATGGAGGAGGAGAGATGTTGGGGAGGGGAGGGGCTGCGCCTTGACTTGTGTGTTGCAGCCCTCCCCTCACCCCTCTATATATAGGGGAAGGGGGCAAGGGGGCCCGGCCCTCTAGGGAAAACCCTAGGGGGGCGGCGGCCAAAGGGAGAGGGGGAGAGGGTGGCTTGCCCCCCAAGCCAGGGGGGCGCCCCCTTTAGGGTTTCCCCTCCCCTAGCCCTAGCCGCATGGGCCTAGGTGGGGAGGCGCGCCCAGCCCACTAGGGGCTGGCTCCCTGCCCCACGCAGCCCATGTGGTCCCCCGGGAGGGGTGGCCCCACCCGGTGGACCTCCGGAACCCTTCCGGTGGCCCCGGTACAATACCGGTATGACCCCGAAACTCCCCGGTGCCCGTTTGACAACTTCCCATATATAAATCTTTACCTCCGGACCCTTCCGGAACTCCTCGTGACGTCCGGGATCTCATCCGGGACTCCAAAAAACATTCGGTAGTCACATACTAGTCTTCCTAATAACCCTAGCGTCACCGAACCTTAAGTGTGTAGACCCTACGGGTTCGGGAGACATGCAGACATGACCGAGATGCTCTCAGGTCAATAACCAACAGCAGGATCTGGAAACCCATGTTGGCTCCCACATGCTCCTCGATGTTGTCATCGGATGAACCACGATGTCGAGGATTCGATCAAACCCTGTATACAATTCCCTTTGTCAATCGGTACATTACTTGCCCGAGACTCGATCGTCGGTATCCCAATACCTTGTTCAGTCTTGTTACCGGAAAGTCACTTTACTCGTACCGTAATGCATGATCCCGTGGCCAACACCTTGGTCACCTTGAGCTCATTATGATGATGCATTACCGAGTGGGCCCAGAGATACCTCTCCGTCATACGGAGTGACAAATCCCAGTCTCGATCCGTGTCAACCCAACAGATACTTTCGGAGATACCTGTAATGCACCTTTATAGTCACCCAGTTACGTTGTGACGTTTGATACACCCAAGGCACTCCTACGGTATCCGGGAGTTACACGATCTCTTGGTCGAAGGAAGAGATACTTGACATTGGCAAAGCTCTAGCAAACGAACTAAACGACCTTTGTGCTATGCTTAGGATTGGGTCTTGTCCATCACATCATTCTCCTAATGATGTGATCCCGTTATCAACGACATCCAATGTCCATAGCCAGGAAACCATGACTATCTGTTGATCACAACGAGCTAGTCAACTAGAGGCTCACTAGGGACATAGTGTGGTCTATGTATTCACACGTGTATTACGATTTCCGGATAACACAGTTATAGCATGAATAAAAGACAATTATCATGAACAATGAAATGTAATAATACTTTTATTATTGCCTCTAGGGCATATTTCCAACAGTCCCCCACTTGCACTAGAGTCACCAATCTAGTTACATTGTGATGAATCGAACACCCATAGAGTCCTGGTGTTGATCATGTTTTGCTCGCGAGAGAGGTTTAGTCAACGGATCTGCGACATTCAGATCCGTATGTACTTTGCAAATTTCTATGTCTCTATCTTGAACATTTTCACGGATGGAGTTGAAACGACGCTTGATGTGCCTGGTCTTCTTGTGAAACCTGGGCTCCTTGGCAAGGGCAATAGCTCCAGTGTTGTCACAGAAGAGTTTGATCGGCCCCGATGCATTGGGTATGACTCCTAGGTCGGTGATGAACTCCTTCACCCAAATCGCTTCATGCGCTGCCTCCGAGGCTGCCATGTACTCCGCTTCACATGTAGATCCCGCCACGACGCTCTGCTTGCAGCTGCACCAGCTTACTGCTCCACCATTCAACATATACACGTATCCGGTTTGTGACTTAGAGTCATCCGGATCTGAGTCGAAGCTAGCGTCGACGTAACCCTTTACGACGAGCTCTTCGTCTCCTCCATAAACGAGAAACATGTCCTTTGTCCTTTTCAGGTACTTCAGGATATTCTTGACTGCTGTCCAGTGTTCCTTGCCGGGATTGCTTTGGTATCTTGCTACGAAACTTACGGCAAGGTTTACATCAGGTCTGGTACACAGCATGGCATACATAATAGATCCTATGGCTGAAGCATAGGGGATGCCACTCATCTCTTCTTTATCTTTTGCCGTGGTCGGTGACTGAGCCGTGCTCAATCTCACACCTTGTAACATAGGCAAGAACCCTTTCTTGGACTGATCCATTTTGAACCTTTTCAAAATCTTATTAAGGTATGTGCTTTGTGAAAGACCTATGAGGCGTCTCGATCTATCTCTATAGATCTTGATGCCTAATATATAAGCAGCTTCTCCAAGGTCCTTCATTGAAAAACATTTGTTCAAGTAGGCCTTAATGCTGTCCAGAAATTCTATATTATTTCCCATCAAGAGTATGTCATCTACATATAATATGAGAAATGCTACAGAGCTCCCACTCACTTTCTTGTAAACGCAGGCTTCTCCATAAGTCTGCGTAAACCCAAACGCTTTGATCATCTCATCAAAGCGAATATTCCAACTCCGAGATGCTTGCACCAGCCCATAAATGGATCGCTGGAGCTTGCATACTTTGTTAGTGTTCTTAGGATCGACAAAACCTTCCGGCTGCATCATATACAGCTCTTCCTTAAGATGTCCGTTAAGGAATGCCGTTTTGACGTCCATCTGCCATATCTCATAATCATAGTATGCGGCAATTGCTAACATGATTCAGACGGACTTTAGCTTTGCTACGGGAGAGAATGTCTCGTCGTAGTTAATCCCTTGAACCTGTCGATAACCCTTAGCGACAAGTCGAGCTTTATAGATGGTAACATTACCATCCGCGTCCGTCTTCTTCTTAAAGATCCATTTGTTTTCTATTGCTCGCTGATCATCGGGAAAGTCTGTCAAAGTCCATACTTTGTTTTCATACATGGATTCTATCTCGGATTTCATGGCTTCAAGCCATTTGTTGGAATCTGGGCCCGCCATCGCTTCTTCATAGTTCGAAGGTTCACCGTTGTCTAACAACATGATTTCCAGGACGGGGTTGCTGTACCACTCTGGTGCGGAACGTGTCCTTGTGGACCTACGAAGTTCAGTAGCAACTTGATCCGAAGTACCTTGATTATCATCATTGGTTTCCTCTTCAGTTGGTGTGGGCATCATAGGAACATTTTCCTGAGCTGCACCACTTTCCCGTTCGAGAGGCAGTACTTCATCGAGTTCTACTTTCCTCCCACTTACTTCTTTCGAGAGAAACTCTTTTTCCAGAAAGTATCCGTTCTTGGCAACAAAGATCTTGCCTTTGGATCTTAAGTAGAAGGTATACCCGACAGTTTCCTTAGGGTATCCTATGAAGACGCATTTTTCCGACTTGGGTTCGAGCTTTTCAGGTTGAAGTTTCTTGACATAAGCATCGCATCCCCAAACTTTTAGAAACGACAGCTTAGGTTTCTTCCCAAACCATAATTCATACGGTGTCGTCTCAACGGATTTAGACGGTTCCCTATTTAAAGTGAATGTAGCTATCTCTAGAGCGTATCCCCAAAATGATAGCGGTAAATCGGTAAGAGACATCATAGACCGCACCATATCTAATAGAGTGCGATTACAACGTTCGGACACACCGTTACGCTGAGGTGTTCCAGGCGGCGTGAGTTGTGAAACGATTCCACATTTCCTCAAGTGTGTACCAAATTCGTGACTTAAGTATTCTCCTCCACGATCTGATCGTAGGAACTTTATCTTTCGGTCACGTTGATTCTCTACCTCATTCTGAAATTCCTTGAACTTTTCGAAGGTCTTAGACTTGTGTTTCATTAAGTAAACATACCCATATCTACTTAAATCATTAGTGAGAGTGAGAACATAACGATATCCTCCGCGATCCTCAACGCTCATTGGACCGCATACATCGGTATGTATGATTTCCAACAAGTTGGTTGCTCGCTCCATTGTTCCGGAGAACGGAGTCCTGGTCATTTTGCCCATGAGGCATGGTTCGCATGTGTCAAACGATTCATAATCAAGAGACTCTAAAAGTCCATCAGCATGGAGCTTCTTCATGCGCTTGACACCAATGTGACCAAGGCGGCAGTGCCACAAGTATGTGGGACTATCGTTATCAACTTTACATCTTTTGGCATCCACACTATGAACATGTGTAACATTACGCTCGAGATTCATTAAGAATAAACCATTGACCATCGGAGCATGACCATAAAACATATCTCTCATATAAATCGAACAACCATTATTCTCAGACTTAAATGAGTAGCCATCTCGTATTAAACGAGATCCAGATACAATGTTCATGCTCAAACTTGGCACTAAATAACAATTATTAAGGTTCAAAACTAATCCCGTGGGTAAATGTAGAGGTAGCCTGCCGACGGCGATCACATCGACTCTGGAACCATTCCCGACGCGCATCGTCACCTCGTCCTTTGCCAGTCTCCGTTTATTCCGCAGCTCCTGCTGTGAGTTACAAATATGAGCAACGGCACCGGTATCAAATACCCAGGAGTTACTACGAGTACTGGTAAGGTACACATCAATTACATGTATATCAAATATACCTTTGGTGTTGCCGGCCTTCTTATCCGCTAAGTATTTGGGGCAGTTCCGCTTCCAGTGACCCTTCCCCTTGCAATAAAAGCACTCAGTCTCAGGCTTGGGTCCATTCTTTGACTTCTTCCCGGTAACTGGCTTACCGGGCGCGGCAACCTCCTTGCCGTCCTTCTTGAAGTTCTTCTTACCCTTGCCCTTCTTGAACTTAGTGGTCTTATTGACCATCAACACTTGATGTTCTTTCTTGATTTCAGCCTCTGCTGACTTCAGCATCGAGAACACTTCAGGAATGGTCTTTTCCATCCCCTGCATGTTTTAGTTCATCACAAAGCTCTTGTAGCTTGGTGGGAGCGAATGGAGGATTCTGTCAATGACCGCCTCATCTGGGAGGTTAATATTCAGCTGGCTCATACGGTTGTGCAACCCAGACATCTTGAGTATGTGCTCACTGACAGAACTGTTTTCCTCCATCTTACAACTGTAGAACTTGTCGGAGATGTCATATCTCTCGACCCGGGCGTGAGCTTGAAAAACTAGTTTCAGCTCTTTGAACATCTCATATGCTCCGTGATGCTCAAAACGTTTTTGGAGCCCCGGTTCTAAGCTGTAAAGCAATTCCGCACTGAACGAGGGAGTAATCATCAGCGCGAGTTTGCCAAGCATTCATAATGTCTTGGTTCTCTGGGACGGGAGCGTCACCTAGTGGTCCTTCTAGGACATATTGTTTCCTGGCAGCTATGAGGATGATCCTCAGGTTCTGGACCCAGTCCGTATAGTTGCTACCATCATCTTTCAGCTTGGTTTTCTCTAGGAACGCGTTGAAGTTCATGTTGACATGAGCGTTGGCCATTTGATCTACAAGACATATTTGCAAAGGTTTTAGACTAAGTTCATGATAATTAAGTTCTAATCAAATTATGAACTCCCACTTAGATTAGACATCCCTTTGGTCATCTAAGTGTTACACGATCCGAGTCGACTAGCCCATGTCCGATCATCACGTGAGACGGACTATTCATCGTCGGTGAACATCTTCATGTTGATCGCATCTTCCATACGACTCGTGTTCGACCTTTCGGTCTCCGTGTTCAGAGGCCATGTCTGCACATGCTAGGCTCGTCAAGTTAACCCTAAGTGTTTTCGCTGTGTAAAACTGTCTTACACCCGTTGTATGTGAACGTAAGAATCCATCACACCCGATCATCACGTGGTGCTTAGAAGCGACGAACTGTAGCAACGGTGCACAGTTAGGGGAGAACACTTCTTGAAATTTTATAAGGGATCATCTTATTTACTACCGTCGTCCTAAGTAAACAAGATGCAAAAACATAATAAACATCACATGCAATTATATAGTTGTGACATGATATGGCCAATATCACATAGCTCCATTGATCTCCATCTTCGGGGCTCCATGATCATCTTATCACCGGCTTGACACCATGATCTCCATCATCATGATCTCCATCATCGTGTCTTCATGAAGTTGTCACGCCAACGACTACTTCTACTTCTATAGCTAACGCGTTTAGCAATAAAGTAAAGCAAGTTACATGGCGTTCTTCAATGACACGCAGGTCATACAAAAAAATAAAGACAACTCCTATGGCTCCTGCCGGTTGTCATACTCATCGACCTGCAAGTCGTGAATCCTATTACAAGAACATGATCTCATACATCACATTTCCTCATTCATCACAACTTCTGGCCATATCACATCACATGATCAATCGCTGCAAAAACAAGTTAGACATCCTCTAATTGTTGTTGCATCTTTTACGTGGCTGCAATTGGGTTCTAGTAAGAATGTTTTCTTACCTACGAATAACCACAACGTGATTTTGTCAACTTCTATTTACCCTTCATAAGGGCCCTTTTCATCGAATCCGCTCCAACTAAAGTGGGAGAGACAGACACCCGCCAGCCACCTTATGCAACTAGTGCATGTCAATCGGTGGAACCGGTCTCACGTAAGCGTACGTGTAAGGTTGGTCCGGGCCGCTTCATCCCACAATACCGTTGAAACAAGAAAAGACTAGTAGAGGCAAGTAAGTTGACAAGATCCACGCCCACAACAAAATTGTGTTCTACTCGTGCAAAGAGAACTACGCATAGACCTAGCTCATGATGCCACTGTTGGGGAACGTTGCAGAAAATTAAAAATTTTCCTACGGTTTCACCAAGATCCATCTATGAGTTCATCTAAGCAACGAGTCAAGGGAGTGAGTTTGCATCTACATACCACTTGTAGATCGCGTGCGGAAGCTTGCAAGGGGATGGTGATGATGGAGTCGTACTCGACGTGATTCGGATCACCGATGACCAAGTACTGAACGGACAGCACCTCCGCGTTCAACACACGTACGGGACGGGAGACGTCTCCTCCTTCTTGATCCAGCAAGGGGGGAGGAGAGGTTGAGGAAGATCGCTCCAACGGCAGCACGACGGCGTGGTGCAGTTGGTACAGCAGTACTCCGACAGAGCTTCGCCAAGCACGTATGGAGGAGGAGAGATGTTGGGGAGGGGAGGGGCTGTGCCTTGACTTGTGTGTTGCAGCCCTCCCCTCACCCCTCTATATATAGGGGAAGGGGGCAAGGGGGGCCGGCCCTCTAGGGAAAACCCTAGGGGGGGGCGGCGGCCAAAGGGAGAGGGGGAGAGGGTGGCTTGCCCCCCAAGCCAGGGGGGCGCCCCCTTTAGGGTTTCCCCTCCCCTAGCCCTAGCCGCATGGGCCTAGGTGGGAGGCGCGCCCAGCCCACTAGGGGCTGGCTCCCTGCCCCACGCAGCCCATGTGGTCCCCCGGGAGGGGTGGCCCCACCCGGTGGACCTCCGGAACCCTTCCGGTGGCCCCGGTACAATACCGGTATGACCCCGAAACTCCCCGGTGCCCGTTTGACAACTTCCCATATATAAATCTTTACCTCCGGACCCTTCCGGAACTCCTCGTGACGTCCGGGATCTCATCCGGGACTCCGAACAACATTCGGTAGTCACATACTAGTCTTCCTAATAACCCTAGCGTCACCGAACCTTAAGTGTGTAGACCCTACGGGTTCGGGAGACATGCAGACATGACCGAGATGCTCTCAGGTCAATAACCAACAGCGGGATCTGGATACCCATGTTGGTTCCCACATGCTCGTCGATGTTGTCATCGGATGAACCACGATGTCGAGGATTCGATCAAACCCTGTATACAATTCCCTTTGTCAATCGGTACGTTACTTGCCCGAGACTCGATCGTCGGTATCCCAATACCTTGTTCAGTCTCGTTACCGGCAAGTCACTTTACTCGTACCGTAATGCATGATCCCGTGGCCAACACCTTGGTCACCTTGAGCTCATTATGATGATGCATTACCGAGTGGGCCCAGAGATACCTCTCCGTCATACGGAGTGACAAATCCCAGTCTCGATCCGTGTCAACCCAACAGATACTTTCGGAGATACCTGTAATGCACCTTTATAGTCACCCAGTTATGTTGTGACGTTTGATACACCCAAGGCACTCCTACGGTATCCGGGAGTTACACGATCTCATGGTCGAAGGAAGAGATACTTGACATTGGCAAAGCTCTAGCAAACGAACTAAACGACCTTTGTGCTATGCTTAGGATTGGGTCTTGTCCATCACATCATTCTCCTAATGATGTGATCCCGTTATCAACGACATCCAATGTCCATAGCCAGGAAACCATGACTATCTGTTGATCACAACGAGCTAGTCAACTAGAGGCTCACTAGGGACATAGTGTGGTCTATGTATTCACACGTGTATTACGATTTCCGGATAACACAGTTATAGCATGAATAAAAGACAATTATCATGAACAATGAAATATAATAATACTTTTATTATTGCCTCTAGGGCATATTTCCAACAGTCTCCCACTTGCACTAGAGTCACCAATCTAGTTACATTGTGATGAATCGAACACCCATAGGGTCCTGGTGTTGATCATGTTTTGCTCGCGAGAGAGGTTTAGTCAATGGATCTGCGACATTCAGATCCGTATGTACTTTGCAAATTTCTAAGTCTCTATCTTGAACATTTTCACGGATGGAGTTGAAACGACGCTTGATGTGCCTGGTCTTCTTGTGAAACCTGGACTCCTTGGCAAGGGCAATAGCTCCAGTGTTGTCACAGAAGAGTTTGATCGGCCCCGACGCATTGGGTATGACTCCTAGGTCGGTGATGAACTCCTTCACCCAAATCGCTTCATGCGCTGCCTCCGAGGCTGCCATGTACTCCGCTTCACATGTAGATCCCGCCACGACGCTCTGCTTGCAGCTACACCAGCTTACTGCTCCACCATTCAACATATACACGTATCCGGTTTGTGACTTAGAGTCATCCGGATCTGAGTCGAAGCTAGCGTCGACGTAACCCTTTACGACGAGCTCTTCGTCTCCTCCATAAACGAGAAACATGTCCTTTGTCCTTTTCAGGTACTTCAGGATATTCTTGACCGCTGTCCAGTGTTCCTTGCCGGGATTGCTTTGGTATCTTGCTACCAAACTTACGGCAAGGTTTACATCAGGTCTGGTACACAACATGGCATACATAATAGATCCTATGGCTGAAGCATAGGGGATGACACTCATCTCTTCTTTATCTTTTGCCGTGGTCGGTGACTGAGCCGTGCTCAATCTCACACCTTGTAACATAGGTAAGAAGCCTTTCTTGGACTGATCCATTTTGAACCTTTTCAAAATCTTATCAAGGTATGTGCTTTGTGAAAGACCTATGAGGCGTCTCGATCTATCTCTATAGATCTTGATGCCTAATATATAAGCAGCTTCTCCAAGGTCCTTCATTGAAAAACATTTGTTCAAGTAGACCTTAATGCTGTCCAGAAATTCTATATTATTTCCCATCAAGAGTATGTCATCTACATATAATATGAGAAATGCTACAGAGCTCCCACTCACTTTCTTGTAAACGCAGGCTTCTCCATAAGTCTGCGTAAACCCAAACGCTTTGATCATCTCATCAAAGCGAATATTCCAACTCCGAGATGCTTGCACCAGCCCATAAATGGATCGCTGGAGCTTGCATACTTTGTTAGTGTTCTTAGGATCGACAAAACCTTCCGGCTGCATCATATACAGCTCTTCCTTAAGATGTCCGTTAAGGAATGCCGTTTTGACGTCCATCTGCCATATCTCATAATCATAGTATGCGGCAATTGCTAACATGATTCGGACGGACTTTAGCTTTGCTACGGGAGAGAATGTCTCGTCGTAGTCAATCCCTTGAACCTGTCGATAACCCTTAGCGACAAGTCGAGCTTTATAGATGGTAACATTACCATCCGCGTCCGTCTTCTTCTTAAAGATCCATTTGTTTTCTATCGCTCGCCGATCATCGGGCAAGTCTGTCAAAGTCGATACTTTGTTTTCATACATGGATTCTATCTCGGATTTCATGGCTTCAAGCCATTTGTTGGAATCTGGGCCCGCCATCGCTTCTTCATAGTTCGAAGGTTCACCGTTGTCTAACAACATGATTTCCAGGACGGGGTTGCTGTACCACTCTGGTGCGGAACGTGTCCTTGTGGACCTACGAAGTTCAGTAGCAACTTGATCCGAAGTACCTTGATCATCATTATTGGTTTCCTCTTCAGTTGGTGTGGGCATCACAGGAACATTTTCCTGAGCTGCACCACTTTCCCGTTCGAGAGGCAGTACTTCATCGAGTTCTAATTTCCTCCCACTTACTTCTTTCGAGAGAAACTCTTTTTCCAGAAAGTATCCGTTCTTGGCAACAAAGATCTTGCCTTCGGATCTTAAGTAGAAGGTATACCTGACAGTTTCCTTAGGGTATCCTATGAAGACACATTTTCCTGACTTGGGTTCGAGCTTTTCAGGTTGAAGTTTCTTGACATAAGCATCGCATCCCCAAATTTTTAGAAACGACAGCTTAGGTTTCTTCCCAAACCATAATTCATACGGTGTTGTCTCAACGGATTTAGACGGTGCCCTATTTAAAGTGAATGTAGCTGTCTCTAGAGCGTATCCCCAAAATGATAGCGGTAAATCGGTAAGAGACATCATAGACCGCACCATATCTAATAGAGTGCGATTACGACGTTCGGACACACCGTTACGCTGAGGTGTTCCAGGCGGCGTGAGTTGTGAAACGATTCCACATTTCCTCAAGTGTGTACCAAATTCGTGACTTAAGTATTCTCCTCCACGATCTGATCGTAGGAACTTTATCTTTCGGTCACGTTGATTCTCTACCTCATTCTGAAATTCCTTGAACTTTTCGAAGGTCTCAGACTTGTGTTTCATTAAGTAAACATACCCATATCTACTTAAATCATCAGTGAGAGTGAGAACATAACGATATCCTCCGCGAGCCTCAACGCTCATTGGACCGCATACATCGGTATGTATGATTTCCAACAAGTTGGTTGCTCGCTCCATTGTTCCGGAGAACGGAGTCTTGGTCATTTTGCCCATGAGGCATGGTTCGCATGTGTCAAACGATTCATAATCAAGAGACTCTAAAAGTCCATCAGCATGGAGCTTCTTCATGCGCTTGACACCAATGTGACCAAGGCGGCAGTGCCACAAGTATGTGGGACTATCGTTATCAACTTTACATCTTTTGGCATCCACACTATGAACATGTGTAACATTACGCTCGAGATTCATTAAGAATAAACCATTGACCATCGGAGCATGACCATAAAACATATCTCTCATATAAATCGAACAACCATTATTCTCAGACTTAAATGAGTAGCCATCTCGTATTAAACGCGATCCAGATACAATGTTCATGCTCAAACTTGGCACTAAATAACAATTATTAAGGTTCAAAACTAATCCCGTGGGTAAATGTAGAGGCAGCCTGCCTACGGCGATCACATCGACTCTGGAACCATTCCCGACGCGCATCGTCACCTCGTCCTTTGCCAGTCTCCGTTTATTCCGCAGCTCCTGCTGTGAGTTACAAATATGAGCAACGGCACCGGTATCAAATACCCAGGAGTTACTACGAGTACTGGTAAGGTACACATCAATTACATGTATATCAAATATACCTTTGGTGTTGCCGGCCTTCTTATCCGCTAAGTATTTGGGGCAGTTCCGCTTCCAGTGACCCTTCCCCTTGCAATAAAAGCACTCAGTCTCAGGCTTGGGTCCATTCTTTGACTTCTTCCCGGTAACTGGCTTACCGGGCGCGGCAACCTCCTTGCCGTCCTTCTTGAAGTTCTTCTTACCCTTGCCCTTCTTGAACTTAGTGGTCTTATTGACCATCAACACTTGATGTTCTTTCTTGATTTCAGCCTCTGCTGACTTCAGCATCGAGAACACTTCAGGAATGGTCTTTTCCATCCCCTACATGTTGTAGTTCATCACAAAGCTCTTGTAGCTTGGTGGGAGCGACTAGAGGATTCTGTCAATGACCGCCTCATCTGGGAGGTTAATATTCAGCTGGGTCATACGGTTGTGCAACCCAGACATCTTGAGTATGTGCTCACTGACAGAACTGTTTTCCTCCATCTTACAACTGTAGAACTTGTCGGAGATGTCATATCTCTCGACCCGGGCGTGAGCTTGAAAAACTAGTTTCAGCTCTTCGAACATTTCATATGCTCCGTGATGCTCAAAACGTTTTTGGAGCCCCGGTTCTAAGCTGTAAAGCATGCCGCACTGAACGAGGGAGTAATCATCAGCGCGAGTTTGCCAAGCATTCATAATGTCTTGGTTCTCTGGGACGGGAGCGTCACCTAGCGGTCCTTCTAGGACATATTGTTTCCTGGCAGCTATGAGGACGATCCTCAGGTTCCGGACCCAGTCCGTATAGTTGCTACCACCATCTTTCAGCTTGGTTTTCTCTAGGAACGCGTTGAAGTTCATGTTGACATGAGCGTTGGCCATTTGATCTACAAGACATATTTGCAAAGGTTTTAGACAAAGTTCATGATAATTAAGTTCTAATCAAATTATGAACTCCCACTTAGATTAGACATCCCTTTGGTCATCTAAGTGTTACACGATCCGAGTCGACTAGCCCGTATCCGATCATCACGTGAGACGGACTATTCATCGTCGGTGAACAGCTTCATGTTGATCGCATCTTCCATACGACTCGTGTTCGACCTTTCGGTCTCCGTGTTCAGAGGCCATGTCTGCACATGCTAGGCTCGTCAAGTTAACCCTAAGTGTTTTCGCTGTGTAAAACTGTCTTACACCCGTTGTATGTGAACGTAAGAATCCATCACACCCGATCATCACGTGGTGCTTAGAAGCGACGAACTGTAGCAACGGTGCACAGTTAGGGGAGAACACTTCTTGAAATTTTATAAGGGATCATCTTATTTACTACCGTCATCCTAAGTAAACAAGATGCAAAAACATAATAAACATCACATGCAATTATATAGTTGTGACATGATATGGCCAATATCACATAGCTCCATTGATCTCCATCTTCGGGGCTCCATGATCATCTTGTCACTGGCTTGACACCATGATCTCCATCATCATGATCTCCATCATCGTGTCTTCATGAAGTTGTCACGCCAACGACTACTTCTACTTCTATAGCTAACGTGTTTAGCAATAAAGTAAAGCAAGTTACATGGCGTTCTTCAATGACACGCAGGTCATACAAAAAAATAAAGACAACTCCTATGGCTCCTGCCGGTTGTCATACTCATCGACATGCAAGTCGTGAATCCTATTACAAGAACATGATCTCATACATCACAATTCCTCATTCATCACAACTTCTGGCCATATCACATCACATGATCAATCGCTGCAAAAACAAGTTAGACATCCTCTAATTGTTGTTGCATCTTTTACGTGGCTGCAATTGGGTTCTAGTAAGAACGTTTTCTTACCTACGAATAACCACAACGTGACTTTGTCAACTTCTATTTACCCTTCATAAGGGCCCTTTTCATCGAATCCGCTCCAACTAAAGTGGGAGAGACAGACACCCGCTAGCCACCTTATGCAACTAGTGCATGTCAATCGGTGGAACCGGTCTCACGTAAGCGTACGTGTAAGGTTGGTCCGGGCCGCTTCATCCCACAATACCGTTGAAACAAGAAAAGACTAGTATAGACAAGTAAGCTGACAAGATCCACGCCCACAACAAAATTGTGTTCTACTCGTGCAAAGAGAACTACGCATAGACCTAGCTCATGATGCCACTGTTGGGGAACGTTGCAGAAAATTAAAAATTTTCCTACGGTTTCACCAAGATCCATCTATGAGTTCATCTAAGCAACGAGTCAAGGGAGTGAGTTTGCATCTACATACCACTTGTAGATCGCGTGCGGAAGCTTGCAAGGGGATGGTGATGATGGAGTCGTACTCGACGTGATTCGGATCACCGATGACCAAGTACTGAACGGACAGCACCTCCGCGTTCAACACACGTACGGGACGGGAGATGTCTCCTCCTTCTTGATCCAGCAAGGGGGGAGGAGAGGTTGAGGAAGATCGCTCCAACGGCAGCACGACGGCGTGGTGCAGTTGGTACAGCAGTACTCCGACAGAGCTTCGCCAAGCACGTATGGAGGAGGAGAGATGTTGGGGAGGGGAGGGGCTGCGCCTTGACTTGTGTGTTGCAGCCCTCCCCTCACCCCTCTATATATAGGGGAAGGGGGCAAGGGGGGCCGGCCCTCTAGGGAAAACCCTAGGGGGGGCGGCGGCCAAAGGGAGAGGGGGAGAGGGTGGCTTGCCCCCCAAGCCAGGGGGGCGCCCCCTTTAGGGTTTCCCCTCCCCTAGCCCTAGCCACATGGGCCTAGGTGGGAGGCGCGCCCAGCCCACTAGGGGCTGGCTCCCTGCCCCACGCAGCCCATGTGGTCCCCCGGGAGGGGTGGCCCCACCCGGTGGACCTCCGGAACCCTTCCGGTGGCCCCGGTACAATACCAGTATGACCCCGAAACTCCCCGGTTCCCGTTTGACAACTTCCCATATATAAATCTTTACCTCCGGACCCTTCCGGAACTCCTCGTGATGTCCGGGATCTCATCCGGGACTCCGAACAACATTCGGTAGTCACATACTAGTCTTCCTAATAACCCTAGCGTCACCGAACCTTAAGTGTGTAGACCCTACGGGTTCGGGAGACATGCAGACATGACCGAGATGCTCTCAAGTCAATAACCAACAGCGGGATCTGGATACCCATGTTGGCTCCCACATGCTCCTCGATGTTGTCATCGGATGAACCATGATGTCGAGGATTCGATCAAACCCTGTATACAATTCCCTTTGTCAATCGGTACGTTACTTGCCCGAGACTCGATCGTCGGTATCCCAATACCTTGTTCAGTCTCGTTACCGGCAAGTCACTTTACTCGTACCATAATGCATGATCCCGTGGACAACACCTTGGTCACCTTGAGCTCATTATGATGATGCATTACCGAGTGGGCCCAGAGATACCTCTCCGTCATACGGAGTGACAAATCCCAGTCTCGATCCGTGTCAACCCAACAGATACTTTCGGAGATACCTGTAATGCACCTTTATAGTCACCCAGTTACGTTGTGACGTTTGATACACCCAAGGCACTCCTACGGTATCCGGGAGTTACACGATCTCATGGTCGAAGGAAGAGATACTTGACATTGGCAAAGCTCTAGCAAACGAACTAAACGACCTTTGTGCTATGCTTAGGATTGGGTCTTGTCCATCACATCATTCTCCTAATGATGTGATCCCGTTATCAACGACATCCAATGTCCATAGCCAGGAAACCATGACTATCTGTTGATCACAACGAGCTAGTCAACTAGAGGCTCACTAGGGACATAGTGTGGTCTATGTATTCACACGTGTATTACGATTTCCGGATAACACAGTTATAGCATGAATAAAAGACAATTATCATGAACAATGAAATATAATAATACTTTTATTATTGCCTCTAGGGCATATTTCCAACACTTAGGTTTCTCCAAACCATAGTTCATACGGTGTCGTCTCAACGGAGTTACATGGTGCCCTATTAAAGTGAGTGTGGTTGTCTCTAATGCCTAACCCATGAACGATAGTGCTAATTTGATAAGAGACATCATGGTATGCACCATATCCAATAGGGTGCAACTATGATGTTCGGACACACCATCACACTATGGTGTTCCGGGCGGTATTAGTTGTGAAACAATTTCCACAATGTATTAATTGCGTGCCAAAGCTCGTAACTCAGATACTCATCTCTTTGATCATATCATAGACATTTTATCCTCTTGTCACGATGATCTTCAACTTCACTCTGAAATTACTTGAACCATTCAATAATTTAGACTTGCGTTTCATTAAGTAAATATACTCAGTATATACTCAAATCATCCTTGAAGTAAGAACATAACGATATCCACTGCGTGCCTCAACACTCATTGGACTGCACACATTAAAATGTATTACTTCCAACAAGTTGCTTTCTTGTTCCATTTTACTGAAAACGAGGCCTGCAGTCATCTTGCCCATGTGGTATGATTTGCATGTCTCAAGTGATTCACAATCAAGTGAGTCCAAACGGTCCATTTGCATGGAGTTTCTTCATGCATATACACCAATAGACATGGTTCGCATGTCTCAAACTTTTCAAAGCGAGTGAGTTCAAAGATCCATCAACATGGAACTTCTTCATGCGTTTTATACCAATATGACTTACATGGCAGTGCCACAACTAGGTGGTACTATCATTACTATCTTATATCTTTTGGCATGAACATGTGTATCACTACGATCGAGATTCAATAAACCATTCATTTTAGGTGCAAGACCATTGAAGGTATTATTCAAATAAACAGAGTAACCATTATTCTCCTTAAATGAATAACGGTATTGCGATAGACATAATCCAATCATGTCTATGCTCAAAGCAAAACCAAATAACAATTATTTAGGTTTAACACCAATCTCGATGGTAGAGGGAGCGTGCGATGCTTGATCACATCAAGCTTGGAAAAACTTCCAACACATATCGCCAGCTCACCTTTAGCTAGTCTCCGTTTACTCCACAGCCTTTTATTTCGAGTTACTAACACTTAGCAACCGAACCGGTTTCTAATACCCTGGTGCTACTAGGAGTACTAGTAAACTACACATTAACATAATGTATATCCAATATACTGTTGGGGAACGTTGCAGAAAATAAAAATTTTCCTACGGTTTCACCAAAATCCATCTATGAGTTCATCTAGCAACGAGAGGAAGGTGTGCATCTACATACCCTTGTAGATCGCGAGCGGAAGCATTCAAGAGAACGGGGATGAAGGAGTCGTACTCGTCGTGATCCAAATCACCGATGACCAAGTGCCGAACGGACAACACCTCCGCGTTCAACACACGTACGGAGCGGATGACGTCTCCCGTGCCTTGATCCAACAAGGAGGGAGAGGTTGAGGAAGAAGGCTCCAACAGCAGCACGATGGCGTGGTGGTGATGGAGTGACAGTTCTCCGGCAGGGCTTCGCCAAGCTCACGCGGAGGAGGAGAGGTGTTGGGGAGGGGAGGGGCTGCGCCTTGGATGTTGTGTGCAGCCCTCCCCTCGCCCCTCTATTTATAGGGGAAGGGGGAAGGGGGCCGGCCCCCTCTAGATGAGATCTAGAGGGGGGCGGCGGCCAAGGGGAGGGGGCTTGCCCCCCAAGCAAGGGGGCGCCCCCACTAGGGTTTCCCCCCAACCCTAGGCGCATGGGCCCAAGGGGGGATGCGCCCAGCCCTCTAGGGGCTGGTTCCCTGCCCACTACGGCCCATGAGGCCCTCCGAGAGAGGTGGCCCCTCCCAGTGGACCCCCGGAACCCCTCCGGTGGCCCCGGTACAATACCGATATGACCCCGAAACTTTCCGATGACCGTATGACAACTTCCCATATATAAATCTTCACCTCCGAACCATTTCGGAACTCCTCGTGACGTCCGGGATCTTATCCGGGACTCCGAACAACATTCGGTAATCACATACAAGTCTTACTAATAACCCTAGCATCACCGAACCTTAAGTGTTTATACCCTACGGGTTCGGGAGACATGCAGACATGGCCGAGACGCCTCTCCGGTCAATAACCAACAGCGGGATCTGGATACCCATGTTGGCTCCCACATACTCCTCGATGATCTCATCGGATGAACCATGATGTCGAGGATTCAAACAACCCCGTATTCAGTTCCCTTTGTCAATCGGTACGTTACTTGCCCGGGACTCGATCGTCGGTATCCCAATACCTCGTTTAGTCTCGTTACCGGCAAGTCACTTTACTTGTACCGTAATGCATGATCCCGTGACCAGACACTTGGTCACATTGAGCTCATTATGATGATGCATTACCGAGTGGGCCCAGAGATACCTCTCCGTCATACGGAGTGACAAATCCCAGTCTCGATTCATGCCAACCCAACAGACACTTTCGGAGATACCCGTAGTGCACCTTTATAGCCACCCAGTTACGTTGTGAAGTTTGGTACACCCAAAGCACTCGTACGGTATCCGGGAGTTGCACAACCTCATGGTCTAAGGAAATGATACTTGACATTTGGAAAAGCTCTAGCTAAACGAACTACACGATCTTTGAGCTATGCTTAGAATTGGGTCTTGTCCATCACATCATTCTCCTAATGATGTGATCCCGTTATCAATGACATCCAATGCCCATAGTCAGGAAACCATGACTATCTGTTGATCAACGAGCTAGTCAACTAGAGGCTCACTAGGGACTTGTTGTGGTCTATGTATTCACACGTGTCTTACGATTTCCGGATAACATAGTTATAGCATGAATAATAGACAATTATCATGAACACAGAAATATAATAATAACCATTTATTATTTCCTCTAGGGCATATTTCCAACAGTCTCCCACTTGCACTAGAGTCAATAATCTAGTTACAATTGTGATGTATCGAACACCCATTGCGTCCTGGTGTTGATCATGTTTTGCTCTAGGGAGAGGTTTAGTCAACAGATCTGCTACATTCAGGTCCGTATGTACTTTACAAATATCTATGTCTCCATCTTGAACATTTTCACGGATGGAGTTGAAGTGACGCTTGATGTGCCTGGTCTTCTTGTGGAACCTGGGCTCCTTGGCAAGTGCAATAGCTCCAGTGTTGTCACAGAAGAGTGTAATCGGCTCCGACGCATTGGGTATGACTCCTAGGTCGGTGATGAACTCCTTCACCCAGATTGCTTCATGTGCTGCCTCCGAGGCTGCCATGTACTCCGCTTCACATGTAGATCCCGCCACGACGCTTTGCTTGCAACTGCACCAGCTTACTGCCCCACCATTCAAAATATACACGTATCCGGTTTGTGACTTAGAGTCATCCGGATCTGAGTCGAAGCTAGCGTCGACGTAACCCTTTACGACGAGCTCTTCGTCTCCTCCATAAACGAGAAACATGTCCTTTGTCCTTTTCAGGTACTTCAGGATATTCTTGACCGCTGTCCAGTGTTCCTTGCCGGGATTGCTTTGGTATCTTGCTACCAAACTTACGGCAAGGTTTACATCAGGTCTGGTACACAGCATGGCATACATGATAGAACCTATGGCTGAGGCATAGGGGATGACACTCATCTCTTCTTTATCTTCTGCCATGGTCGGGCATTGAGCCGTGCTCAATCTCACACCTTGTAACATAGGCAAGAACCCTTTCTTGGACCGATCCATTTTGAACCTTTTCAAAATCTTATCAAGGTATGTGCTTTGTGAAAGACCTATGAGGCGTCTCGATCTATCTCTATAGATCTTGATGCCTAATATATAAGCAGCTTCTCCAAGGTCCTTCATTGAAAAACATTTGTTCAAGTAGGCCTTAATGCTGTCCAGAAATTCTATATTATTTCCCATCAAGAGTATGTCATCTACATATAATATGAGAAATGCTACAGAGCTCCCACTCACTTTCTTGTAAACGCAGGCTTCTCCATAAGTCTGCGTAAACCCAAACGCTTTGATCATCTCATCAAAGCGAATATTCCAACTCCGAGATGCTTGCACCAGCCCATAAATGGATCGCTGGAGCTTGCATACTTTGTTAGTGTTCTTAGGATCGACAAAACCGTCTGGCTGCATCATATACAGCTCTTCCTTAAGATGTCCGTCAAGGATTGCTGTTTTGACGTCCATCTGCCATATCTCATAATCATAGTATGCGGCAATTGCTAACATGATTCGGACGGACTTTAGCTTTGCTACGGGAGAGAATGTCTCGTCGTAGTCAATCCCTTGAACCTGTCGATAACCCTTAGCGACAAGTCGAGCTTTATAGATGGTAACATTACCATCCGCGTCCGTCTTCTTCTTAAAGATCCATTTGTTTTCTATCGCTCGCCGATCATCGGGCAAGTCTGTCAAAGTCCATACTTTGTTTTCATACATGGATTCTATCTCGGATTTCATGGCTTCAAGCCATTTGTTGGAATCTGGGCCCGCCATCGCTTCTTCATAGTTCGAAGGTTCACCGTTGTCTAACAACATGATTTCCAGGACGGGGTTGCCGTACCACTCTGGTGCGGAACGTGTCCTTGTGGACCTATGAAGTTCAGTAGCAACTTGATCCGAAGTACCTTGATCATCATCATTGGTTTCCTCTTCAGTTGGTGTGGGCATCACAGGAACATTTTCCTGAGCTGCACCACTTTCCCGTTCGAGAGGCAGTACTTCATCGAGTTCTAATTTCCTCCCACTTACTTCTTTCGAGAGAAACTCTTTTTCCAGAAAGTATCCGTTCTTGGCAACAAAGATCTTGCCTTCGGATCTTAAGTAGAAGGTATACCTGACAGTTTCCTTAGGGTATCCTATGAAGACGCATGTTTCTGACTTGGGTTCGAGCTTTTCAGGTTGAAGTTTCTTGACATAAGCATCGCATCCCCAAACTTTTAGAAACGACAGCTTAGGTTTCTTCCCAAACCATAATTCATACGGTGTCGTCTCAACGGATTTAGACGGTGCCCTATTTAAAGTGAATGTAGCTGTCTCTAGAGCGTATCCCCAAAATGATAGCGGTAAATCGGTAAGAGACATCATAGACCGCACCATATCTAATAGAGTGCGATTACGACGTTCGGACACACCGTTACGCTGAGGTGTTCCAGGCGGTGTGAGTTGTGAAACGATTCCACATTTCCTCAAGTGTGTACCAAATTCGTGACTTAAGTATTCTCCTCCACGATCTGATCGTAGGAACTTTATCTTTCGGTCACGTTGATTCTCTACCTCATTCTGAAATTCCTTGAACTTTTCGAAGGTCTCAGACTTGTGTTTCATTAAGTAAACATACCCATATCTACTTAAATCATCAGTGAGAGTGAGAACATAACGATATCCTCCGCGAGCCTCAACGCTCATTGGACCGCATACATCGGTATGTATGATTTCCAACAAGTTGGTTGCTCGCTCCATTGTTCCGGAGAACGGAGTCTTGGTCATTTTGCCCATGAGGCATGGTTCGCATGTGTCAAACGATTCATAATCAAGAGACTCTAAAAGTCCATCAGCATGGAGCTTCTTCATGCGCTTGACACCAATGTGACCAAGGCGGCAGTGCCACAAGTATGTGGGACTATCGTTATCAACTTTACATCTTTTGGCATCCACACTATGAACATGTGTAACATTACGCTCGAGATTCATTAAGAATAAACCATTGACCATCGGAGCATGACCATAAAACATATCTCTCATATAAATCGAACAACCATTATTCTCAAACTTAAATGAGTAGCCATCTCGTATTAAACGAGATCCAGATACAATGTTCATGCTCAAACTTGGCACTAAATAACAATTATTAAGGTTCCAAACTAATCCCGTGGGTAAATGTAGAGGCAGCCTGCCGACGGCGATCACATCGACTCTGGAACCATTCCCGACGCGCATCGTCACCTCGTCCTTTGCCAGTCTCCGTTTATTCCGCAGCTCCTGCTGTGAGTTACAAATATGAGCAACGGCACCGGTATCAAATACCCAGGAGTTACTACGAGTACTGGTAAGGTACACATCAATTACATGTATATCAAATATACCTTTGGTGTTGCCGGCCTTCTTATCCGCTAAGTATTTGGGGCAGTTCCGCTTCCAGTGACCCTTCCCCTTGCAATAAAAGCACTCAGTCTCAGGCTTGGGTCCATTCTTTGACTTCTTCCCGGTAACTGGCTTACCGGGCGCGGCAACCTCCTTGCCGTCCTTCTTGAAGTTCTTCTTACCCTTGCCCTTCTTGAACTTAGTGGTCTTATTGACCATCAACACTTGATGTTCTTTCTTGATTTCAGCCTCTGCTGACTTCAGCATCGAGTACACTTCAGGAATGGTCTTTTCCATCCCCTGCATGTGGTAGTTCATCACAAAGCTCTTGTAGCTTGGTGGGAGCGACCGGAGGATTCTGTCAATGACCGCCTCATCTGGGAGGTTAATATTCAGCTGGGTCATACGGTTGTGCAACCCAGACATCTTGAGTATGTGCTCACTGACAGAACTGTTTTCCTCCATCTTACAACTGTAGAACTTGTCGGAGATGTCATATCTCTCGACCCGGGCGTGAGCTTGAAAAACTAGTTTCAGCTCTTCGAACATCTCATATGCTCCGTGATGCTCAAAACGTTTTTAGAGCCCCGGTTCTAAGCTGTAAAGCATGCCGCACTGAACGAGGGAGTAAACATCAGCGCGAGTTTGCCAAGCATTCATAATGTCTTGGTTCTCTGGGATGGGAGCGTCACCTAGCGGTCCTTCTAGGACATATTGTTTCCTGGCAGCTATGAGGATGATCCTCAGGTTCCGGACCCAGTCCGTATAGTTGCTACCATCATATTTTAGCTTGGTTTTCTCTAGGAACGCGTTGAAGTTCATGTTGACATGAGCGTTGGCCATTTGATCTACAAGACATATTTGCAAAGGTTTTAGACTAAGTTCATGATAATTAAGTTCTAATCAAATTATGAACTCCCACTCAGATTAGACATCCCTTTGGTCATCTAAGTGTTACACGATCCGAGTCGACTAGCCCGTGTCCGATCATCACGTGAGACGGACTATTCATCGTCGGTGAACATCTTCATGTTGATTGCATCTTCCATACGACTCGTGTTCGACCTTTCGGTCTCCGTGTTCAGAGGCCATGTCTGCACATGCTAGGCTCGTCAAGTTAACCCTAAGTGTTTTCGCTGTGTAAAACTGTCTTACACCCGTTGTATGTGAACGTAAGAATCCATCACACCTGATCATCACGTGGTGCTTAGAAGCGACGAACTGTAGCAACGGTGCACAGTTAGGGGAGAACACTTCTTGAAATTTTATAAGGGATCATCTTATTTACTACCGTCGTCCTAAGTAAACAAGATGCCAAAACATAATAAACATCACATGCAATTATATAGTTGTGACATGATATGGCCAATATCACATAGCTCCATTGATCTCCATCTTCGGGGCTCCATGATCATCTTGTCACCGGCTTGACACCATGATCTCCATCATCATGATCTCCATCATCATGTCTTCATGAAGTTGTCACGCCAACGACTACTTCTACTTCTATAGCTAATGCGTTTAGCAATAAAGTAAAGCAAGTTACATGGCGTTCTTCAATGACACGCAGGTCATCCAAAAAAATAAAGACAACTCCTATGGCTCCTGCCGGTTGTCATACTCATCGACATGCAAGTCGTGAATCCTATTACAAGAACATGATCTCATACATCACAATTCCTCATTCATCACAACTTCTGGCCATATCACATCACATGATCAATCGCTGCAAAAACAAGTTAGACATCCTCTAATTGTTGTTGCATCTTTTACGTGGCTGCAATTGGGTTCTAGTAAGAACGTTTTCTTACCTACGAATAACCACAACGTGACTTTGTCAACTTCTATTTACCCTTCATAAGGGCCCTTTTCATCGAATCCGCTCCAACTAAAGTGGGAGAGACAGACACCCGCCAGCCACCTTATGCAACTAGTGCATGTCAATCGGTGGAACCGGTCTCACGTAAGCGTACGTGTAAGGTTGGTCCGGGCCGCTTCATCCCACAATACCGTTGAAACAAGAAAAGACTAGTAGAGGCAAGTAAGTTGACAAGATCCACACCCACAACAAAACTGTGTTCTACTCGTGCAAAGAGAACTACGCATAGACCTAGCTCATGATGCCACTGTTGGGGAACGTTGCAGAAAATTAAAATTTTTCCTACGGTTTCACCAAGATCCATCTATGAGTTCATCTAAGCAACGAGTCAAGGGAGTGAGTTTGCATCTACATACCACTTGTAGATCGCGTGCGGAAGCTTGCAAGGGGATGGTGATGATGGAGTCGTACTCGACGTGATTCGGATCACCGATGACCAAGTACTGAACGGACAGCACCTCCCCGTTCAACACACGTACGGGACGGGAGACGTCTCCTCCTTCTTGATCCAGCAAGGGGGGAGGAGAGGTTGAGGAAGATCGCCCCAACGGCAGCACGACGGCGTGGTGCAGTTGGTACAGCAGTACTCCGACAGAGCTTCGCCAAACACGTATGGAGGAGGAGAGATGTTGGGGAGGGGAGGGGCTGCGCCTTGAATTGTGTGTTGCAGCCCTCCCCTCACCCCTCTATATATAGGGGAAGGGGGAAAGGGGGGCCGGCCCTCTAGGGAAAACCCTAGGGGGGGGGGCGGCCAAAGGGAGAGGGGGAGAGGGTGGCTTGCCCCCCAAGCCAGGGGGCGCCCCCTTTAGGGTTTCCCCTCCCCTAGCCCTAGCCACATGGGCCTAGGTGGGGAGGCGCGCCCAACCCACTAGGGGCTGGCTCCCTGCCCCACGCAGCCCATGTGGTCCCCCGGGAGGGGTGGCCCCACCCAGTGAACCTCTGGAACCCTTCCGGCGGCCCCGGTACAATACCGGTATGACCCCGAAACTCCCCGGTGCCCGTTTGACAACTTCCCATATATAAATCTTTACCTCCGGACCCTTCCGGAACTCCTAGTGACGTCCGGGATCTCATCCGGGACTCCGAACAGCATTCGGTAGTCACATACTAGTCTTCCTAATAACCCTAGCGTCACCGAACCTTAAGTGTGTAGACCCTATGGGTTCGGGAGACATGCAGACATGACCGAGATGCTCTCAGGTCAATAACCAACAGCGGGATCTGGATACCCATGTTGGCTCCCACATGCTCCTCGATGTTGCCATCGGATGAACCACGATGTCGAGGATTCGATCAAACCGTGTATACAATTCCCTTTGTCAATCGGTACGTTACTTGCCCGAGACTCGATCGTCGGTATCCCAATACCTTGTTCAGTCTCGTTACCGGCAAGTCACTTTACTCGTACCGTAATGCATGATCCCGTGGACAACACCTTGGTCACCTTGAGCTCATTATGATGATGCATTACCGAGTGGGCCCAGAGATACCTCTCCGTCATACGGAGTGACAAATCCCAGTCTCGATCCGTGTCAACCCAACAGATACTTTCGGAGATACCTGTAATGCACCTTTATAGTCACCCAGTTACGTTGTGACGTTTGATACACCCAAGGCACTCCTACGGTATCCGGGAGTTACACGATCTCATGGTTGAAGGAAGAGATACTTGACATTGGCAAAGCTCTAGCAAACGAACTAAACGACCTTTGTGCTATGCTTAGGATTGGGTCTTGTCCATCACATCATTCTCCTAATGATGTGATCCCGTTATCAACGACATCCAATGTCCATAGCCAGGAAACCATGACTATCTGTTGATCACAACGAGCTAGTCAACTAGAGGCTCACTAGGGACATAGTGTGGTCTATGTATTCACACGTGTATTACGATTTCCGGATAACACAGTTATAGCATGAATAAAAGACAATTATCATGAACAATGAAATATAATAATACTTTTATTATTGCCTCTAGGGCATATTTCCAACACTTAGGTTTCTCCAAACCATAGTTCATACGGTGTCGTCTCAACGGAGTTACATGGTGCCCTATTAAAGTGAGTGTGGTTGTCTCTAATGCCTAACCCATGAACGATAGTGCTAATTCGATAAGAGACATCATGGTATGCACCATACCCAATAGGGTGCAACTATGATGTTCGGACACACCATCACACTATGGTGTTCCGGGCGGTATTAATTGTGAAACAATTTCCACAATGTATTAATTGCGTGCCAAAGCTCGTAACTCAGATACTCATCTCTTTGATCATATCATAGACATTTTATCCTCTTGTCACGATGATCTTCAACTTCACTCTGAAATTACTTGAACCATTCAATAATTCAGACTTGCGTTTCATTAAGTAAATATACTCAGTATATACTCAAATCATCCGTGAAGTAAGAACATAACGATATCCACTGCGTGCCTCAACACTCATTGGACTGCACACATTAAAATGTATTACTTCCAACAAGTTGCTTTCTTGTTCCATTTTACTGAAAACGAGGCCTGCAGTCATCTTGCCCATGTGGTATGATTTGCATGTCTCAAGTGATTCACAATCAAGTGAGTCCAAACGGTCCATTTGCATGGAGTTTCTTCATGCATATACACCAATAGACATGGTTCGCATGTCTCAAACTTTTCAAAGCGAGTGAGTTCAAAGATCCATCAACATGGAACTTCTTCATGCGTTTTATACCAATATGACTTACATGGCAGTGCCACAACTAGGTGGTACTATCATTACTATCTTATATCTTTTGGCATGAACATGTGTATCACTACGATCGAGATTCAATAAACCATTCATTTTAGGTGCAAGACCATTGAAGGTATTATTCAAATAAACAGAGTAACCATTATTCTCCTTAAATGAATAACGGTATTGCGATAGACATAATCCAATCATGTCTAGGCTCAAAGCAAAACCAAATAACAATTATTTAGGTTTAACACCAATCTCGATGGTAGAGGGAGCGTGCGATGCTTGATCACATCAAGCTTGGAAAAACTTCCAACACATATCGCCAGCTCACCTTTAGCTAGTCTCCATTTACTCCACAGCCTTTTATTTCGAGTTACTAACACTAAGCAACCGAACCGGTTTCTAATACCCTGGTGCTACTAGGAGTACTAGTAAAGTACACATTAACATAATGTATATCCAATATACTGTTGGGAACGTTGTAGAAAATAAAAAATTTCCTACGGTTTCACCAAAATCCATCTATGAGTTCATCTAGCAACGAGAGGAAGGAGTGCATATACATACCCTTGTAGATCGCGAGCGGAAGCATTCAAGAGAACGGGGATGAAGGAGTCGTACTCGTCGTGATCCAAATCACCGATGACCAAGTGCCGAACTGACAACACCTCCGCGTTCAACACACGTACGGAGCGGATGACATCTCCCGTGCCTTGATCCAACAAGGAGGAGGGAGAGGTTGAGGAAGAAGGCTCCAACAGCAGCACGATGGCGTGGTGGTGATGGAGTGACAGTTCTCCGGCAGGGCTTCGCCAAGCTCACGCGGAGGAGGAGAGGTGTTGGGGAGGGGAGGGGCTGTGCCTTGGATGTTGTGTGCAGCCCTCCCCTCGCCCCTCTATTTATAGGGGAAGGGGGAAGGGGGCCGGCCCCCTCTAGATGAGATCTAGAGGGGGGGCGGCGGCCAAGGGGAGGGGGCTTGCCCCCCAAGCAAGGGGGCGCCCCTCCTAGGGTTTCCCCCCCAACCCTAGGCGCATGGGCCCAGGGGGGATGCGCCCAGCCCTCTAGGGGCTGGTTCCCTGCCCACTACGACCCATGAGGCCCTCCAAGAGAGGTGGCCCCTCCCGGTGGACCCCCGGAACCCCTCCGGTGGCCCCGTACAATACCGATATGACCCCGAAACTTTCCGGTGACTGTATGACAACTTCCCATATATAAATCTACACCTCCGGACCATTCCGGAACTCCTCGTGACATCCGGGATCTTATCCGGGACACTGAACAACATTCGGTAATCACATACAAGTCTTCCTAATAACCCTAGCGTCACCGAACCTTAAGTGTGTAGACCCTACGGGTTCGGGAGACATGCAGACATGACCGAGACGCCTCTCTGGTCAATAACCAACAGCGGGATCTGGATACCCATGTTGGCTCCCACATACTCCTCGATGTTGTCATCGGATGAACCACGATGTCGAGGATTCGATCAAACCCTGTATACAATTCCCTTTGTCAATCGGTACGTTACTTGCCCGAGACTCGATCGTCGGTATCCCAATACCTTGTTCAGTCTCGTTACCGGCAAGTCACTTTACTCGTACCGTAATGCATGATCCCGTGGCCAACACCTTGGTCACCTTGAGCTCATTATGATGATGCATTACCGAGTGGGCCCAGAGATACCTCTCCGTCATACGGAGTGACAAATCCCAGTCTCGATCCGTGTCAACCCAACAGATACTTTCGGAGATACCTGTAATGCACCTTTATAGTCACCCAGTTACGTTGTGACGTTTGATACACCTAAGGCACTCCTACGGTATCCGGGAGTTACACGATCTCATGGTCGAAGGAAGAGATACTTGACATTGGCAAAGCTCTAGCAAACGAACTAAACGACCTTTGTGCTATGCTTAGGATTGGGTCTTGTCCATCACATCATTCTCCTAATGATGTGATCCCGTTATCAACGACATCCAATGTCCATAGCCAGGAAACCATGACTATCTGTTGATCACAACGAGCTAGTCAACTAGAGGCTCACTAGGGACATAGTGTGGTCTATGTATTCACACGTGTATTACGATTTCCGGATAACACAGTTATAGCATGAATAAAAGACAATTATCATGAACAATGAAATATAATAATACTTTTATTATTGCCTCTAGGGCATATTTCCAACAGTCTCCCACTTGCTCTAGAGTCACCAATCTAGTTACATTGTGATGAATCGAACACCCATAGAGTCCTGGTGTTGATCATGTTTTGCTCGCGAGAGAGGTTTAGTCAACGGATCTGCGACATTCAGATCCGTATGTACTTTGCAAATTTCTATGTCTCTATCTTGAACATTTTCACGGATGGAGTTGAAACGACGCTTGATGTGTCTGGTCTTCTTGTGAAACCTGGACTCCTTGGCAAGGGCAATAGCTCCAGTGTTGTCACAGAAGAGTTTGATCGGCCCCGACGCATTGGGTATGACTCCTAGGTCGGTGATGAACTCCTTCACCCAAATCGCTTCATGCGCTGCCTCCGAGGCTGCCATGTACTCCGCTTCACATGTAGATCCCGCCACGACGCTCTGCTTGCAGCTGCACCAGCTTACTGCTCCACCATTCAACATATACACGTATCCGGTTTGTGACTTAGAGTCATCCGGATCTGAGTCGAAGCTAGCGTCGACGTAACCCTTTACGACGAGCTCTTCGTCTCCTCCATAAACGAGAAACATGTCCTTTGTCCTTTTCAGGTACTTCAGGATATTCTTGACCGCTGTCCAGTGTTCCTTGCCGGGATTGCTTTGGTATCTTGCTACCAAACTTACGGCAAGGTTTACATCAGGTCTGGTACACAGCATGGCATACATAATAGATCCTATGGCTGAAGCATAGGGGATGACACTCATCTCTTCTTTATCTTTTGCCGTGGTCGGTGACTTAGTCGTGCTCAATCTCACACCTTGTAACATAGGCAAGAACCCTTTCTTGGACTGATCCATTTTGAACCTTTTCAAAATCTTATCAAGGTATGTGCTTTGTGAAAGACCTATGAGGCGTCTCGATCTATCTCTATAGATCTTGATGCCTAATATATAAGCAGCTTCTCCAAGGTCCTTCATTGAAAAACATTTGTTCAAGTAGGCCTTAATGCTGTCCAGAAATTCTATATTATTTCCCATCAAGAGTATGTCATCTACATATAATATGAGAAATGCTACAGAGCTCCCACTCACTTTCTTGTAAACGCAGGCTTCTCCATAAGTCTGCGTAAACCCAAACGCTTTGATCATCTCATCAAAGCGAATATTCCAACTCCGAGATGCTTGCACCAGCCCATAAATGGATCGCTGGAGCTTGCATACTTTGTTAGTGTTCTTAGGATCGACAAAACCTTCCGGCTGCATCATATACAGCTCTTCCTTAAGATGGCCGTCAAGGAATGCCGTTTTGACGTCCATCTGCCATATCTCATAATCATAGTATGCGGCAATTGCTAACATGATTCGGACGGACTTTAGCTTTGCTATGGGAGAGAATGTCTCGTCGTAGTCAATCCCTTGAACCTGTCGATAACCCTTAGCGACAAGTCGAGCTTTATAGATGGTAACATTACCATCCGCGTCCGTCTTCTTCTTAAAGATCCATTTGTTTTCTATCGCTCGCTGATCATCGGGCAAGTCTGTCAAAGTCCATACTTTGTTTTCATACATGGATTCTATCTCGGATTTCATGGCTTCAAGCCATTTGCTGGAATCTGGGCCCGCCATCGCTTCTTCATAGTTCGAAGGTTCACCGTTGTCTAACAACATGATTTCCAGGACGGGGTTGCCGTACCACTCTGGTGCGGAACGTGTCCTTGTGGACCTATGAAGTTCAGTAGCAACTTGATCCGAAGTACCTTGATCATCATCATTGGTTTCCTCTTCAGTTGGTGTGGGCATCACAGGAACATTTTCCTGAGCTGCACCACTTTCCCGTTCGAGAGGCAGTACTTCATCGAGTTCTAATTTCCTCCCACTTACTTCTTTCGAGAGAAACTCTTTTTCCAGAAAGTATCCGTTCTTGGCAACAAAGATCTTGCCTTCGGATCTTAAGTAGAAGGTATACCCGACAGTTTCCTTAGGGTATCCTATGAAGACGCATTTTTCTGACTTGGGTTCGAGCTTTTCAGGTTGAAGTTTCTTGACATAAGCATCGCATCCCCAAACTTTTAGAAACGACAGCTTAGGTTTCTTCCCAAACCATAATTCATACGTTGTCGTCTCAACGGATTTAGACGGTGCCCTATTTAAAGTGAATGTAGCTGTCTCTAGAGCGTATCCCCAAAATGATAGCGGTAAATCGGTAAGAGACATCATAGACCGCACCATATCTAATAGAGTGCGATTACGACGTTCGGACACACCGTTACGCTGAGGTGTTCCAGGCGGCGTGAGTTGTGAAACGATTCCACATTTCCTCAAGTGTGTACCAAATTCGTGACTTAAGTATTCTCCTCCATGATCTGATCGTAGGAACTTTATCTTTCGGTCACGTTGATTCTTTACCTCATTCTGAAATTCCTTGAACTTTTCGAAGGTCTCAGACTTGTGTTTCATTAAGTAAACATACCCATATCTACTTAAATCATCAGTGAGAGTGAGAACATAACGATATCCTCCGCGAGCCTCAACGCTCATTGGACCGCATACATCGGTATGTATGATTTCCAACAAGTTGGTTGCTCGCTCCATTGTTCCGGAGAACGGAGTCTTGGTCATTTTTCCCATGAGGCATGGTTCGCATGTGTCAAACGATTCATAATCAAGAGACTCTAAAAGTCCATTAGCATGGAGCTTCTTCATGCGCTTGACACCAATGTGACCAAGGCGGCAGTGCCACAAGTATGTGGGACTATCGTTATCAACTTTACATCTTTTGGCATCCACACTATGAACATGTGTAACATTACGCTCGAGATTCATTAAGAATAAACCATTGACCATCGGAGCATGACCATAAAACATATCTCTCATATAAATCGAACAACCATTATTCTCAGACTTAAATGAGTAGCCATATCGTATTAAACGAGATCCAGATACAATGTTCATGCTCAAACTTGGCACTAAATAACAATTATTAAGGTTCAAAACTAATCCCGTGGGTAAATGTAGAGGCAGCCTGCCGACGGCGATCACATCGACTCTGGAACCATTCCCGACGCGCATCGTCACCTCGTCCTTTGCCATTCTCCGTTTATTCCGCAGCTCCTGCTGTGAGTTACAAATATGAGCAACGGCACCGGTATCAAATACCCAGGAGTTACTACGAGTACTGGTAAGGTACACATCAATTACATGTATATCAAATATACCTTTGGTGTTGCCGGCCTTCTTATCCGCTAAGTATTTGGGGCAGTTCCGCTTCCAGTGACCCTTCCCCTTGCAATAAAAGCACTCAGTCTCAGGCTTGGGTCCATTCTTTGACTTCTTCCCGGTAACTGGCTTACCGGGCGCGGCAACCTCCTTGCCGTCCTTCTTGAAGTTCTTCTTACCCTTGCCCTTCTTGAACTTAGTGGTCTTATTGACCATCAACACTTGATGTTCTTTCTTGATTTCAGCCTCTGCTGACTTCAGCACCGAGAACACTTCAGGAATGGTCTTTTCCATCCCCTGCATGTTGTAGTTCATCAAAAAGCTCTTGTAGCTTGGTGGGAGCGACTGGAGGATTCTGTCAATGACCGCCTCATCTGGGAGGTTAATATTCAGCTGGGTCATACGGTTGTGCAACCCAGACATCTTGAGTATGTGCTCACTGACAGAACTATTTTCCTCCATCTTACAACTGTAGAACTTGTCGGAGATGTCATATCTCTCGACCCGGGCGTGAGCTTGAAAAACTAGTTTCAGCTCTTCGAACATCTCATATGCTCCGTGATGCTCAAAACGTTTTTGGAGCCCCGGTTCTAAGCTGTAAAGCATGCCGCACTGAACGAGGGAGTAATCATCAGCGCGAGTTTGCCAAGCATTCATAATGTCTTGGTTCTCTGGGATGGGAGCGTCACCTAGCGGTCCTTCTAGGACATATTGTTTCCTGGCAGCTATGAGGATGATCCTCAGGTTCCGGACCCAGTCCGTATAGTTGCTACCATCATCTTTCAGCTTGGTTTTCTCTAGGAACGCGTTGAAGTTCATGTTGACATGAGCGTTGGCCATTTGATCTACAAGACATATTTGCAAAGGTTTTAGACTAAGTTCATGATAATTAAGTTCTAATCAAATTATGAACTCCCACTTAGATTAGACATCCCTTTGGTCATCTAAGTGTTACACGATCCGAGTCGACTAGCCCGTGTCCGATCATCACGTGAGACGGACTATTCATCGTCGGTGAACATCTTCATGTTGATCGCATCTTCCATACGACTCGTGTTCGACCTTTCGGTCTCCGTGTTCAGAGGCCATGTCTGCACATGCTAGGCTCGTCAAGTTAACCCTAAGTGTTTTCGCTGTGTAAAACTGTCTTACACCCGTTGTATGTGAACGTAAGAATCCATCACACCTGATCATCACGTGGTGCTTAGAAGCGACGAACTGTAGCAACGGTGCACAGTTAGGGGAGAACACTTCTTGAAATTTTATAAGGGATCATCTTATTTACTACCGTCGTCCTAAGTAAACAAGATGCAAAAACATAATAAACATCACATGCAATTATATAGTTGTGACATGATATGGCCAATATCACATAGCTCCATTGATCTCCATCTTCGGGGCTCCATGATCATCATGTCACCGGCTTGACACCATGATCTCCATCATCGTGTCTTCATGAAGTTGTCACGCCAACGACTACTTCTACTTCTATAGCTAACGTGTTTAGCAATAAAGTAAAGCAAGTTACATGGCGTTCTTCAATGACACGTAGGTCATACAAAAAAATAAAGACAACTCCTATGGCTCCTGCCGGTTGTCATACTCATCGACATGCAAGTCGTGAATCCTATTACAAGAACATGATCTCATACATCACAATTCCTCATTCATCACAACTTCGGGCCATATCACATCACATGATCAATCGCTGCAAAAACAAGTTAGACATCCTCTAATTGTTGTTGCATCTTTTACGTGGCTGCAATTGGGTTCTAGTAAGAACGTTTTCTTACCTACGAATAACCACAACGTGACTTTGTCAACTTCTATTTACCCTTCATAAGGGCCCTTTTCATCGAATCTGCTCCAACTAAAGTGGGAGAGACAGACACCCGCCAGCCACCTTATGCAACTAGTGCATGTCAATCAGTGGAACCGGTCTCACGTAAGCGTACGTGTAAGGTTGGTCCGGGCCGCTTCATCCCACAATACCGTTGAAACAAGAAAAGACTAGTAGAGGCAAGTAAGTTGACAAGATCCACGCCCACAACAAAACTGTGTTCTACTCGTGCAAAGAGAACTACGCATAGACCTAGCTCATGATGCCACTGTTGGGGAACGTTGCAGAAAATTAAAATTTTTCCTACGGTTTCACCAAGATCCATCTATGAGTTCATCTAAGCAACGAGTCAAGGGAGTGAGTTTGCATCTACATACCACTTGTAGATCACGTGCGGAAGCTTGCAAGGGGATGGTGATGATGGAGTCGTACTCGACGTGATTCGGATCACCGATGACCAAGTACTGAACGGACAGCACCTCCGCGTTCAACACATGTACGGGACGGGAGACGTCTCCTCCTTCTTGATCCAGCAAGGGGGGAGGAGAGGTTGAGGAAGATCGCTCCAACGGCAGCACGACGGCATGGTGCAGTTGGTACAGTAGTACTCCGACAGAGCTTCGCCAAGCACGTATGGAGGAGGAGAGATGTTGGGGAGGGGAGGGGCTGCGCCTTGACTTGTGTGTTGCAGCCCTCCCCTCACCCCTCTATATATAGGGGAAGGGGGAAAGGGGGGCCGGCCCTCTAGGGAAAACCCTAGGGGGGGGGGGGCGGCGGCCAAAGGGAGAGGGGGAGAGGGTGGCTTGCCCCCCAAGCCAGGGGGCGCCCCCTTTAGGGTTTCCCCTCCCCTAGCCCTAGCCGCATGGGCCTAGGTGGGGAGGCGCGCCCAACCCACTAGGGGCTGGCTCCCTGCCCCACGCAGCCCATGTGGTCCCCCGGGAGGGGTGGCCCCACCCAGTGGACCTCCGGAACCCTTCCGGTGGCCCCGGTACAATACCGGTATGACCCCGAAACTCCTCGGTGCCCGTTTGACAACTTCCCATATATAAATCTTTACCTCCGGACCCTTCCGGAACTCCTCGTGACGTCTGAGATCTCATCCGGGACTCCGAACAACATTCGGTAGTCACATACTAGTCTTCCTAATAACCCTAGCGTCACCGAACCTTAAGTGTGTAGACCCTACGGGTTCGGGAGACATGCAGACATGACCGAGATGCTCTCAGGTCAATAACCAACAGCGGGATCTGGATACCCATGTTGGCTCCCACATGCTCCTCGATGTTGTCATCGGATGAACCACGATGTCGAGGATTCGATCAAACCCTGTATACAATTCCCTTTGTCAATCGGTACGTTACTTGCCCGAGACTCGATCGTCGGTATCCCAATACCTTGCTCAGTCTCGTTACCAGCAAGTCACTTTACTCGTACCGTAATGCATGATCCCGTGGACAACACCTTGGTCACCTTGAGCTCATTATGATGATGCATTACCGAGTGGGCCCAGAGATACCTCTCCGTCATACGGAGTGACAAATCCCAGTCTCGATCCGTGTCAACCCAACAGATACTTTCGGAGATACCTGTAATGCACCTTTATAGTCACCCAGTTACGTTGTGACGTTTGATACACCCAAGGCACTCCTACGGTATCCGGGAGTTACACGATCTCATGGTCGAAGGAAGAGATACTTGACATTGGCAAAGCTCTAGCAAACGAACTAAACGACCTTTGTGCTATGCTTAGGATTGGGTCTTGTCCATCACATCATTCTCCTAATGATGTGATCCCGTTATCAACGACATCCAATGTCCATAGCCAGGAAACCATGACTATCTGTTGATCACAACGAGCTAGTCAACTAGAGGCTCACTAGGGACATAGTGTGGTCTATGTATTCACACGTGTATTACGATTTCCGGATAACACGGTTATACCATGAATAAAAGACAATTATCATGAACAATGAAATATAATAATACTTTTATTATTGCCTCTAGGGCATATTTCCAACACTTAGGTTTCTCCAAACCATAGTTCATACGGTGTCGTCTCAACGGAGTTACATGGTGCCCTATTAAAGTGAGTGTGGTTGTCTCTAATGCCTAACCCATGAACGATAGTGCTAATTCGATAAGAGACATCATGGTATGCACCATACCCAATAGGGTGCAACTATGATGTTCGGACACACCATCACACTATGGTGTTCCGGGCGGTATTAATTGTGAAACAATTTCCACAATGTATTAATTGTGTGCCAAAGCTCGTAACTCAGATACTCATCTCTTTGATCATATCATAGACATTTTATCCTCTTGTCACGATGATCTTCAACTTCACTCTGCAGTCATCTTGCCCATGTGGTATGATTTGCATGTCTCAAGTGATTCACAATCAAGTGAGTCCAAACGGTCCATTTGCATGGAGTTTCTTCATGCATATACACCAATAGACATGGTTCGCATGTCTCAAACTTTTCAAAGCGAGTGAGTTCAAAGATCCATCAACATGGAACTTCTTCATGCGTTTTATACCAATATGACTTACATGGCAGTGCCACAACTAGGTGGTACTACCATTACTATCTTATATCTTTTGGCATGAACATGTGTATCACTACGATCGAGATTCAATAAACCATTCATTTTAGGTGCAAGACCATTGAAGGTATTATTCAAATAAACAGAGTAACCATTATTCTCCTTAAATGAATAACGGTATTGCGATAGACATAATCCAATCATGTCTATGCTCAAAGCAAAACCAAATAACAATTATTTAGGTTTAACACCAACCTCGATGGTAGAGGGAGCGTGCGATGCTTGATCACATCAAGCTTGGAAAAACTTCCAACACATATCGCCAGCTCACCTTTAGCTAGTCTCCGTTTACTCCACAGCCTTTTATTTCGAGTTACTAACACTTAGCAACCGAACCGGTTTCTAATACCCTGGTGCTACTAGGAGTACTAGTAAAGTACACATTAACATAATGTATATCCAATATACTGTTGGGGAACGTTGCAGAAAATAAAAATTTTCCTACGGTTTCACCAAAATCCATCTATGAGTTCATCTAGCAATGGGAGGAAGGAGTGCATCTACATACCCTTGTAGATCGCGAGCGGAAGCATTCAAGAGAACGGGGATGAAGGAGTCGTACTCGTCGTGATCCAAATCACCGATGACCAAGTGCCGAACGGACAACACCTCCGCGTTCAACACACGTACGGAGCGTATGACGTGTCTCGTGCCTTGATCCAACAAGGAGGAGGGAGAGGTTGAGGAAGAAGGCTCCAACAGCAGCACGATGGTGTGGTGGTGATGGAGTGACAGTTCTCCGGCAGGGCTTCGCCAAGCTCACGCGGAGGAGGAGAGGTGTTGGGGAGGGGAGGGGCTGCGCCTTGGATGTTGTGTGCAGCCCTCCCCTCGCCCCTCTATTTATAGGGGAAGGGGGAAGGGGGCCGGCCCCCTCTAGATGAGATCTAGAGGGGGGCGGCGGCCAAGGGGAGGGGGCTTGCCCCCGAAGCAAGGGGGCGCCCCCACTAGGGTTTCCCCCCCAACCCTAGGCACATGGGCCCAAGGGGGGATGCGCCCAGCCCTCTAGGGGCTGGTTCCCTGCCCACTACGGCCCATGAGGCCCTCCGAGAGAGGTGGCCCCTCTCGGTGGACCCCCGGAACCCCTCCGATGGCCCCGGTACAATACCGATATGACCCCGAAACTTTCCGATGACCGTATGACAACTTCCCATATATAAATCTTCCCCTCCGGACCATTTCGGAACTCCTCGTGACGTCCGGGATCTTATCCGGGACTCCGAACAACATTCGGTAATCACATACAAGTCTTACTAATAACCCTAGCATAACCGAACCTTAAGTGTTTATACCCTACGGGTTCGGGAGACATGCAGACATGACCGAGACGCCTCTTCGGTCAATAACCAACAGCGGGATCTGGATACCCATGTTGGCTCCCACATACTCCTCGATGATCTCATCGGATGAACCATGATGTCGAGGATTCAAACAACCCTGTATTCAGTTCCCTTTGTCAATCGGTACGTTACTTGCCCGGGACTCGATCGTCGGTATCCCAATACCTCGTTTAGTCTCGTTACCGGCAAGTCACTTTACTTGTACCGTAATGCATGATCCCGTGACCAGACACTTGGTCACATTGAGCTCATTATGATGATGCATTACCGAGTGGGCCCAGAGATACCTCTCCGTCATACGGAGTGACAAATCCCAGTCTCGATTCGTGCCAACCCAATAGACACTTTCGGAGATACCCGTAGTGCACCTTTATAGCCTCCCAGTTACGTTGTGACGTTTGGTACACCCAAAGCACTCCTACGGTATCCGGGAGTTGCGCAACCTCATGGTCTAAGGAAATGATACTTGACATTTGGAAAAGCTCTAGCTAAACGAACTACACGATCTTTGAGCTATGCTTAGAATTGGGTCTTGTCCATCACATCATTCTCCTAATGATGTGATCCCGTTATCAATGACATCCAATGCCCATAGTCAGGAAACCATGACTATCTGTTGATCAACGAGCTAGTCAACTAGAGGCTCACTAGGGACTTGTTGTGGTCTATGTATTCACACGTGTCTTACGATTTCCGGATAACATAGTTATAGCATGAATAATAGACAATTATCATGAACACAGAAATATAATAATAACCATTTATTATTTCCTCTAGGGCATATTTCCAACAGTCTCCCACTTGCACTAGAGTCAATAATCTAGTTACAATTGTGATGTATCAAACACCCATTGCGTCCTGGTGTTGATCATGTTTTGCTCTAGGGAGAGGTTTAGTCAACAGATCTGCTACATTCAGGTCCGTATGTACTTTACAAATATCTATGTCTCCATCTTGAACATTTTCACGGATGGAGTTGAAGCGACGCTTGATGTGCCTGGTCTTCTTGTGGAACCTGGGCTCCTTGGCAAGTGCAATAGCTCCAGTGTTGTCACAGAAGAGTGTAATCAGCTCCGACGCATTGGGTATGACTCCTAGGTCGGTGATGAACTCCTTCACCCAGATTGCTTCATGTGCTGCCTCCGAGGCTGCCATGTACTCCGCTTCACATGTAGATCCCGCCACGACGCTTTGCTTGCAACTGCACCAGCTTACTGCCCCACCATTCAAAATATACACGTATCCGGTTTGTGACTTAGAGTCATCTAGATCTGTGTCGAAGCTAGCGTCGATGTAACCCTTTACGACGAGCTCTTCGTCACCTCAATATACGAGAAACATGTCCTTAGTCCTTTTCAGGTACTTAAGGATGTTCTTGACTGTTGTCCAGTGTTCCTTGCCGGGATTACTTTGGTACCTTCCTACCAAACTTACGGCAAGGTTTATATCAGGTCTGGTACAGGTCATGGCATACATGATAAAACCTATGGCTGAGGCATAGGGGATGACACTCATCTCTTCTTTATCTTCTGCCATGGTCGGGCATTGAGCCGAGCTCAATTTCACACCTTGCAACACAGGCAAGAACCCCTTCTTGGACTGATCCATATTGAACTTCTTCAATATCTTATCAACGTATGTGCTTTGTGAAAGACCTATGAGAAGTCTTGATCTATCTCTATAGATTTTGATGCCTAATATGTAAGCAGCTTCTCCAAGGTCCTTCATTGAAAAACACTTATTCAAGTAGGCCTTTATGCTGTCCAAAAGTTTTATATCATTTCCCATCAAAAGTATGTCATCCACATATAATATGAGAAATGCTACAGAGCTCCCACTCACTTTCTTGTAAACGCAGGCTTCTCCATAAGTCTGCATAAACCCAAACGCTTTAATCATCTCATTAAAGCGAATGTTCCAACTCCGAGATGCTTGCACCAGCCCATAGATGGAGCGCTGGAGCTTGCATACCTTGTTAGCATTCTTAGGGTCGACAAAACCTTCCGGCTGCATCATATACAGTTCTTCCTTAAGGTGACCATTAAGGAAAGCCATTTTGACGTCCATTTCCCATATATGATAATCATAGTATGCGGCAATTGCTACATGATTCAGACGAACTTCAGCTTCGCTACGGGAGAGAATGTCTCGTCGTAGTCAATCCCTTGAACTTGTCGATAACCCTTAGCGACAAGTCGAGCTTTATATATGGTAACATTACCATCTGCGTCCTTCTTCTTATTAAAGATCCATTTGTTTTCTATTGCTCGTCGATCGTCGGGCAAGTTTATCAAAGTCCACACTTTTTTTTCATACATGGATCCTATCTCGGATTGCATGGCTTCAAGCCATTTGTTGGAATCTGGGCCCGCCATCGCTTCTTCATAGTTCGAAGGTTCACCGTTGTCTAACAACATGATTTCCAAGACAGGGTTGCCGTACCACTCTTGTGCGGAACGTGTCCTTGTGCACCTTCGAAGTTCAGTAGGAGCTTGATCCGAAGTATCTTGATCATCATCATTAACCTCCTCTCTTGTCGGCGCAGGCACCACAGGAACATCTTCCTGAGTTGCGCTACTCACCGTTTCAAGAGGAAGTACTTCATCAAGCTCTACTTTCCTCCCACTTAATTCTTTCGATAGAAACTCTTTCTCCAAAAAGGACCCGTTCTTGGCAACAAAGATCTTGCCTTCGGATCTTACGTAGAAAGTATACCCTATGGTCTCCTTAGGGTATCCTATGAATACGCACTTTTCCGACTTGGGTTCGAGCTTCTCAGGTTGAAGTTTCTTGACATAAGCATCGAATCCCCAAACTTTTAGAAATGACAGCTTAGGTTTCTACCCAAACCATAATTCATACGGTGTCGTCTCAACGGATTTAGACGGTGCCCTATTTAAAGTGAATGTAGCTGTCTCTAGAGCGTATCCCCAAAATGATAGCGGTAAATCAGTAAGTGACATCATAGATCGCACCATATCCAATAGAGTGCGATTACGACGTTCGGACACACCATTTCATTGAGGTGTTCCAGGCGGCGTGAGTTGTGAAACGATTCCACATTTTCTTAAGTGCGTACCAAATTCGTGACTTAAATATTCTCCCCCATGATCTGGTCGTAGGAACTTTATCTTTCGGTCACGTTGATTCTCTACCTCATTTTGAAATTCCTTGAACTTTTCAAAGGTCTCAGACTTGTGTTTCATCAAGTAGACATACCCATATCTAGTCAAGTCATCAGTGAGAATGAGAACATAACGATATCCTCCGCGAGCCTCAACGCTCATTGGACCGCACACATCAGTATGTATGATTTCCAATAAGTTGGTCGCTCGCTCCATTGTTCCGGAGAACGGAGTCTTGGTCATCTTGCCCATGAGGCATGGCTCGCATGTGTCAAACGATTCATAATATAGAGACTCTAAAAGTTCATCAGCATGGAGCTTCTTCATGCGCTTGACACCAATGTGACCAAGGCGGCAGTGCCACAAGTACGTGGGACTATCGTTATCAACTTTACATCTTTTGGCATTCACACTATGAATATGTGTAACATTACGCTCGAGATTCATTAAGAATAAACCATTCACCAGCGGGGCATGACCATAAAACATATCACTCATATAAATAGAACAACCATTATTCTCGGATTTAAATGAGTAGCCATCTCGAATTAAACGAGATCCCGATACAATGTTCATGCTCAAAGCTGTTACTAAATAACAATTATTAAGGTTCAAAACTAATCCCGTATGTAAATGTAGAGGTAGCGTGCCGACGGCGATCACATCGACCTTGAGTTACAAATGTGAGCAACCGCACCGGTATCAAATACCCAGGAGCTACTACGAGCACTGGTAAGGTACACATACATTACATGTATATCACATATACCTTTGGTTTTGCCGGCCTTCTTGTCCGCTAAATACTTGGGGCAGTTCTGCTTCCAGTGACCACTTCCCTTGCAATAAAAGCACTCAGTCTCAGGCTTGGGTCCATTGCTTGACTTCTTCCTGGAAACTTGCTTACCAGGCGCGGCAACTTCCTTGCCGTCTTTCTTGAAGTTCTTCTTACCCTTGCCCTTCTTGAACTTAGTGGTTTTATTCACCATCAACACTTGATGTTCCTTTTTGATTTCCACCTCCGCTGATTTCAGCATTGAATATACCTCAGGAATGGTCTTTTCCATCCCCTGCATATTGAAGTTCATCACAAAGCTCTTGTAGCTTGGTGGGAGCGACTCGAGGATTCTGTCAATGACCGCGTCATCCGGGAGATTAACTCCCAGTTGAATCAAGCGGTTGTGCAACCCAGACATCTTGAGTATGTGCTCACTAACAGAACTGTTTTCCTCCATCTTACAGCTAAAGAACTTGTCGGAGACTTCATATCTCTCGACCCGGGCATGAGCTTGGAAAACCATTTTCAGCTCCTCGAACATCTCATATGCTCCGTGTTGCTCAAAACGCTTTTAAAGCCCCGGTTCTAGGCTGTAAAGCATGCCGCACTGAACGAGGGAGTAATCATCAGCACGAGACTGCCAAGCGTTCATAACGTCTTGGTTCTCTGGGATTGGTGCTTCACCTAGCGGTGCTTCTAGGACATAGTCTTTCTTGGCAGCTATGAGGATGATCCTCAGGTTCCGGACCCAGTCCGTATAGTTGCTGCCATCGTCTTTCAGCTTGGTTTTCTCTAGGAACGCGTTGAAGTTCAGGTGGACATGAGCGTTGGCCATTTGATCTACAAGACATATTGTAAAGATTTTAGACTAAGTTCATGATAATTAAGTTCATCTAATCAAATTATTTAATGAACTCCCACTTAGACAGACATCCCTCTAGTCATCTAAGTGAAACATGATCCGAGTCAACTAGGCCGTGTCCGATCATCACGTGAGACGGACTAGCTAACATCGGTGAACATCTTCATGTTGATCGTATCTTCTATACGATCATGCTCGACCTTTCGGTCTTCCGTGTTCCGAGGCCATGTCTGTACATGCTAGGCTCGTCAAGTCAACCTAAGTGTATTGCATGTGTAAATCTGGCTTACACCCGTTGTATTCGAACGTTAGGATCTATCACACCCGATCATCACGTGGTGCTTCAAAACAACGAACCTTCGCAACGGTGCACAGTTAGGGGGAACACTTTTCTTGAAATTATTGTGACGGATCATCTTACTTACTACCGTCGTTCTAAGTAAACAAGATGAAAAACATGATAAACATCACATGCAATCATAATAGTGACATGATATGGCCAATATCATATAGCTCCTTTGATCTCCATCTTCGGGGCTCCATGATCATCTTCGTCACCGGCATGACACCATGATCTCCATCATCATGATCTCCATCATCGTGTCTTCATGAAGTTGTCACGCCAACGACTACTTCTACTTCTATGGCTAACGCGTTTAGCAATAAAGTAAAGTAGTTTACACGGCGTTCTTCAATGACACGCAGGTCATACAAAAATAAAGACAACTCCTACGGCTCCTACCGGTTGTCATACTCATCGACATGCAAGTCGTGATTCCTATTACAAGAACCTGATCTCATACATCACATATATATCATTCATCATTCATCACAACTTTGGCCATATCACATCACAAAACACTTGCTGCAAAAACAAGTTAGACGTCCTCTAATTGTTGTGCAAGTTTTTACGTGGCTTCTATAGGTGATCTAGCAAGAACGTTTTCTTACCTACGTTAAAGCCACAACGTGATTTGCCAACTTCTATTTACCCTTCATAAGGACCCTTTTCATCGAATCCGCTCCAACTAAAGTGGGAGAGACAGACACCCGCTAGCCACCTTAGGGCATCTCCAGCCGCGCCCCCAGGAAGGCCTCCCCAGGCGATTTTTTCGCGCCGGCGCCGAAAAAACGGCCCAGTCGCGCCCCCAAGAGCCCGATTTTCGCCGGCTTGGGCCGAAAACAGCGCCGGCGGACCCAGCCCAAACCCAGCGCGCTGGGGGGCGCCCGGGGGCGCCGGGGCGAGTTGTTTTGGCGCGAAGAAGCCGCGGGCCAGCGCGTCAGCGACTCGGTGCCTCGTCTCCCCCCAACGGCCTCGGTTCCCGCGGGGAATCAATGGCAAGGCTGCCGCCGGTCAGCCTTGCCATTGATTCCTTCACGGGCGGCGCTTCACGGGACGGCGCGCCGATGCCTCCCCTCCCTCGCACGCGTACACACGGGCGCGGCCCGGCTATAAAAGCCGGCGGCCTCCACTCTCCTGTGCCCACACCAGCCCCGCCCGCCCCCTCGCCGCCGTCCAGCCCCTCCCTCTCCCTGCCTCTCCCGAGTGCCGTCGCAATGGCAGAACGCTTCCCCGGAGACGAGGCGGTGGCCAACGGCTTCGGGCGCCGTTCGCTCCGCGAACAGGAGTCCTGGCTCCTGTTCCAGGCGAACATCCCGGCACCGCCGGACATGCGCGCTAGGCCAACAGGGTGGAGACTCAGCGCCGGGGGAGTACCCATTCCCCCGTTGCCCGACGCCATGGCGAAGCCGAAGTACTTCGCCGAGGAGGTCGAGATCGTGCGCGTGTTCCTCACCGATGCCCAACTCTCCCTCCCCCAGTACGCCGCCGACAACCACGCGGCCTGGGCGGCGTCTTCAAGCGCCGCCAGCAGCAGCGACTAGCGTCCACCAACGGCGCACCGGTGGTTGGCGGGCGGCAGAACAGCGAGGGGCGCTGCCTCTGGTGGGGCTTCCCCGGCCGCACACTCGAGGGCGTGCTCACGTACCTCGAGGGCGGCAACGACCCGCCGTTGGCGTACCCCCCAGCGCAGCACCGACGCGTCGGGCCATGGGCGCCAAGGAGGTTTGGGTCCTCCTCCTCCTCTTCCTCCTCCCGATCCTCGTCGCACTCCTCCGGCACTCCGGCCCTGCTCGGCGTCAAGGCCGAGCCCGCGGCGGAGTCGCCGCTCGGCCGGCGCACTCGTAGCGCCGGCATCGTCATCAACGAGGGTGGCCGGCGCGCCTCCTCCTCGTCGGCTCCTCCGCGCTTCGTCAAGCCAAAGATGGAGCCGGGGCTGGCGCCGGTGAAGACGGAGCCGGGGCTGGCGCCGGTGAAGACGGAGCCGAGGCTGGCGCCGGTGAAGGCGGAGTTCGACGACGACGACGCGGCCCTAGAGTGGGCGCGCTAGGACTCCATTGCGATGGAGAAGGCGCGCCGGGAGAAGGCGAAGGAGCGCCAGCGCGCCGCCCTGCGCCGCTTCGAGGAGCGCCGACGCGGCCGCGATGAAGGCAGGGTCGTCGTCCTATGCGACAGCGATGACGACGACAACGACGCGCCGCCGCCAGTCCACCATGGCGACGCCGGGTCCAGCAGGGGCGCCCGCGTCAAGGACGAGAAGCCCGACGACGACGATGGCAGCGACGGCGGCGAGGACTTCAGCCCCTTTCTTTTTTAGATTAGGTTAATGTAATGAAAATGCGCGAAATTCGCCAAAATTTGCCATGTTTAGCCGAAATCTAACTACTTTTTATCATAACTTCGCCGAACGGCCCTTCTTTTTTTTAAACACGTGCCTGGGAGCGGCCCTGGGGGCCGATGGCTGGGGACCGGCTCGCCCCCAGGGCCATTTTTCGCGCCGGCTCACCCCCAGGCGGCGCTTTTAGACGCCCCCTGGAGGGCCAACGGCTGGAGATGCCCTTATGCAACTAGTGCATGTCAGTTGGTGGAACCTGTCTCACGTAAGCGTACGTGTAAGGTCGGTCCGAGCCACTTCATCCCACAATACCGCTGAAGCAAAATAAGACTAGTAGTGGCAAGAAAGTTGACAACATCTACGCCCACAAAAAAATTTGTGTTCTACTCGTGCAATAGAGAACTACGCATAGACCTAGCTCTGATACCACTGTTGGGGAACGTTGCAGAAAATAAAAAATTTCCTACAATTTCACCAAAATCCATCTATGAGTTCATCTAGCAATGAGAGGAAGGAGTGCATCTACATACCCTTGTAGATCGCGAGCGGAAGCGTTCAAGAGAACGGGGATGAAGGAGTCATACTCGCCGTGATCCAAATTACCGATGACCAAGTGCCGAACGGACAGCACCTCCGCGTTCAACACACGTACGGAGCGGATGACGTCTCCCGCGCCTTGATCCAGCAAGGAGGAGGGAGAGGTTGAGGAAGAAGGCTCCAACAGCAGCACGACGGCGTGGTGGTGATGGATTGACAGTTCTCCGGCAGGGCTTCGCCAAGCTCACGCGGAGGAGGAGAGGTGTTGGGGAGGGGAGGGGCTGCGCCTTGGATGTTGTGTGCAGCCCTCCCCTCGCCCCTCTATTTATAGGGGAAGGGGGAAGGGGGCCGGCCCCCTCTAGATGAGATCTAGAGGAGGGGCGGCGGCCAAGGGGAGGGGGCTTGCCCCCCAAGCAAGGGGGCGCCCCTCCTAGGGTTCCCCCCAACCCTAGGCGCATGGGCCCAGGGGGGATGCGCCCAGCCCTCTAGGGGCTGGTTCCCTGCCCACTACGACCCATGAGGCCCTCCAAGAGAGGTGGCCCCTCCCGGTGGACCCCCGGAACCCCTCCGGTGGCCCCGTACAATACCGATATGACCCCAAAACTTTCCGGTGACCGTATGACAACTTCCCATATATAAATCTACACCTCCGGACCATTCCGGAACTCCTCGTGACGTCCGGGATCTTATCTGGGACTCCGAACAACATTCGGTAATCACATACAAGTCTTCCTAATAACCCTAGCGTCACCGAACCTTAAGTGTGTAGACCCTACGGGTTCGGGAGACATGCAGACATGACCGAGACGCCTCTCTGGTCAATAACCAACAGCGGGATCTGGATACCCATGTTGGCTCCCACATACTCCTCGATGATCTCATCGGATGAACCACAATGTTGAGGATTCAAACAACCCCGTATTCAATTCCCCTTTGTCAACCGGTATGTTACTTGCCCGAGACTCGATCGTCGGTATCCCAATACCTTGTTTAGTCTCGTTACCGGCAAGTCACTTTACTCGTACCGTAATGCATGATCCCGTGACCAGACACTTGGTCACATTGAGCTCATTATGATGATGCATTACCGAGTGGGCCCAGAGATACCTCTCCGTCATACGGAGTGACAAATCCCAGTCTTGATTCGTGCCAACCCAACAGACACTTAAGGAGATACCCGTAGTGCACCTTTATAGCCACCCAGTTACGTTGTGATGTTTGGTACACCCAAAGCACTCCTACGGTATCCGGGAGTTGCACAACCTCATGGTCTAAGGAAATGATACTTGACATTTGGAAAAGCTCTAGCTAAACGAACTACACAATCTTTGAGCTATGCTTAGAATTGGGTCTTGTCCATCACATCATTCTCCTAATGATGTGATCCCGTTATCAATGACATCCAATGCCCATAGTCAGGAAACCATGACTATCTGTTGATCAACGAGCTAGTCAACTAGAGGCTCACTAGGGACTTGTTGTGGTCTATGTATTCACACGTGTATTACGATTTCCGGATAACACAGTTATAGCATGAATAAAAGAAAATTATCATGAACACAGAAATATAATAATAACCATTTATTATTGCCTCTAGGGCATATTCCCAACATATACTTCTATCGACCTTGCCAGCCTTCTTATCTACCAAGTATCTAGGGTAATTCTGCTCCAGTGGTTGTTCCCCTTATTACAGAAGCACTTAGTCTCGGGTTTGGGTTCAACCTTGGGTTTCTTCACTAGAGCAGCAGCTGATTTGCCGTTTCATGAAGTATCCCTTCTTGCCCTTGCCCTTCTTGAAACTAGTGGTTTCACTAACCATCAACAATTGATGCTCCTTCTTGATTTCTACTTTCGCGGTGTCAAACATCGTGAATATTTCAAGGATCATCATCTCTATCCCTGATATTTTATAGTTCATCACGGAGCTTTAGCAGCTTGGTGGCAATGACTTTGGAGAAACATCACTATCTCATCTGGAAGATTAACTCCCACTCGATTCAAGTGATTGGGGTACTCAGACAATCTGAGCACAAGCTCAACGATTGAGCTTTTCTCCCTTAGTTTGCAGGCTAAGAGACTCGTCGGAGGTCTTATACCTCTTGACGTGGGCACGAGCCTGAAATCCCAATTTCAGCCCTCGAAACATCTCAGATGTTTCGCGATGTTTCGAAATCGTCTTCGGTGCCTCAACTCTAAACCGTTTAACATTACTGAACTATCACTTAGTTATCAAAACGTGTATGTCAGATGTTCACAACATCCACATACGACATTCGAGGTTCAGCACACTGAGCGGTGCATTAAGGACATAAGCCTTCTTCGAAGCAACGAGGACAATCCTCAGTTTACGGACCTAGTCCGCATAATTGCTACTATCAACTTTCAACTAAATTTTCTCTAGGAACATATCTAAACAGTAAAACTAAAGTGCGAGCTTATGACATAATTTGCAAAGACCTTTTGGCTATGTTCAGGATAATTAAGTTCATCTTATGAACTCCCACTTAGATAGATATCCCTCTAGTCATCTAAGTGATTACACGATCCGAGTCAACTAGTGAAAGATCGTGGATGTCGCCTAGAGGGGGGTGAATAGGCGTTTTAAAATAATTACGGTAGAGGCTTGAACAAATGCGGAATAAACCTAACGGTTAATTTGTCAAGCACAAGACCTACGACAACTAGGCTCACCTATGTGCACCAACAACTTATGCTAAGCAAGACAAGCAACTATGTGATAGCAAGATATATGACAAAGAACAATATGGCTATCACAAAGTAAAGAGCATAAGTAAAGGGCTCGGGTAAGAGATAACCGAGGCATGCGGAGACGATGATGTATCCCGAAGTTCACACCCTTGCGGATGCTAATCTCCGTTTGGAGCGGTGTGGAGGCACAATGCTCCCCAAGAAGCCACTAGGGCCACCGTAATCTCCTCACGCCCTCGCACAATGCAAGATGCCGTGATTCCACTAAGGGACCCTTGAGGGCGGTCACCGAACCCGTACAAATGGCAACCCTTGGGGCGGTCACCAAACCCGTACACTTTGGCAACCCTTGGGGGCGGTCACCGGAACCCGTCAAATTGCTCGGGGCGATCTCCACAACCTAATTGGAGACCCCGATGCTTGCCCGGAGCTTTACACCACAATGATTGAGCTCCGAACACCACCAACCGTCTAGGACGCCCAAGCACCCAAGAGGAACAAGCTCAAGGGCACCAAGCACCCAAGAGTAATAAGCTTCTCAACTTGAAACTTCCACGTATCACGTGGAGAACTCAAACCGATGCACCAAATGCAATGGCAAGGGCACACGGAGTGCCCAAGTCCTTCTCTCCCAAATCCCACCAAAGCAACTAATGCTAGGGAGGAAAATGAGAGGAAGAACGAAAGAAGAACACGAAGAACTCCAAGATCTAGATCCAAGGGGTTCCCCTCACATAGAGGAGAAAGTGATTGGTGGAAATGTGGATCTAGATCTCCTCTCTCTTTTCCCTCAAAAACTAGCAAGAATCCATGGAGGGATTGAGAGTTAGCAAGCTCGAAGAAGGTCAACAATGGGGGAAGAACACGAGCTCAAAGGATAAGGTTCAATGGGGAAGAAGACCCCCTTTTATAGGAGGGGGAAAATCCAACCGTTACCCCACTGAACACCCACGCACAGAGCGGTACTACCGCTTGGGCAGGGCGGTACTACCGCTTGGAGCGGTACTATCGCTCCCACCCAGCGGTACTGCCGTACTGATGAGGAGGTCAGGGTCCTGGCCCCAGAGCGGTACTACCGTGGGAGTAAGAGCAGTACTACCGCTTGGAGCGGTACTACCACCACTACTATCGCTCCTAGTACCGCAAAACCCGACATGAAAAACATCGTTCTCGAATCGAGGCGGTAGTAGCCCGGAACCACTGCGGTACTACGGCCGAAGCCCACAAGCGGTACTACCGCTCTTGGAGCGGTACTACCGCTCTTGGAGCGGTACTACTGCTGAGAGCGGTACTACCGCTTCGTGGAACGGTACTACCGCTTGAGAGCTTTGGCGGTACTACCGCTGAGGACCGCGGTACTACCGCTGGCGCCACCCTTATGCCACTACCACGAAAACAAAGAATACTCCAAGGAAAACCAGAACTGCCATAACTTCTTTAGATGAGCTCCGAATTGAGCAAACTCAAGCTTGTTGGATAGAGGAAGACGAGTAGCATCAAAACAGCGAACAAAGGAGTGAAACCTTCAACAGAGAAGAACCGGCATACCCTCCAACATCGAAAACATCATGTGAACTCCGTTTTCGATGAACTCGAGCTTGTCATAAAAATGACCATAAGCTCCAAAACTCACAAGGAGAAGAACCAAACAAGAACCAACAAGAAGATGCAAGGATGCAATGGTTTGAGCTCTCTACGAACGATACGATTAAGATACTCATCGAGAGCCCCCCTTGATAGTACGGCAATCGATCCTATAACCCGGTCTCCCACAACTACCATGAGACCAGTAAAATAGAAAACCTATCAAGGGCAAACCTTTGCCTTGCACATGGTCCACTTGAGCTAGATGATGATGATCTTGACTCCCTCAAGTTGGACCACCTTTCTTGATTGCGCTGGCTCGATGAAGACTAGTTGATTGCTCTCCCATACTCCACTATGGGTCAGCCACTCTTCCGCACATCTTCACAAATCCATTGTCACCACAATGGACGGCAAGCTTCAAGCATTTGATCTCTTCGTGATGCTCCACTTGAACTTGCACACCGCAACCTAACCCCACAAAGAACTCTCACGAAGACCATGGGTTAGTACACAAAGCGTAATTGACAATGCTTACCATACCATGGGATCCCTTGATCCCTCTCGGTCCATCTTCTATGCTTTGTGTGTTGATCAACTTGATTCACTCTTTGACTTAGTCTTGATCAACCTTGAATCTTTCCAACTCTCTTCATTTGGATGATGTCTTGAAGGTAAACATGAATGATCACACACTCTTCTTCTTCAAGACATGCTTTCTATAAGCACAACACTCAAATGACCAATCTTTGGATAATTCCTTAGTATCACCTTGGTCATCACAAACTCTCCTTGAAACCAACAAATGGACTCCAAGAAAAGCCTATGGACAAACCCTTCAAACATAACTCAAGGCGACCATTAGTCCATAGAGATTGTCATCAATTACCAAAACCAAACATGGGGGCAACGCATGTTCTTTCAACTAGGCCGTGTCCGATCATCACGTGAGACGGACTAGTCATCATCGGTGAACATCATCATGTTGATCGTATCTTCTATACGACTCATGCTCGACCTTTCGGTCTTCCGTATTCCGAGGCCATGTCTGTACATGCTAGGCTCGTCAAGTCAACCTAAGTGTATTGCGTGTGTAAAACTGGCTTACACCCATTGTATTCGAACGTTAGGATCTATCACACCCGATCATCATGTGGTGCTTCGAAACAACGAACCTTCACAACGGTGCACAGTTAGGGGAACACTGTCTTGAAATTATTGCGAGGGATCATCTTATTTAAGCTACCGTCGTTCTAAGCAAATAAGATGTAAAACATGATAAACATCACATGCAATCAAATAGTGACATGATATGGCCAATATCATTTTGCTCCTTTTGATCTCCATCTTCGGGGCTCCATGATCATCATCGTCAACGGCATGACACCATGATCTCCATCATCATGATCTCCATCATCGTGTCTCCATGAAGTTATCTCGCCAACTATTACTTCTACTACTATGGCTAACGGTTTAGCAATAAAGTAAAGTAATTACATGGCGTTGTTCATTGACACGCAGGTCATACAATAAATTAAGACAACTCCTATGGCTCCTGCCGGTTGTCATACTCATTAACATGCAAGTCGTGATTCCTATTACAAGAACATGATCAATCTCATACATCACATATATCATTCATCACATCCTTTTGGCCATATCACGTCACACGACACATGCTGCAAAAACAAGTTAGACATCCTCTAATTGTTGTTGCATGTTTCTACGTGGCTTCTATAGGTTTCTAGCAAGAACGTTTCTTACCTACGTAAAACCACAACGTGATATGCCAATTTCTATTTACCCTTCATAAGGACCCTTTTCATCGAATCCGCTCCAACTAAAGTGGGAGAGACAGACACCCGCTAGCCACCTTATGCAACTAGAGCATGTCAGTCGGTGGAACCTGTCTCACGTAAGCGTACGTGTAAGGTCGGTCCGGGCCGCTTCATCCCACGATGCCGCCGAAGCAAGATAAGACTAGTAGTGGCAAGAAAATTGACAACATCTATGCCCACAACAAGTTTGTGTTCTACTTGTGCATAGAAACTACGCATAGACCTAGCTCTGATACCACTGTTGGGGAACGTAGCAGAAATTCAAAATTTTTTACGCATCACCTAGATCAATCTATGGAGTAATCTAGCAACGAGGGAAAGGGGAGTGCATCTACATACCCTTGTAGATCGCTAAGCGGAAGCGTTCAACTGAACGGGGTTGATGGAGTCGTACTCGTCGTGATCCAAATCACCGATGATCCTAGTGCCGAACGGACGGCACCTCCGCGTTCAACACACATGCAGCCCGGTGACGTGTCCCATGCCTTTATCCATCAAGGAGAGAGGGAGAGGTTGGGGAAGACTCTTTCCAGCAGCAGCATGACGGCGTGGTGGTGGTGGAGGAGCGTGGCAATCCTGCAGGGCTTCGCCAAGCACCGCGGGAGAGGAGGAGGACTTGGGAGAGGGGGAGGGCTGCGCCAGAACTTGGGTGCTGCTGCCCTTCCACCCCCCACATATATATAGGGGCAAGGGAGAGGGGGGCCGGCCCCCTCAGATCCAATCTGAGGAGGGGGCGGCGGCCTGGGGGTTGCCTTGCCCCCCAAGGCAAGGGGGGCGCCCCTTTTAGGGTTCCCCCAAACCCTAGGCGCCTTGGGCCCTGGTGGGGGAGGGCGCACCAGCCCACCTAGGGCTGGTACCCTCCCACACTTGGCCCACGCAGCCCTCTGGGGCCGGTGGCCCCACCTGGTGGACCCTCGGGACCCTCCCAGTGGTCCCGGTACGTTACCGATAGCACCCGAAACTTTTCCGGTGACCAAAACAGGACTTCCCATATATAACTCTTTACCTCCGGACCATTCTGGAACTCCTCATGACGTCCGGGATCTCATCCGGGACTCCGAACAACATTCGTTTACCACATACAAATATTCCCTATAACCCTAGCGTCATCGAACCTTAAGTGTGTAGACCCTACGGGTTCGGGAGACACGTAGACATGACCGAGACAACTCTCCGGCCAATAACCAACAGCGGGATCTGGATACCCATGTTGGTTCCCACATGTTCCATGATGATATCATCGGACGAACCACAATGTCGAGGATTCAATCAATCCCGTATTCAATTCCCTTTGTCTACCGGTATAGTACTTGCCCGAGATTCGATCGTCGGTATCCCGATACCTTGTTCAATCTCGTTACCGGCAAGTCTCTTTACTCGTTCTGTAACACATCATCCCGTGATCAACCCCTTGGTCACATTGTGCACATTATGATGATGTCCTACCGAGTGGGCCCAGAGATACCTCTCCGTCACACGGAGTGACAAATCCCAATCTCGATTCGTGCCAACCCAACAGACACTTTCGGAGATACCCGTAGTGCACCTTTATAGCCACCCAGTTACGTTGTGGCGTTTGGTACACCCAAAGCATTCCTACGGTATCCGGGAGTTGCACAATCTCATGGTCTAAGGAAATGATACTTGACATTAGAAAAGCTTTAGCATACGAACTACACGATCTTTGTGCAAGGCTTAGGATTGGGTCTTGTCCATCACATCATTCTCCTAATGATGTGATCCCGTTATCAACGACATCCAATGTCCATGGTCAGGAAACCGTAACCATCTATTGATCAACGAGCTAGTCAACTAGAGGCTTACTAGGGACATGGTGTTGTCTATGTACCCACACATGTATCTGAGTTTCCTATCAATACAATTATAGCATGGAAAATAAACGATTATCATGAACAAGGAAATATAATAATATTAACTAATTTATTATTGCCTCTAGGGCATATTTCCAACAGTCTTCATCACCATGAAGGCCAAGGACCAGAAGGTAGAGGCCATGGAGGAGGAAGCACAAGGGGGAGAACCTCTCCTCTCTTCCGGTGGCGCCGGAGTGCCATCGGGAGGGGAATCATCGGCACGGTGATCGTCTTCATCAACATCACCATCATCATCACCATCCTCATCTCTTTTACGCGGTCCACTCTCCCGCACCCCGCTGTAATCCCTACTTGAACATGGTGCTTTATGCCACATATTATGATCCAATGATGTGTTGCCATCCTATGATGTTTTGAGTAGATATCTTTTGTCTTTGGGTTGATTGATGATCTAGATTGGTATGAGTTGTATGTTTTACTTTGGTGCTGTCCTATGGTGCCCTCCGTGTCGCGCAAGCGTGAGGGGTTCCCGTTGTAGGGTGTTGCAATACGTTCATGATTTGCTTATAGTGGGTTGGTGAGTGACTGAAACACAAACTTGAGTAAGAGGGATTGTTGCGTATGGGAATAAAGAGGACTTGATGCTTTAATGATATGGTTGGGTTTTACCTTAATGATCTTTAGTAGTTGCAGATGCTTGCGAGAGTTCCAATCATAAGTGCATATGATCAAAGTAGAGAAAGTATGTTAGCTTATGCCTCTCCCTCATATGAAACTGCAATAGTGATTATCGGTCTTGTTGACAATTGCCTAGGACAATTCCGCACACCGATCCACCATTATTCCACACTCGATATTTATATTATTTAGTAACATATTCTAACTTTATGATAACAGCACTTAATTTTATATTTTAGCTCTCCGATATCATGCAAAGTTATCCTCTTCATACCCACAACGTAGTTTTATTTCTCGTTTCTAGTTGGAAGTAAACGTTCGGTGCACGTGGGGTCGTATTGGTGGCAGATAGGGCTTGAGAGAATATTGGTCTTACCTTTAGCTCCTTGTGGGTTCGACACTCCATACTTATCACTTCCATCTTTGGAAAGTGCTACGATGATTCCTTGCACTTGGGGATTATCAATAACCATACTCCATGATCTCCAGCATCTCATCATTTCCATGTCGAAGATGATCCTGCATAGCAACTCTCCACAAGGAAAAATCGGAAGTGGCACTAAGTAAAGGAGGTTTGCCTTGAGGATTATATCTCGGTTTCTCAACCTGGGGTCTTGCATAAAGCCAAGGAACACCGAAGTAAACATTTCTAGGAGGTTGTTGACCAAGTGACTGAGCAGTCACAGTTGGCCTCGAGGTCGCACCACCCGAAAGTGGTGCAAGCACCATGGACAAGTGGCTAATCTCATTTGGACCAAGGCCTCAAGAGAAGCATCATGCTCCTCCTTTTGCTTAGCAAGGGCCCGTTCCAGATCTTCAGAAGTAAAGGACTTGACTTCAGAAGAAGCCTCGCCTTTATCCTTCGGATCTACAACAACGGGAGTCCCATCGGGGTTCATCTCGCTCTAGGGCAGTTAAGCCACAAGAATAGAGCACGAGGCTCTGATACCAATTGAAAAGGATCGAGAGGGACCAAGGGGGGTGAATAGGTACAATTACAAATTTTAATTATTACTAAGCAATTTTAGGCAATAATGCGGAATATGAGAGTGAGCCTAACAATTGCAAGAGTAGTACTAAGTGCTAAGCAAGTAACACGAGTATGAAAAGAAGCAAGCACAATATGAAATAAGTAAGTGCTAAGAGACAAGTAACCACAAGTAGGGAGTTAGGGTTAGGAATAACCGCAACTCCGGGAGACAAGGATGTATGTCGATGTTCACTTCCTTGGAGGGAAGCTACGTCACCGTTAGAGAGGTGGATGTTACCACGAAGGCACATCAACGCCATGAAGGCTCACCCTATTCTCCCTTTGAGACAACACCACGAAGCCATTTCTCAACCACTAGTAGTAGACCTTGGGGTGGTCTCCAAACCCTCACAAACTTTTCCGGGGGTAATCACAAAGGTCGATTCCTCTCCGAAAGACTCCTACCGCCTAGGAGTCTCCAACCTCCAAGAGTAACAAGAACAATGGGGAAAAGCTCAAGACTTGCTCAAATCACGAATTCCTTTGGTGCAAAGAAGGGGAAGGAGTGGATCTATCACTTTATTGGAGAACTTCTCTCAAAGGTTCCTAAATCCCTTGGGGATCTAGGATTTGGTGTAGAGGATTGAGAGAGAGAGAGAGAGTGAAAAGTGTTCTTGGCAAGCTCAAAGTGAATGGTGAACCTCATCCTGTGGAGGGGAGAGGTATATATATAGCAGGTGTGGAAACAGTGACCGTTTGGGCCACTGAAGTGCACAGGAGGGTTCGGACGTCCGGTGACACAAGTATGTCCGGATGTCCGACAGTTATCGGTCGTCCGACCGCTAGGAACAAATAAGCCACGGATCTGTGCACAGCACACGGACGTCCGAGACATGTCGGTCGTCCAGAGCCCGGACGTCTGGAGAGGCCCGGAAATCCGTAAATATGGTTCTGTGGTGGAAATACCGGACGTCCGAGACGTGCCGGTCGTCCGGAGGCCGATCGTCCGGGGTGGTCCGAAAATTCGTAATTAACGTTCTGTTGGTGAAACACCGGATGACCGTAGAGAGCCGAACGTCCGGACAGCTGAGAGGGATCGGACGTCCGTAGAGTACCGGACGACTGGAGAGAGAAAAAACTGGAGTTGTGGATTTGAGCAAATATTTCACTAGTTCCAACGATACCCTCTTAATAGTGCGGGATCCCTATACTCAAGAACAAACCGTAAACAAAGCCAAGGCTAATATCTTGTGTTTCCAATCTTGAGATATATGCATTTGTCCCTAGTCATGATCCACACACGACCTTCGAGACATAATCCTGAGATATACTTGATAAACATGATTAGTCCCAACATACATGTTGTCATCAACATCAAAATATGATTAAGGGCATGATTGCACTTTCACATGCTTAATTAATTAGTGTAGAGTCCAATGACATGCTTATTTTCCGATCGATGATATGGTTTAGTGTGAAGCTACAGTCCAATGATATATATGCTTAGTGTAGAATCCTAAGAACTGTTAATAGTGTAGAATCCATATATACTTATTAGTAGAATTCATGCTTAGTAGAAATGTAGTATTGTCTTTTGATAGTGTAGAATGTGTGAGACTACTTACTAATTGATATGTTTTTCTTATTCAGAGATTGTCAAAGAGTCTATCTGAGAGTTGTGGTATCAAGCCTGATGAAGAAGGCTCTGCTGGAATACGCCTTACCGCGAGGGGCTCTGTCACCACTTGTGCGTACGGCGTGGACACGGACGGTCGCATACACTTCAACTCGGTTGGGTGGAAGAGCTTCCTCGTTGGCAAGAATCTTCATGTTGGACAGGCCATCCTAATTACTATCAGGAACACTCACCGCCAAGGCTTGAGGATGATGATCGCCATCGATATCATCTAGAACTACATATGCGTGTGGCTGCTGAACCATATATATGCTAGTATGACTACCTAGTAGACTTATCAACTATGACTATCCATGTATTGTTGACTACTATATATGAGTTTGTGAGATTGTGTGGTTATATTGAATGTGGTAGTGCCGTTAATGTTTGTGAGATGGTTCTGTGAACTTTGTTTATTTGCGCTAGACTTGTCTTGATTTCCATCTATGAATATTGCATCTGACTTTTTTTTCTATTTATCTAGTTGTAGCATGGGAAGCAAATAGGGCGCTACTACTACGTGATGATAGTAGTAGCGTTGGTAGAGAAAGAGACGCTACTACTAAGTGTTTTAGCTGTAGCACTTGTTCAGAAACGCGCTACTGCTAAAAAATAGATGTAGCGTCGTACCACGCTACTGATAGGTAAAAACCAGCGCTACTGGTAAGGTTTTCTCTAGTAGTGCCTGGCAGATTCTATCAAGATCCATCGCCTCAGGGGCTTGCTCACATCTAGCGCCACCCGGGCTCCCAAATATCCTCCTGCTTGATCAAATTGCACCTGGGACGCTTGCTTATCAATCTGCTTAGCGATCGCTGATCCCCACGAGTCATTCCGAAGATTGAAAGTTAAATTCACCACTCTAGCCCGGACTTGGAGTCGATTGAACTTTAGTTCAGACGGCCGCATATAGTCCTCAAATTCAGACAAAACCACAACATGTTTGCTAACATGCCAAGAGAGCCTTCCCACACGCGATCTAGGTCTCGCTGGGTAGCAAAGTCGGAAACGAACATGTTGGTACCCACAGATCGAAACTCGAGTCCTCTAGGGTTTCCCCAAGCAGGACGAAGAGCATTGGAGATGGTCTGTCTGTGTAAAGTGTTGCGATTCAAGACCTTTCCCGCCAGCATCCACCTATGTTGTTCGCCTTATTCCCGATCATCAACCACCAGAGGCGTAGCCTCCTCCTCAGTGATATCGAGCTTTCCGAGGGCCTCCGCCAGCCGCGCCCTTGCCGAGTTGGGTGACAGGGGGCCAGCAGCACCATGCCCGCCGGTTGACGATGACAAAGCCATCCTCTCCCGACGATGAAGGCTCGCGCCGCTGATGGGATCGACGGGCGCCGTCAAGTCCACGAGTGAAACCCTAATCGCCTATCTGGAGGCGCCGGGTTTTCCACGGGAAAAGAAGTATTAGTTTTTTTTAGGAATTTATGATCAGTATTTCGTTGGTCAAGGAAAATGATCGTGCCCTAGTGTTGGCCTAGATGCATGCCGAGTCGGGTCGATGTATCCGCACGTCCATGATCAGGTCAAGCCTGCCTTTTTTTTGCGGGTAGGTCCAAGCCTGCTTAGTTCCAAGGAGAAATGGTACACAAGTCCAATGTTTTTTGCTTGACAGTTATAAAGTCCAAAATGTAGCTTTTCTTTTTTAGAGAAAAGGCCTAAGCCCGACATTATAAATAAAGCCACAAGGCAGCGTCATAAGCCCAAACATCAACCAGGGCGGAACACCCAACATTCACAGCACCAGAAGTAATCCAAGACACACGAAAATATAGAGGTACATGGCAACCTGCCAAACACGGCACGCAGACCGGAAGGATAACGAAACAACAAACAGCAGGAAGGACGAGACTGCACCAAGCAGGATTAGACATCAGGAGCCTGCCCGGAAATGGAGCGCGCCGAGGCCTGAATTTTAGAGATTAGCAGGTCCAAAGCTCCCCGATCGTCCTCTTTAGTCAATGATCTCCACTGCTGCAAGAATATACATGATTTGAAAAGAACGTCAGCAGCTTTCGAAGGAAACACATGTTCAATAGTAAATTTATTCCTAGTCGTCCAAAGGGACCAGCAAATCGCACCCAAGTCAACCCAGAAAACCCTCTTAGTGACCCCAACCAACGAGTTGGCAAGGTTTCTCATCTCTTGAAAGGAAGAGGGGTTCCAAGTAACCTGAAGCTTTTCTTGGTTCGGTCAGGGTTTGATCATCTGACGGCTGACTTGCTTGGCTATCGTTCGATGCTGACGTTCCAGAGTTAAGAAGAGCAGGAGAACCCGTTGCAAATTTGACGAGTCTTTTACAGGAGTACAACTGCAAACTCGTCGGTTGTTCAAATAGTTCATGAGGTCAGACCACAGGTACTGAATCAAGCAACTCCAGCTGGGTTTTTTTACTGAGCAGATATTCAACACATCCGTGCTACGATCGCCTGTATATAAACCACCAATTTTTTGTTTACGCATGTGCTATGATTCGTATTTTATTGTAAATAGATGTGGAGGCCTTTATTCTGACCATGTACAATAACCTTTTTTCCCCCTCTTGTGCTATATGGTCACATAAACCTGTGTTATCTCCACATGCCATGAAACATTCAGCTATTTCTGAAACATTTTTTGTCAGGATTCAGACGCAAGAAGTCAGAATTTCGTACCACAAATCAGTTTCCTTGACATTGCCCTGCCTACAGGCTAGGCATGACATCTGGTCATCGTCACTAACTATAATTGTTGTGTCTTCAAGTCCAGTACCCTGTGCCCGAGGGAAACGGACTTTGTCTTGTGTTGCAAACTCTGAACTATCCTAGACTAGAGCATCAGCAGAGCTAGTGCAGAAACCGGTACTGGTATCTTACAGGTCAATGCAAGCACGTTATGACGGGGACATGCCAGTGCACGCCACTGCCAAGTCAATTTCAGGCCCCCGATCTCCCAGCAAAATCTTATCAGAGCATCTTCTATGCTCTATGGCGTCGCCCTCTCTTTGTTGGTACATTACCTCCGGCGCAGGCCGTTTACCTGCGCTTTGCTGACTTGGTGAGCTTCTTCTTTCGAGAATGCTGACTTGGTGAACTTTTTCCACCCGCTTAAGGACTTCGGTACAACCCCCCCCCCCCCCCCCAATAAACGTATAAGGGGTAGTATTGTCCATACTAAATTATGTACACTGTACCCGCCGTCCGTCGTAGGGCCGGCCGCCCGTGTACGTCGCGCCCCGTACTCCCGCGCGTCGTACGCGTGCGGTTCGGTAGTGCGATCGGGAAAGGAAAAAAAAAGTACGCCCCACCCCGACACCCCATCTCCACGTATGAAACCCTAGCGGCATCAACGCCGCCGTGGTCCACCGCCATCACGACGTCGGGCGGCGTCCGTAGTCACCCACGCGTCGTGAAACCGACACCCCATCCCCGCCTAGGAAACCCTAGCGGCATCAACGCCGCCGTGGTCCACCGCCGTCACGACGTCGACCCCGACGTGCCCGTCTAGTCGCGAGCACCGACGGCGTCCGTAGTGACCACACGCCGTGTCGCCGGTGAAACGCCCAGTGCTCGCTCGCCGTTCTGTCCTGGTACGCGCCCTCCACGACGTGGGTGGCAGCAACGCATCGGCGTCGACCCCAGGCGAGGACCCCTCGACGGCGCACAGTAGGTTAGGATGGCTCTTTTTGTTCTTTTTTTGATGATTTTGATTTGTCCATTGCATTTTGTGCATTTTTTTAATGCAAAATGATTCCCTACTTAGGTAAATAAGAGAGGAGAGTAGTGACCTCTTAATGACCTCATAATGATTTTGTATGTTCAAATTTGTATGCATGCCACATAGTCATGTCACTGTTGACGAATTTACTGTATTCGCGATGATGTTTTGTGGAATGTTGGCATTGATCTCACACCTTATTTGTATGTGCATAGATAGAGCAAGTAACCGGATACGCCAGTGATGATTCCGGTAGCGATAATGGATCCTCGTCATTGAATGCGAACCAACCTCCCGGAGACAACTATATGAGTCAGGATGAATCGTACAGTGGTAATGTAAGTGCCTTCAACGTTGACCAAAACATATTGAATAAAAACTAGTTATTTGACACTAACATGTCCTTTTAAATTTGTACAGCTACATGGCGATGCTGACGATGAGGAATATGATATAGATGAACAATTTTATGCAGATAGTGTGAGCCAGGTATGTTGAAAAAATTGTAGAGAAATGATTGACATTAAAATTGTATGACCACTTATGTTACTTTACATGTGCACAGATAAATGCTAATGGTGACAATGAGCGTAATAATATAGACGATGACAATGCCGAGAGCGAGGTCCATGCATCTCGTAGTGTGAGCAGTAGCCAAGTAAGTTCTTTACATTATTTATGGTTAGTAAGAATACAAGAACAGATTGACATGCAAGGTTATATGTCATATTTTGCAGGGAGGTGTTGATGGTCCTAGCGGGAATGATGAGCACAGCGATGATGATCAGTTTGACCATGACATGTGCTATGATGAATATCAGCAAGAGTCACTTGATAGGCATTGGGCAGTGATGGTAAAGACATTCAGGTCATTAGACGAGGTGTACACGTTCTACAACAAGCACGCGAGAGAACGTGGGTTCAGTATCAGGAAGGACTGGCTAAAATTTTCGAAGGATCGCGCAAGGACTCCGCGCTTGAGGAGGTATCTCTGTTCCGCCGCAGGAAAACGACAGGCCAAGTTCTGTACCATGGAAGGCCGGACCCGCAGGCTTAGACCGGAGTGTCGATTCTTATGCGAAGCCCATTTGACAGTTAAGCTTGATAAAAAGCTCAATCTTTGGTATGTCAGCAGTTTCTCCGATGATCACAGCCACACTCTTGCACGACCGGACGAAGTCCCTTTCCTCCGATCTCATAATCAGATCAAAGCATTTGAGAGAGCTGAGATCTTAGCTATGGCTGGAGCTGGGATAAGAAAACATATCATTTTTGACAACATCGTTAGCAGGTATGGGTCGTATGCAAAGTCACCATTTCAGTGTGCTATAGGGAGAAGATGAAATTGCTTGCACAAGGTGATGCTGATACTGCCGTAGGAATCATGTTGACCAGAAAGGACAGAGATCCAGACTTCTTCTTTGAGCACACGGTTGACGCTGAAGGCAGGCTCCAAAACCTCTTCTGGTGCGATTCGCAGTCACGTCGGGATTATCTAGACTATGGTGATGTTGTTGTGTTCGATAGCACATACAAGATGAACATGTATGGAATGTCGTTCATCCCTTTTGTGGGTCTGAACAACCACCGTTGCACTACGGTATTCGCCTGCGCTATTGTTTCAGACGAGACTGAGGCTACATATGTCTGGTTGCTTAACACGTTCTTGAAAGCTAACTGTCAGAAGAGGCCCAAATCTGTAATTACAGATGGAGATGCAGCGATGATAAGGGCTATTAGGAAGGTGCTTTCTGACGTGTGGCATCGTCTATGTTCATGGCATATTGAAAAGAATATGCAGAAACACCTCAACCACAAGTCATTGAAGGAGTTTAGGGCATTATTGTACTATGCCACTACACATAAGGTTTTTGAGGAGAGATGGTCCGCGTTTGTGCGCAAATGGCAGACGGAGAAAACGAAAACATGGCTCCATAGGATGTACAGGAAGAGGACGCTTTGGGCTGCATCATATTTGTCTGGTGGGTTTTTCCTTGGTATGCGCAGTAATCAGAGGAGTGAGAGTCTGAACTCCAGCCTGCACCTTCATCTTGACTATGGTATGACGATCGTTGACATGATTGTACACTACGAGAATTGTATTGTTCGCCTCCGCGAGAATGAAGCTTATGATGACTACACGGCCTCACAGACTCTTCCAGTAACAGTGACTGAGTGTCAGGCCATTGAGTCATATGCTGCGAAAGTATTCACGCAGGCAAACTTTTATATGTTGCAACAAGATATGAAGAAGGTACAGGAGCTTGAGTTAATTGATAGACTGACAGGGACCGATAGTCAGAGATTTGTGGTTGCGTGGAAGAATAACAGGGATCACAGATTTAATGTGGACTATACGCCAGGTAACTCGACAGAAACTATAAAGTGCAGTTGCCGAAGTATGACTCGCAAAGGGCTTCCTTGCAAGCATATTATTCATGTTTTGAATGCACTGAACTTACCTGTGATACCCAAGTGTTGTGTCCTGCGAAGATTCTCAAAAAAAGCACGAGCTGGACTGCCCGTGAAGCGCACCAGCGATTTGTTTGCGTGGGGTTGGTCGAGTGGTGAGGACAGAGCTAGATATAGTGAGTTGACCATCAAATCTTCAGAAGCCTGTCATGTCGCATGCAGTAATCCTTTCTTATTCGACAAGTTGATGGCAGCTCTGGATGATATTATAGTGAATAAGGATATTCAGGGAAATGAAGATGATATTCAGCGAAGCTTCGTGAACAGTAATCCATTTGAGCCTAACTGAGATCATATTCTGGTTCGTGATCCAGTAAAGGTTTCCACCAAGGGCGCACCTAAGCAGAACAGTAGAGGTCGCGGTAGGGTGGCCCAGATGTGACAAAAAATGAGAGGCCTAAAGCATTTGACGAGAAATCTGGATGAAAATGTAGCATATGCAGCGGCTCAGGTCATAACAGGAGCACATGCAGCAAAAATGAAGAGTATGTCTATTATTTGTTTATGTCAGTTTTGTTGTTTCATTAACGGTGCATTGATTCTCATATTTTTTTTGTATGCAGCAACTGGGCTTGAAGACTCAAGTGAAGACGATGCGAGTGTTTTACCTCTTCCATTTATATGAAAAACATTTGTAAAATTTATGTTCGTGTTGAGTATTTTATATGTGTGAAACAAGATTATTGCCTACGGACCGTTGTCATTTCAGACTTGTTATTTTCTGTCCACTACAATAAAATTACTGTAGTGACAATTGTTATGTTGAGACATCATTGTTGTTGATATAAATATTCACTATTCATTGTTTATTTTATGAATTCTGCATGTATTTACTACAGTCCCGTCGGCTGTCAAATATATCAAAATAAGAGAAGTACTCTGTGAACTGTTGTTGAAAAAAAAATGAAAAAAATGCCCGCCCGTCTCCACAGCTTGTCTTAGTAAGCCCGTCGTTATCAAGCCCAACGGGCGACTACAACAGGCGTTTTGGAGCACGCCGTGGAAACCAGGCCCAACAGGGCAGCATCGACGCGGCACATCGACGGGGTAGTAATCAGAGGAGTTCAATGCGACGACGGGAGCTAAGTATATAAACTAGTCGTCGTCGCCTTCGGCCGGCGAGGTGGGACTAAACTTGCGTCGGTTTCACTAGCGCGGCGTCTCAGCGGTGGTAACTGGGCCGGCCCACGGCGCGTCGAGCCGTCAAGAAGACCGCACCGTCAATTGCCTTTTTGGGCCGGCCCACGGCGCGTCGAGCCGTCGAGAAGACCGCGCCGTCCAGTGCCTTTTTGGGCCGGCCCACGTCGCGTGTGGCTGTGTCCACGTCGCCCCGCGGCCAACGCAAGTTTAGTCCCACCTCGCCGGCCGAAGGGGACGACGACCAGTTTATATACTCAGCTCCCGTAGTCACATTGAACTTCTCTGATTACTACCTCGTCGATGTGCCGCGTCGATGCTGCCCTGTTGGGCCTGGTTTCCACGGTGTGCTCCGAAACGCCTGTCGTAATCGCCCGATGGGCTTGATAGCGACGAGCTTACTAAGACACGCTGTGGAGACGGGCGGGCATTTTTTTATGTAAAATATTTTTTACGCTTTTCTAAACTAGACTAACACCCAGTGTGCTGTAAACCAACTTTTTGGTAACAAAGTAACACGCAGTGTGCTGCCATAGTTTAGTGCACAAAAATTTAACGACGACACGATTACATGATTACATATAACTATTCGGCAACAAAAAAATCATGTAAACAAAAAAAAAGAATGATTATATAATATTTATGAAACAAAATATCATGTGGACATAAAAAATATTTGGAAAAGTGCCGAGTCTATTACATAACTATTCGGAAGCAGAGTCTATTACATAAAATTTATAAGCAAGTGCGCAAAGCGTTTGGAAAATAAAGTCCTCCAGTACCACCCAATCACATGCAAAACTCCTGCGTGCCGCATCTATTTCTTCTTCTTTGATATCCGAATAACTTTGTTTTTCACTTCATCAAGCTTGTTTCTTTCCGAAAAGATAAGTTGCGCAATCATTAACTCTCTCGAATCATCAATTGAGGTCTGAAAAAAAATGCTGTTAGCACAGCGTTTATTGTACATCGTACTCCAAACATGACTTGCATACCTGTGAAAATAAGCCTGTTCATTTGTCACCATCCCAATATTGAAAGCATCGAAGGAGAAATATTCCACACGAATTCCTAGTGCATACAATTTACGAAGATTAAATATCTACTGTACATACAAGACCGACATTCTGTCGAAGTAAGAACTCACCCATCATGTTGTTTTGGCATGTCATACGTTTGAATTGGCCAATTGGAAACATCCGGATAATTCACAATTCCGGTTACATTTGCTTCTTGGATATCTTCTGCTAGTTGTTTTCTCTAAAGATATAATAAACATGGTGGAAAGAATGTCATTCAGTGTACTAAAGAAAACGAATGTTACCAAATGCACATTTGAAAGTTAAACCTACCAGGTCCTCAACGAGTTCTCTAGTAACACTATCAAGTTTTTCAGTCATCAACGAGTCAAGAACCTGAAACTCTCTCTTCCCGCTATGCATGACGACAATAATCCAGTGATTATTTTGCTTGTTTAGAGGAATGTAAGTCTGCATCACAAGGACCATAAAACACAATCAGCACATACTGTCGTATGTATGTACTGTGTTAACAATCAAACTTACTTTTGATTTTTTGAAATACTCGTCCTCACATCTGTTCACGGGTCCATTACTATGCGACTCTGCTTCATAATCGTTACCGGCGGTCTTCTTTCCGGGTCTAATGTGAAGCAACCAATGTATCCTCCAAGTTGTCAACATGAAACGATCATCATTAACTTTGTCGACCAAAAATGATGAGTATGCATTAATTACCTATAAATAATGTGTTAGATTTAACAATGGCATTTTCGAATCAATTGTAAAACAATATATGAAATTAACTTACGTCGTCACTTAACCACTCATGGTTAATAATCTGAAAAGCTCTCCGCACAGTGAGACCTTCTTCCATGCCATCATTGAAAATTTCTGTTTTAGCATGTTATTGTGAATGCTCATGCGCACGCACGTACTTGATGGACGCTTTCACCACATCATACTCATCACCAGATTTGTTAACATCACCATTTTGGAACAATTCTGTAACGCACAACTCAAATACTTATAAACGCAAATACATAAATAATTATTACGCAATAACAATTAGAAACACAAAAAACTTACTTCCTTTGGCAGAATGTTTTGCACGTTTGTTCGGTTTAGGGACCACATAAGGAGACTTCACATGTTGTGATCCTCTGCGCTTGCGCCTGCCAGTAACCTCCTCCACTTCCTCTTGTACTCCTTGAGAACCAACCGACGCATGCGATGCGATTTCGTCCGTCTCTAAAGATGTGGCAGCTTTTTCATCTGATACTTCTGGTACTTGGACAGGATCATCCATATCACCCTTGAAACTATCCCAATACTCAGGTGTGCAGTAAAAAGGTGTGTTTCCATGAGAAGTTACATCAACGCCGTTATCATCCTTTTGCAAATTCATTTTGGAAGGTGTGCGGAACCGGTCTGAATCATCTTTTTGATATACAAACTCTTTTCGCGGACGTCCACCATTGTTTGAAGACTCATTCATGCCTCCGTACAGATTCTCTTCGTCCTCTTCCAAGTTATTGGGTTTGTAGGAGACGCCGGTTTTGTTCAGTTTCTCAATCATCCTCTGAAGAAAACATTTCATCTTAGTTCCTCAATTCAGTGATGGACATTAAAGAGACGTGCTCAAGTGTTACCTGTGCGCATAACTCTGGCAAACGAAGCATTTCCTTCCGAAGCTCATTCATCTCACTCAAAATCCGGTCCATAGTAGGCTTCTGGCTCGAAGCCTCCGAGGTACTGCCCTCTTTCCTCGTTCCAGTAACGTTAGATTTTTTGCTACTAGCTTTCTTGGTTTTTTGAGCTTCTTCTTCCGCAATTTTTTTCAGCCTATACTCCTCTGTAATGTTGTCATCGATCTACAAGTGCAACAAGAGAATTATACATACAAACCATATGCACACTTTACTTTATTTCATAAATGTAAAAGAACATGATTACTAGGATTACCATCCCAACACCACGACCATATTCATAGTCGTATTTGTCTCTTCTCACAGCCATATCTTCCGTCCAGTTCCTCATCAGCGGGCTCAACAATGCCAACGGATCATATTTTGGACCGGTGATTGGTTGCACCTTCTCCCAGTATAGGTACTGCAAAACACATAAACTAATTAAATCACATGTTCTTCCGTGACATTTTATAACAGAAGTGGTGAAATTAATAAATAGAACGTACTTGCAAAAGGGTGAGGTTCCCCTGGGGCCATTGCCTAACATGGCCGTCCTGCAGAAGCTTACCAATCTCCGATAAACAGAATCATGAAGAGAATGCATTCCAGTTGAATTCCTTATCAACTTAATATTTTGCACTAAGGCATAGTATTTTTTCGGAACGTATTCATGAGACACTGGTGCAATTATAGTTCCTAAGAGAACTAGAAATGTCATCCGAATAAAGTCATCATCGGTGCTCTTATTCTTCACAATCTTTTCTATGAGATCATCAATCATGATCTTACCATTTTTCTTGCTAACAAAACTAACAGGTATTGTTTTGGTTGCTTTTTCTCCTTCAGTACTAAGAAACCCAAAAACATCCACTCCATTGTTTTTCCAACCAAATATGGAGTACACATCATCAGGCCTTAGTGAAATAAGACCTTTACATCCAGCAGTACTTCCAGAACTCTCTTCAACCATGAATTTTTTGCTACTCGGATTGTAACCTTGGAGTAAAAAGTGAAGCAAAAAATCACGCATCTTTATCGATGGTATTCTAAACATGCCCTGCATATCCGTTTCATAAAACCTGAATTTCTGACTGAGTGACAGTTTGTCAACTAGGCTAACCCACTTTTGAACAGAACATGGAATCACACCGTCGATATTCATACTGCATCAAATAGATTTCTGTCACATACCATCATACTGCTATGAGCCTCATCGTATAAAAAAACTGGAAAAAAAACTTACACGACGGCGACGGTAGGAGAGGCACCGGCGGCGTATAGTGGCGACGGGTCAGGGGACGCAAGCCGGCGCGGGCGCACCGACGGCGTATGTACGGTGGGCCGACGGTGGGAGAGGCAGCGGCAGCATATACAGGGCGACGGGTCAGGTCAGGGCAGGTCGGCGCGGCCGCACCGGCCGCAGTTTTGGAGTGTGGGGCGACGGGCGGCGTACGGTGGCAGCACGTGCAGATCGCGGCGGCGGCGAGATGGGCTGACGTAGAAGGAAATTTTGCATGCACGTCGGCTAACGACGTCGCCCGAGCGCTGATTGCGGCGTCGTTGTTAGTGGGACGACCCCATGCACGCATGCGCGTCGGTTAGCGAGACGGCCGGCGTTTTTTTTGCAGGGCCTCATTTTTTTTACTAAATAAAATAGGCACATTTTTTTTAACTGTATCAAATTTTTTTATCTTAACCAATTTTTTTAACTTAATAAAATAGGCTGTTTTTTTAACTTAGCCAAATGTGCCCAATTTTTTTTCACGTGCTACTGTGCCCTAGCAGGACACGCACGCAAAAAAATTGTCCCGTTTCGAGTTCGTATGGATTTTCTACCATTTTCCGGGCAGAAAACCCAGAAAATACTGCCCGGACGTGATGCAACGTGCGTTCGTTGTCGGATTTCGTTCATTTTGGCCGTGGGGTGCCCGGGTGGGGCCCCACACGCGCTCCCAGAAGTTGCGTGCAATCCGTCAAACCGCTCAGATACTTGCTGTGGAAGGGGGTGGTTTCGGTATGGCCGGAGGGGACCCTCGGTCGCACGTCTCCGCTTCGCATCCGCCAAACGTGCCCAATTTTTTTCCACGTAAAAAATTGTCCCGTTTCGAGTCCGTATGGATTTTCTACCATTTTCCGGGAAGAAAACCCAGAAAATACTGCCCGGACGTGACGCAACGCGCGTTCGTTGTCGGATTTCGTTCATTTTGGCCGTGGGGTGCCCGGGTGGGGCCCCACACGCGCTCCCAGAAGTTGGGTGCAATCTGTCAAACCGCTTAGGTACTGACTGTGGAAGGGGGTGGTTTCGGTATGGCCGGAGGGGACCCTCGGTCGCACGTCTCCGCTTCGCATCCGCCAAACGTGCCCAATTTTTTTTCCACGTGCTACTGTGCCCTAGCAGGGCACGCACGCAAAAAATTGTCCCGTTTCGAGTCCGTATGGATTTTCTACCATTTCCCGGGCAGAAAACCCAGAAAATACTGCGCGGATGTGACGCAACGAGCGTTCGTTGTCGGATTTCGTTCATTTTGGCCGTGGGGTGCCCGGGTGGGGCCCCACACGCGCTCCCAGAAGTTGGGTGCAATCCGTCAAACCGCTCAGGTACTTGCTGTGGAAGGGGTGGTTTCGGTATGGCCGAAGGGGACCTTCGGTCGCACGTCTCCGCTTCGCATCCGCCAAACGTGCCCAATTTTTTTCCACGTGCTACTGTGCCCTAGCAGGGCACGCACGCAAAAAATTGTCCTGTTTCGAGTCCGTATGGATTTTCTACCATTTTCCAGAAAATTCATAAATGTTAATGAATTCAAAACTATTTCAGATAATGTTAATGAATTCAAAAATTCTCGGATTTATAAATATTAATGAATTATAAATATTCTCTGGTTCATAAATTTAAATAATTTAAAAATATTTCGGAAAATGTAAATGAATTTAAAAATTCTTGTATTCATTCATATATGTTAATGAATTTAAAAATATTTCAGAAAATGTTAATGAATTCAAAAATTCTCGGATTCATAAATATTAATGAATTATAAATATTCTCTGGTTCATAAATTTAAAAAAAATTAAAAATATTTCGGAAATTGTAAATGAATTTAAAAATTCTTGTATTCATTCATATATGTTAATGAATTTAAAACTATTTCAGAAAATGTTAATGAATTCAAAAATTCTCGAATTCATAAATATTAATGAATTATAAATATTCTCTGGTTCATAAATTTAAATAATTTAAAAATATTTCGGAAAATGTAAATGAATTAAAAAAAATTGTATTCATTCATATATGTTAATGAATTTAAAAATATTCTCTGATTCATAAATGTTAATGAATTTAATAATATTTCAGAAAATGTTAATGAATTAAAATATCTCACCTTTTTAAATTTTTTTGTTTTTTATTTGTTATATTTTTTATTTCAAAATTTCAATTTTTTCATCCACCGGCTTTACTATATGGACATATTTAAACAAAATCTGGACATTTATAAAACACTTTATAAACATTTACATACACTTTTTATGATTTATTTTATGTGTTTTCATGATTTTTTTATTCTACAATTTTCCTATAATTGCATACCTTATTCTGTGCTATGTATATTCGATGCAAATTTTTTAAATATATTGTGAACATTTTTATGCATGGGTCGGAAAATTTTCAATTTTTCTCAAAATAAGCGTTCAATATTTAGCTAATTTTTTGAACAAACTTTGAAGACAAATTTAAACAAGACTCGAACAAACTAGATTGAACATAGATATATTTTACATAATCCATTCAACAATACCGAAACCAAACGAGTTTTTTCGAATCTAAACGATACATAGTTCATACTTAGAACATTAAAAAAAAACTACTCCTCCTCCTCGTCGCTAGCCAACAGATCGATGACCTCCCCGACGTCACCGCCGTCACCCCCGCCGTCGTCGTCGTCGTCGCTGACCTGGGCTAACTGCTCCCAGTCGATGACGTCGTCGTCCGACGACTCCGGCGCCTCCGCCTCCGCCTGCGGGACCACTGGCGGAATCGCCGCCGCCGCCTGGATCGCTGCCGCCTGCTCGGCGGCCTCCCTTGCAGCCGCTGCCGCCTCAGCAGCCGCCGACGCGCGCAGGGCGACGAGGTAACCCAGCGTATCGTCGGGATCGCCGTCCTCCCGAAGAACCAACTGCTCCGGCGACAGTTCCACCTCCGGCGGGGCGGGGGGATCGGCGAGCGCCGACGCAGGTGGTTCAGGAGCCCGATGGCCGCGCGCTGCTGGACGGGGGGGGGGGGGGGGGGGGGCGGGACAAGAAGGCGGCGACGGTCGCCGATGAGGTCAGGCGTGACGCCGGACTCCGCCAGCCGGTACGCGCCGATGACGGCGGCGTAGTCTTTGCCGTCCCAGAACGCGTGACGACCGGCGATGTTGTTGCGGCCGCCGGTCCGCTTCTCCTCCGCGGTGGCGCCGGGCCCGCGCCTTGGGTAGGCGTCCTTGTCGAGCTTCCAGTCGTGCGGAAGACGGCAACCCGGCGGCACGAGGAGCCCGAACCGGTAAAGCTCCTCTGTTTCCGGCGTGCTCAGGCTCGACGACCACGCGCTGGGTCCGTCGTCGCCGCCGGTGCCGGAGCTGCTGCCGCGGTGGAACGACATGTCGCCGGCGGCCTTTTGGGATGTGGAGACGGGAGAGGAGCGGTGTTTGCGGCGTCGGGCGGGGAGCGGTGTTTGCGGCGACGGGCGGACGGGGGTGAGATTTATAGGGAGACGGCGGGGCAGCGGGCGGACGGGGGTGAGATTTATAGGGAGACGGCGGGGCAGCGGGCGGACGGGTCGTTGGGCTATCAATTCGACGGCAGTCGAGGGCGGCGGCGCGGCAGACGAGGGGACGGGGCGGCGGGGGTGGCAGACGAGGGGACGGACGGGACGGGACGGCGGGGCAGCAGACGAGGCGACGGGACAGGGCGGCGGGCCGCAGTTCACGCGCCACGACGCGCTTTCAGCGGGCGACGCGCGGTTTGACCACTAACGCGGTAAAAAGAACGTATGTCGCCACAATAAAAGAAATGCGTAGACGTACGTACGTCGACGGGCCGCGCGGGTACGTCTCGGGGGCGGGACTGGGGGAGGGGCAGGGGCAATGACCATCCTACCTTTTTTAAGTTTTCAAGCGAAGGGGTATAGGACGATCTGGACCGTTGATGTTTTCAGGAGGGTTGTACCGAAGAAGAAGTGTTATTATCATCGGTCGCGGTCTACCTGGACCAACGGAACTCGTATCCGTCTGAGGACATTGGAAAAATGTACTCGTAACTACGGACCCATTGGTTGCCTGCCCGGTCAGGTGTCACTGAACTTCTCCAGGTTTCAGCCCGGGTGATTGTGCACTGACTAGACTCGATCGTGCCCCGGTGAGCAGGCAAGAGAGGCCCCTGGCGGTGCTGAGCGCGAGCATATATGTCGCGATCGAGTTACTCCGACGGGTCGAGCGTTCTGTTGACCTGCTCGCCGTTGCCAAGCAAGTGTCCATCTGATCTTTGACGAGTTTGTTGGGGGCAGTAGCAGTACCGTACCAACTGGATCGTCAGATATTCAACGAGTTTGTTAATTAAACTATATAAACTCCACTCTCAGCAACTCCACTTGGTTTTAGCCTGTCAGCTGTTCAACGCATCTAGCGTGTGTGCATGCATAAACGACCGGGTTCCAACTTCCAAGGGAGGCTCACCAATGGTTGATTTCAGTTCTTTCTTTGCCTGGGCGCGCAACATCATCTTCTTCTTGCGCAAGTTGAAGAGTTGGAGGGGGAGGAATCCCAACCGCTCCGCCGTCCCTCGCGCCAACAGTAAAATATCACTTCTCTCAAAGAAGCAGTAAAATACCACGAATCCAACAAAAAAAAATACAGTAAAAATAACACGGGCAGGACGAAGAAAAATCCTCGGTTCATCAGCCGCGCGCGCCATGGAACTTTGCAGAACTTTCGCCGGAGTCGGGGGATTTCTACCGTACTGCAGGTTGGTCGCCTGCTCCGGCCGGAGGCACGGGTGCCGCCCGCGTGACGGGAGCAAGCGACGGCGAGACGAGCTTATCCAAAACCGAAACAGGGGAGATGCATCCATACTCCAGAAACAGAAACAGAAACGGAAGCAGAGAGTTGTAGCGGCAAACAAATCATCCAAGGACGGATAAGCCTCCTGTCATGGGACAGATCAGATGCATGTATGTGTCTCCAATTTGTCACTCATCGAGTAGTATTGATGTATATCCAAATGACCAAAACCAAGGGGAGTTGTACACAGCGGGCAGAGAGGACGAGAGCTCACTCTATGTGCAGCGGAGCTCGGAGGAAGACGATCACTCTATGTACAGCTAAAAACTACCTAATTGATCAGGCCGGAGTCGAATTGGGTCTTAAAATTCCAACCCTCCGGCCTAACCCCCACCGATCTTCTTTCTATACAGCGACCGGATTATTCAGGGAACTTCTTTCCTATGTACAGTATGTTCAGTATGTACGTATCTTCGCTATGGCATGTCGACGATGTTGTTTTTTTACTGGCGGCCGGCGGCGGCGGAGAGACGGCTGGGCCCGGCGTGGAACCGCTCCACCACTCGCTTCCGGTGCTGCACCTGCTGCACCGCGGGGGACGGCACGAGCGCCTTGCGTGCCCAGTGCCCGCTCCCCATGGGGACGCGCTGCGCCAGCCCGCTGTACGAGCGTTTAGAGCGGCCGCTGCCGCTGGTGACGAGCTGCGCGAACGGGCTGGCCGTGCGCTTCGAATTCGAAGGCGGAGAGGCGGAGGCCTCCTGTTTGCGCTCCTTGTGGAGGCTGCAGCGGAACGAGCCCGGGTGGTTCGTCGGCGAGCACATGCAGGACCGACGGCTCTTGGAGGTGGGGGAGGAGGGGGGAGACGAGACGCTGACGGATTTGACCGGCGAGCCGCCGGCGGAGAGCTTGACACGGGAGAGCGAGGCGGATTGGTAGTTGGGAAAGGGGCTGAGGAGGACAGGGCCGCTGGGGCGAGATGCAGCCGCCGTCGACATGATGAGAGATTAGAGGAGGGAGGTGGAGCAGTTGGGACTCAGAGGAGAGGAGGGGCTTTGTGATGGTAGCCGGTTGGCGTCATTTTATAGGCCGGGAAGGAAGGCAGAGGGGCAGTTTGGTAACTTAATGGCGGAGAAAACCTGCAGCTCAATTGAGTTAAACTCTGTTTTCAAAAATAAAAATAAAAACTAACTGAGGTTATGGTTTGCACACGGGAGGGAACCGGTCCTGGGTTCAAAGCAGGTGGGAATATTCTTTGTTTCTCATCACTACTGATTTCAGTGTCAAACTTCTGGTCAATTTCTTGCATTACAAAACCGCTATCTCGCCACTAGCATTAGTCATGCCAAAGAAGTAACTAGTACTCCGTCACATAATATAAAAACGTTTTTTACACTAGTGTAGTGTTAAAAACGTTTTTATATTTTGGAACAGAGGGAGTATATTCGAACGATTTCTGCACCAATGAATCAGAATATACGGTTGTTTCCGTGTGAACTGCTCATAAAAAACGTCATACTGAAGCACTGATGCATTTTTCTTTTGCGGACACCACGAATCAACATAGTCACCGTAATGGCAGTGTCCATCGGCGCCGAATCTGTTCACTGGCTTCCCGCAAAAAAAAAAAAAGAATCTGTTCACTGGCGCCTGGTTCGTGGAGTCCGCGCGAAGGAAGGTCAAGGGACCGGGGAGCCCGCCGGCGATGTACATGTGATTCGGCCACGATAAGATGCTTCGATCGCTGTTAGCGTCCGTCGTCCGTCGATTCCGGCCGACCCACACGAGACGATGGAACGTGGCCGTCTCTGTCGCAGCCACTCCATTTCTCCGTTTCACTTTCACCTTCTTCGTTGGGTGGCACGCGGCTCCTGTCTTTTGCGCTCCGGTGGGTGTATTTTCACCGTGAAGGGACGGATGTGGAAAGATCGCGATCGACAAGCGGGCCTCGGAACATGCGTCGGTTAACGGCTAGAGTAATCCTCGCAAATATAATTACTCGGGCTTAATTACAGCCGCGTGCTTCTGCACCTGACCCTGGCCACATGCACGCAGGCGCATATATTAACTTGTGCTGTGTTATTTTGCATGATGATCTGAAGACGCAGCAAATGACAGATTTACAGTTTATTTTAAACTAAAGCACCACAGTTCAGATCATGGCCGGCCGCGGCATACAGCTAGGCCTGCAGGTTCATCGTTTTGAACGGCATGAACCAACGAACCGGGGCCAGCCAGTACCACGCAACTGTGCATGGTTGGGGGGGGGGGGGGGGGGGGGGGTGGTTCGTGGCGCCGGCCGGCCGCGACAGCTGGCTCGGGCGGGGGCTACTTGGCTAGTGCTTTGTTTTTGTCTCTGGCCACACCTTGTCGTTTGGATCCGGAGCATGGGCCGCCGACCGGTTGATGGATGCTCCACCTAGATTAGATCACATCAGATGGCCTTTTATGTCGTGGCGCCTTTTTCCTATTGTTCAAGAAAGCATCCCGGGGCTAGGCGAACTACCAGTGTACAGTCTAGCTTAATTTCTGTAGACCGCGCGGGGATCCATCTCCAATCATACGGAGTACGGGCAGTTCAGTGTATTATTGTAGATCTCCCAATCATGTTGCACTTGTCCGTATACTCCAATGCTTGTTCGTGCTTAGACTGGCCTCAGATGTTTGTTCTTACAGCAGCAGTGGTAAAGTGAGAGAACAAGCATACAACGGTTACAGAAAAGATCAGGGGTGCTGTGCTGTTTATTAAAAGAATCTTGCTGATACGTTTCGAAAGAGGAAGATCCTGTTAGTCCTTTACGTCCAATGTATACATGCACAGTACGTGTCAAATCAGGCTAAGCTTGGTCCGACCCAATCTCAATGTAGCGTGATCTCAAGAGATTCACGTATGAATCGGACATCACCCTATCCTTGCCTGCTCTGTCACATACTTACATACACACAAGTGAAGCAAGATCAGAGGATCTACAAATGTCTGAATCTGCAGAAACGATTTAGTTTTTAACAGAACAACAAATATTCATTTCTTGCCGGTTGTTTTCAGGGCCGCTACACTCATCCATATGTGGTCGCTACTCACTCCGATGGAGGCCAGGGAGCATGTGGTTATTGGATCTATCCGATGGGAGACGGTAGCTCGGGATATCTTCAACTGTTTTGGATGGCGGTCATGTAATAGAATAGGTGTTTAGTTTTCTATCTATTGTTTTGCCTGCCAGTTGTGGTTGTCCTGATTTTGCTTTAGTGCTCTTTTTAAGCATTTTTTTCTTTTGTTTGAGACATTGAGACTTTTTGTTGGACTCTTGATTATTAATAATACGGCCGTATGCATCTTTCTGATGCAGAGGCCGGGGCAAATCCTCTTTTCAAAAAAAAAATTAATCAGCACGGAGAAGCTAGGTTTGGCAACGGCGGGTGGTCGTGCATGCCAGGCGCGTAGACTCTGATGTGCGAAGGCACCGGCCAGCTCGGGCGTACGTGTGCATGTGTCACGGAACTGGAAGTTTCGACGGTGAAGCCACTCGGTTGGCCGTTACCCCCAGCACCGGCAAGAGACGGATCGGCTGGCACGCGTCGGGTGTGAAAGTGGTCGGCGCCTCGGCGAGGCTGGTCACCCCCTACGCTGCTAGCTCCATCTAGCAACACACGCGCGCTGAAAGAGATGCGACGTCGCGCACGTAGTCCGCCATGCATGGACGGCAACCAGTGAGCGCCATGCAAGCGCCCCACCTAGCGAGCACCTTAAGGCCCTGCTTGGATTGGCGTTTCACCTCGTTTTTGGCCGGTTTAGAGGGTGCTTGGATATGTTTTAGTCCCATGATTAAAAGTAGTGGGACTAAAACTTGCTAGCCTCACCCATGCTTGGATCCAAATACTAAATAGACTAAAATGAAGTTATTGAGCATTTATTATCCTCCAAACCATCCAATCCAGAACTCGCATGTGCTAAAGGAGAGGAATTAAATGAGGAGAGAGAGGCTAATACATATTTTAGTAGGTTTCATGTGACTAAAAAGTTTTAGCCTCAAGACTAGTTCTAGTCTCTCTTTAGTCAGGGGTGCTTGGAACTTTAGCCTCTAAAAAAGACTATTTTTAGTCAGACTAAAAATAGTCCCTTGAATCCAAGCAGGCCCTAATTTTAATTTGAGGCTGAAATCAAGAGGCGACCAGTAATTTACACCTGTAAGATAAATACAGGTGTAAAAACTTACACCCAATCCAAGGAGGGCCTAATTTTCTTCGGGCGTACCGTGCCGTGTAATAATCCAGCACCTGTCGTTCTAGTGTGGTACGTGGATGCGTGGGTAGGGTAGGTCGATCGAGTGGGCATGGCACGCACGTTGATCCATCGATTGCTACGTGCGGCTGCATGTGCCCGCCGCGAGGCATACGTACATGCATGTCGCCTCTCCAACCATGCATATGTAGTGGCTAGCAAGCTAGGTGCAGCTGCAATAGCAGGTTGACACGTGTGGATGTTATATTTCTCCTATGTGCCCACGTCCGGGAATCGATGCATGCTTGCGTGCTTCTGTTGGGTGCACCACTCCAGCACCATGGCGGCCGTTTGATTCTTAAAACTGAACCTACTGTTCCTGTTGCGATATTCTATCGGGTATATATAAAGAGGCCGGCAATCGATTGATCGCGGACAGCCCGTGCTGCCGTACGTGGAAACAGACCTCATAATTCACCCTTTGATTCCCGTTATTTTTTACAGTCCTATGTACCTTCCTTATACAGTCTCTTGGGGAGTATACTTTAGGAGACGGTTGGGCTGTCAAAGCTGGCCGAGGCGTAGCAGTACGGCAGAAATCACATATTTGACCTGAGGCCTAAATCAAATCACAAACTGACCTGTTTTCGAAAAAAATTCACTCTGCTGACCCTTCCGTGTGGCGCCCGACAGCTGGGCGCCGCACCCTACAGTGCAGCGCCCATCACTTAAGCGTTGCAAATCCTGCCAGCGTGGCAGCCCTGGTCCAGTTGCGGCCTCACAGACAGCACTGCAGCGCCTAAGACTTAGGCGCCGCACTGTGTATATTGCAGCGCCCGTGTCTTAGGCGCTGCATGTTGACTTAGCCCGCATCGGGCCAGCCCCTCTCAGGCAGTTCTTCCAGTTGCTCTCTTGTCACAGAGAGCGGCGGCGGCGCCCCCTTCGGATCCCCCCACACCCCCTCTCAGATTTGAAGTTTTGAGGCCTGGATTCGATCTCCAATCCTTCCTAGTACGTAAACTCCTCCATTCCCTTTCTTTTCCTCCGTAAAATCGTTGCAATTTTAGGGATTTGCCCAAGATTAGGTGGAAACTTAGTTTTGCTTGGATTGGATCTTTCGGTGTTCCAGAATAAGTTTCTTGATGTAATATTGCAATTGGAGATGATAAGTCATCCATCTCAGGAGCCATTTCCTGGTCTGACCTTCAAAGCAAGTACCTTCCTGCCAACAGAAAGAACAATAGTAAATACGCCAGGACTAACCATGGATTGTTCAGATATGGTGATCAAGGCTCTAATCTGCATTCTGTTTTTTGCATGACTATTGTGTGCAGATATGTACTAACCATGGAATCCTTTTCTCATCAATGGCAAGTACTTTGAAAACAACTATCAAAATTTTATTTAGTTTTACAAGTATGCAGAGAGCCGACAAGGCAGCAATGCTATTGTTCAAATGTGGTCAAGGCAGGCTTTCGGTGTTTCAGAATGAGCACACATTCATTGCAACCAAAAGAATTGGTAGTCATATCCGGTAGTATATGATTCTTGTTGTGATGGAGGATGTGTAGTCATATCCGGTGTTCATATCCGGTGTTCATTCGTTAGGTGGAAACTCTTTCGGTGTTGTGATGGAGGATGTGTAGTCATATCCGGTAGTATATGATTCTTGTTAGTTAAACCTAGATTGTTTATTTTTTTAGATATATATGAGATGCCTAGTTTTGTAGATAATTATGAGATGTTGAGTTTTGTAGCTATATGTGAGATGTTGAGTTTTTTTAGATATATATTAGATGTTGAGTTTTGTAGCTATATGTGAGATGTTGAGTTTTTTTTAGATATATATTAGATGTTGAGTTTATTTGAAATATGAGATGTTGATTTATTTGAACACATATGTCATACGAGATTTATATGAGAATTTACAATCATTTATTCATTGTGTGAGAAGGAGATGTTGAGATTCTTGTAGATGAATACATATGAGATGTTTAGATGAACATATGAAATGTTGAGTGTTTTCCGATATTTGAGATGAACTCATGTATGTTTATTGTTTGAAATTGTAAGGATGGTTTGGCTTCTGGACGATGTCTACGACGTGCAACACCGGTCCTACATGATGCGCGAGAAGGATAAGGTAATAATGAGTACTCTAAATCTTTTGCAAATTTGCCTTTAGTTGAAATTTACATGCCCTAAGATTTGTCATTCTTTTTTTTTTTTGCAGAAGCTTGAACCTCTGAAGATTCGGTATCACGGGGTCTCTGGTCCTGCCATGCCTTACGACGAGCGGTACACACCGTACATCAAGCAGGCAGGACTACTCCCGTGGATTCTGTTGGTCAGCCGGTCCACGCCGAATCTGAACGCTCCACTGGTGTCCGCTCTTGTTGATCGATGGAGGCTGGAGACGCACAGTTTCCATCTTCGAACTGGGGAGATGACCGTGACGCTCGAGGATGTCGCGTTGATCACTGGTCTTGCTATCGACGGGAGGCCTCTCTGTATGAGCACCGATTCTGATGGGTGGCGCGAGCAGATGATTGCTCTAATTGGTATGGCTCCTACCGAGGCTGAGGCTGATGTAGAGGAGGGAGAAGAGAAGAAGAAGAGGGAAAGGAAAGCAGCTGGAGCTGCTTTCACGTGGATTCAAAATAACTTTGCGACGTGCCCTCCGGATGCCACTGATGATGTGATCCAGACACATGCTCGTGTGTATATGTGGTACGTTGTGTCGAGGACTTTGTTTCCTGACTCCACTGGCAAGAACGCTCCATGGATGTGGCTGAAGGCGTTGACCGTCTTCGATAGCAAATGGAGCTGGGGTTCAGCGACTCTTGCCTACTTGTACCGACAGGTAGTTGGTCTGTTTTGTGATCAACTCATTTCTTCATTAGCAATGCAAGCTTGCTGTCAAGTTATCATTGTTTTTTTTCTTTCATATGTAGCTGGACGATGCGTGTTGCAGGATCACAGATAGTGCAGGCATTGGTGGTAATCTGCTTCTACTTTCTGTATGGAGCTGGGAGCGTCTGCCTGTTGGACGCCCGAAGAGCGTCAGGTTTGATCATTGGTATGCAGATGAACATGACGAATTACGGCGCCCCACGTGGGCTTACAAGTGGGATATCGTTTCCGAGATGACGAACGATGTCAATCTCATGTACCAAAAGTACATTGCCGAGTTGGACACGATTACGGCTGAGCAGGTAAGGAGGTCATTACTTCAGTCCTAAAATTTGCATTGTCCTTTCTCATGCTTGCTTGAAACATAGTCATCAAATTTGCATTGTTGCCCTGTTTCATAGGTGGAATGGCAGCCATATGGCGCGGGTGAGAGCTTGGGGTACACCGAGGAGTTCCGCCTCAACCCGATGCGCTTGCGGGATAAGGATCTCTGGCTTATGCGGTGCCCATTGATATGCAACTGGGCGGTTGAGTTTCATTTGCCGCATCGCGTTTATTGTTAGTTTGGTCTGTTCCAACCTCACCCGCCGGACTGGGTGGACACGGACAAAGCACTTCATAGGTAAGAGAGCATGTCTGCGTATTGTCTAAGCATCGGGACTCCTTTTATTGTGCTAATGCTTGGTTTTATACCACGCAGGTTGGACAGGAGAAGGCAGCGGAAGATAAAGGACTGGGACAAGCATCATGCTTCGTATGTTACCCGCTTCCAGCTTTCTGTGGAGCAAGCTCGTAGCACTGCACGCGTCCCGCTTCGTGAGCACAGCGAACAAGCTTTTGATAACTACGTATGATGGTTTATTGGAACTACTCGAGTTGAGATATTGCCGCCGGCATATAATGAGGATATTCTTGAAGAACCAGTAAACTATGAGGATCTAGCAAAGGGGAAGTACAACAGAGATGTCAGGAAAGGGCAAGGAGTGCCTGCTGTTCCGGTGATTAACTATGTGGTAAAGTGTTATGTTCTTTACTTTCCCATTGACCGTATTACACATGTTTGAATGGCTAACACATTCATTCTTTCTCATCCTTAGCACACCGAGATCAAGAAAGCAGCTGATGAGAGCCAGTCTATTCTGGAGAAGGCACCGGTTGGAACTGGCAATGATGATGGTTCACTACGAGCATTCCTCAAGGTACATATCGCATTCACTATGAGAGCCAGTCTATGTTGCGAAGTTTGATATGTTACACACTTGTTCATGTTACAGCGTCATGCCAAGAAGTTAAGGCGGTTATCGAACTTACTCGGTTGCCGTGATCCTGAATATGAATCACCATCTGCCTCTAGGTCTGGTACACCATCAGACCCCGCATCTCACCATGAGGGGGACGATGTGAGTTCCTCCTATGCTTATATGGATGATGAGGGTGCGCTCACCCAAGAGGTATGACTAAGCCTTTAGATGTGATTCTCACTTGATTACGACACCGGCCTTGACCATATTGTTTCGTTCTGTGATAGGGCCATGAGCTTGATGATGACATGTTATTGGCGGACGCTCAAGCTCGGTCCGCATATGTGTTCAAGCCTAGGCAGCCCAGACGCCGGTACACGCCCAACGACTATGACAACAGAGGCAACCCAAAGGTGGTCATAGGGACCTCGCGGATGGCTAGCTTGGATGATGAGGCGGAGGAGGAGGCGGAGGCGGAGCCGCAGGCGGAGGAGGAAGTGCACGAAGAGGAGCCTCATGCTTCTAAGAAGAAGAAGATTACCTGCAGGCGTGGCACCAGGAACACGCGTGGAAGGCATTAGTGCTTTGTGTTAGGTTGATGAACTTGTGGGGTTATGTTATATGATGAACTTGTGAACTTGTGAGGTTGATTAACTTGTGAGGTTATGTTATGGTATTTGTGTTTGCAAACTTGAAGCAAACTTGAATTGTCTTAAATGATGTGATGTTCAAGTTATTAGTTCTCTTTGCTTAGCATGTCCAGTTTATAGTACTTTTATTGATGTTTTAGTTATTTGAGTGCTGCTGCACCCCACCCAAAATGGCATCTGTTTCTGCAGTTTTGCTTATAGCAACACTGCAGTGCCCAACCTTTAGGCGCTGCACTGTACTGTGTGGCGCCCAACTGTTAGGCGCTGCACTGTACAGTGCAGCGCCCTACCCTTAGGCGCTGCACTACTGCCATGGCTATCCAGAAAGCCAACAGTTACTCCCATGGCTACTCCCACTACATCCATAATACTTACAATGACTGCAGCATCGCAGCAATATGAACAAACAAAAATTTTATGCCGACGATGTTCATAACTTAAGATAATTCAAACATTAGTACGACATGGTTCATGACACATTCATTACAAATGACAAATGGCAGCTTGCCCTAGAAGATAGTTCACCAATATCTCACATGCCCTCACAACTTCACGACACATTCATTAGAAGATAGTTGACGAGGAGTGCACCGAAGCGAAGTCCCTACTGAGTAGAGCGAGGCCATTTCCCCTTCTTGTCACGTGCCGAGTCCTCCTCTTGCGCCTCGCGAGCCTTTGCAAGCTTTCTTGCCCTCTCCTCCTCACGAGCAAGTTTCGCTTGGCGTGCCCTCTCCTCCTCTCGTTTCTTCCGCTCCATCCTCTCCTTCTGACGACGCTCTTCCTCCAAGCCCCTTCGAAACGATTCTTCGAACCTCCGTTGCCGCCTAAGACAATCTGCGTATTGGTCCTCTTTCACATCTTCTGGCACTTCAAGATCTATCCATGTGAAGTACTTGCATAGAGGAGGCGGTGACTGCATAAAAATTTGTTGTTAGTGTTGACACACATTTCAGAGTAACATTTTACTTCTCGAGCTTACCGGTGGTTGGTCATAGGCGTTAGTTGGAAGTGCACGATCATAAGCATAGTTCGGGCATACAAAAAATCTCCGCCCTTCCGTCCATGCTTTCTTTCGGTCGGTGGACACCTTCACCTTGCAAACATCTGCACACCAACATTGCGGGATGTTGACATCTTTCTACTTCACCTTGTCCAAAGATGCGTCCTCCCACTTGTTCAGCATGTCTTCTTGGTTAGCACACGGTGGCCTCATCATGGAACCGGATGAAGCCATGCCTACAAAACAGAGAATTATTGGTCAACCCTAACCCCCACTTAACAATGAACACAACCCTAAGACCAACATAACCCTAACACCAACATCAAACACACATAACCCTAACCCTAGCATACTATGAAAGCCTAACCATACCAAATTAGAAAAGAAACACAAATTTCCAAATCCTATCAAAAACTAGGGTTTCCCCCACACTAGCAAGATTTGAGCAAATGTGACAATTCCTATGGATGAAAACGAGGGGATCGGAGGAGATTACCTTAAGGGAGGGGATTGGCTTCGAAATCCACGGTCAAATACTTCGGATCTGAGAAGGATTTGAGAGGGGGAGAGAGGAGGGCAGAGGGGAGGCACTGAGCTTCGGGTTTGTGTTGAGGGTGGGGGTGTGTGGGGTGAGGATGGGTGGGAGGGAGTTGGTGCAGCCTAATAAATGTCGAGATGTGCAGCGCCCAAGGGAAAGGCGCCACACTACACAGTGCAGCGCCTTGCCCTTAGGCGCTGCACACCTGGACATGCCAGTCCAGAGAGCACCAGGAGCGTTCCAGTAGCTTTACCACCCCAAAAACTGCTAAGTCAGTGTGCAGGTGCTGCACCTAACAGTGCAGCGCCCACGGCCAAGGCGCTGCACTGTATAGTGTGGCGCCCTTACCTTCGGCGCTGCACACGAACTTAGCAGTTTTTGGGGGTGCAAAACCTACTGGAATGGTCCTGATGCTCTCTGGACTGGCATGTCCACGTGTGCAGTGCCTAAGGGCAAGGCGCTGCATTGTGTAGTGTGGCGCCTTGCCCTTAGGCGCTGCACGCCTGGACATGCCAGTCCAGAGAGCACCAGGAGCGTTCCAGTAGCTTTTCCACCCCAAAAACTGCTAAGTCAGTGTGCAGCGCCTACCCGTTGGGCGCCACACTACACAGTGCAGCGCCTTGACCTTCGGCGCTGCACTAACTGCTGTTTTCAAATACCTACTTTTTTTTTGTTTTGTGATTCATAAAGATGCCACATAATCACATCCAAAACACAGAAATACTAGTCCAAATCACATACTCATACACACATAGCACATATACTTGTCCAAATCACATAGTCATACACACATAGGGTCTCACATAGTCATACACAGAAATATTAGTCCCCTCACATAGTCATACACACATAGTCATACAGACATAGGGTCTCCATGTAGTTTCTTCTTCTTCCTCTCTTCTTCTTCTTATTCTTCTCCCTCCTCGCACCACCAAGGGGTCTCACCTTCCCCCTCCGTGTCCTCCACCCCCTTCATTGTTTCCATACCTATGAAAATGGCAATATAATAGTTAGTCACACAATACAAAATGACAACACAAGCATTGAGCCAAAAGAACAAGATCATAGTAAGTCACATACGACAATGGTCCATTGAGCCAAGAGAACATTCCTCCACTACGGCCGCCGCCAAGGCCAAGATCACCACCACGGCCTCCACCAGCACCACGGCCTACACCACCACCACCGCGGCCTCTACCACCACCACCATGGCCTCTACCACCACCACCACCACGGCCTCTACCAGCACCACGGCCAAGACCATCACCACGACCTCTACCACCACCACGGCCAAGACCATCACCACGGCCAAGACCATCACCACGACCTCTACCACCACCACGGCCAGAACCATCACCACGGCCAAGACCTTCACCACGGCCTCTACCACCACCATGACCTCTTCTAAGACCAAGTTGACTCCCTCTTTGTTGCCTAGTTCCTCGTTGACTTGTTTTATTTGAGTGGTTTGGCACTCCACCACTTGTTTGACTTGGTTGGCTACCCCTTGGTTCACTTGGTTGGCTATCATTTGCTTGGCTTGTGCTTGAACCATTTTTCTTTGATCTCTTTCTTGGTTTGGGACAAGTTCTTGTGTTGTGTCCCCCATTACTGCAGCCCCCACAACGGGATTCCTCACGAGGCTCTTGGAATTGGCCGGTGTCGTATTCTCCACCGCCACCACGGCCCCATCCGTCCATGTCACCTCTAAGACGCTTAGTCTTACGTCTTCCCCGGCTAACGACCTTCAATTCCGGGTCCGGCCATAGTTGAACTCCATGATACTCCGGCCATTGTGATTGGTCCAAGTATGGCTGGAACCGTGGAGTCCATGTCTTCTTTACCGTCATGATTGAGAACTCGGACCCCCTCATGGTTAGAGGGTGATTGACGTCCACATTCCTAACCCGGGATGCATTTAACAAGTGCGAGCATGGGAGATGAAGCAAAGACGACCTCATGCAGCTGCAATCACACCGTGTTAGGGAGACATTGAAAGCCCGGCCTCCGTGTTGGCGGCCATTATTTGTGGTTCCTCCGGGCTCTTTCACCTCATACTTCCACTCGTTGTCGTCATATAGAACAGCTTTTTTGGAGTCTGCCTTTCGTGATTGAAATTCCAACCATTCTTCAACCTTTGGTGGGAAATTGTACTTGTGCTTATCCTTGTTCTCACCAGCAATCTGCTTATCAGTCTCCATTGAGTGCTTCAAAAAGTATTCATTCATCTTGTCAAATGTGTATTGAACTATTGCCGTCACGGGTAATGCACGTACACCCTTGAGCACCTTATTGAAGCATTCTGCCATATTGCTTGTCATTTGACCGTACCTCCGGCCATCTTCATCGAAAGCACGTGCCCACATATTCCTTTTGGCAATGTTCTTATTGAGAAACTCCTGACCGCCGGGGTCAAGTTTCTTGTGTCTGAGCAATGCATTGAACAATGTGGAAAACCGCTTGTTGGTGAAAGTGAGACAACAATCCTGAAGATCATCGGCCAACTCCTTGATACCACATGCCCTATAGAAGTTTGCACAAAAGTGACTCATGCACCATCGATGATGCAACTTTCTATGTCCGGGAATGTCAATCACCACCGCATTTAGAATTCCAGCATGGCGATCCGATATGACACAAATTTCCGTTTCAGCCGGTAATACCCTTGTTCTCAGTTGATGCAAGAACCACTCCCAGTTATCATTGTTCTCCACCTCAACCAAAGCGAAAGCCAAAGGCAACACCCGGTTATTGGCATCACTTGCTATTGCAACCAATAAAGTGCCCTTGTATTGTCCGGTCAAGAACGTGCCATCAATGGCGATGACGGGCCGACAATGCTCAAAATCCCTCACGCATTGCTCAAAGGCCCAAAATGCACGGCCAAATACTCGGACGGTCCTCCCATTATGAATCAAAGTTTGGTGCCCATGAGGCTCAACCACGTGAACCATGCCTGGGTTTGTGGCGGCCATAGCTAACAACAACCTAGGGAGTCGGTTGTATGCTTCCTCCCAATTGCCATACAACATCTTGAATGCGGCTTGCTTCGCCTTCCATGCCTTGCCGTGCTTCACCTTGTAATGAAAGATGGCTTTCACAAGGTCAATGACACTATTGATGCTCATTATTGGAAGTGTGGATATTTGGTTGGACAGCCTGTAAGCAATGAACTCGGACGTGAGTTGTCTGCGTTGTTGGTACACAAGCTTGCCATCCGCATTCTTGTGCCGGCACATGTGAATTGGTAGAAAACTCACTACGCGCCAAGTGGGACCTCCTTTCCATGGCCTTGCATGCACAATCCATGGACATGTTGGCACTTCACATTTGACCGTGTAATGCACATTAACATCCGAGTTGGCCACTTTATGTGGATGATAATGTGTAACCGAGTAGTTGTCGAGCCACATCTTCAATTCCAAGAAGGATTGAAACTCACAACCGGGATATATCCCGTTCTTGCCGTCTTCCAAATCACGGTGAGAACTTGGCCTAGCTCCAAGAGATATGCATTTGCCACCATCCACAACGGCTTCATCCGCGATACTAAGATCCTTGAACAATGGTGTCTTGTGATCCCGCCCGAATACCTTCTTGAATGCTTCGGCCTCCTTCGGCGTGAACCCCTCCTCATCAACTTATTCATCGGGACCATCGTCATCCGAGTCCCATGCATATGCACGGGAAAAAGGGATGGATTGGTCCATTGTCTCTTGCACATGATATTGGTCGAGATCACCCACATTGTTGTCATGGAGGTCAACTTCGTTGTCATCCTCCTCGTACTCATCATTCTCCTCTTCAAAACCTTCATTTTGGTTGTTTGGAGTCGGGCTCAATGTTGGCCAATCTTGTTGCGTGAATTGAGGTTCACTCATTTGATCTTGGTTCATGGGTGGGCGAGTGCTAGCAACCAACGGGGAGGGGTTCCGGTTCAAGTCTAAATTCAAAGTAGACTCAACCTTCTTGGAGACAAATAACTCAAGAGCCTTGTCTGGAGATTCGGCAACCGTCTCCTTGTATGCAACCCAACGTTGCTCGGAGTTCACACGCATTGTCTACCAACGGATGTGCATTCCAAAACCAACATTATGCCTTCCCTCGAACTCAACAACTTCACTTGGGTCCATCCAATTCAAATCTTTCCTCACTTGTTCCAAAAGCTCCGCATAGCCAGGACTACTCTCAAACACCATGTCAAGCTCATCCGGGTCCGTCTCAACATTGCCTTTCAAAAAGGCCTCTCTATCCACATGATGAACATAAACACATGTTCTCCCCATCCCTACAATAATCAAAAACACACATATATCAAGTAAATACTTAAGAAAAATATTTGCACACATATGCCCTAACATATATAACAACCATAACCATAGCATAACCCTAACACCAACATCAAACACACATAACCCTAACCCTAGCATACTATGGAAGCTTAACCAACCCAAGTTAGCAAAGAAACATAACATCATTCAACACAAATTTGCAAATCCAAGTCAAAACTAGGGTTTCCCCCAAACTAGCAAGATTTGAGCAAATGTGACAATTCCTATGGATGAAAACGAGGGGATGGGAGGAGATTACCTTAAGGGAGGGGTTGGCTTCGAAATCCACGGTCAAATACTCCGGATTTGCAAGATTTGAGAAGGATTTGAGAGGGGGGAGAGGGGAAGAGAGGAGGGCCGCAAGCCTTAGGCTTTGGGTGGGGTGGGGGTGTGTGGGGTGGGGGTGGGAGGGGAGAGAGGGTGGGGCCAGCCCAAGTGGAACACAGACTATGCAACGCCCACGAGCTAGGCGCTGCACATTACATGTGTGGCGCCTAAGACTTAGGCGCTGCACAGGTGCGTGTGGGGCCGCAGCTAGACCAGGGCTGCCACGCTGGCAGGAAGTGTGACGCCTAAGTGATGGGCGCTGCACAGTAGGGTGCGGCGCCCAGCTGTCGGGCGTCACACCGAAGGGTCAGCAGAGTGAAATTTTTTCGTGACCAGGTCAGTTTGTGATTTGATTTCTGCCTAGCAGTACGTACTCTATTTACTGCTGTTCATGCTGGCCGTGGGTTGCCGAAAGAAATCTACATTCTATTCTTATATGTGAGGGAAATATTTTTGGATATCTGCATTCCGTGGGTGTGCAAACGAACGACAGAACAACTGTATAGAGCACGGAAATGACCACCGATCGATTCGATGTATACCGAGCCTAATCCCAGCCACATACAACCACATGCACGCGTTAATTATTATTTGGATGTAGTCATGTACGAGGACGGCCTAGCTAGAAAACTACTATAACATCGAATGTCTCACAAACCAACACCATTAATTATTCACACATACACATGTATATACATATACAATTTCTCCTACATATGTTGCCTTTGGTGCCTCCAGAGCACGATGGCAAGTGGTTTATGGGGGCGGTAGCGGGTAATATTATTCTCCTTTGGGATCTATGACCTGGTCGAGGAAAAATCCGGTTATTTCCTCTTGAAGTGCTTGTATGCGGTCCGATGGTAGGAGCTTATCCCGCACCGATTTGAACTGTTAAGAAGGAGATCAATATGCATGTGTGTTAGTTGTGTGACTAGATATCGATAATGGTGTGAATAGTGTTCTGACAAACGTACCCAGTCCTGTCTATCAGATCTGCTCCTTTCACACGTCATCATGCGAATGTTCTCGCAGACGTAGTATGCACACAAATTATTCCCTGGCGCCTGCCTCAGGGCCTTTAAGAGAATGGAATTGAATCAGATAATGATTAATCAAGCATGATAATTAATTAATGATATTGAAACAAGAATTAAAGAGATGGTAGCTAGCTAGTACTACTTAATTACTTACCAAGGGTCGATGCCAAAACAACTTTTTTGGCCACGTGCCTGGAGTCACCTTGATGAACTTTGCCCATGCCCTGCCCGCCGGCAAAGAAAATTAATAAAGGGGTTATTAAATAGTTCATATCAGGAAATGACGAACTAATAATTAATAGGCCGAGATATAGTTAATAATGATTGAAATTACCTGTTGACTATCCCCTTCACGATGGTGTAGTCTTTATCTTCTTTGGTTAGTGAGTCCAGTAATTCCACTTTTCCTTCCTCAATTTTAATGTCTAACAAGACCCAGTGCCAACTGCATACGCACACATTTGCATGTCTTAATTAAGCGGGCATGTGCATAAAATTAATCAACTACCGTAAACCGTATACACTTAATTATTAACATCTAGCTAGCTAGTAAGCAAAAATAGAATTTGTAGTACAAGACAGTGTGACTCACGGGAAGTTGTAAGGAAGTAGTATATCTTCATTGGTATTGAGGCGCTTCAAGAACTCTAGCATGCTTTCCTCTACAGCAGCTTGACAATGTTCAATCTGCCATATGTCCTGATTAATGGTATTTGGGTCAATGAACCCAACGCCATAGCGTCCAGCTTTTTTCATTTCATACATCTTTATCCTGCATATAATACCACAGAAAAAGAATATAGTGAGGATAATTACATGTAATGATTGATCAAAATTATCACTACATAACTAGCTTGAGACTTAAATTACAGAAAGAAATCACTTACACACAATAGCAACTGACGATAGACTTGTCGAGTGCGTCTTGATTGTATAACTGAAATAGTTCTGGATACTCAATGGTCAGAGCTTTCTCATGGTAATAATGCTCATGCTTGACATTCACCATGAGGGACTCTCGATTGGAAATCTTGGTAATGTTCATGTACCATTGATGCAATTGATACATTCTCGTTGGGAGGTCATTGACCTTGTCTGGATGGACCAAAGGTTTGCCCCGGACATATTGCCATGCTATTTCCGATTCTTTAAGCGTAGGCATGGGCTCGATTTCGAGGAGTTGTCCAGCAGAGATATTGAGCATTTGAGCCTGCATTATATGATCCTCTGTTATTATCACATCGCCATGCTGGGGAACGCTAACAGTTTGCCCACAATAATATTTGGCGCGCGTACTACTCCTCTCATGTGTTGTTGGCACAACAAGCGGGGGGATCGCTTGCGCCGCCTTTTCTCCCAACTGGGAACGGTTTTCCCGCATTTTTTGCCAGCTGCTTGTTGGATCGAGCTTGAGCTTGCTTCCTTCTGTAGTCGTTCTCGATGTGCCTTCCTGATTTGGCGCTCATAGTCCGAGTCAACATGCTTGGGAGCTGGTTCTCTAGCCATACGAATGAAGTGGTCAATTACTTTCTCAGGCACTTTCTCCTTTGGCGGCGGTGCCGGTTTCGGTCCAAAATGGGCATCCAATTGGGCTTGCACTATGGCTGTGTTTTGCTCCTTAGTCATGTCGTAAGGCCTCTGAGGAAGAGGAGCGAGGCTTGGACCATATTTATATCGCTTGCCTCCGCTTGTACTTTCTGAACTACCTCGACTCGTACCGCTACACACCAAAGCTGCGGCATGTCTCTTCTGCGATTACTGAGACGGCGGAGACGGCTAACGTGGAGTTGGACCAGGAAAAGTGGCCTGACGATGTGCCGGACTTGAAGCAGGAGGTGTGGCCTGACACGGTGCCGGACTTGAAATCGGAGAAGTGGCATGACGCTGTGCCGGACTTGAAACCGGAGGAGTCAGCTCACGCGTTCGGGGACTTGGAGGAGGTGGCGGACTTCGAGGAGGAGTCGGCAGACGACGCGGTGTTGGTGGACTTCGAAAGATGATGCAATCCTTTCACCATAGGATGATACGATGTATGGCCTCTCCGAGTGTGCGCTTGTCTTCACCTCTAGGAATGTCAAGTGTTAGCCCCGAATATGGGTCCACCACTTCATCAACCATGACACGAGCATAGCCCTCTGGAATGAGGATGCAACGGTAGGTTACTTCGGGGGTAACTGGAAAAGCAACGCCGTCCGCCACCTTCATGGATATGTTCTTCATTTTGGAGTGTAGCTCACAGTTAGTGTTCTCTATGATGTCATCCACAGGGTATGTATCCAGCAGTGTGTCGCCCGGGGCAGAACCAACGCTGCTTCTCGGCATGGATGGGATGGTGCTATCCAATGCTGGACGATCATCCGCTTGCTACTACCGCTGCTGAGACCCCCTTTCCTGGCTAAGTGAGTCGATCTGCTGCTGCTGCTGCTGGAATTTGAGTGCCAGGTCCGTGTGCCTTGCTTCTAGGCCTTGAAGGCGTTCTGTGTCCTGCTTCCTCTGCTCCTCCTCCAGCTTCCTTTTCTTCTCCTCCTCCATCTTCCTTCTTGCACGGGTCCTGTAGTCCTCGTTCCATTCTGAAAAGCCCTCATACCAGGGAATAACGCCCTTGCCTCGTGTTCTTCCCGGGTGTTCAGGATTTCCCAGGGCGCGCGTAAGCTCGTCGTTCTCTCTATTGTGCGTGAACACCCCCCTTCGAGCTTCTTCTATTGCGTCGATTATCTTTTGTTCGGCTCCTTTTAGACTTGCCTTCCGCGAAACTTCGCCTGTCTTCAGGTCCAACGCTCTCCCATGCACATAGAACCAAGTTCTGCACCTGGGGGGCTAGTTCCTAGTAACCGGAGTGACCCCTGCATCCTCCATCTCTTGCTCAGACTTATCCCACTTAGGCAATCCCACCACGTAGCCACCTAGACCCAGCCTATGGAACCGCGTCTTTCTTGCGGCATTTGCCTTGTTTTTCATCGACCGTTCCTTAGATAATTCTGAATCCTTGAAGGTCACGAAATCGTCCCAGTGCTCTCTTTGCTTCTCTAGTGTTCCCTTGAAATCTGGAGTCTTCCTTTCATTAGCGAGGTAGTTGGCCCATACAGTTTTCTTGTGGGTGTTTGAATGCAATTGCCATCTTCTTAAGAGCAGCGGCCTTGACTTTCTCCACATCTGCTTCAGTGAAATGATCTGGTAGGGTGAAATGTTCCATCAGAGATTTCAAAAGGTCTTTTTTGGCTCTATCGTCGACCCAAGTAACATCTGGACGTTTAGTCTTTAGCTCTTTCCATTCTTGAATGGAGATCGGGAGTTTGTCCTTCACAAGAACTCTGCACTGACGAGTCCACTTGTCCGCAATGTTCTTAGGCGTGAGGGGGTCGCCACTAAGTTTGATGGATTCGATGTGGTACTTTACACCATCCTTCAACAATCTGCCCATGCCTCGATTTGTCTTGATGTCTATAGAAGCAGATTTGCTCGATCCGGAGGACTGGAAGAAGAAAGATCGATTCGTTAATATATCTTCAATAAAAAAACATGTGATGATCACTATGATGCATGCTTATATAAATATACCTCGCCGGTAGTCTTTGTTATTTGAAGATCAGCATTGTCTGTGTCATCACAAACATTGTCTGTGTCATCATAATCATAATCATAGTTCATGACTTCATCAGCTCGGTCGTCGAGATCGAATATCTTTTCATCACCCTCTCCGGTATTGTTCAGATATTGGGAGCCGTCATCTGCTTCATTCAGATCATCTAGCCTGTGAGGGCTGCGTATGATGTTGAACAATTCCTCTTCTCTCTCTCTGCCGGTATTGTCCGCCATAGCTTTTACTTTACTAATACAAAATAAATATAAAACAATTTAGTATTCAAATTACAATGCACGGATGCAATTAATCAATAAGGAAAAATTGAATCTCGAATACATCGTCTCGAATATATAATCTCGAATACATCATCGTCTTAATATATATAATCTCGAATACATCGTCTCGAATATTATATATCGAATACATCACTGGCTAGGTACCTAATAAAGATCGAGTACTACAAAAGAATCTAGGGCGCCACTCGCGGTTCCTGGAGCGCGGGCGGTGCACACCCAAAGAGAAGGAACCATCACAGGATCTTATCTCCGGTCATCTGCCCAAAGAACCCGCCAAGTAGTGGAGAACCTGCCGTCGGTCATAGCAGCCATGTAGCGATGGACGTGCTCATCTTCCTCCCTGACACGGCGACACACCACCTCCGGCGGGGCCGGCTGCCTCTGCACCGAATGTGGCCCACGCGAACGCCACCAAAAAAGATCAGGGTCGACGACGGGACCCGAGGTCGGGTTCCTCAACAAGCGGTGCGCCCCTCCAGGTAGCACCTCCCAGTGCCAGCCCGGCGGAGCCTAGTCCTGGACATGGGTCCCCTGAAGCAGGACGTCGTCGCGAACGGGTCGACGGCGAGGATGCGGGCCGGGAATATCGTTGAGAACAAATACTATATGCCCACAAAAAGTAACATTTTTTAAATGATTGGATTGTGATAACTAAAATTCTATATATATATGCAAATTCTAACAATTTGACATTAATCTATTTTATCTAACTAAAACTAATTCTAAAATTTCCTCATTATATAACTAACATTTCCAACAATTCTAATATTTATATAACTAAAAAATAGAAAAATTGCTAACATTTCTATAAATATTTCTATAACTAAAAAACAGAAAACATTTATAACATTTCTATATAACTAACATTTCTAATATTTATATAACTAAAAAACAGAATAATTTCTAACATTTCTATAACTAAAAAACAGAAAAATTTATAACAAACAAACTAATGTGTGTGTGTGTGTGTAGTGTGTGTGTGTGTGTGTGTAGTGTGTGTGTGTGTGTGTGGACATGGCGGCCGGGGCGAGCTCACCGGCGAGGCGATGACGGGGCGGCGACGACGGGGCGGCGGGACGGGGCGGCGACGACGGGGAGACGGGACGGGACGGCGACGATGGGGCGACGGGACGGGGCGGCTACGACGGGGCGGGGCGGCCGTGGCGACGGGACGGGCGGCAACGATGGGGCGTGGCGACGGGGACGACGGGGATGTGGACGGCCGGGGCGGCGACGTCGACGGGGGCGGCGACGAGGGGCGGGGACGGCCGGGGTCGGCGACGAGGGGCGGGGGCAGCGACGTCGACGGGGACGGCGTCGATCGGGGCTGGGCGGCGCGACGGAGGGAGGAAACAGAGGGAAACAGAAATTTTTTCAAGTGTTGTATATATAGGATGGACCTTTAGTACCGGTTGGAGCCACCAACCGGTACTAAAGGTCTGTTTTGGCCAGGCCAAGTGGCGGGAAGCTCACCCCCTTTAGTACCGGGTCGTGGCACCAACCGGTACTAAAGGGGGGGGGGGTCTTTAGTATCGGTTGGAACCACGACCCAGTACTAAAGGGGGTGCGCTGGCTCCAGGCGGTGCGCAAGTTTAGTCCCACCTCGCTAGTCGAGGGGCTACCGCACTGGTTTATAAGCCCCAGTGTGGTAGATCTCTCGAGCTCCTCTCCTAAGCAGGCCTACTGGGCCTTTGCGGGCCTGCATCCTGGCCCAACTAAAGGTTGTGTTCATAGTCGTATGCAGGCCGCTTTGGCCGAGTAGGCGGGCTTTTTTATTTTCTTAATTCTTTTCGCTTTATTTATTTTTGTTTTATTTATTTTTGAGTTGTTTTTTGCTGTATTTAGAGTTTCTTTGTGAATATTTTTGCTTTAGGTACAAAAAATTACAAACTTTCTGTTAGTGCCGGTAGTTTTCAAATTTGAATAGTTTAAATTTTGAATTATTTGAAATTTGTGTGAATCACTAGTTTGTGAATAACTCAACTTTGAAAAAAAATTCAGTGTTTCTTTTTTCTTATGTTTAATATTAGTGTGTTTTATCATTATATTCAATTTGGTAATGCTTAGGTTATTTAAAAAATGAAATGCCTTTGTAACAGTTCAGTTTTCGTCGGAAACCCTGATACTTCGAAAGAGATTGTCGATTTTGTACACGAAGTGCATCCAGTTTTTGCCGTAACCCTTTCTACTTTGTTGCACATGCTATTTGTATGATACCATGCCAACTTTCAACCTTTTCTGAGTTCATTTGAAATGCTTTTCAATTTCAGGGTCATTTAGCTAGAAAAAATCAGTAAATGCATGAAAAGAATTTGTTTGCACATAAAATTTCTTCGCGTTTTAAATGCCAAAACACATAACTACCCTAACTATTACAGACATTCCCTCCTGGGTGTGAAACACAGAAGAAAGTGATGATAGTGAAGCCGATCACATCCCAGATCTTTGGGTATGAAACGTTTTCTTCGCGTGTGTCCCTTTGCGCCGTAGCCATGGAAAATCTTCATCATTTAACTGGATGCTCGGGTCAATATTCACTGTGAATGGAGCAATTTCATCAAACTTTTCATAATCTTCTGAGATGTCTGTCTTGTCATCCACTCCCACGATGTTTCTTTTTCCTAAAAGAACTATGTGGCGCTTTGGCTCGTCGTATGATCCATTCGCTTCCTTATCTTTCCTTTTTCTCGGCCTGGTAGACATGTCTTTCACATAAAAAACCTGCGCCACATCATTGGCTAGGACGAATGGTTCGTCTGCATACGCAAGATTGTTGAGATCCACTGTTGTCATTCCGCACTGCGGGTCTTCCGTTACCCCGCCTCGTGTCATATTGACCCATTTGCACCGAAACAAAGGGACCTTCAAATCACCTGATCCATAGTTAAGTTCCTATATGTCCTCTATGTAACCATAATATGTTTCCTTTCCTGTGTTGGTTGTTGCATCAAAGCGGACACCACTGTTTTGGTTGGTGCTCTTCTTATCTTTGGCGATCGTGTAAAATGTATTCCCATTTATCTGGTACCCTTTGAAAGTCATTATATTCGAAGATGGTAAATGGGACAACGAGTACATGTCATTTTGAATATCGCCATCATTCAAGGCACGTTTCTGCAACCAACCAGCGAAAGTCCTCGTTTGTTCGTGTGTAATCCAGTCGTCAGACTTCTTCGGGTGTTTGGACTGTAGAAAATTCTTGTGTTCCTCCATATACGGAGCCACCAAGGCGGAATTCTGTAGAACTGTGTAGTGTGCTTCAGTGAGAGAATGCCTATCCATACATATTATTTGATGCCCTCCTAGCGTGCCTTTTCCTTCCAGTCTGCCCTTATGCCGCGATTCAGGAACACCAATCGGCTTAAGGTCAGGAATGAAGTTAATACAAAACTCAATGACCTCCTCATTTTCATGGCCCTCCGAGATGCTTTCTTCTGGGCTAGCACGGTTATGAACATATTTCTTCAAGACTCCCATGAACCTTTCAAAGGGGAACATATTGTGTAGAAATACAGGACCCAAAATGTTAATCTCTTCGCAAAGGTGAACTAGGACGTGCGTCATGATGTTGAAGAAGGATGGTGGGAACACCAACTCGAAACTGATAAGACATTGCACCTAATCATTATGTAACCTTGGTATGATTTCTGGATTGATTACCTTCTGAGAGATTGCATTGAGGAATGCACATAGCTTCACACTGGCTAATCGAACGTTTTCTGGTAGAAGCCCCCTCAATGCAACCGGAAGGAGTTGCGTCATAATCACGTGGCAGTCATGAGACTTTAGGTTCTGGAACTTTTTATCTGCCATATTTATTATTCCCTTTATATTCGACGAGAAGCCATACGGTACCTTCATGCTGAGCAGGCATTCAAAGAAGATTTCCTTCTCTTCTTTGGTAAGAGCGTAGCTGGCCTGACCCTGATGTATGCCGTCTTTTCCGTGCATACGTTGCTAATCCTCCCGTGCCTCTGGTGTATCTTTTGTCTTCCCATACACGCCCAAAAAGCCAAGCAGGGTCACGCAAAGATTCTTCGTCACGTGCATCACGTCGATTGCGGAGCGGACCTCTAGGTCTTTCCAATATGGCAGGTCCCAAAACATAGATTTCTTCTTCCACATGGGTGCACGTCCGTTAGCGACCTTCGGAACAGGTTTTCCGCTAGGACCCTTTCCAAAGATTACCTCCAAATCCTTGACCATATCATGTACATCAGCACCAGTACGGTGGTGAGGCTTCGTCCGGTGATCCGCCTCACCTTTGAAATGCTTGCCTTTCTTTCTTATGGGATGTCTTGTCGGAAGAAATCGACGATGTCCCAGGTACACATTCTTCCTACAACTATCCAAATATATACTGTCGGTATCATCCAAACAGTGCGTGCATCCGCGGTATCCCTTGTTTGTCTGTCCTGAAAGGTTACTGAGAGCAGGCCAATCATTGATGGTCACGAACAGCAACGCCTTTAGGTCAAATTCTTCCTGTCCGTGCTCATCCCACGCACGTACACCTGTTCCATTCCACATCTGTAATAGTTCTTCAACTAATGGCCTTAGGTACACATCAATGTCGTTGCCGGGTTTCTTAGGGCCTTGGATGAGCACTGGCATCATAATGAACTTCCGTTTCATGCACAACCAAGGAGGAAGGTTATACAAATATAGAGTCACAGGCCACGTGCTATGGTTGCTGCTCTGCTCTCCAAAAGGTTTAATGCCATCTGCGCTTAGACCAAACCATACGTTCTTGGGTCACCTGCAAACTCCTCCCAGTACTTTCTCTCAATTTTTCTCCACTGCGAACCGTCAGCGGGTACTCTCAACTTTCCGTCTTTCTTACGGTCTTCTGCATGCCACCGCATTGCCTTCGCATGCTCTTTGTTTTGGAACAAACGTTTCAACCATGGTATTATAGGAGCATACCACATCACCTTGGCAGGAATATTCTTCCTGGGGCGCTCGCCCTCGACATCACCAGGGTCATCGCGACTGATCTTATAACGCAATGCACCGCATACCGGGCAAGCGTTCAAATCCTCGTACTCACCGCGGTAGAGGATGCAGTCATTAGGGCATGCATGTATCTTTTGCACCTCTAACCCTAGAGGGCAGACATCCTTCTTTGCTTCATACGTACTCTCGGGCAATTCGTTATCCTTTGGAAGCATATTCTTTATCATTACCAGCAACTTTCCAAATCCCTTGCCAGATACACCATTCTCTGCCTTCCATTGCAGCAATTCAAGTGTGGTGCCCAACTTTTTTTTGTCAGCTTCGCAATTCGGGTACAACAATTTCTTGTGATCCTCTAACATGCGCTGCAACTTCGTCCTCTCCAGATCACTTGCGTAGTTTCTCTTTGCATCGGCAATCTCCCGACCTAGATCATCAGCGGGCTCATCTGATGCCTCTTCTTTAGCTTCTTCCCGCATTGCCGGCTCAGCTTCTTCCCCCATTGTTGTATCATCGTATTCAGGGAACCCATGGCCAGGATAGCCGTCGTCATCCTCTTCTTCTTCATTGTCTTCCATCATAACCCCTATTTCTCCGTGCTTGGTCCAAACATTATAGTGGGGCATGAAACCGGACTTAAATAGGTGGACGTGAATGGTTTTTGACGTAGAGTAACTGTGACCATTCTTACAGCCAGCACATGGACAAGGCATAAAACCATCCGCCCGCTTGTTTGCCTCATTGGCCCGCAGAAAAGTATGCACACCATTAATGAACTCGGGAGAGCATCGGTCATCATACATCCATTGTCGGCTCATCTTCATTACACAACACCGAATAGACCAAATTAATACAAGTTCATACATAAAGTTCATACATAAACTTCATACATCACTTAATTAAATGCAACATACAAATAACTCTCTAGCTAAAGAATTTAAATGCAACAACAAATGCGATGAAGATCGCAACTAAGGTAACAATTGATCCAACAGCATAATGATACCAAGCCACACTATCAATGGCATATTTTCTAATCTTTCTAATCTTCAACCTCATTTTCTCCATCTTGATCTTGTGATCATCGACGACATCGGCAACATGCAACTCCAATTCCATCTTCTCCCCCTCAATTCTTTTCAATTTTTCTTTCAAATACTCGTTTTCTCTTTCAACCAAATTTAACCTCTCGACAATAGGGTCGGTTGGAATTTCTAGTTCACATACCTCCTAGATAAAAATATCTATGTCAACTTGATGGGCATAATTTGTCAAAAACACGAAATGCAACAACTAGTTTTAAAAGAGAATATACCACATCCGAATCATAACAAGGACGAGGGCCGACGGGGACGGATATCAAAACCATGGCACTATGTATAACAAACAACGTACGGGTAAGATAATTATACGAGTAACTATATATCCAAATCACACAAACATCAATTTGGTAATGTAAAACATTCATGAACAAGAGCCTCACCACAAGGTGGTGCCGGCGACGGGACGGTGCGGGCGATCGACGGTGGTTACGATGGAGATTTAGAAGGCACTAAGTAAACCACACCTACATATGCAAACTAAGTGTTATTTTTGACCTCAAATTGCATATAAATCAAATACTAGGAAATATAATTCCTCCCAAATTAATCACTATACAAAGCATTGCAAGAGCTAATCTAGCAATGAGAGTTGAAAGGACAAAGTTGCTAACCTTTGTGATCATTTGAATGGATGGGGGCCTTCAAATCTTGACAAATTTTGGGCAAAATTTGTGAGGAGCTCGAGGAAGAGAGGGGAAGAACAGAGGAAGTGAGGGGAAAGGGGAAGAACAAAGTGGCTCGGGTGGACGAAGGGTTTATGTACGTCGACCTTTAGTACTGGTTCGTGCCACGAACCGGTACTAAAGGTGCTGGACAGGCCCCAGACTGACAACACCCTGCCACCACCCTCTTTTGTACCGGTTCGTGGCACGAACCGGTACTAAAGGTTCGCCACGAACCGTACTAATGAGAACGGCCGGCTAGCCATTGGAACCGGCACTAATGGACACATTAGTGCCGGCTCAAAATCAAACCGGCACTAATGTGTCTCATATTAGGTCCTTTTTCTACTAGTGAGGGTAGCAAGTGGTCCTTCCAAAAGGAGGTTTTACGCCCGTCCCCCGCCTCGAGACGGGTGAGTGCGCGGTAGAGGGGCATGAGCCCACGCAGGCAAGCCCAATGATTGCCGGCGACGGGGGGACCCCCACCCGCCCGGCATGGCACGCACGTTGATCCTATTAGGGAATAATTAATTATGATTAATTAAGGATAATCTCCTTATCTTTGTAAACTGACGGGCAGTTAGAGTCTGCCACCGTCGCGTCTCTTGTTACGTTTCCTCTAACCGACGCGTCCCTTGGATGCAACCCCTCGGAGGGTATATATTGTACAGTCATCATCAATAGAAAGAATGGTTGATTCACTCTCGCACTTATTTCTTTAGACGTTAGTTTTCGAGATGTTCCTCAGAATGCGGGTAACCAGGAGCATGCTCGACAAAAGGAAGGACCACTGCTTAGTATCGATAACATACTAGTAGACTTCGCCCCTAGGAACATATAATGCATGTATATCTATATGAGCTTAAATGTATATTGAACTCTATAGAAACCTATGAAATAACCCAACTAAGAAGGAAATGTGTTAAGTGGAAACTGGGTCTACTAACACAATATTAAGGGAGATAAAGTATTATCATACTCTTGAGAAGAGTAATGGAAGTGTCATGACAAGTTATGGCCGTGATATGGTAATTGTTGGTTCTGGTCAAACCCACAATTACACTCCCTATAGGTACTATATGATAATCATGGATGTATTCATGCATCAAGATTCTACTCATACCTTGTTGAGTTTTAAGGATATCCGCAATGGTTTCTATGTTGAAACTCATATAATGAGTGAGGGTGGAAGCCTACTCATGACTCAATAAAAAGGATTTGAATGAAATCCTAGAGTAAATGCTTCTCTATATTGTGGATTGTATTATACATACATTAAATTGTATACGCATTGGCGTATAAGATAATTTTCTAGAATCTTGAGAAGTTTAAGAGATGGTATGATTGCCTTGGTCATCCTGGTATTGGGAGGATGAGAAAATTATTGATGGTTCAATTGGACATAATCTAACGGTGTGAATTTTCCAAATTCATTGAATTATGTATGCACGATGTGTGCAAACTAGGAATCTGATCGCAAGGCCATCTTATCTCATGAAAGAGGATGAGCCACTAGATTTCCTTGAATAGGAGATATATATGTGATCCAATTCAACCGTTATATGGAATATTCACATCTTTCATAAGTGCTTTTGGATGCATCGGTGAGATGGTCTTTTACAAAGCTTATTGCTTAAATCATTAATTTGAGAACAAATCATCCAGAGCACGGCATAAAATCCATCAGAATGGATAATGCTGCGAAATTTAGTTCGTGAGCATTTGATGATTGCTGCCTAGACTGAGGCATAACTGTGGAGCATATTGGTACTTTGTGTACATACCCAGATTGATTTTGTGGAATCTCTTGTCAAGACGATAAGTTGATAGCAAGATTGCTCCTGCAGAATTGTAATCTTCCAACATCTAGTTGGGGATATTGCAGATTTATGTACTGCATATACAAATTCGACGAACTGCATATTATATGGTCTCCTCATTGCAGTTAGTACGTGGAAATGAGTAAGTATTTCCCATCTGCGATAATTTGGTTGTGTTGGATACATACCGACTTCACCACCGCAACATACATAGATGGGCCCTCATAGAGAAATGGGGATCTATGTGAGGTGCAATTCTCCGTCAATCATAAAGTACATGAAGTCCTTAGAAGGGGACTTGTTTATGGCCCAGTACACTGGTTGTATTTTGATGAGGACATTTTTCTGGCATTAGGGGGAGATAATAACCACATTGAATGCCGGGAAATAGAATGAGATGTGAAGAAACATCTAGTCCTTAGATCCACGCATGAATGAATCCAAACTAGAGGTTCAGAAGATTATGAATTTGCAAAGTGCCGCAAATAATCTGCCAGTTGCATTTACTGAGTATAAAGGTGTCACAAAGTAAAAGGTTCCCATAGTGAATGTGCCAGAGAGAGTGGATGTGACCCATAGGTTCACTTTGTTACCCATGAGGGGGAGAAATCTGGACACAAGAGTACAAGGCTTCATGGAAGCGTCCAAGGGGAATGAGGAATCCTCAAACAGTAAATGCAGGTCAACATCATGTTGATATTCAACCAAGAGTTAAAGGACACCTGAAGGATGTTGGACACATCCAGGACCCATCACGAGTGCGCACACAATTTTGGTGCTGGGACATCGGAAGACCTTGACTCAATTATTGTGGGAAATCACGGAGAGTCAAAAAGTAATGATGAAATCTCCACTATGTATATGGATTCGGGAGAATCATATAATACCGACTACATTATGTCGACATTTATTTCTCCTCGATAATTGCAAAAGACCTTGGATTGGATCTAGAACCTAAGCCCATGCATGGCTGAGTGCCTTAAGCACTCTAGTTGATTCAAAGGAAGGCAGCAATTCAGGAGGCACTCGCTCTCAAGAAGAGGGGCTATTGACCTAATCAGTAATACCCACTCCTCTGAATGTGCTCTCTAGGGGAACACAGTGGGTTTCTGTTCATGTGATGAACGAAAACAATGAGGTGGTGAGACATGAAGCGAGGCTTGTAGCACAGGGGTTCACACAGAAACCCGTCATCGTTTAAGATGAAGCATATTCTCCTATTGTGAGTGGAATAACATTCCGATATTTTATATCACTGGCAGTGAATAATGAATTTGTATATCAAACTGATGGATGTTGTGACTGAATAGTTGCATGAGTCACTTGATTTGGATATCTCAATGATTGTTCATGAGGGAATGAAGATTCCGAGTTTAAACGCAACATGTGTTTCGTAAAGCTTTAGAAGTCATTACGACTTGAAGTAGTCGGTGTCGGTGTCAAAACCGGCAGATCTCGGGTAGGGGGTCCCGAACTGTGCGTCTAGGCGGATGGTAACATGAGACGAGGGACACGATGTTTTTACCCAGGTTCGGGCCCTCTCGGTGGAGGTAAAACCCTACTCCTGCTTGATTGATATTGATGATATGGGTAGTACAAGAGTGGATCTACCACGAGATCAAGGAGGTTAAACCCTAGAAGCTAGCCTATGGTATGATTGTTGTCATGGTTGTGTCCTACGGACTAAAACCCTCTGGTTTATATAGACACCGGAGAGAGCTAGGGTTACACAGAGTCGGTTACAATGGTAGGAGATCTGCATATCCGTATTGCCAAGCTTGCCTTCCACGCCAAGGAAAGTCCCATCCGGACACGGGACGAAGTCTTCAATCTTATATCTTCATAGTCTTGGTGTCCGGCTGACGATGATAGTACGGCTATTCGGACACCCCCTAGTCTAGGACTCCCTTAGTAGCCCCTGAACTAGGCTTCAATGATGACGAGTCCAGCGCATACATTGTCTTCAGCGTTGCAAGGCAGGTTCTCCTTCAAATTCCATGTACCTGCCAAATAGTGTCCGGCTCCCTTACCAATGTTGCGCTTCTTGGCTTCCACGCCCAATAATGGCCTTCTTCCATGCGTCGCACGAATGCGAAAAGTGAGGGTATCTTTTATGTTTTACCCCCTAGCTGCGCAAATAATCTGCCTATAAGAGAGGCAAGAATCCAGATCCAAATCACACCATCCTCCTTCCGCGAGTACTCATCGGGGCGCTTCTGACCAAAAATCCATTCCATCATGGACCGTCGATGCGGCTCCTCCTCTCGCGCTCCCAGCCCTCTGCCAGGAGATTGGAGGAGATGTTCTGTCCCGCACAACGAGATGGTGACGCTCCGAGCGGAGGGATATCTTCCTCCGGCCTTTATGGTCCCGGTTCGAGCCGGGCTGGCCACCTACAAAGGTGGGAAGCAAGAGGAGGCCACCCCAAGTCCCAACAAAGGGGAGCGGGTATGCTTCGTCCCCTATCTGATAAGGGGGCTTGGATTTCCTGTACATCCGTTCCTCCGCGGGCTTCTGGAGTTCTACGGACTCTAGCTCCATCACCTCACGCCCGCCTCTATTCTGCATATTGCAGGTTTCATAGCTCTTTGCGAGCTATTCCTGGGCATCGAGCCCCATTTTGCGCTATGGAAGAGGTTATTTTGCCTCGTACCCCGCTCTCACGAGGGGTCCATATATCAAGTGGGCGGTGCCGAAATATGGCGCATCGCCGGGACCGGATATCCATCCGGAACCCCTAAGAAGGCGTCCGAAGACTGGCCTTCAGAATGGTTTTATGTAGAAGACGCTCCGCTGCCGGACCCTGTTCGCATCGGCCTCCCGGAGTGTTGGGGAACGTTGCAGAAAACAAAAATTTTCCTACTCGTTTCACCAAGATCATCTAGGAGTTCATCTTGCAACGAGTCATTGGATGCATCTACATACCTTTGTAGATCGCGCACGGAAACGTTCAAAGAGAACGGTGATGATGTAGTCGTACTCGACGTGATCCAAATCACCGATGACCAAGCGCCGAACGGACGGCACCTCCACGTTCAACACACGTATGGGACGGGAGACGTCTCCTCCTTCTTGATCCAGCAATGGGGGGAGGAGAGGTTGATGAAGATCCAGCAGCACGACGGCATGGTGGTGGATGCAGGGCGTCACAGAAGCAGGGCTTCGCCAATACTACGAGGGAGAGACGTAACGGGGAGAGAGGGAGGCACCAGGGGCTGGTGTGTTTCCCTCCTCTCCCCCCCACTATATATAGGGGTGCCATGGGGGGCGCCGGCCCTAGTAGATGAGATCTACTAGGGGGGCGGCGGCCAAGGGGAGGTTTCCCTCCCCCCCAAGGCACCTAGGGGTGCCTTCCACCACTAGGACTCCTCCTAGGTGGAAACCCTAGGCGCATGGGCCTATAGGGGCTCGTGCCCTTGGCCCATGAAGGCCAAGGCGCACTCCCTACAGCCCATGTGCCCCCCCGGGACAGGTGGCCCCACCCGGTGGGCCCCCGGGACCCCTCCGGTGGTCCCGGTACAATACCGATAACCCCGAAACTTGTCCCGATGGCGGAAACAGCACTTCCTATATATAATTATTTACCTCCGGACCATTCCGGAACTTCTCGTGACGTCCGGGATCTCATCCGGGACTCCAGACAACATTCGGGTTTCCGCATATACATATCTTCATAACCCTAGCGTCACCGAACCTTAAGTGTGTAGACCCTACGGGTTCGGGAGACAAGCAGACATGACCGAGATGACTCTCTGGTCAATAACCAACAGCGGGATCTGGATACCCATGTTGGCTCCCACATGCTCTACGATGATCTCATCGGATGAACCACGATGTCGAGGATTCAATCAACCCCGTACTCAATTCCCTTTGTCAATCGATATGTTACTTGCCCGAGATTCGATCGTCGGTATCCCAATACCTCGTTCAATCTCGTTACCGGCAAGTCACTTTACTCGTACCGTAATGCATGATCCCGTGACCAGACACTTGGTCACTCTGAGCTCATTATGATGATGCATTACTGAGTGGGCCCAGTGATACCTCTCCGTCATACGGAGTGACAAATCCCAGTCTTGATCCATGTCAACCCAACAGACACTTTCGGAGATACCCGTAGTCTACCTTTATAGTCACCCAGTTACGTTGTGACGTTTGGTATACCCAAAGCACTCCTACGGTATCCGGGAGTTACACGATCTCATGGTCTAAGGAAAAGATACTTTGACATTGGAAAACTCTAGCAAACGAACTATACGATCTTGTGCTATGTTTAGGATTGGGTCTTGTCCATCACATCATTCTCTTAATGATGTGATCTCGTTATCAATGACATCCAATGTCCATAGTCAGGAAACCATGACTATCTATTGATCAACGAGCTAGTCAACTAGAGGCTTACTAGGGACATGTTGGTGTCTGTTATTCACACATGTATTACGATTTCCGGATAACACAATCATAGCATGAACAAAGACAATTATCATGAACAAGGAAATATAATAATAATGCTTTTATTATTGCCTCTAGGGCATATTTCCAACTGTTGGAAATATGCCCTAGAGGCAATAATAAATTAGTTATTATTATATTTCCTTGTTCATGATAATTGTCTTTTATTCATGCTATAATTGTATTATCCGGAAATCGTAATACACGTGTGAATACATAGACCACAATATGTCCCTAGTGAGCCTCTAGTTGACTAGCTCGTTGTGATCACCAGATAGTCATGGTTTCCTGGCTATGGACATTGGATGTCGTTGATAACGGGATCACATCATTAGGAGAATGATGTGATGGACAAGACCCAATCCTAAGCCTAGCACTAAGATTGTGTAGTTCGTTTGCTAGAGCTTTTCCAATGTCAAGTATCTCTTCCTTAGACCATGAGATTGTGCAACTCCCGAATACCGTAGGAATGCTTTGGGTGTACCAAACATCACAACGTAACTGGGTGGCTATAAAGGTGCATTACAGGTATCTCCGAAAGTATCTGTTGGGTTGGCACGAATCGAGACTGGGATTTGTCACTCCGTGTAAACGGAGAGGTATCTCTGGGCCCACTCGGTAGGACATCATCGTATGCGCAATGTGACCAAGGAGTTGATCACGGGATGATGTGTTACGGAACGAGTAAAGAGACTTGCCGGTAACGAGATTGAACAAGGTATAAGGATACCGACGATCGAATCTCGGGCAAGTATAATACCGCTAGACAAAGGGAATTGTATACGGGATCGATTGAGTCCTTGACATCGTGGTTCATCCGATGAGATCATCGTGGAACATGTGGGAGCCAACATGGGTATCCAGATCCCGCTGTTGGTTATTGACCGGAGAACGTCTCGGTCATGTCTACATGTCTCCCGAACCCGTAGGGTCTACACACTTAAGGTTCGATGACACTAGGGTTATAAAGGAAGTTTGTATGTGGTTACCGAATGTTGTTCGGAGTCCCGGATGAGATCCTGGACGTCACGAGGAGTTCCGGAATGGTCCGGAGGTAAAGATTTATATATGGGAAGTCCTATTTTGGCCACCGGAAAATGTTCGGGATTTTTCGGTATTGTACCGGGAAGGTTCTAGAAGGTTCCGGAGTGGGGCCCACCTGCATGGGGGGACCCACATGAACGTGGGTAGTGGGGGCAAGGCCCCACACCCCTGGTCAAGGCGCACCAAGATCCCCCCTTAGAAGGAATAAGATCATATCCCAAAGGGATAAGATCAAGATCCCTAAAAAGGGGGGATAGCAATCGGTGGGAAAGGAAATGATGGGATTTCTTTCCTCCCACCTTTGCCAACGCCCCAATGGACTTGGAGGGCAAGAAACCAGCCCCCTCCACCCCTATATATAGTGGGGAGGCGCATGGGAGCTTCACCCTTGCCCCTGGCGCAGCCCTCCCTCTCCAAGTGCTCCTCCTCTCTCGCGGTGCTTGGCGAAGCCCTGCAGGATTGCCACGCTCCTCCACCACCACCACGCCGTTGTGCTGCTGCTGGATGGAGTCTTCCTCAACCTCTCCCTCTCTCCTTGCTGGATCAAGGCTTGGGAGACGTCACCGGGCTGTACGTGTGTTGAACGCGGAGGTGCCGTCCGTTCGGCACTTGATCATCGGTGATTTGAATCATGACGAGTACGACTCCATCAACCCCGTTCATTTGAACGCTTCCGCTTAGAGATCTACAAGGGTATGTAGATGCACTCTCCTTTCTACTCGTTGCTGGTCTCTCCATAGATATATCTTGGTGATACGTAGGAAAATTTTTGAATTTCTGCTACGTTCCCCAACAGTGGCATCATGAGCTAGGTCTATTGCGTAGATTCTTTGCACGAGTAGAACACAAAGTAGTTGTGGGCATTGATTTTGTTCAATATGCTTACCGTTACTAGTCCAATCTTGTTTCGACGGTATTGTGGGATGAAGCGGCCCGGACCGACCTTACACGTACTCTTACGTGAGACAGGTTCCACCGATTGACATGCACTTGGTGCATAAGGTGGCTAGCGGGTGCCAGTCTCTCCCACTTTAGTCGGAACGGATTCGATGAAAAGGGTCCTTATGAAGGGTAAATAGCAATTGGCATATCACGTTGTGGTTTTGCGTAGGTAAGAAACGTTCTTGCTAGAAACCCATAGCAGCCACGTAAAACATGCAAACAACAATTAGAGGACGTCTAACTTGTTTTTGCAGGGTATGCTATGTGATGTGATATGGCCAACAAGAATGTGATGAATGATATGTGATGTACGAGATTGATCATGTTCTTGTAATAGGATTCACGAGTTGCATGTCGATGAGTATGACAACCGGCAGGAGCCATAGGAGTTGTCTTTATTTATTGTATGACCTGCATGTCATTGAACAACGCCATGTAATTACTTTAGTTTATTGCTAACCGGTAGCGATAGTAGTAGAAGTAATAAATTGGCGAGACAACTTCATGGAGACACGATGATGGAGATCATGATGATGGAGATCATGGTGTCATGCCGGTGACGATGATGATCATGGAGCCCCGAAGATGGAGATCAAAAGGAGCAAAATGATATTGGCCATATCATGTCACTATTTGATTGCATGTGATGTTTATCATGTTTATGCATCTTGTTTACTTAGGACGACGGTAGTAAATAAGATGATCCCTTACAACAATTTCAAGAAGTGTTCTCCCCTAACTGTGCACCGTTGCTACAGTTCGTCGCTTCTAAGCACCACGTGATGATCGGGTGTGATGGATTCTTACGTTCACATACAACGGGTGTAAGACAGATTTACACAGCAATACACTTAGGGTTAACTTGACGAGCCTAGCATGTACAGACATGGCCTCGGAACACGGAGACCGAAAGGTCGAGCATGAGTCGTATAGTAGATACGATCAACATGAAGATGTTCACCGACGTTGGCTAGTCCGTCTCATGTGATGATCGGACACGGCCTAGTTTGACTCGGATCATGTGATCACTTAGATGACCAGAGGGATGTCTATCCGAGTGGGAGTTCATAAGATGAACTTAATTATCCTGAACATAGTCAAAAAAGACCTTTTGCAAATTATGTCGTAGCTCACGCTATAGTTCTACTGTTTAGATATGTTCCTAGAGAAAATATAGTTGAAAGTTGATAGTAGCTATTATGCGGACAGTAGAAAGCTTATGTCCTTAATGCACCGCTCAGTGTGCTGAACCCCAAACGTCGTTTGTGGATGTTACGAACATCAGACATACACGTTTTGATAACTACGTGATAGTTCAGTGAAACGGTTTAGAGTTGAGGCACCAAAGACGTTTTTCGAGATGTCGCGGAACATATGAGATGTTTTGAGGGCTGAAATTGAGATTTCAGGCTCGTGCCCACGTCAAGAGGTATAAGACCTCCGACGATTTTCTTAACCTGCAAACTAATGGAGAAAAGCTCAATTGTTGTGCTTGTGCTCAGATTGTCTGAGTACAACAATCACTTGAATCGAGTGGGAGTTGATCTTCCAGATGAGATAGTGATATTTCTCCAAAAGTCATTGCCACCAAGCTGCTAGAGCTTCGTGATGAACTATAACATATCAGGGATAGATATGATGATCCTTGAAATATTCGCGATGTTTGACACCGCGAAAGTAGAAATCAAGAAGGAGCATCAATTGTTGATGGTTGGTGAAACCACTAGTTTCAAGAAGGGCAAGGGCAAAAAGGGATACTTCATGAAACGGCAAAACAGCTGCTGCTCTAGTGAAGAAACCCAAGGTTGAACCCAAACCCGAAACTAAGTGCTTCTGTAATAAGGGGAACAACCACTAGAGCAGAATTACCCTAGATACTTGGTAGATGAGAAGGCTGGCAATGTCGATAGAAGTATATTGGATATACATTATGTTAATGTGTACTTTACTAGTACTCCTAGTAGCACCAGGGTATAAGATACCGGTTCGGTTGCTAAGTGTTAGTAACTCGAAATAAAAGCTACGGAATAAACGGAGACTAGCTAAAGGTGAGCTGACGATATGTGTTGGAAGTGTTTCCAATGTTGATATGATCAAGCATCGCATGCTCCATCTACCATCGAGATTGGTGTTTGCGTTGAGCACAGACATGATTGGATTATGTCTATCGCAATACGGTTATTCATTTAAGGAGAATAATGGTTACTCTGTTTATTTGAATAATACCTTCAATGGTCTTACACCTAAAATGAATAGTTTATTGAATCTCGAGCGTAGTGATACACATTTTCATGCCAAAAGATATAAGATAGTAATGATAGTACCACTTACTTGTGGCACTGCCATGTAAGTCATAATGGTATAAAACGCATGAAGAAGCTCCATGTTGATGGATCTTTGGACTCACTCATTTTTGAAAAGTTTGAGACATGCGAACCATGTCTATTGGTGTATGTGCATGAAGAAACTCCATACAGATGGATCGTTTGGACTCACTTGATTTTGAATCACTTGAGACATGCAAATCATACCACATGGGCAAGATGACTGAAAGCCTCGGTTTCAGTAAAATGGAACTAGAAAGAAACTCGTTAGAAGTAACACATTTTGATGTGTGCAGTCCAATGAGTGCTGGGGCATGCAGTGAATATCGTTATGTTCTTACTTCACAGATGATTCGAGTAGATGTTGAATATATTTACTTGATGAAACACAAGTCTGAATTATTGAATGGTTCAAGTAATTTCAGAGTGAAGTAGAAGATCATTGTGACAAGAGGATAAAATGTCTATGATATGATCATAGAGATGAATATCTGAGTTACGAGTGTTGGCACACAATTAAGACATTGTGGAAATTGTTTCGCAATTAATACCGCCTGGAACACCATAATGTGATGGTGTGTCCGAACATCATAGTTGCACCCTATTGGATATGGTGCGTACCATGATGTCTCTTATCGAATTACCACTATCGTTCATGGGTTAGGCATTAGAGACAACCACATTCACTTTAAATAGGGCACCACGTAATTCCGTTGAGATGACACCGTATGAATTATGGTTTAGAGAAATCTAAGCTGTCATTTCTTAAAGGTTTGAGGTTGCGACGCTTATGTGAAAAAGTTTCAGGCTGATAAGCTCGAACCCAAAGCGGATAAATGCATCTTCATAGGACACCCAAAACAGTTGGGTATACCTCCTAATTCAGATCCGAAAGCAATATGGATTGTTTCTTGAATCGGGTCCTTTCTCGAGGAAAGGTTTCTCTCGAAAGAGTTGAGTGGGAGGATGGTGGAGACTTGATATGGTTATTGAACCGTCACTTCAACAAGTGTGTAGCAGGGCACAGGAAGTTGTTCCTGTGGCACCTATACCAATTGAAGTGGAAGCTTATGATAGTGATCATGAAGCTTCGGATCAAGTCACTACCGAACCTCGTAGGACGACAAGGACGCGTACTACTTCAGAGTGGTACGGTGATCTTGTCTTGAAGGTCATGTTGCTAGACAACAATGAACCTACGAGCTATGGAGAAGCGATGGTGGGCCCAAATTCCGACAAATGGTTAGAAGCCATGAAATCCGAGATAGGATCCATGTATCAGAACAAAGCATGGACTTTGGTGGACTTGCCCAATGACCGGCAAGCCATTGAGATAAATGGATCTTTAAGAAGAAGACGGACGTGGATGGTAATGTCACCATCTATGAAGCTCGACTTGTGGCGAAGAGTTTTTCACAAGTTCAAGAAGTTGACTGCGATGAGATTTTCTCATCCGTAGCGATGCTTAAGTCCGTCGGATTCATGTTAGCATTAGCTGCATTTATGAAATCTGGCAGATGGATGACAAAAGGAGTTTCCTTACCAGTCTTCGTATGGAAAGGTTGTATGTGATACAAATCAGAAAGTTTTTGTCGATCCTAAGGATGCTAAAAGGTATGCTGGCTCCAGCGATCCTTCTAAGGACTGGAGTAAGCATCTCGGAGTTGGAATGTACACTTTGATAAGATGATCAAAGATTTTGGGTTTATACAAAGTTTATGAGAAACTTGTATTTCCAAAGAAGTGAGTGGGAGCACTATAGAATTTCTGATGAGTATATGTTGTTGACATATTGATGATCAGAAATGATGTAGAATTTCTAGAAAGCATATAGGGTTATTTGAAAACTATTTTTCAATGGAAAACCTGGATTAGGCTACTTGAACAATAAGCATCAAGATCTATAAGATAGATCAAAATTCTTAATAGTACTTTCAAATGAGCACGTACCTTGACATGATCTTGAAGGTGTTCAAGATGGATCAGTCAAAGAAGGAATTCTTGCCTGAGATGTAAGGTATGAAGTTAAGACTTAAAATCTCGACCACGGCAGAATAGAGAGAAAGGACGAAGGTCGTCCCCAATGCTTTTATCATAGGCTCTCTACAGTATGCTATGCTGTGTACCGCACCTGTAGTGTGCCTTGCCATGAGTCAGTCAAGGGGTACAAGAGTGATCCAAGAATGGATCACAGGACAGCGGTCAAAGTTATCCTTAGTAACTAGTGGACTAAGGAATTTTCTCGATTATGGAGGTGATAAAGAGTTCGACGTAAAGAGTTATGTTGATGCAAGCTTAACACCTATCCGGATAGCTCTGAGTAGAAATACCGGATACATATAATGGAGCAACTTTTAGTATATCTCCAAGTAGAACAGTTATTTGGAATAGCTCCAAATAGAGCGTGGTAGCTACATCTAGGAGATGACATAGAGATTTGTAAAGCACACACGGATCTAAAAGGTTCAGACCCGTTGACTATAACCTCTCTCACAAGCATAACATGATCAAACCCTAAACTCTTTGGGTGTTAGTCACATGGGGATGTGACCTTGAGTGTTAATCACATATCGATGTGAACTAGATTATTGACTCTAGTGCAAGTGGGAGACTGTTGGAAATATGCCCTAGAGGCAATAATAAATTAGTTATTATTATATTTCCTTGTTCATGATAATTGTCTTTTATTCATGCTATAACTGTATTATCCGGAAATCGTAATACACGTGTGAATACATAGACCACAATATGTCCCTAGTGAGCCTCTAGTTGACTAGCTCGTTGTGATCAACAGATAGTCATGGTTTCCTGGCTATGGACATTGGATGTCGTTGATAACGGGATCACATCATTAGGAGAATGATGTGATGGACAAGACCCAATCCTAAGCCTAGCACTAAGATCGTGTAGTTCGTTTGCTAGAGCTTTTCCAATGTCAAGTATCTCTTCCTTAGACCATGAGATTGTGCAACTCCCGGATACCATAGGAATGCTTTGGGTGTACCAAACGTCACAACGTAACTGGGTGGCTATAAAGGTGCATTACAGGTATCTCCGAAAGTATCTGTTGGGTTGGCACAAATCGAGACTGGGATTTGTCACTCCGTGTAAACGGAGAGGTATCTCTGGGCCCACTCGGTAGGACATCATCATATGCGCAATGTGACCAAGGAGTTGATCACGGGATGATGTGTTACGGAACGAGTAAAGAGACTTGCCGGTAACGAGATTGAACAAGGTATAAGGATACCGACGATCGAATCTCGGGCAAGTATAATACCGCTAGACAAAGGGAATTGTATACGGGATCGATTGAGTCCTTGACATCGTGGTTCATCCGATGAGATCATCGTGGAACATGTGGGAGCCAACATGGGTATCCAGATCCCGCTGTTGGTTATTGACCGGAGAACGTCTCGGTCATGTCTACATGTCTCCCGAACCCGTAGGGTCTACACACTTAAGGTTCGATGACGCTAGGGTTATAAAGGAAGTTTGTATGTGGTTACCGAATGTTGTTCGGAGTCCCGGATGAGATCCCGGACGTCACGAGGAGTTCCGGAATGGTCTGGAGGTAAAGATTTATATATGGGAAGTCCTATTTTGGCCACCGGAAAATGTTCGGGATTTTTCGGTATTGTACCGGGAAGGTTCTAGAAGATTCCGGAGTGGGGCCCACCTGCATGGGGGGACCCACATGAACGTGGGTAGTGGGGGCAAGGCCCCACACCCCTGGTCAAGGCGCACCAAGATCCCCCCTTAGAAGGAATAAGATCATATCCCAAAGGGATAAGATCAAGATCCCTAAAAAGGGGGGATAGCAATCGGTGGGGAAGGAAATGATGGGATTTCTTTCCTCCCACCTTTGCCAACGCCCCAATGGACTTGGAGGGCTAGAAACCAGCCCCCTCCACCCCTATATATAGTGGGGAGGCGCATGGGAGCTTCACCCTTGCCCCTGGCGCAGCCCTCCCTCTCCAAGTGCTCCTCCTCTCTCGCGGTGCTTGGCGAAGCCCTGCAGGATTGCCACGCTCCTCCACCACCACCACGCCGTTGTGCTGCTGCTGGATGGAGTCTTCCTCAACCTCTCCCTCTCTCCTTGCTGGATCAAGGCTTGGGAGACGTCACCGGGCTGTACGTGTGTTGAACGCGGAGGTGCCGTCCGTTCGGCACTTGATCATCGGTGATTTGAATCACGACGAGTACGACTCCATCAACCCCGTTCACTTGAACGCTTCCGCTTAGAGATCTACAAGGGTATGTAGATGCACTCTCCTTTCTACTCGTTGCTGATCTCTCCATAGATAGATCTTGGTGATACGTAGGAAAATTTTTGAATTTCTGCTACGTTCCCCAACACCAACAGTCTCCCACTTGCACTAGAGTCAATAATCTAGTTACATTGTGATGAATCGAACACCCATGGAATTCTGGTGTTGATCATGTTTTTCTCTAGGGAGAGGTTTAGTCAACGGATCTGCTACATTCAGGTCCGTATGTATTTTACAAATCTCTATGTCTCCATCTTGAACATTTTCACGAATGGAGTTGAAGCGATGCTTGATGTGCCTCGTCTTCTTGTGAAACCTGGGCTCCTTGGCAAGTGCAATAGCTCCAGTGTTGTCACAGAAGAGCTTGATCGGCCCCGACGCATTGGGTATGACTCCTAGGTCGGTGATGAACTCCTTCACCCATATTGCTTCATGTGCTGCCTCCGAGGCCGCCATGTACTCCGCTTCACATGTAGATCCCGCCACGACGCTCTGCTTGCAACTGCACCAGCTTACTGCCCCACCATTCAAAATATACATGTATCCGGTCTGTGACTTAGAGTCATCCAGATTTGTGTCGAAGCTAGCATCGACGTAACCCTTTACGACGAGCTCTTCGTCACCTCCATAAACGAGAAACATTTCCTTAGTCCTTTTCAGGTACTTCAGGATATTCTTGACCGCTGTCCAGTGCTCCTTGCCGGGATTACTTCGGTACCTTCCTACCAAACTTACGGCAAGGTTTACATCAGGTCTGGTACACAACATGGCATACATAATAGAACCTATGGCTGATGCATAGGGGATGACGCTCATCTCTTCCATATCTTCTACCGTGGTCGGACATTGAGCTGAGCTCAATTTCATACCTTGTAACACAGGCAAGAACCCCTTCTTGGATTGATCCTTATTGAACTTCTTCAATATCTTATCAAGGTATGTGCTTTGTGAAAGACCTATGAGGCGTCTCGATCTATCTCTATAGATTTTGATGCCTAATATATAAGCAGCTTCTCCAAGGTCCTTCATTGAAAAACTCTTATTCAAATAGGCCTTGATGCTTTCCAAGAGTTCTATATCATTTCCCATCAAAAGTATGTCATCTACATATAGTATGAGAAATGCTACAGAGCTCCCACTCACTTTCTTGTAAATGCAGGCTTCTCCATAAGTCTGTGTAAACCCAAACGCTTTGATCATCTCATCAAAGCGAATGTTCCAACTCCGAGATGCTTGCACCAGCCCATAAATCGAGCGTTGGAGCTTGCACACTTTGTCAACATTCTTAGGATCGACAAAACCTTCCGGCTGCATCATATACAATTCTTCCTTAAGGAAACCATTAAGGAATGCCGTTTTGACGTCCATTTGCCATATTTCATAATCATAGAATGCGGCAATTGCTAACATGATTCGGACGGACTTCAGCTTCGCTACCGGTGAGAAAGTCTCATCGTAGTCAACCCCTTGAACTTGTCGATAACCCTTAGCGACAAGCCGAGCTTTATAGATGGTCACATTACCATCCGCGTCTGTCTTCCTCTTAAAGATCCATTTACTTTCTATGGCTCGCCGCTCAACGGGCAAGTCAGTCAAAGTCCATACTTCGTTTTCATACATGGATCCTATCTCAGATTTCATGGCTTCTAGCCATTTGTCGGAATCCGGGCCCGCCATCGCTTCTTCATAGTTCGAAGGTTCATCATTGTCTAACAACATGATTTCCAAGACAGGGTTGCCGTACCACTCTGGTGCGGAACGTGTCCTTGTGGACCTTCGAATTTCAGTAGGAGCTTGATCAGAAGTATCTTGATCATCATTAACTTCCTCTCTACTCGGTGCAGGCACCTCAGGAACATTTTCTTGAGTTGCGCCATTTTCCAGTTCAAGAGGTAATACTTCATCAAGCTCTACTTTCCTCCCACTTACTTCTTTCGAGAGAAACTCTTTCTCTAGAAAGGACCCATTCTTGGCAACAAAGATCTTGCCTTCGGATCTGAGGTAGAAGGTGTACCCAATAGTTTCTTTTGGGTATCCTATGAAGACGCACCTTTCCGACTTGGGTTCGAGCTTTTCAGGTTGAAGTTTCTTGACATAAGCATCGCATCCCCAAACTTTTAGAAACGACAGCTTAGGTTTCTTCCCAAACCATAATTCATACGGTGTCGTCTCAACGGATTTAGACGGAGCCCTATTTAAAGTGAATGCGGAAGTCTCTAAAGCATAGCCCCAAAAAGATAGCGGTAAATCGGCAAGAGACATCATAGATCGCACCATATCTAATAGAGTGCGATTACAACGTTCGGACACACCATTACGCTGAGGTGTTCCAGGCAGCGTGAGTTGTGAAACTATTCCACATTTTCTTAAGTGTGTACCAAACTCATGACTCAAGTATTCTCCTCCACGATCTGATCGTAGAAACTTGATTTTCCTGTCACGTTGATTTTCAACCTCACTCTAAAATTCCTTGAACTTTTCAAAGGTTTTAGACTTGTGTTTCATTAAGTAGATATACCCATACCTACTTAAATCATCAGTGAGGGTGAGAACATAACGATAGCCACCGCGAGCCTCAACGCTCATTGGACCGCACACATCAGTATGTATGATTTCCAATAAGTTGGTTGCTCGCTCCATTGTTCCTGAGAACGGAGGCGTGGTTCACACGTGTCAAATGATTCGTAATCAAGAGACTCTAAAAGTCCATCAGCATGGAGCTTCTTCATGCGTTTGACACCTATGTGACCAAGGCGGCAGTGCCACAAGTATGTGGGACTATCATTATCAACCTTACTTCTTTTGGTACTCACATTGTGAACATGTGTAGCATCACGTTCGAGATTCATAAAGAATAAACCATTCACCATAGGAGCATGACCATAAAACATATCTCTCATATAAATAGAACAACCATTATTCTCAGATTTAAATGAGTAGCCATCTCGAATTAAACGAGATCCTGATACAATGTTCATGCTCAAAGCTGGCACTAAATAACAATTATTAAGGTTTAAAACTAATCCCGAAGGGAGATGCATAGGTAGCGTGCCGACGGCGATCACATTGACCTTGGAACCATTCCCGACGCGCATCGTCACCTCGTCCTTTGCTAGTTTCCGCTTATTCCGCAGCCCCTGCTTTGAGTTACAAATGTGAGCAACTGCACCGGTATCAAATACCCAGGAGCTACTACGGACACTAGTAAGGTACACATCAATTACATGTATACCACATATACCTTTTGTTTTGCCGGCCTTCTTGTCTGCTAAGTATTTAGGGCAGTTCCGCTTCCCATGACCGCTTCCCTTGCAATAAAAGCACTCAGTCTCGGGCTTGGGTCCATTCTTTGGCTTCTTCCCGGCAGCTTGCTTGCCGGGCGCGGCAACCTCCTTGCCGTCCTTCTTGAAGTTCTTTTTACCCTTGCCTTTCTTGAACTTAGTGGTTTTATTGACCATCAACACTTGATGTTCCTTCTTGACTTCTACCTCTGCTGATTTCAGCATAGCAAATACTTCAGGAATGGTCTTTTCCATTCCCTGCATATTGAAGTTCATCACAAAGCTCTTGTAGCTTGGTGGAAGCGACTGGAGGATTCTGTCAATGACCGCATCATCCGGGAGATTAACTCCCAGCTGAGTCAAGCGGTTATGTAACTCAGACATAGTGAGTATGTGCTCACTGACAGAACTATTTTCCTCCATCTTACAGCTGAAGAATTTGTCGGAGACTTGATATCTCTCGACCCGGGCATGAGCTTGGAAAACCATTTTAAGCTCTTCGAACATCTCATATGCTCCGTGTCTCTCAAAACGCTTTTGGAGCCCCGGCTCTAGGCTGTAAAGCATGCCGCACTGAACGAGGGAGTAGTCATCGGAACGTGCCTGCCAAGCGTTCATAACATCTTGTTCTGCAGGGAGAACAGGTGCGTCACCCAGCGGTGCTTGTAGGACATAATCTTTCTTGGCAGCTATGAGGATGATCCTCAGGTTCCGGACCCAGTCCGTATAGTTGCTGCCATCGTCTTTCAGCTTAGTTTTCTCTAGGAACGCGTTGAAGTTGAGGACTACGTTGGCCATTTGATCTACAAGACATATTGTAAAATATTTAGACTAAGTTCATGATAATTAAGTTCAACTAATCAAATTATTAATGAACTCCCACTTAGATTAGACATCCCTCTAGTCATCTAAGTATTACATGATCCGAGTTAACTAGGCCGTGTCCGATCATCACGTGAGACGGACTAGTCAACATCGGTGAACATCTTCATGTTGATCGTATCTTCTATACAACTCATGCTTGACCTTTCGGTCTTCTGTGTTCCGAGGCCATGTCTGTACATGCTAGGCTCGTCAAGTCAACCTAAGTGTTTGCATGTGTAAATCTGTCTTACACCCGTTGTATGTGAACGTCTGAATAAAACACCCGATCATCACGTGGTGTTTTGAAACAGCGAACTGTCGCAACGGTGCACAGTTAGGGGGAACACTTCTTGAAATTAGTATGAGGGATCATCTTATTTACTACCGTCGTTCTAAGTAAACAAGATGCAAAACATGATAAACATCACATGCAATCAAATAATAAACGTGACATGATATGGCCAATATCACATAGCTCCTTTGATCTCCATCTTGGGGCTCCATGATCATCTTGTCACCGGCTTGACACCATGATCTCCATCATCATGATCTCCATCATCGTGTCTCCATGAAGTTGCTCGCCAACTATTACTTCTACTACTATGGCTAACGCGTTTAGCAATAAAGTAAAGTAATTTACATGGCGTTTCTCAATGACACGCAGGTCATATAAAAGAATAAAGACAACTCCTATGGCTCCTGCCGGTTGTCATACTCATCGACATGCAAGTCGTGATTCCTATTACAATAGCATGAACATCTCATACATCACATATAGATCATTCATCATTCATCACAACTTTGGCCATATCATATCACAAACCACTTGCTGCAAAAACAAGTTAGACGTCCTCTAATTGTTGTTGCAAGTTTTACGTGGCTGAATTAGGGTTCTAGCAAGAACGTCTTCTTACCTACGTTAAAGCCACAACGTGATTTGTCAACTTCTATTTACCCTTCATAAGGACCCTGTTCATCAAATCCGCTCCAACTAAAGTAGGAGAGACAGACACCCGCCAGCCACCTTATGCAACTAGTGCATGTTCGTCGGTGGAACCGGTCTCACGTAAGCGTACGTGTAAGGTTGGTCCGGGCCGCTTCATCCCACAATACCGCTGAAGCAAGAAAAGACTAGTAACGGCAAGAAAGTTGACAAATCTACGCCCACAACAAATTGTGTTCTACTCGCGCAAGAAGAACTACGCATAGACCTAGCTCATGATGCCACTGTTGGGGAACGTTGCAGAAAACAAAAATTTTCCTACTCATTTCACCAAGATCATCTAGGAGTTCATCTAGCAACGAGTCATTGGATGCATCTACATACCTTTGTAGATCGCGCACGGAAACGTTCAAAAGAACGGTGATGATGTAGTCGTACTCGACATGATCCAAATCACCGATGACCAAGCGCCGAACGGACGGCACCTCCGCGTTCAACACACGTACGGGACGGGAGACGTCTCCTCCTTCTTGATCCAGCAAGGGGGGGAGGAGAGGTTGATGAAGATCCAGCAGCACGACGGCGTGGTGGTGGATGCAGGGCGTCACAGAAGCAGGGCTTCGCCAATACTACGAGGGAGAGACGTAACGGGGAGAGAGGGAGGCGCCAGGGGCTGGTGTGTTTCCCTCCTCTCCCCCCACTATATATAGGGGTGCCATGGGGGGGGCGCCGGCCCTAGTAGATGAGATCTACTAGGGGGGGCGGCGGCCAAGGGGAGGTTTCCCTCCCCCCCAAGGCACCTAGGGGTGCCTCCCACCACTAGGACTCCTCCTAGGTGGAAACCCTAGGCGCATGGGCCTATAGGGGCTGGTGCCCTTGGCCCATGAAGGCCAAGGCGCACCCCCTACAGCCCATGTGGCCCCCCGGGACAGGTGGCCCCACCCGGTGGGCCCCCGGGACCCCTCCGGTGGTCCCGGTACAATACCGATAACCCCGAAACTTGTCCCGATGGCCGAAACAGCACTTCCTATATATAATTCTTTACCTCCGGACCATTCCAGAACTTCTTGTGACGTCCGGGATCTCATCCGGCACTCCGAACAACATTCGGGTTTCTGCATATACATATCTTCATAACCCTAGCGTCACCGAACCTTAAGTGTGTAGACCCTACGGGTTCGGGAGACAAGCAGACATGACCGAGACGACTCTCCGGTCAATAACCAACAGCGGGATCTGGATACCCATGTTGGCTCCCACATGCTCTACGATGATCTCATCGGATGAACCACGATGCCGAGGATTCAATCAACCCCGTACTCAATTCCCTTTGTCAATCGATATGTTACTTGCCCGAGATTCGATCGTCGGTATCCCAATACCTCGTTAAATCTCATTACCGGCAAGTCACTTTACTCGTACCGTAATGCATGATCCCGTGACCAGACACTTGGTCACTCTGAGCTCATTATGATGATGCATTACCGAGTGGGCCCAGTGATACCTCTCCATCATACGGAGTGACAAATCCCAGTCTTGATCCATGTCAACCCAACAGACACTTTCGGAGATACCCGTAGTCTACCTTTATAGTCACCCAGTTACGTTGTGACATTTGGTATACCCAAAGCACTCCTACGGTATCCGGGAGTTACACGATCTCATGGTCTAAGGAAAAGATACTTTGACATTGGAAAACTCTAGCAAACGAACTATACGATCTTGTGCTATGTTTAGGATTGGGTCTTGTCCATCACATCATTCTCTTAATGATGTGATCTCGTTATCAATGACATCCAATGTCCATAGTCAGGAAACCATGACTATCTATTGATCAACGAGCTAGTCAACTAGAGGCTTACTAGGGACATGTTGGTGTCTGTTATTCACACATGTATTACGATTTTCGGATAACACAATCATAGCATGAATAAAGACAATTATCATGAACAAGGAAATATAATAATAATGCTTTTATTATTGCCTCTAGGGCATATTTCCAACACGGAGTTCGGCAATGCTCCTCTGAAGAAACGCCTGAGTTGGCGCCCGCGGAGCCCCCAGCTGGAGGAAGACAAGAGCGTCCATTATTTGATGGGCTAGATAAGATTGCTGGCCCATTCCGGATTAACCATGATTGAAGTCATGGCCACATGCATAATGCGGGGGGTGCAACCACTGCAATACAGGGGCCACCCCATGTGGGATTTCAACGGGGAAAATGATGCCACCCGTCATGGCCGTAAAGGGCCGGAGTCGGCCGAAGATCTGGCAAAGATTCTGTCCGGCCTGTACAAGGGGGAGAAGGAAGACTTCCTCCAGACGAACCCATTGAATGGGTTCTCCATGAACAACCCTCGGAGCTGGGTAAGCGGATGTTCATTTATCCGACCCACGCTTTCAAAGTTAAGTACCTAACTTTATGGTTTTTGACGCAGGATCTGCACCAGACTGTGGAGAGCATATATAGCCCGGCTCCACAGCCCGAGGATCCAGACAGATCCCTTGATCCGTCCTCCGAAGAGGATCCGGACATAAAGGTGGAGCTAATTGACAGGGTGTTTCACCAGCTCAGCATGGATAATGCTCTAGTCGCCATTATGGCTGACTACCCCGGCCTATCTCCGGCTCCCCAGGTGATTGTGACCGAAGTGGTGTCACCAATATTTCGTCCTTGCGCATTTCTGACCACCGTATACAATGGTGTCTCGTAGGAGGTACCTTTAAGACAGGAAGCCGAACCCGCGGCGGCTGACCCACAGGGGTCAGTCCGGCCCCGCAGGCAGAAGTGGGATGCGGTACAAATCGAAACGTCACCGCAACAGTATAGCTCGCGACCATTGTTTAGGACAAAGTTCCTATGAGGTGTTTGAATGCTCATAATTTTTGCAGGAGAAAGAGTGCTCGCCGGACTGCGGGCGGAGAGGTTGCCAACCAAGCCTCTGCCAGCCAAGCTCCAACACCTGGTCTGGAGGGGGAGGCGAGCGCAAGGCGCGAGCCGGATACTCCTCCAACGGAGGACGCCGACAGACTGTCCGCCACCAAGTCTGAGGTGGAGAGCACCATGAACCATAGGCGTCGCCAAACAATTTTTCGTGACGTGTGCTTTTCCCCTGAGGCGTTGAATGCCTTTAATGTGGGGGACGCGCACCTCCGTGCTGCTCAAGATGGTTTGACCAGAGCCACGGAGCAGTATGTAAAAGACATACGGGTAAGAGATTTAAATAGTTGTATATGCCAGTAGCCCCCAAGACTTAAAGTAGTTAGGGTAACTGATTTAATGATCATTTGATATGCAGGATATTACAGAGAAGAATACCCAATTATCCCAGGAGCTACAAGAGTGCAAGGCTCAACTTGAAGCCGCACTCGCTGCCGCAGGAGGAGACACTGAGACCCCCCCTGGTAACACATTATTTCAAAAAGATAAGCGGTGTGTGGCGTGCGTGTACATCCGACAATGATATTGCAGATGTTGCCGGACTGGATCCGGACAAGCAACAACTACTGCGCCAGCTGAAGGCCGGCGAGAGGGTGCTGACGAAGGTGCAGCAGGAAAGGAACAAACTCCAGGATGCCCACGCCTAGCTTGGAGAGGAGCTGAAAGGTGTTCGGGCCGAGCTGTCTGGCTCCGTGAAGGAGAATCAGCGGCTTCGTCGCGGCATCTATAGTAAGTGCTTGAGCGAACTCCTTTGAAAAGAAGAGTTCGGCGAGGAAGTCAATTCACAGAAATATGTGTGTAGGTGTGCTCACAGGTCGCCCTGCGGAGGAGATGCCCGTATCAATGGGTGATCAACTTCCCGAGCTGGTGCAACTGCTCGAACGAGTTCGACAAGCGATGAGCAGCGTCGTCCAGGCTTTATGGCCGTCCCTCTCCCTACCCGAGGGCCTTGGAGAGCTTGCGGAGAAGCTTCAGGGAGCGCGGTAGCACTTCCGTTTATGGAAGATATCGGTCTGCCGCCAAGGTGCCAGGGAGGCCTGGGCCATGGTGAAGACGCGTTACAAGAAGGCCGATCCCAACCACATGGCCGAGGTCGGACCTGTGGGGCCTAATGGGAAGGAGATCCCTATGAGTTTAGTGTACGGCCAAGTAGAGTTGGCCGCTAAATATTCCCAACGGGACTATAAATTAGACAGCCTGTTAGACGGGATTGAGGAGGAATACAGTCAGTCGATTTGACAATGTATTTTAAAATGACATGTAAAATGCCTTCTAGCCGGATTGTAGATCGTTTGTCTTTGCCGACCTTTTCGCTTCAACCTCGGGACCCTAGAGTCTGGAGTGTATCCAAATACCTTCTCGGTTAAGAAACAACCGGGGCATGCATGGAGACCAGGCATAGGGGTCATTAGTGCTTTATCAGACAAGTGCCCAACTAGTTATGTTATATTACATGGTTAGTAAGAAACATCTTCCAGGGAGAATAGTTCCGTTAAGGGTTCCTTTCCCTGGGAGGCATGCCTTAAAGTGCATGTCCGGACTGCGAAAAGAGCAGGAAAACATCTGGGGGCAGATAAATAAATAGGTAAAAAATCATCTTTCAAGTCACCGGCCGAATATTCCCTTAAGAACGCTAGCTTTCGGCTTCACCCAGTCTGAGGTACACATCCAGCTGATCCGGCAGTAACAATCACAGAGGTGCTCCATTTACCTCCTAGCCAAACAATCGGGAATGTAAGGGTAAGCACAGGAGCCAGGCAACCCAGCTTGGCAAAAACTTAAGTCATATCGATGCATATAATGGTGAATAAAAGGTACATGTGGAAGTTTGACACATGTGTTGGGCATGAAGCCCTTATAAGTAAGCTTCTGGTAAAGAAGCCCCCAGGTATAATGAGTGCAGATAGCACATCAAGTGTGTGCGAACAATGCGCAAGTAGGCCATTAAGGGCTTTTATGAAAAGGTTGAGAGAAAAAAGAGAAATGAAAGACAGCTGAAGTGTAAAAATTTGGACGGGGGGAGGAGACGAACTCTTAGTCCGGCGCTAGGCGTAGAATCTTCGGAGGCGGGCTGCGTTCCATGGGTTCGGCTCGAGTCGGTTGTCCGACGCATTTCGCAGACGGTACGCTCCGCCGGTCAGGATTTGATTGATAATGTAGGGGCCCTCCCATTTGGGCTTGAGCTTGTCCTTTTTCTTGTCCGGCAGGCGTAGAATTAGTTCGCCAATATTGTAAGTATTAGCCCGTACTTCTCTGCTTTGATATCTTCGAGCCTGCTGCTGATAGAATGCGGAACGAGCCTTGGAGACGTCGCGTTCTTCCTCCAATGCGTCCAAGCTGTCCTGCCGATCCAGCTCGGCTTCTCTTTCTTCGTACATGCGCACGCGAGGTGAGTCAGGAATGATGTCGCAGGGCAAAATTGCCTCTGCGCCGTATACCATAAAAAATGGTGTGAATCCGGTAGTACGGTTGGGCATTGTCCGCAGCCCCCAGAGTACGGAGTCGAGCTCCTCTACCCAGTGCGTGTCAGATTTCTTAAGGGACCGCACTAGTCTAGGTTTGATGCCGCTCATTATTAGACCATTTGCTCGTTCCACTTGACCGTTGGTTTGAGGATGATAGACTGAAGCGTAATCGAGCATAATGCCCATATTTTTGCTCCATAATTTAACCTCATCGGCCGTGAAGTTCGTGCCGTTATCGGTATTGATGCTATGGGGGACACCATAACGGTGTACTACCCCGGATATGAAGTCTATCACTGGTCCTGACTCTGCCGTTTTAACTGGCTTGGCCTCTATCCATTTGGTGAATTTGTCCACCATGACCAATAGGTACCTTTGCTTGTGGGTTCCCCCTTTAAGGGGTCCAACCATGTCAAGCCCCCAGACCGCGAACGGCCAGGTAATGGGTATAGTTTTGAGGGCGGTGGGTGGCATATGACTCTGATTAGCAAAGAGCTGACAACCGACGCATCTTTGGACTAAGTCCTGAGCATCTGCCCGGGCCATCGTCCAATAGAATCCTGTACGGAATGCCTTGCCTACCAGGGCCCAGGCTGTGGCGTGGTGTCCGCCTAGTCCGGCATGAATTTCAGCCCGAAGGTTTCGCCCTTCCTCTTCGGAGATACACCTTTGAAGGACTCCGGTTGTGCTTTTCTTGTAAAGTTCCCCCTCGTGGACCTTGTAGGCTTTAGATCGCCGAACTATGCAGCGGGCCTCATTTTGGTGTTCGGGAAGTTCCTGCCTAATTAAGTAGGCTAGGAATGGCTCTGTCCACGGGGCAATTACTGCCATTATTTCATGGGCTGAAGGTGTTATTTCGTCGGATGAGCCGCCGATTATGTCAGATTGTTCTGTGTTGGGTAGTGCGGCTGCTTCCGGGTTGTTATTTCCGGACTCCTCTTCCCATAGTATGGATGGCTTAAAGAGCCGTTCCAGGAAGATGTTTGGAGGGACAGCGTCGCGTTTCGCGCCGATGCATGCCAATACGTCGGCTGCTTGGTTATTATCTCTGGCTACATGGTGGAATTCGAGTCCTTCGAACCGAGCTGACATTTTTAGGACAGCGTTACGATAGGCTGCCATTTTCGGATCCTTGGCGTCAAAGTCTCCATTTACTTGGGATATTGCGAGGTTTGAATCCCCGCGCACCTCTAGGCGTTGAATGCCCATGGAGATTGCCATCCGGAGGCCATGTAGGAGGGCCTCGTATTCGGCTGCGTTGTTGGAGTCCGTGTACATTATCTGGAGTACGTATTGGACTGTATCCCCGGTTGGGGACGTCAATACGACGCCAGCCCCCAGACCGGCCAACATTTTGGAGCCGTCAAAATGCATAATCCAATTGGAGTATGCGCCGTACTCTTTAGGGAGTTCGACTTCAGTCCATTCAGCGACAAAGTCAGCCAAGACTTGCGACTTTATAGCTCGCCGAGGTTTATAAGTTATATGGAATGGTAAGAACTCAGTGGCCCATTTTGCGATTCTGCCCGTCGCGCCGCGGTTGTTTATGATGTCGTTGAGGGGCACTTCGGAGGCCACTGTTATCGAGCACTCTTGAAAGTAGTGTCGGAGCTTCCGGGGTGCCATGAACACCGCATACGCTATCTTTTGATAGTGCGGGTAACGGGACTTGCAGGGAGTTAAGACAGTGGATACGTAGTACACTGGTTTTTGAAGAGGGAATTTGTGCCCTTCTGTTTCTCGTTCGACGACGAGTACCGCGCTTACAACTTGTTGTGTTGCCGCGATGTATAACAACATTGGTTCGCCCAGGTTAGGCGCAGCCAGGACCGGATTTGTTGCCAATATGGCTTTTATTTCTTCGAGTCCGGTAGTGGCAGCATCCGTCCACTCGAAGTGTTCGGTGCGCCTGAGGAGGCGATAGAGGGGCAATGCCTTTTCTCCCAAATGGGAGATAAAGCGGCTTAGAGCCGCCACGCATCCAGTCAATTTTTGTATTTGTTTGAGGTCTTTTGGAATATACAGCTATGACAGAGCTCGGATCTTGGCTGGGTTTGCTTCAATTCCTCTACCGGATACAATGAAGCCCAGGAGCTTTCCGGCTGGCACGCCGAAAACACATTTTTCCGGATTCAGCTAAATGTCATATGCTCTGAGGTTGTCGAATGTGAGCCTCAAATCGTCTACTAGAGTCTCAACGTGTTTGGTTTTGACGACTACGTCGTCTATGTATGCCTCTACTGTTTTGCCGATCTGGGTAGCCAGACATGTCTGAATCATGCGCTGATATGTTGCGCCGGCGTTTTTGAGTCCGAAGGGCATCGTGTTGAAGCAGAATGGTCCATATGGAGTAATGAATGCCGTTGCGGCTTGGTCCGCTTCCGCCATCTTGATTTGATGGTAGCCGGAGTATGCGTCAAGGAAGCACAATGAATCGTGCCCTGCAGTAGCATCGATTATTTGGTCGATGCAGGGGAGGGGGAAGGGGTCCTTTGGGCAGGCCTTGTTGAGGTCTTTAAAATCGACACATAGGCGCCAGGATTTTTCTTTCTTTGGTACCATTACCAGGTTTGCTAGCCAGTCCGGATGTTTGATGTCTCTGATGAATCCGGCTTCCAGTAGTTTGGCTAGCTCTTCTCCCATTGCCTGTCTTTTGGGTTCGGAAAATCGTCTAAGAGCCTGTTTGACTGGCTTGAATCCTTTTAGGATGTTTAGGCTGTGTTCTGCCAATCTGCGTGGGATTCCTGGCATATCTGAAGGGTGCCAGGCAAAGATGTCCCAATTTTCCCGAAGGAATTCTCGCAGTGCGGCATCTACATCAGGGTTCAACTGTGCCCCGATGGAGGCCGTCTTTGCTGGGTCCGTTGGATGGACCTGGAATTTGACTATTTCCTCCGCTAGTTTAAAGGAGGTGGACTTGGATCTCTTATCGAGTATCACATCGTCCCTATTAACCGTAGAGCGCAGCGCAGTGAGTTCTTCTGCCGCTAGGGCTTCGGATAGTGCCTCTAGGGCTAATGCGTCTGTCTTGTTTTTGGCGCGGAGTGCTATGTCCGGATCACTAGCGAGAGTGATTATTCCGCCGGGCCCAGGCATCTTAAGCTTCATGTACCCGTAATGGGGTATGGCTTGAAAAATTGTGAATGCCTCTCGTCCTAATATAACGTGATATCCGCTGCTGAACGGGGCCACTTGGAACGTGACCTCTTCGGACCTGTAATTGTCCGGCGAGCCGAACACCACATCAAGTGTGATTTTTCCTGTGCAGCGCACTTCTCGGCTAGGGATTATTCCTCTAAAGGTTGTGCTGCTTCGCTCAATGCGGCTCCAGTCTATTTCCATTTTTTGAAGAGTTTCCTCGTAGATGAGGTTTAGTTCGCTGCCGCCATCCATGAGTACCTTGGTAAGACGGAAGCCATCCACTATTGGACTGAGGACCAATGCGGCTGGTGCTCGGGCTGTTTGGAATTTAGGTTCGTCGTTGGCGTTGAAGGTGATGGCCGTGTCGCTCCATGGATTTGTTGTTGCTACTTGGTAGACTTCGGCGAGGCTGCGGATTGTTCGTTTTCGCACATTATTTGATGCGAAAGTCTCGAAGACTGTTGACACGGTACTGGTACTGTTGGAGTGGTTTGCCGGAGCTAGAAGCTCCTCGCCACTTTTGGCCACCTGCCGCAATATCCGACATGCTCGAAGGCTATGTGTTGGGGTGGCGCCTTCTGTACTGTGAATTTTACAGGGTCCGCTGAGCCATCCCTCCAGTACGGTTCCTTGCCCTTTATAGGGTTTTTGCTTTTTGGCTTTTGTACCTGGTGCCTGATTGTGCTGCACCCTTTTGTTACGGACTAGTGTTGTACTCGGGGCCGGATTGTCCCAAAACTTAGTTTCGGTTTTCCGGGAACTCTCCATCGCACAGTACTTTCGTACTATGGACGCCAGGTTGGCGAAGCGTGTAATTTCACGGCGACTAACGGCGTTCAAGATTCCCTCGTCCGTGCAATTATTGCAGAAAATTGAAATTGCGTTTTCCTCTCGGCAGTCCTTTATCCTGTCCATAACCAGGAGGAATCTGGCCCAGTAATGATGTACTGTTTCAGCGGTCTCTTGCCGGATTTGAGATAGATCACATATGTCTGGGTGGGTGGGTGGAATTAAGTCCGGAATCCTACCCATCTCGAGGCTCGAGGGCCGAGAATTTCCGAATTTGGAAGCTTGGATCGTTGTACGTTGTCCAACGAGTCCGGTCCGATGCCTAACTTTAGGTTTAGTGCTTGATCGAAGTCCGTCCCCCCGCGGGAATCTGGCATGGAGGGTTCGGAAGCCCGGACATGACTAGTTTTCAATATAGGAGAAGAGTCGCCGCGTCGTTCCTCTACCACCGCAACGTGGTGGGTAACCTGGGGAGAGTTAATCTCTCTCAGATCGGTTTTAAGCCCAATCTGATTGTAGTCTGTAGCGACACCCAGGGCGGCGATGCGATCTAAGAGTTCATTTACGGACGAGAGCTCTGTTGGATCCAGCTGTTCGGCGAATTCCAAGTTGACGTGAAGATTGCTTTGGATGACCCAAGAGGTCATCGTCGAAGCGGTGGCCGAACAGGCGGTCATGAGAAAACCACCCAGCCGGATAGTTTGGCTGGCGACCAAGGCTCCTTTGGCGAAGATACCGTCTTTGAAGACGGGAAGAGGCATCCTTCCTATCGGTGACGGCACAGAGGAACTCTCAATGAAAGCACCAATGTCGGTGTCAAAACCGGCAGATCTCAGGTAGGGGGTCCCGAACTGTGCGTCTAGGCGGATGGTAACAGGAGACGAGGGACACGATGTTTTTACCCAGGTTTGGGCCCTCTCGATGGAGGTAAAACCCTACTCCTGCTTGATTGATATTGATGATATGGGTAGTACAAGAGTGGATCTACCACGAGATCAAGGAGGCTAAACCCTAGAAGCTAGCCTATGGTATGATTGTTGTCATGGTTGTGTCCTACGGACTAAAACCCTCCGGTTTATATAGACACCGGAGAGGGCTAGGGTTACACAGAGTCGGTTACAATGGTAGGAGATCTGCATATCCGTATTGCCAAGCTTGCCTTCCCCGCCAAGGAAAGTCCCATCCGGACACGGGACGAAGTCTTCAATCTTGTATCTTCATAGTCTTGGAGTCCGGCTGACGATGATAGTCCGGCTATCCGGACACCCCCTAGTCCAGGACTCCCTCAGCCGGCCATAATGTGGTAGAACTGACTAAGTGAGTTCCTTTATTAAAAGGTTACTCAAACATTGATGTTTGTTCATGTACGTTCATCAAGAAATCAAATGAGGGATTTTGTACAATTTCTGTGTATGTTGATGATCTAATATCATTGGAGCTACACAAGATATACATGATACAATCATATCATCTTAAGACGGAGTGTAAGATGTAAGATTTGGTTGAGACCAAACTTTACTTGAGTTTGGAACTTGAGCGTATTCCTTCAAGAATACTTGTTCATCAGTCTATATTTAATTATTTATCCAAAAGATTGTTGAAAGTTCAACATGGATAAGTCATATCCATTAAAGAACTACGGTTTTGAGATCTCTAGATTACTAGAGATAAGGACCCATTAAGGCCTAATGGCAATGATGAAGTGATATTTGGACTTAAGTTTCCATATCGTGGTGCAATGAGAGAACGGGTGTATCTAGCAAACTGCACCAGTCTAGGTATTTCATTAGCAGTAAATTTATTGGCTAGCTACAATGCATCACTGAAGGCGCTAGGTTGGTGTTGGGAATATAACTACTGAGTGTAAACTGCCCAGGAGGGGCCGGTTTACGCTCATCCATATTGAAGCCCAAGAAGACAAGGAGTATGGCGCTCTATCATTGAAGCTTAGCGGCCCAGAGCCCAAAGGCGATTTAGAGCCCATAAGTGTAAACCGGCATGAGATGTGTAAACTTGTGTTGTAAGTTAGGAAAGGTAGAAACCAAGCTAGACACTTGTATGAGCCGGCCTCGGTGTTCTGTAAACCGCCGGGCGTCAACCTGTGTATATAAAGGGACGACCCGGCGGCGGTTCAGGAACAAGAAACAACAGCTCGAGAGATAGGTAATGCGGATTCGCTCCCTGCTCATCGAGATCAATCAATCCCACAACAACTGGATCGTAGGCTTTTACCTTCACCGCAAGAGGCCGAACCAGTATAAACTTCCCGTGTCCTTTGTTCCAGTTTAACCCCTTCAAGCTAATCTCGTTGCGATGGCTCCACGACTAAGTCCTTTCACTAGGACATCTGACGTGTTAATTCCACGACAGTTGGTGCCCACCGTGGGGCTATTGCATGATGATTTCGAGTTCTTAAAGGGAAACTTTGAAGGACTCAAGGGATACGCGGTTGGCCGGATGACCAAGAGTCGTCGCGGCAAGCTCTACATCGAGGGCGCAGGATGGGGCCCCGAGGTCGGCTCAATTGAGTACGGGTACCAGGTCCCCTTTGGTGGAATTCATGTTTTCATCGGCAAGATCGGTGAACCGGGACCTGAGCCGGATATCTCCACCGACCTCGTCGAGACGGCTCAGCGTGCAAGTCCTGCCCGGGTTCAGCCTGCCAGGAAGCGTGCGTTCGTAGGATTCATCCATGGTGCAGGATCTGAACCGGTGTCCGACGGTGTGACAGCCATCTACTCAGATGGCGAGTCATCCACTGGCGAAACCGAGTCGCTGTACCAATTGCAAGATGGCCGAATTGGGGGCTATTCCGATGGCGATAGTATTCTGGACCCCTTTGAACCGCCGAACCGGGTTGCAATCTTCATGGCCGGTACACAACCCACATTGCAATCTTCATCTACAGGAGGCCCTGCGCGCCAGCCGGTTCAAGTTATTTCCGGTTTGTTGGATGCTTGGACGGCACTGTTGACCGCGACGGTTACCCCGGATACTCAGGATTAGCATAACGCGGAGGTGACAAAGCGGAGGGATCAGATAACTCAGGCCAAGGAGGACTTGGTGGCTGAGGAAGCCAGGATGACTGAAGAACGGGTCACTTTAGACGCCCAGTCACAACAGATCCAGGCGCAGAATTACCGGCTTATGTTGGATCAGAACGCATCAAATGAAGTGCTGAGGAGGAGGCACCGGTCTCGTTTGCCGCCGGTTTACGAAGGAATGAACCTGTTCAACACACCAGGAGCTAGACCAAGCGATCCGGCAGCGGTAAACCAGACCGAGGCACCTGGGACAGGGGTGCCGAGTCAGCCACGGGTGATGGACCCGCCTCGACGGACGGATAACCCGCCACAATACGTACCAACGACGCCGGGTCACTTCTCTAGGCCTTTGGATAACATGATTACTGCAGCATCTTGTTTGGCAGCTATTCCCATGGAGGGCGAATCACTGGCGGCGGTTGAAACGCGACGGGCCAGGGATCTTCTTCAAACCGCCATGGTGAAACAGCAGGATTATTCATATAGTCGGGACCCCCTACCCGAGATCCGCCAGTTTTGACACCGACATTGGTGCTTTCATTCAGAGTTCCTCTGTATCGTCGCTGCAAGGCTTGATGGCTCCTTCAATCATCAACAACAACGCGGTCCAGGGTGAGAGTTTTCTCCCCGGACAGATGTTTGTGTTTGGTGGCTTCGCACTGCGGGACAATTCGCTTGGCCATCTGGAGCAGATCGACAACTATGCCCCTGGCCATCAGGTCAAGTTTGGGAACTTGAGCTACATGGCGGATATCCGCGGAGACTTGATCTTCAACGGATTCGTGCCCGCGCCAGGAGCGCTGAACAGTCACGACGAACATGGCTTAGACCTGTTGTCGGACAACACTTGGGATATCGCACCTGCAGGAGCCCCGGACCTAAATTCAGGGCAGATTGCGTTGTCCGAGGATGGGTGGATGGACCCCGCCCCGCAGGCCGCACACTCATCGGCGGTAGAGCCGAACACAGAATTCATCCCCAAGGAAGCCTATGTCTTCGGACCCCCGGACTTGTGTCCGGTTGTAGGTCCCAGACCGCGCGCCCCCGAGCCCGCCGATTCTGGCTGGGCTCCAGTAATGGAATTTGCCGCTGCGGATATCTTCCAGCACTCGCCCCTTGGCGACATGTTGAACTCATTAAAGTCTCTCTCCTTGTCAGGAGACTCTGGGCCGAACTATGTCCGGCTCAAGGGGGAAGAAGGCGACGAAGAAATTCAAAGCCCACCCACCACCCACTTCATAGCCACTGTCGATGACGTAACAGACATGCTTGACTTCGACTCTGATGACACCGACGGTATGGACGTCGGCGCAGGAGACGATTCAGAACCACCACCCACGGGGCACTGGACTGCCACCTCATCATATGATATATACATGGTGGATACGCCTAAGGAGGACGATGGCGACAGAATGGAGAATAAAACCCCCGGACAAAAGCCAAAACAACGGCGCAGACGCCGCTCTAAGTCCAGTCACAGTAAAAATAGTGATAATAGCGCTAGAAAGATTGACACCCCCGTCAACTCCGAAGGCAACAATGACCATATGGACCCAGCGATGGAGCAGGATGAGCCAGGTCACGTCGAACACAGCCCGGAGCAGACGACCGATCACAGTAATCCCGAGGGATGAACTCATCAAACTGCCCCGGGACAGGAGCACAGTCCGGACGACGACCCATTCATCATCCCGAAAACACGCTTGGAACGAGATAACCTCCACAGAAGGCTTATGGCCCCCGCGAGAAGTCTAAAGAAGCAAAAGAAAAAGCTTAAAGCCACACAGGACACACTCAATCATAGATGGAATAAAGTACTAGACACTAAAGAAAAGTACGACGACGATCGCCAGACAAAGAGCTATCCAAAGCGCAAGCTGCTACTAGAATTCGACGACGAGGCCGTTCCACCGAAGAACAACACGGCCAGTAGGCCGAACCAATCACTTCATAACCACAATAGAGCAGCTACTGACGCCGCACACGATTTACGTGAGCTCCTGGACAAAAGGCCGGCGCGACCAGGTCCATCTATGGATCTAGAGGACATGCCCCGGCGCAGCACAATGGTCACCAAAACGATCAGACCGATCGGATACCAGTTCGGAATCAGCACCAGACACAACAACAGCCGATGGCATACCACAACACGTCCAGATACGGAGGGGCTGCTCACCCTCTGTGCTTCGCCGAAGAGGTACTGGACCACGAATTTCCACAGGGTTTTAAACATGTGAACATAGAGGCATATGACGGAACGATAGACCCTGGGGTCTAGATTGAGGATTTTATCTTGCATATCCACATGGCTTGTGGGGATGACCTCCACGACATCAAATATCTTCCCCTCAAATTGAAGGGACCAGCTCGGCACTGGTTGAAAAGCCTCCCCGAAAAATCAATCAGAAGTTGGGAGGAACTCAAGGATGCTTTCAGGGCCAATTTTCAAGGGACATATGTCCGACCTCCGAACGCGGACGATTTAAGTCACATAATTCAACAGCCCGGAGAGTCCGCTAGCAAGCTTTGGAACAGATTCCTCACTAAGAAGAATCAAATTGTCGACTGTCCGGATGCCGAATCCCTAGCGGCCTTCAAGCACAGTATCCGGGACAAGTTGCTCGCCAGACACCTCGGCCAAGAAAAGCCAAGGACAATGGCATCCCTAACAAGCCTTATGACCCTCTTTTGCGCGGGTGAAGACAGCTGGTTGGCCCGTAGAGGCACCAGCGACCCAAGCACTTCCGAAATCAAGGATGGCAACGGGAAGCCACGGCGCAATAAAAACGAACATCAAAACAAGGAAGAAAGTCCGGACAACACAACGGTCAACGCCGGATTCAGGGGCTCTCGGCCCGGTCAACAAAAGAAGCCACTTAAAGGCAGCAAAGAAGGACCGTCCGGCCTGAACAAAGTCCTGGACAGACTGTGCCAAATCCATGGCACTCCCGAAAAACCTGCGAACCACACTCACAGGGAGTGCTGGGTCTTTAAGCAGGCCGGCAAATTAAATGCCGAACACAAGGGAAGGGAAACACCAAGTGAAGACGAGGATGAGCCTCACCAGCCGAACACTTGGGGACAGAAAAAAATTCCCACCAGAGGTAAAAATAGTAAACATGATCCATGCGACTCACATACCCACGAGAAGGCGCGAACGCGTGCTCAGAGACGCATATGCTATAGAGCCCGTCGCACCCAAACTTAACCACTACTGGTCGGCCCGCCCGATCACCTTTGATCACAGGGACTACCCGACTAGTATTCGGCACGGAGGATCAGCTGCCTTGGTGCTCAACCCAATAATCAACGGATACCATCTCACTCACGTCCTCATGGACGGCGGCAGTAGTCTTAATCTAATATACCAGGACACTATCCACAGGATGGGGATAGACCCATCCAGAATCAGCCAAAGTAACACCACTTTTGAAGGGGTGATACCAGGCATTGAAGCCCATTGCAGGGGCTCCCTCGTACTAGAGGTAACATTCGGTTCTCCAGGACACTCCAGAAGCGAAAAACTACTCTTCACCATTGCCCCCCTCCAAAGCGGTTATCATGTATTGCTTGGGAGAACGGCCTTCGCCTGCTTCAATGCAGTATCGCACTACGCCTACCTTAAACTCAAGATGCCCGGTCCACGTGGCGTCATCACCGTCAACGGAAATACAGAGCATTCCTTATGCGCAGAAGAGTATGAGATGGCTCTAGCAGCCGGACTCTAAGCGACCTCCAATACCAGAAAGCATGATTGGTCGTTAAGACCACGAACACGGTTAGATGAGTCCGGCAGCCCAGATAAACCTGATCTGGGCGCCACACATGTAATCCCATAGAGGACACCAGGGGCTATAGATAGTTAATAAAGCCCAATTCTTGGCCTGACCTTATTAACATGCCAATGTCTTACACTTTTACTATCCATTAGTGATAGCCAACTTTTCGCACGCTTGCGTCATACTCCTCTACATGAGTTTTTCTTTTTACAGACACCATTCATGCGACACCCTCCCAGGATACGGCACAACGGGGACAAAGGCGCAGACGTGCAGCAGGGCCCTGCTCAAAGGTTCTCTTTAGATTAAGCCCCTGTGTAAACCTTCTTTATTGTCTCTTGTTGCTTACACATCCCATGGGTACTACACCCACAGAGGATACTGCCGTTATTGGCATTTCGCCACGACAGACTAATGCACGTACCTGGAAATACAGGGTTAATAACAAAGGGCGTTACTCAGCCCAGTATATGTTGTAAAGTCCGAATACCTTCGGGAGTGTTCGGCGTCGCGAGTTTGGCCTTATATGCATTAGCTCCGAATCATGTCTTTGGTCAAATGTTGGGTTTTCCCGGCTCCTGGGTTTGCCGCCTTACGTTCTGTTCTTATCGGCTAAGGCGGCCAAAGGAGAACTACTGCTATTGTGCCCTGGTTATTCCGGATTAGCACCTCAGTAGAGAAAGCCGAAAATTGACTGTCATGATATAGCGAGAGACTGTTCAACCACTCGAAGACTTATCGAAACCTTTAGGGTTCCTCCGCATTAACGAAGGACCGTTTACCGGTCATGTACACACGCGCCCGGATTCGGATGCGCGCAAAGGTACAAGGGGCTACATAGTAGCCCCACCATCAAACTCCTATGGCTAAGTGAAAGTGTTAAAGCTATATAGTCCGGTTGCCTAGTTCGACGTGGACCAAGACGTTGGATCAAGTGTGATTACACATATTTTCGCGAACACCCCCGCATTATATGCGTGGGGGCTGAAGTAAACGACTGCTAACTTTCATAATTGCATATATATATATATATATATATATATATATACGAAAAGTATAAACATAGCCTCCATAATTAAAATAACATTGTTTTTACAATGACACGATTTGTTACTCGAACATGACATTCTTCGAGCATTGAGCCTCTATTAAGCGAGCACCCTCTGCTACCTGCTCCAAGATGTGCTCGGCCGGATCCTGACCTCCCGCCGGACTTTGGGTCGCTATGATGGTGGCCTCCATATCTGTCCAATATGCTTTAACGCGGGCAAGAGCCATCCATGCACCCTCTATGCATGCCGACCTCTTCATGGCATCGATCCGCGATACGGCACCAAGGAATTGTTGCACTAAACCAAAATAACTGTCCGGCTTAGGCCCCTTCGGCCATAGATGGTCTATTACAGACCGCATCGCAAGACCGGACAGACTATGGAGCTCGGCCACAGAAGCCATCCTCTCACTCAACGGCAAGGTGCGTGTTGGAGCGCTGAATTGCGACCAGAATAGCTTCTCTACTTCATTATCTTTTTGATCCTCGAAAAACTTGGCCGCATCAGCCGTACTCTTCGCCAAATCCGCATAAGCGTCTGCAGGACTCTAGCGTCAATCCAGAGGAGCGTACTTCGGATCTAAAAACTTCATCCATAACAAATAAGGGTTTCCAGTCGCGATTTCTTCGACCTGTCGAAGCTCCTCCCGCGCATCCCTAATTTCGGACCGCGTCTCCTTGGCCGCATCAAGTGCGTTCTTCAGGTCAGCCGAATTAGCCTTATTATCTTTTTCAAGGAGTTCATACCGGTCGGCGGCATTCTTTAGCTCCATAGTCATCTCGGCTATTTTGTCTTTGCTTCGGCGACGAGCAGCCTGTTCGGCTCTCCACTCTTCGGTCGCCTTTAGGGCAGCTGCATTGCTAGCCCGGGCTTGTTCCTTGGCCAGGGCAAGTTTCGCCCTCAGGGCTTCCATGGTAGCAGCTCCGTCTACAGTCCAAGCATATCACATTAACATTATGCTCCTCTTGGTTTTTCCTATAAAAAATAAGGAAAGCAGAGAACATACCTTGTGACTCGTTAAGCCGCTCGTTCACAAGTGTGATATCAGCATCAATAACTCCAATCTATCATCTCAGTTCGGCGACTTCAATGGACCGGTCGGCTGCCGGACCCTTAGTCACCTGTGCATAAAACACAGTATGATCATTATGTGATCCTCCGTCTGCCGCCTCGGGCTGGCAACCAGAGTCTCAGGGGCTACTATCTATATGGAGCACACCTAGCGCGTGCACCACAAATCAAGAATTATGTATTTCGTTTCATACCTCAAAGCCTCTGAGCAGGCTCGCAGAAGCTTCATTCAACCCGCTTGTGGCGGATGAAATCTTCTTAAGCACCATGCTCATTAATGAACGGTGATCCTTCGAGAGAGCAGCTCACTCCAGAAGGCCCGACAGCGTATCCGGCCGGTCTCCAAACTATGCCGGACCTTCTTTATCACCCCCCGTAGGAGCCGAACGCCCCGGGCTTAGGGTGGCCGAAGTACTAGCTTCTGGCCTCGGCAAAGCTGGACTCCTCCGTGACGACACCTCGGGGTCGCCCGCCCCATGAGGTGGAGAGGTTGGTGGGGTTTTACTCTCCATCATCTCCGGAAGGAGATCCCCCGAAGACGAACTCTGTCGAGAAGAGCTGCTAGCCGGACTGCAAAATGGATCCTGGTTACTGTTCTTGGAGGAGGAAGCACTAGCTTTGTATTTATGATTAACTTACAGCTTGGTTGCGGGCTGGCCCATTTGCGGGCGTGGCGCGGTGAAGACACCCTTCGGGGCAGGGCCCCCTGGTGAAGTTTTCTTCCCTTGTCGGGGCGCCTCCGTCTCCAATCTTCGGAGGCGGCCCTCTTCTTCCCGCGAGGAGAGGAGACCTTAGATTCCCCTCCCCGACTATCCTCCTTTGGGGAGGTAGCAATTCCCCCGGTTTGGATGTGCAATGTGTGAAGTTCGGCTTCTCTATTCTTCCCTTCGCCTTTCCTCGAGGGCACCTTACTTAGAAAACGACCAAGCATCTTGGCTATGGTGGGACTAGGCGAGCCTTCGGGAAGTGGCGCCGGACACCTGATTCTCTCCGCTTTGCTGAGCCATTCCTGGCCACGGAAGATTTTTAGAACAATGATTATGATAATTATAAACAAAGTGTTCGGTTTCTGGGTTACTTACTTGGGTATTTGGGCGATTGCAGCTCAGGCCTGCATCCTCGGTGGTGTTTGGACACTCTACTTGTGGTCCGAAGAATAACTTACACATCCCTTCGAGCGTCAGGCCGAAGAAGTGCAGAATAGTCCGCAGACCTTCCGGATTGAACTCCCACATCCGGAGAGGCCGGCGTTTGCACGGCAACATCTGTCGGACTAGCATTACCTGAATTATGCTGACAAGGCTAATGTCCCCCTCAAGAAGCTCCTGGATGCGGCTCTGCAATGTTGGTACAACAGTAGCAGACCCCCCATCCCGTCCTGCATTGGCCCATGACGCCAGTTGAGGCAGAGGGCCCGAGCGAAAGTCGAGGGCAGCCACCCACTTTGTGCCTCTAGGAGCCGTGACGTAAAACCACCTCCACTGCCATAGATTGGACACCTATGGGAAGGAGCCCTCTGGCCATGGGGCGTCAGCGTTCCTGCTTATTACAGCACCTCCGCACTCCGCGTGTCGCCCCTCAATCATCTTCGGCTTCACATTGAAGGCCTTGAGCCATAAGCCGAAGTGCGGGGTGACGTGGAGAAAGGCCTCACACACAATGATGAATGACGAGATATGAAGGATGGCGTCCGGTGCTAGATCATGAAAATCTAGCCCATAATAGAACATGAGCCCTCTCATAAAGGGATCGAGGGTGAATCCTAAGCCGCGGAGAAAGTGAGAAACAAATACGACGCTCTCGTTGGGCTCGGGAGTGGGGATGACCTTCCCTGGAGCAGGAAGCCTGTGCTTGATGTCGGTGGTCAGATATCCGACCTCCCTAAGCTTCGCAATGTCCTCTTCTGTGACCGAGGAGGCCACCCACCGGCCTTGAAGGTTGGATCTGGACATGATTAAGGATCCAAAGCGCTTGGGCTTGGGCTTCGGGTGTTAGAACTCGAGATGCGAAAAGGCGCGAGAGTGGTGGAAAAGAGGGATAGGCCTCGGCCCCTTTATAAAGGGAGTGAATATCAAGCATCCTCAGCGTAACCGCTTGGGACTTGCCTAAAAACACGGAGTCATACCAACATGCATCATGGGGTTGCACGCGCCTGTATTGCTGGAAGATCCCGCGATAACGGGAGCACGATCTCTCCTCTGGGAAGGTGTGCCAATAAAACCGCCTCACAACGCATATCGAGGCAGGCCAAAAAAACCAGTTCATGTTCGGCCGGGCCACGATGCAGGAGCACGCCGTACAAAAGTTGTCTGCAGAAGTGCTAAGCTCTCTACGGTGATGTGCGGAAATTATCTCGCAAAGCCAGACACAATCCTCAATCTACTTTGGAGTGTTCGGAGATGGAACCCACCTTGCAATGCCAAAGACAAAACTGCGCGCCGGACTCATCATCATTAAAGCCTGGTTCAGGGGCTACTGAGGGAGTCCTGGATTAGGGGGTATCCGGACAGCCGGACTATATACTTTGGCCGGACTGATGGACCATCAAGATACAAGACTCGAGACTTTGTTCCGTGTCCGGATGGGACTCTCCTTTGCGTGGAAGACAAGCTTGGCGATCTGGATATTAGATTTCCTTCTTTGTAACCGACTCTGTGTAAACCCTAGCTCCCTCCGTTGTCTATATAAACAGGAGGGTTTGGTCCGTATAGGGACGATCATAACATTCATAATCATCATATGCTAGCTTCTAGGGTTTAGCCTCTACGATCTCGTGGTAGATCAACTCTTGTAATACTCATATCATCAAGATCAATCAAGCAGGAAGTAGGGTTTTACCTCCATCGAGAGGGCCCGAACCTGGGCAAAACATTGTGTCCCTTGCCTCCTGTTACCATTAGCCTTAGACGCATAGATCGGGACCCCCTACCCGAGATCTGCCGGTTTTGACACCGACACTTGGGGAGTGCCGTGCCTCACCCCGGCTATGCGTAATGTGCAGCTGCCCACGGATTTCAAGGGTCCGTGTAAGGTACCTAATTATACCGCCGATCAACCCCCCGAGGCGTGGGTTGAAAGTTATGAGATGGCAATGGAGATGCTAGATGTGGACGAAGCTGCGTGCGCTAAATACTTCACCATGATGTTAGATGGAACGGCTCGCACCTGGCTAAAGAGTCCGCCCGTTAACTCGATCAGCTCATGGGACGAGTTGAAGGCCCGGTTTATAGCAAACATCAAGGATATGTGCAAACAACCCATGCCCATTGTGGATCTGGCTGCTTGTGTCCAAGGAGAGAACGAATCAACAACTCATTGGGTGCGCTGGGTTTCGTAAATCCTGCATTCATCGGACCGCATCAATGCTGATTCGGCGATTATAATGTTGGAGGGCAATTGCCGATTTAAGTCGCTGAAAATGAAGTTGGGATGGCTCAAGCGCCACTGCAATGATATGGGAACGCTCATGATAGCTCTGGTTAAGTATGCCGATTCTGATAATACCAAGGATCCTGAGTCTGATGAAGAGAAGCCGGAGAAGGGAAAAAAGAATGCTAGCACAAAAGGACAGCATAACCAGGCTGGCCATGGGAATAACAGTAAGCGCAAGGCAGACAACAATCCTGATTTTGTGGCTAACACCAATGTTCATGATAATAATCAGCGCCGTAAGGGTAAATCGCCCCCGCGGGGCGGAGGATCAGGGATGAATCTGGAGTTTCTGTTGAACCAGCCTTTCCCAAAGCACAGGAAGCAAGAAAAACCGGCTACGCATTTATGGAAAGATTGCTTCATTATGCGAGAGTTCAAAAATTCAGACCTCTTCCGATATGATCATGGACCGTCCGGCGGATCAGGACCGGGTTTCATGGACCAGGTTATGGTGGAGGTAATTCCGGTTCAGGTTTTCAGGGTAACCAAGGTGGACAGGGCAATCAAGGCCATCAGGGCAACCAAGGTGGTTATAATCAACAGGAGAATAAGCAACAACAACAGTCAGGTTATCAGAGCAACCCGAAGAAGTTAAATGTTGGACAGAATCATGTTTTCACTACTAGTCTGTGCAAGCGCGATCAGAAGCTCCACAAAAGGGCAGTAAACTCTATTGAACCGGCGGTGCCCCATTATCCGCGCTGGTCTGAATAGCCTATTGTGTGGAGTCGGGAGGATCATCCGCACCGGGTTGATAATCCTGGCCATCTAGCATTGGTGATTGCACTGCAGGTTGGAGGTTATAAGTTCACCAAAGTGCTCATGGATGGAGGAAGCAATATCAACATCTTGTATTATGAAACCTTCCGACGTATGGGGTTAACAGATAAGAATCTTAAACCGTCAAACACCATTTTTCACGGTGTGGTACCTGGTAAATCGTCTTACCCGGTCGGTAAGATAGCTCTGGAGGTGGTTTTTGGAGAGGATCATGATTCAAGGTCCGAGATACTGACCTTTGAAGTAGAAAAAATCAGAAGTCCGTACCATGCCCTATTTGGACGGCCGATTTATGCTAAATTCATGGCAAGGCCGTGTTATGTTTATCTGCAGCTCAAGATGCCGGGTCTAAGGGGACCATCACGTTTCATGGTAGCCGCAAGATTGCTCTGGAGTGTGAGGAAGGTGATGCGGCTTATGCTGAGTTGGTTTGCGTGACGGAGGAGTTGAAGTTCTATAAGGACAATGTTGATCTGATAGATATGACTTCTCTGAAGAAGCCTACTATAGAGCATGATCCAGCTTTGAAGTTTAAATCGGCTGATGAGACTAAGTTGGTTGATTTTGTCCCTGGTGATTCATCCAAGCAGTTCAGCATCAGTGTCAACTTGGATCCGAAATAGGAAAGCGCGCTCATCGAGTTCATCCGTGAGAACCAGGACATCTTTGCATGGAAACCTTTTGACATTCCAGGTGTACCGAGGGAACTCGCTGAGCACACCCTTAATATTGATCCAAAGTTCAAACCGGTCAAACAGTTTCTTTGCCGCTTCAATGGAGAGAGACGCAAGGCCATTGGTGAAGAGGTAGCCCGGCTATTGGCGGCAGGGTTTATTGTGGAGGTGTTTCATCCTGAGTGGTTGTCTAATCCGGTGCTGGTACTTAAGAAAAATGGCACTTGGCATATGTGTGTGGATTACACAGATTTGAACAAAGCTTGCCCAGCTGATCCCTTTGCCCTCCCTCGTATTGATCGAATCATTGATGCTACGGCAGGTTGTGAGCGTTTGAGTTTCCTGGATGCTTATTCGGGCTACCATCAGATCAAAATGGCAGTTAAGGATCAAGAGAAGACAGCTTTTATAACTCCTTTTGGAGCCTTCTGTTATGTATCTATGCCTTTTGGGCTCAAGAGTGCTCAGGCGACTTATCAGCGGTGTGTGCAGAGTTGCCTCCATAATCAGATTGGGCGTAATGTTCATGCTTATGTGGATGATATCATGGTGAAATCTAGGAAAGCAGAGACACTGATACCTGATTTGCAGGAAACTTTTGATAATCTAAGGGTTTATAAGATGATGCTTAATCCGGCTAAGTGCGTTTTCGGTGTACCGGCTGACAAGCTCTTGGGTTTTCTAGTGTCCAACAAGGGCATTGAGGCTAATCCGGAAAAGATCAAGGCTATCACATCCCTGGCTAAACCGGCGTGTATCAATGATGTTCGAAGACTGGCAGGTCAGATTGCAGTACTGAACCGGTTTATCAGCCGGTTGGGAGAGAAGGCGATCCCGCTTTACTAGATGATGAAGAAAACAGACAACTTTGTTTGGAGTGATGCTGCTGATGCGGCGTTTGAGGATTTGAAGAAGAGTTGCCCGAGCCGCCCGTCCTTGCTGCCCCCATTGATAAGGAACCATTGCTGCTTTATGTGGCTGCTAATGCCTGAGCTGTCAGCGTAGCTATTGTGGTGGAGTGCAAGGAGGCTGGTAAGGAATATCCAGTTCAATGGCCGGTTTACTATATCAGTGAGGTGCTTATCCAGTCCAAATAGAGGTAACCCCATTGGAAGAAACTAGTGTATGGAGTGTTTATGGCGAGCCGGAAGCTCAAGCAATATTTTCAAGGCCATCCCATCACTGTGGTCAGTTCTGCTCCATTGGGAGACATCATTCAAAACAAGGAGGCAACTGACCGGGTTGCTAAGTGGGCTATTGAGCTTGGGCCTCACGGCTTGAAACACATGCCTCGCACTGCTATCAAATCCCAAGCGCTCATAGACTTCATCAACGACTGGACAGAGTTGCAGGCACCGGAGGATAAACCGGATAATACATATTGGACTATCCACTTTGATGGATCCAGGCAGTTGGAGGGCTCGGGGGCTGGAGTTGTTCTTACTTCCCCTCAAGGTGACAAATTTTGTTATGTTCTCCGCTTAATGTTTCCCTGTACTAACAATGTAGCTGAGTATGAGGCTTTACTCCATGGGACTACGGATGGCTAATGAGATGAACTTAATCCGGGTACGTTGCTTTGGGGACTCCGATTTAGTAGCTCAGCAAGTATTCGGTACATGGGATTCCAAGGATCCACTGATGGTGGCTTATCGACGGGAGGTGGATATCATTACTGGTTACTTCAAAGGTTATCAAGTTGAGCACATTGATCGGCACAAAAATGAAGCGGCAGATGCTTTAAGCCGGCTTGGGTCCCAGCATAAACCGGTGCCGCCTAATGTTTTTCTGGATGTTCTGCATAATCCGTCGGTCAAGGTACCAACGGAGGACGATCTGGTGATTCCTGACCCGGAGGCTCAACTAGTAGCGGTTCTTCACGCTATCCCTGATTGGACAATTCCGTACCTAGCGTACATGAACCGGGGCGAGTTACCACATGACGAAGTTTTGGCCAAACAGATAATCCGGCGGTCTAAGTCCATGGCTATTGTTAATGGCGAGTTACACCACTGCAGTGTCTCAGGGGTGTTTCAGTGTTGTGTTTCTTCTGAAGAAGTCTGTGAGATCTTGTGTGAAATCCACGAAGGAGATTGTGGTCATCATGCCGGTTCAAAATCCTTGGTGACTAAAGTTTTCTGGCATGGTTTTACTGGTTAACAGCTCATGCTGATGCGGAAAATCTAGTCCGAAGGTGTGATGGCTGTCAGAAGTTTGCACGTCGAGCTCATGTTTTAGCTCAGGAGTTAAGGAAGATTTCAATCACCTGGCCATTTGCAACTTGGAGGATGGACATGGTTGGGCCTTTTAAGAGGTCCAAGGATAAGAAGACCCACCTCCTAGTGGCAGTTGATAAATTCACCAAGTGGGTGGAGGCAGAGCCAGTGAGCAAGTGTGATTCGGCCATGGCGGTTCAGTTCATGAAAAAGGTGATCTTCCGGTTTGGCTTTCCACACAGCATTATAATAGATAATGGCACGAATCTCTCCAAGGGAGCTATGGAAGAGTTCTGTCAACGAGAGCACATCCGGCTTGATGTGTCGTCGGTAGCCCATCCCCAATCTAATGGTCAAGCGGAGAGAGCTAATGAGGAAATCTTAAAGGGTATCAAGCCCCGGCTTATGGTCCCTATGAAGCGGATGCCGGGTTGTTGGGTGGAGGAGTTGCCTTCTGTTTTATGGAGTATTAACACCACCCCGAATAGGTCTATGGGTTACACACCCTTCTTCATGGTCTATGGAGTAGAAGCAATTCTCCCAAGTGATATTCGTCGTGACTCGCCCCGAGTGGCAGCCTATGTTGAAGCGGATAATGAAAGAGCACGCCAGGATGCCTTGGACCTGTTAGATGAGCAACGGGATATTGCGGTAGCTCGCTCGGTGATTTATCAGCAAGACCTGCGGTGTTATCACAGCCGCCGGGTTAATACCAGGACTTTCCAAGAAGGTGACTTGGTGCTCCGGCTTATCCAAGATCAGACTGACATGCATAAGTTGTCTACTCCTTGGGAAGGACCTTTTGTGGTCAGCAAGAATTTGAACAACGGGTCATACTACCTCATCGATGTTCGAGAGCACAAAGACTCACGCAAATCAGAGGAGGAGACTCGCCGGCCGTGGAATATAGCTCAGCTTCGGCCTTACTACACCTGAGCCATAGGCTCCCATCATGTACATTTTTTGACAGTGTATATATTATGATCAATATAATAAACTGGCATCCTTGCTACAAGCAGGGCCTCTGCCGTTCTTATAATATTTCTTGGTTACAAGGGGGCTTCTGCTTATACATCGACGTCCTATTTGTTCCTTAAACCGGCTATCATGCCACAACAAAGCTTGGGAGCTTCACACCCAAGGGGCCAAAGAGAGTTTTCTTGCTAAGCATAGTTCAAACATAGGCATTCATTGAGCACAACTCACAAAGTTACTTGGGGGCTCTTTGTGCAAAGCAACAAAGAGTTTGAAAGGACCCTTGTAATAGGCTATCAAGCCACGACTTGGAAGCCTGGTGTATTCACCTAAAACCCCGGGTTAACCTGCCTTCATCAAGTAAGCCACTCCTGTCCAGGTAATCCTGGTATGACCCGCCGAACGTTTAACAAGTCAATCTTATACTGGTCCTGAACTTGTCAAAGTTAAAATGACGATTGGTTAATTGGAGGCCCATCTTAAAAGGCTTTGTCAAAAGGTTTAACTTAGCGGCCTGGCAGCCCATGAAAAGCCTCGAATTTGGGCCTGACAACCCTTGAAAAGCCTCGACTACAAATTTTTATTCGATTTTGTTTTTGCAAAGTTTTCTTTCCTTTGATAAGGTTTTGAGTTAAACCGTCGTCTCTTGACCCGGTCTGACTATAAGTCATTTTATCAGTCTGGTGTTTCTTAACCCGACACAAGCTTTCAACTATCAGTTGTTAGTACAAAATTGTAAACCGGAGTTTTCTTAGCCCGGTCTGGTATTGACTATAAGTCGCTAGGATGATCATCCTGTGTTTATCATAACCCGGCATGGTTTATTATGCACCAGCACAACATGGTGGGAGTTATCAACAATCAAGATTTGGGTTATCACCCTTACTACGCAAGTTGGTAAACCAACGATGTGATTCAGTATCACAGGTATGATATATTTCATATTTCATTGCTTTACAGCCTTGGTTATAAAAACTCTGGTTCTGTATTGGGTATCATAACCCGTCCGGCGGTAAACCGCCAGGGCATATTTAAGTTTTTCAAATGCAGAAGGCAGGATTTTATGAAAGTACTAAGGCACATGAGCAAGCATAGCACAAACCATGACGGATTACACAGTGTCATGTAGCAGTGCACGATGGCAGAAGATCAAAGTATTTCAACTAGCCTATTACAAGGCGCTTGGATGCCCAAAAGAATAATTGTTTGTTGCCCAGAACACAATATGCGGAAATAAAGCCGGCTGCCGGATTATGATTCGTCACCAGGTTGACGTGAAGTTGATGGATCATCTTGCGTCTGTTCAACCTCCTCCTCCCCACCCAGTGGCTGGAAGCCAATTGTGGCCCAATCAATCCTGGTGAAAGCTTGGAAGATAGCTTAGTTGCTTATAAGATTGGACGGTTCAATGTCAGGGGCATAAGTGTGCTTATGGACTGGCGGGATAAGATTCTGCACTTCTTTCATAGATGCATCAACCCGTTTTTTGCCCGCATCATAGTTGGACTGGTGGACAGACAAGTCAACTTCTTCGGCCAATCTGCTTGCAAGCGGGCGCATCTCCTTTGTCAAGGCTTTGAGGGCTTCACTATCAAATTCTAAGCCGTCTTCTTGTTGGCTAGGATAGCCCTTTCCGATATCTTTCGGATCAAGATCAGCTATCCAAGCTTTGGCCCGAGTCAGTGCTGATAGAGCGCCAGCCCTTGCAGCAGATCGCTTTACCTCCTCTATCTGGGCAGGTGTCAAGATAATTTGGACAATGTATCTTTTATCAAGGTTAGTGGCGGCTTATTGTATGAGGCTGTGCAGATAACTCGTTGAGCACAAGTATACAGTTGTTTTATCAAAGTATAGGATGCTTTCAACTTTTTTACGCATATCTGAGCCCAGATGAGCAACACGACTACCTGCAACGGTTTAAGAATTTGCTGTTAAACCGGCAGTTTCAAAGATGGTTATGAAAGGCTCTTACAAAGAGTACTTACCAAATATAGCAGAAGACTTAGCATTGATCTAACGTTTTAAACCGGTTAGCTCTTCCGCCACCGGTTTAAGAGCTGCTTCGGCATCCTCAGCCCGTTTTAACAAAGAGGCCCTCTCAGTTTCCCAGTCTGCCCGCTCGCTTTTGAAGCCATCCTTTAATTGCTCCATGGCATTTAAAGCACCCTTTAATTCATCTTCGGCTTTGGAAGTTTCTGCTTGATGGGATTTGATATTTTCTTGAAGATCAGTGATTTGGGAGTTTCTCAAGTCAGCCTGCAAAAGACAGATAATAAAGTTGTTACTATTTTTCTCAAAGTCCCAAGAACACAACAAGTTATACACTTGGCACTTGGGGGCTAATGCGAATTGCTTCTTCTTAACTGATATTTTCAGTCCCAAGGCTCAATACGAGTATTAATCTTGGCACTTGGGGGCTAATGCTTACTTGATCAGATAAACCGGAGGAGAAGGAGTTCAATAAGGATAAGCTTTGCAATAGTAAAAGTCTCAGTTCATCTTGAAGAGATAAACCGGCCCTTGGGGGCTACACAGTTGAAGTCTTTTTTATCAGAAGTCTCGGTTCATCTTGAAGAGATAAACCGGCCCTTGGGGGCTCCAATGGAGTTGATATAAAGCACAAAGTTTATAAAATGTTTGAATAGAAGTTACCTCATAGCGCTCCTTCATCAAGTTGACTAAGCCGGCCTCATAATCACGACTTGTATACAAGCGGTTTAGATATCCAAAGTGGAGTTCCTGAGCATTGAGGTGAGCACAGCTGGACAAATCAGTTTTCCATTTTCCCTTATCCACAGCAGAAAATTCTTCTTTGGCACTATGCTTTGATAAAGAGACAGGATTGCCAGGGATAGTGTGACCAAAACCGGTGATCACAACATCGTCTGTGGTATCAACAGTCTTTGGTGGGCTTGGCGGTTTATGAGATGGTCTGGCCGGGCTTGGTGGGTCAGCAACTGGGCTTGGCGGATCAGCATGAGGACTAGCCAGGTTAACTTCTGGAGGATCAACATAAGTGTCCTGGCCTTGTGGCACAGGATCATCCAGAGCAATATCAGTATCTCCATCAGCAGCTTCTGAGGTCCTCACCGGTTCAAAAGACGGATTCACCTCAATGGGAGCACTCAGTTTGGTTTTTTTGCTGAGTCGGGCTTTAGCACTCCAAGTAACAAACAAAGGTTAATATGGTAAACCGGTGCAAGAAAGCAAAACTAAAATTACTATATTTACCCAGGGATGGTCTTGAGGGGAGGCATCTGTGTAGTTGATGAGTCGCCAGAGGATGAATTGGAAGTTCCCTGATAATTCAAATTAGACGGATTAAGAGGGTATCGGAAGTAACCCGCCAAGGGATAAGATGTATTAGAAGTACAAGGGACCTTTGGACGGCGTTTTCGAATTGGGGTGTCTGGTAAACCGGAGGAAGTAACCTGTTGGCCACTATGCCGGGTTGTGCGACGAGCTTCATGTTGCTGTGTCTTCAAAGAAAAGTGTGGATCCAAATGAGCAAGAGGATGTGAACTTTTTACTTTCCGGACTGCACGGCGAAGTTTTTGTATTGGCACATGATCTGAATCGGTGGAAAGGGAGATTACCTCTACGTGGTCAGCGCGGCTGGCTTCCGCATCATCCTGATAATGATCATTGTCAATAAGATGTATGAAAAATGAACCAAGGGAGTCAAGTTCTACCTCTGGTTCCGAGTCATCAACATCTTCGGGCGGATCAGAGGACTCGGTGGTTTTCTTCTTTGCTGGCCTTTTTGTGACCTTGGTCTTGTTACGAGGCGCTCTCACTGGTTTGTCTTGTGGTTTTGCCGGCTTGTCTTGAGTTTTCCTCTTCCAGAACGGATCTTTGTCCTGAAGGATAAACAGAAGGCTATCAGAAAGTGTTAAAAGGGAGACGGATTAAAAGCAGAAAGATAAATTCTTACAACTGGCGGTTTGTTGGAGGCATAAAAGGGACACAACCCAGTCTTGCTGCACTCAGATATCGGTTCATCTAACATCTTTTTGACAGACTCAGTGATCTCGTCATCAGTCATCTGTATTTGAGTGTGCCACTGAGGATCCTTGACATCCCTAGTATATTCATACATTAATCCGGTGCGACGGCTTAAGGGCAAGAATCCCCATGAAACCCAGCAACGGACAAGGTCAATACCGGTTAAACCGTTTGCCATAAGAGCCCGGAGCTTAGAAAGCTGTGGTGCATATGTTGATCGTTCTCTGGCAGTAAGCCGTTGAGGCAGTGGATGTTCATTGCTGAGCCGGTAAGCACGATAACCCGGCAGAGGATTTTCATCATCAGGAGCAGTGTTCCGGCAGTAGAACCACGTCTGATTCCAATCCTTGGGGTGGCTGTGATGTTTGGCATGAGGAAAATTGACTTCTTTCCATTTTTGAATCGACACCCCGCCAAGTTCAGTATTGGGGTCGTCGGTAAATTCAGTACGGTGGTTCAAGTGGAAGAAGTCTCTGAAAAGTTCAACAGTGTGGCACCCCGGCTCAGAGCGACCAGTTTACCTTTCATTGCCAGCCCAGAGACCTTGTCTTCTGGCAACACACAACAACATGGTACAGAAAACAACCGCTTTATTCATGCTAGCGGAGCATAGTTTATGTTACAATAGTTAGCGAGGCCAAGCGGCACACACGGTGCGGCTGAACAATATGTACATTATTTAGTGAACATAAAGGGGGCCTCGATCATGACAACTAATAGGCAGCGGAACAACGTCGTAGCGGGACTCCATAGCCCAAGGACACCGATGTGGACACGGTCTAGACTCGGACAGCACTCCTTTCCAATGGATCTTTCATGAAATCTGGCATGACACGCCAGGTCACTACATTGAATGTACTTGCAAGCTCACAATAAGCATAAACGTAATGACAGACAATATCATGATATTTAACCATTTAAGCAACAATGCAACCATATATCCAACATGCTGTGACTATGCTCAACTGGTATTCATGCTCCAGACTTGCTTACCAGATGTGATCAATAAACATAATAATTCCAAAAACACACTCTTGATCCTTACGGCGATCACAACCCGACCAACTCGTGGCCCGCGATCCTTACGGCGATCACAACCCGACCAACTCATGGCCCGTGATCCTTACAGCGATCACAACCCGACCAACTCGTGGCCCGACTTAACACGATGGCCTCCCTGCCATCCTCAGTACAACTTAGTGTGCATATTTCATTAAGTGTTGACCCAAGGTGTACCCTACTTTCGAGCGTGTTCGTAACCGTGGACTCGGCTATCAATAGATTAAAAACACTCTGCAGAGGTTAGTACACTGTACCCACACTACGGAACCTATGGCCTCGCACTCCCATTCGGGTGGACCAACAACATTCCGACGAAACCATTTCATTGTCATGACACTCTCCCGGCCCTTCCAACTCAGACCCCAACGGGCTAGTCCTGGGTGGCCCCGTGTCTACCTCCAAACACCTCGACCACCGTCGTGGCCACGATCCACTCTGGGACCCGGTACCAAAACTTAGCTTAACAACGGGCTCACAAGGTTATGCTTGCCTACCGGGCCAGGGTACAGCACACCCATAACCTTCCCTAAATGGAGGCACCGACTAGAGGCACGACAATGAAACACATTAAGGTCGTCCCATACCGGCAAATGTGGTTGCACTGGGAAAGACTCGTTTCAGCGGCACCATGACCCGGTCAACAACATATTCAAGTTGAGTTATTAACCAGGTTCAACTTAATGTGAGAAATAATCGGTGTCATAATGCCATACTATGCATCACTTAACATATGCACCACATAACCATGCAAACAACTGAATCAACCATGCTCCTACGGAGCCATCATCAACCCATGCTTCTACTCTGGTTAAGATCACACCTCACTTATACCAGAATCATTACTAGCAATCTCATCATTTTTCATCATGCAAAAATAATAATTAATCTAATTACCCAACTCTATGATCATATTATTTATTCATCTCATGCAACTAAGTTCTCCTTAGCTTATCAACAAGATTCACTTCAAACATTCTGTAGTTCAAGTATTTTAACATGACAAGCATTTAATAGAACATAATCATATAAATAATTTAAATGTATAAATACTCATAAGTTCAAGTAGGAAAATCACAAATATTGAAGTGGCACCATGAAAATGTTACTGTGGCTTGCCTTAGTACTGCTGAGGTTCACAAAGCTCCTGGTGATCCTCAAGACAAGCTGGCTCTGCTGAAAAAAATTCAAAACCACAAAAGAAAATATCAAGAAACCTTCTAAAAATTGCCAGAAAATCTAGACAACAAGGAAAAATCCCATCTTTTGTGTGTTGCTAGTTTTTTGGACGCAGAACACGATGCAAAAAAGAATCAATGCATTTGGACTTGTAGATAAAACGTTATGGCCATTTGAATTCTCCTGGAATTAAAATGGATTTGAAATAATAAAACATAGGGGGTGACGTCGAAAGCGTAACCTCCCTGGACGCCACCACTAATACCGCTTCGCGCGCGTAATGAGTGGCTGACTAGCAGGCCCCGCTAGTCAGGCCGAAGGGAGGGGAGAGGGAAACAGAGGGGCGCGGCGCTTCGCCGGAGCTCACGCCGGCGATGAGGCTTCTTGGAGGCAAACGAGAGGGAGGGATCGATGGAGAAGACGATTGCGCACCTGCCCGTACCCGTAGCATAGCTAACGGTGGCCGGACGGCGTCCGATTTGACCTCTCCAGCAGCGACAGAGGGTGGAGGTTGCCGGAGTTGAAGAAGACGGCGGCTTGGGGCGGCTCCAGGGGCTTCAGCTAGGTGGGTTGGCTTCACATAGGAGAGGTGGAGGCCCTGGTGGGGTCGTCTTGCTTGGGAGGGGCCGGAGCTGCGGGAACGATCCAGAGGGGATCGCTGACGAGCTCGGCTCCGGGACGGCAGCCCGCGGCCTGCCCGGCCAGGCTACGGCTTCTACTGGCTCTAGGAGGGAGTGGGGGAGGCTGAGGTGCTCCAAGAGGCTGCGGAGGGGCTGCTTTTATAGGTGGGGCGGCGAGGAGGGCTCGGGCTCCACCAGTGGACACTTGTCCCCGACGCCTGGTGACGAACGGTTCCAGAGAGCGATGGAGAAGGCGACGGAGGTCACATAGACACTGTACGCGGGTGCGGACGAGCACAGGAGCGAGGGAGAAAGAGACGAACACAGTGCGCGTGCACTGTGCCATTGGCCGGACCGTGCCCGTGCTCGCTGCGGCGAGCTCCGGTGTCGGCGAGCGGCAGGGGGGAGTTATGGAGGTGGAGACGAGGATGGTGGCGAGGGGTGGCACACTCTGGCCGGACGAGCAGCAAGCACGCGCTCAACAGAGGCGCTGGCGACGCGCAGAGCGCGTGTATTGCATGCCAGCATGCTCGGACAAACGCGGTCACCGAATGGACCGTGACATCAGGCCACCCTACGCACTAACAAAGATGTCTGGCGTGTAGTCCCTAGTAAACTGAGATGTTACCACGGTTTGGTTTGGTTCCAGGTGCAGTAGAAGTAAAATGGTGTTGTTGACAAGTTACTGGACAGTAACTTTGGGGAGTTATTTTGGTCAAACCACTGGGATTCAAGGGCTGAGCTTTGGGGTTTTACTATCTCTTACTAAGGTAAATAAGCTCAGGGAAAACCAGCTACAATGGAGCTAGTAAAAAGGTCGTTGATGTAGAAACTATCATTTCAGCCCAGAAGTGACTTTATTTTCTGTAGCAAAAATATTCCAAAGAGTGGTGAAATATTTTTGCTCGGAAATGTGCCCTAGGGTCCAAAGAATAATTGGGATTTTTCTCAAGATTTTTGGAGCAAGAAAAATTAGGGTTGATTTGGATCTCAAGGAGTTAGCTAGGGTTTTGGAGGCCAAATGAATATTTTTCATTTAAGAAAAATATTCCAAGCAATATTGTTGGGTTGGCCAGGGGTGAAATGATGGTTGTGAGGAGGAGAGGGAGCACTTGGGTGAAAATCAAGGGATACCCAAGTGGTTAAGTCCAAATGAAATGATTCAAAACTCCAAATCCAAAATCAACTCAACTGAAAATCAAGCAAAGAAAGAGGGCAAAAACCAGGTTGTCACAAACAGTCGGTTCTTCTTGCAGATAAACTTCATAGAACACTTGGAAATTGCAAATGTTGGACACAGAGTTTGGTCCAATGTCTTGAGGGTGGAGTTGGAAGCTGGCAAGTACATCACGGAAATTTTTTGATCCGGGAGGGCTAAACCCTCGGTCCAGATGCTACAAAAACAGAACTACTTCTCCATCTTGAGGTTTAGAAGGATTTTCAGTACCCGGAACTCTCCAATGAATGATCTCTTTCTTTGCTAAAGCGCCAGTCACAACATACCGAGTAAGTTGCTCTTCTGTAATCCGGGAGGGAACACAATTGCAAGAGGAGAACTGTTTGGCCATTTTTGATGACAAACCGTAAAGGAAGTTCAAATTGAAGTAAATATGCCCTAGAGGCAATAATAAAGTTATTATTTATTTCCTCATATCATGATAAATGTTTATTATTCATGCTAGAATTGTATTAACAGGAAACATGATACATGTGTGAATACATAGACAAACATAACGTCACTAGTATGCCTCTACTTGACTAGCTCATTAATCAAAGATGGTTATGTTTCCTAACCATAGACATGTGTTTTCATTTGATTAACGGGATCACATCATTAGGAGAATTATGTGATTGACATGACCCATTCCGTTAGCCTAGCACTTGATTGTTTAGTATATTGCTATTGCTTTCTTCATGACTTATACATGTTCCTGTAACTATGAGATTATGCAACTCCCGTTTACCGAAGGAACACTTTGTGTGCTACCAAACGTCACAACATAACTGGGTGATTATAAAGGATCTCTACAGGTGTCTCCGGAGGTACATGTTGGGTTGGCGTATTTCGAGATTAGGTTTTGTCACTCCGATTGTCGGAGAGGTATCTCTGGGCACTCTCGATAATGCACATCACTATAAGCCTTGCAAGCAATGTAGCTAATGAGTTAGTTACGGAATGATGCATTACGTAACGAGTAAATAGACTTGCCCGTAACGAGATTGAACTAGGTATTGGATACCGACGATCGAATCTCGGGCAAGTAACATACCGATGACAAAGGGAACAACGTATGTTGTTATGCGGTTTGACCGATAAAGATCTTCGTAGAATATGTAGGAGCCAATATGAGCATCCAGGTTCCGCTATTGGTTATTGACCGAGAATAGTTCTAGGTCATGTCTACATAGTTCTCGAACCCGTAGGGTCCGCACGCTTAACGTTATGATGACAGTTTTATTATGAGTTTATAAGTTTTGATGTACCGAAGATTGTTCGGAGTCCCGGATGTGATCACGTACATGACGAGGAGTCTCGAAATGGTCGAGACATAAAGATTGATATATTGGATGACTATATTCGGACACCGAAAGTGTTTCGGGTGTTTTCGGAGAAAACCGGAGTGCCGGAGGGTTACCGGAACCCCCCCCCCCCGGGAGAAGTAATGGGCCTTATGGGCTTTAGTGGAGAGAGAGAGGGGCAGCCAGGATGGGCCGTGCGCCCCCTCCCCCTCTGGTCCGAATTGGACTAGGAGAGGGGGGGCGGCGCCCCCCTCTTTCCCTCTCCCTCTCCCCCTTCCTTTCCCCCTCCTACTAGGAGTGGGAAAGAGGGAGTCCTACTCCTACTAGGAGGAGGACTCCTCCTCCTTGGCGCGCCCACAAGGGCTGGCTGGCCTCCCCACTTGATCCTTTATATACGGGGGCAGGGGGCACCCTAGGACACACAAGTTGATCTTCAAGATCGTTCCTTAGCCGTGTGTGGTGCCCCCCTCCACCATATTCCACCTCGGTCATATCGTCGCGGAGTTTAGGCGAAGCCCTGCGCCGGTAGAACATCATCATCGTCACCACACCGTCGTGCTGACGGAACTCATCCCCGACACTTTGCTGGATCGGAGTCCGGGGATCGTCATGGAGCTGAACGTGTGCTGAACTCGGAGGTGCCGTACGTTCGGCACTTGGATCGGTCGGATCGTGAAGACGTACGACTACATCAACCGCGTTGTCATAACGCTTCCGCTTACAGTCTACGAGGGTATGTGGACAATACTCTCCCCTCTCGTTGCTATGCATCACCATGATCTTGCGTGTGCGTAGGAAATTTTTTGAAATTACTACGTTCCCCAACAGTGGCATCCGAGCCTAGGTTTTATGCGTTGATGTTATATGCACGAGTAGAACACAAGTGAGTTGTGGGCGATACAAGTCATACTGCTTACCGGCATGTCATACTTTGGTTCATCGTTATTGTGAGATGAAGCGGCCCGGACCGACATTACTCGTACGCTTACGCGAGACTTGTTGCACCGTTACGAGCACTCGTTCTTAAAGGTGGCTGGCGGGTGTCTGTCTCTCTCACTTTAGTTGAACCAAGTGTGGCTACGCCCGGTCCTTGCGAAGGTTAAAACAGCACTAACTTGACGAACTATCATTGTGGTTTTGATGCGTAGGTAAGAACGGTTCTTGCTAAGCCCGTAGCAGTCACGTAAAATTTGCAACAACAAAGTAGAGGACGTCTAGCTTGTTTTTGCAGGGCATGTTGTGATGTGATATGGTCAAGACGTGATGCTATATTTTATTGTATGAGATGATCATGTTTTGTAACCGAAGTTATCGGCAACTAGCAGGAGCCATATGGTTGTCGCTTTATTGTATGAAATGCAAACACCCTGTAATTGCTTTACTTTATCACTAAGTGGTAGCGATAGTCGTAGAAGCAATAGATGGCGTAACGACAACGATGCTACGATGGAGATCAAGGTGTCGCGCCGGTGACGATGGTGATCACGACGGTGTTTCGGAGATGGAGATCACAAGCACAAGATGATGATGGCCATATCATATCACTTATATTGATTGCATGTGATGTTTATCCTTTATGCATCTGATCTTGCTTTGATTGACGGTAGCATTTTAAGATGATCTCTCACTAAATTATCAAGAAGTGTTCTCCCTGAGTATGCACCGTTGCGAAAGTTCTTCGTGCTGAGACACTACGTGATGATCGGGTGTGATAGGCTCTACGTTCAAATACAACGGGTGCAAAACAGTTGCACATGCGGAATACTCAGGTTAAACTTGACGAGCCTAGCATATAACAGATATGGCCTCGGAACACGGAGACCGAAAGGTCAAGCATGAATCATATAGTAGATATGATCAACATATTGATGTTCACCGTTGAAACTACTCCATCTCACGTGACGATCGGACATGGTGCAGTTGATATGGATCACGTAATCACTTAGAGGATTAGAGGGATGTCTATCTAAGTTGGAGTTGTTAAGTAATATGATTAATTGAACTTAAATTTATCATGAACTTAGTACCTGATAGTATTTTGCTTGTCTATGTTTGTTGTCGATAGATGGCTCGTGCTGTTGTTCTGTTGACTTTTAATGCGTTCCTTGAGAAAGCAAAGTTGAAAGATGATGGTAGCAATTACACGGACTGGGTCCTTAACCTAAGGATTATCCTCATTGCTGCACAGAAAAATTACGTCCTGGAAGCACCGATGGGTGCCAGGCCTGCTGCTGATGCAACTGACGACGTTAAGAACGTCTGGCAGAGCAAAGCTGATGACTACTCGATAGTTCAGTGTGCCATGCTTTACGGCTTATAACCGGGTCTTCAACGACGTTTTGAACGTCATGGAGCATATGAGATGTTCCAGGAGTTGAAGTTAATATTTCAAGCAAATGCCCGGATTGAGAGATATGAAGTCTCCAATAAGTTCTATAGCTGCAAGATGGAGGAGAATAGTTCTGTCAGTGAACACATACTCAAAATGTCTGGGTATAATAATCACTTGATTCAACTGGGAGTTAATCTTCCTGATGATAGTGTCATTGACAGAATTCTTCAATCACTGCCACCAAGCTACAAGAGCTTCATGATGAACTATAATATCCAAGGGATGGACAAGACTATTCCCGAGCTCTTCGCAATGCTAAAATCCGCGGAGGTAGAAATCAAGAAGGAGCATCAAGTGTTGATGGTCAACAAGATCACTATTTTCAAGAAAAAGGGCAAAGGGAAGAAGAAGGGGAACTTCAAGAAGAACAACAAACAAGTTGCTGCTCAAGAGAAGAAACCCAAGTCTGGACCTAAGCCTGAGACTGAGTGCTTCTACTTCAAAGCAGACTGGACACTGGAAGCGGAACTGCCCCAAGTATTTGGCGGATAAGAAGGATGGCAAAGTGAACAAAGGTATATGTGATATACATGTTATTGATGTGTACCTTACTAATGCTCGCAGTAGTACCTGGGTATTTGATACTGGTTCTGTTGCTAATATTTGCAACTCGAAACAGGGACTACGGATTAAGCGAAGATTGGCTAAGGACGAGGTGACGATGCGCGTGGGAAATGGTTCCAAAGTCGATGTGATCGCGGTCGGCACGCTACCTCTACATCTACCATCGGTATTAGTTTTAGACCTAAATAATTGTTATTTGGTGCCAGCGTTGAGCATGAACATTATATATGGATCTTGTTTGATGCGAGACGGTTATTCATTTAAGTCAGAGAATAATGGTTGTTCTATTTATATGAGTAATATCTTTTATGGTCATGCACCCTTGAAGAGTGGTCTATTTTTGTTGAATCTTGATAGTAGTGATACACATATTCATAGTGTTGAAACCAAAAGATGCATAGTTGATAATGATAGTGCAACTTATTTGTGGCACTGCCGTTTAGGTCATATCGGTGTAAAGCGCATGAAGAAACTCCATACTGATGGGCTTTTCGAATCACTTGATTATGAATCACTTGGTACTTGCGAACCGTGCCTCATGGGCAAGATGACTAAAACGCCGTTCTCCGGAACTATGGAGCGAGCAACTGATTTGCTGGAAATCATACATACTGATGTTTGTGGTCCAATGAATGTTGAGGCTCGCGGCGGTTATCGTTATTTTCTCACCTTCATAGATGATTTGAGCAGATATGGGTATATCTACTTAATGAAACACAAGTCTGAAACATTTGAAAAGTTCAAAGAATTTCAGACTGAACTGGAAAATCATCTAACAAGAAAATAAAATTTCTACGATCTGATCGTGGAGGAGAATATTTGAGTTACGAGTTTGGTTTACATTTGAAACAATGCGGAATAGTTTCGCAACTCACGCCACCCGGAACACCACAACTAAATGGTGTGTCAGAACGTCGTAATCGTACTTTACTAGATATGGTGCGATCTATGATGTCTCTTACTGATTTACCGCTATCGTTTTGGGGTTATGCTTTAGAGATGGCCGCATTCACGTTAAATAGGGCACCATCAAAATCTGTTGAGACGACGCCTCATGAACTGTGGTTTGGCAAGAAACCAAAGTTGTCATTTCTTAAAGTTTGGGGCTGCGATGCTTATGTGAAGAAACTTCAACCAGATAAGCTCGAACCCAAATCGGAGAAATGTGTCTTCATAGGATACCCAAAAGAGACTGTTGGGTACACCTTCTATCACAGATCTGAGGGCAAGATTTTCGTTGCTAAATTCGGATCCTTTCTAGAGAAGGAGTTTCTCTCGAAAGAAGTGAGTGGGAGGAAAGTAGAACTTGATGAGATAACTGTACCTGCTCCCTTATTGGAAATTAGTTCATCACAAGAACCGGTTCCTGTGACAACTACACCAATTAGTGAGGAAGCTAATGATATTGATCATGAAACTTCAGATCAAGTTTCTACTAAACCTCGTAGGTCTACCAGAGTAAGATCCGCACCAGAGTGGTACGGTAATCCTATTCTGGAAGTCATGTTACTTGACCATGATGAACCTACGAACTATGAGGAAGCGATGATGAGCCCAGATTCCGCAAAATGGCTAGAGGCCATGAAATCTGAGATGGGGTCCATGTATGAGAACAAAGTATGGACTTTGGTTGACTTGCCCGATGATCGGCAAGCCATTGAGAATAAATGGATCTTTAAGAAGAAGACTGGCGCTGATGGTAATGTAACTGTCTATAAAGCTCGACTTGTTGCGAAAGGTTTTCGACAAGTTCAAGGGGTTGACTACGATGATACTTTCTCACCCGTAGTGATGCTTAAGTCTGTCCGAATCATGTTAGCAATTGCTGCATTTTATGATTATGAAATTTGGCAAATGGATGTCAAAACTGCATTCTTGAATGGATTTCTGGAAGAAGAGTTGTATATGATGCAACCAGAAGGTTTTGCTGATCCAAAAGGTGCTAACAAAGTATGCAAGCTCCAGCGATCCATTTATGGACTGGTGCAAGCATCTCGGAGTTGGAATAAACGCTTTGATAGTGTGATCAAAGCATATGGTTTTATACAGACTTTTGGAGAAGCCTGTATTTACAAGAAAGTGAGTGGGAGCTCCGTAGCATTTCTGATTTTATATGTGGATGACATATTATTAATTGGAAATGATATAGAATTTCTAGATAGCATAAAGGGATACTTGAATAAAAGTTTTTCTATGAAAGACCTCGGTGAAGCTGCTTACATATTGGGCATCAAGATTTATAGAGATAGATCAAGACGCTTAATTGGACTTTCACAAAGCACATACCTTGAAAAGGTTTTGAAAAAGTTCAAAATGGATCAGGCAAAGAAAGGGTTCTTGCCCGTGCTACAAGGTGCGAAATTGAGTCAGACTCAATGCCCGACCACAACAGAAGATAGAGAGAAAATGAAAGATGTTCCCTATGCTTCAGCCATAGGCTCTATCATGTATGCAATGCTGTGTACCAGACCTGACGTATGCTTAGCAATAAGCTTGGCAGGAAGGTACCAAAGTAATCCAGGAGCGGATCACTGGACAGCGGTCAAGAACATCCTGAAATACCTGAAAAAGGACTAAGGACATGTTTCTCGTATATGGAGGTGACAAAGAGCTAGTCGTAAATGGTTACGTCGATGCAAGCTTTGACACTGATCCGGACGATTCTAGATCGCAAACCGGATACGTGTTTTTATTAAACAGTGGAGCTATAAGTTGGTGCAGTTCTAAAAAAAGCGTCGTGGCGGGATCTACATGTGAAGCGGAGTACATAGCTGCTTCGGAAGCAACAAATGAAGGAGTCTGGATGAAGGAGTTCATTTCCGATCTAGGTGTCATACCTAGTGCATCGGGACCAATGAAGATCTTCTGTGACAATGCTGGTGCAATTGCCTTGGCAAAGGAATCCAGATTTCACAAGAGGACCAAGCACATCAAGAGACGCTTCAATTCCATCCGGGACCAAGTCCAGGTGGGAGACATAGAGATTTGCAAGATACATATGGATCTGAATGTTGCAGACCCATTGACTAAGCCTCTTCCACGAGCAAAACATGATCAGCACCAAGACTACATGGGTGTTAGAATCATTACTATGTAATCTAGATTATTGACTCTAGTGCAAGTGGCAGACTGAAGGAAATATGCCCTAGAGGCAATAATAAAGTTATTATTTATTTCCTCATATCATGATAAATGTTCATTATTCATGCTAGAATTGTATTAACCGGAAACATGATACATGTGTGAATACATAGACAAACATAACGTCACTAGTATGCCTCTACTTGACTAGCTCATTAATCAAAGATGGTTATGTTTCCTAACCATAGACATGTGTTTTCATTTGATTAACGGGATCACATCATTGGGAGAATGATGTGATTGACATGACCCATTCCGTTAGCCTAGCACTTGATTGTTTAGTATATTGCTATTGCTTTCTTCATGACTTATACATGTTCCTGTAACTATGAGATTATGCAACTCCCGTTTACCGGAGGAACACTTTGTGTGCTACCAAACGTCACAACGTAACTGGGTGATTATAAAGGAGCTCTATAGGTGTCTCCGAAGGTACATGTTGGGTTGGCGTATTTCGAGATTAGGTTTTGTCACTCCGATTGTCGGAGAGGTATCTCTGGGCCCTCTCGGTAATGCACATCACTATAAGCCTTGCAAGCAATGTAGCTAATGAGTTAGTTACGGAATGATGCATTACGTAACGAGTAAAGAGACTTGCCGGTAACGAGATTGAACTAGGTATTGGATACCAACGATCGAATCTCGGGCAAGTAACATACCGATGACAAAGGGAACAACGTATGTTGTTATGCGGTTTGACCGATAAAGATCTTCATAGAATATGTAGGAGCCAATATGAGCATCCAGGTTCCGCTATTGGTTATTGACCGAGAATAGTTCTAGGTCATGTCTACATAGTTCTCGAACCCGTAGGGTCCGCACGCTTAACGTTACGATGACAGTTTTATTATGAGTTTATAAGTTTTGATGTACCGAAGATTGTTCGGAGTCCCGGATGTGATCACGGACATGACGAGGAGTCTTGAAATGGTCGAGACATAAAGATTGATATATTGGACGACTATATTCGGACACCGGAAGTGTTCCGGGTGTTTTCGGAGAAAACCGGAGTGCCGGAGGGTTACCGGAACCCCCCCCCCCCCCCGGGAGAAGTAATGGGCCTTATGGGCTTTAGTGGAGAGAGAGAGGGGCAGCCAGGATGGGCCGCGCCCCCTCCCCCTCTTGTCCGAATTGGACTAGGAGAGGGGGGGCGGCGCCCCCCTCTTTCCCTCTCCATCTCCCCCTTCCTTTCCCCCTCCTAGTAGGAGTAGGAAAGAGGGAGTCCTACTCCTACTAGGAGGAGGACTCCTCCTCCTTGGCGCGCCCACAAGTGCAGGCCGGCCTCCCCCCTTGCTCCTTTATATACGGGGGCAGGGGGGCACCCTAGGACACACAAGTTGATCTTCAAGATCGTTCCTTAGCCGTATGCGGTGCCCCTCTCCACCATATTCCACCTCGGTCATATCGTCGCGGAGTTTAGGCGAAGCCCTGCGCCGGTAGAACATCATCGTCGTCACCACGCCGTCGTGCTGACGGAACTCATCCCCGACACTTTGCTGGATCGGAGTCCGAGGATCGTCATCGAGCTGAACGTGTGCTGAACTCGGAGGTGTCGTACGTTCGGTACTTGGATCGGTTGGATCGTGAAGACGTACGACTACATCAACCGCGTTGTCGTAACGCTTCCGCTTACGGTCTACGAGGGTACGTGGATAATACTCTCCTCTCTCGTTGCTATGCATCACCATGATCTTGCGTGTGCGTAGGATTTTTTTTGAAATTACTACGTTCCCCAACACAAATGCCGGTTCACGGTTCAAGATTGATATGCATAAAGCGGTATCAAACCGGGGGATTTAGTTAGAGCATGAGTGCACGTTAAACTGGATAGTGATGTTTAAGTAAAGATGGCAGTTTATGTAGGGCTAATGGTACCTGGCGGATTATCATTTTCTAAAGGTTAAACCGCCTACTGTGGTATGGAAGAAAACAGATCTGAAAATTGCTAAGTGCTACGCAAACAGGTTTCACAAGCCAAGGTTATCATTATGGACCTTGCGCACTTCAGGAAAAGGAAAAATATCAAAGATCTAAAATGGCAACAGCAGCATAGCAAAGGTTAAGATGGGATATGTTCATGGAAGAAGGGATATTAAGGCGAGGCAAAATAAAACTATAGCTTCGGCCAAAAAGGAAAGATATCAAGTTTGTCTAGATTCGATGAGATAGTAAGGGAAAGCAAACGAACAACGATAAACACTGATGAACACCATCGAAGGTATGAAACCCTAATGCAGATCTAGGGTTGAAGAAGGAAGGCTTACCGGCTTCACAGGAGCGGCGGAGAAGTGTTGTAGTTCTCTGGTACGATCAGGTTGATGCAGTGGCCAGTGGCGATGCAGAGCTTGAAAGTCGAGGGCGGCGGCGGAGCTTGAGTTCTTCGGGGTCGCGAGGAAGAAGAAGAGATGAGGAGGCCAGGGGAGAATGGAAAGGACCCCCGGTCGTATTTATAAGGACAAAGGGATAAATGACAGGCGCGAAAATCGAGGAGCCAAAAATCGGATACCTGATACAGCTGTCGCCTCGGTCTTCGGGATTTTAATTAATAAATAAGTATGTATAGGTTCTATACAGAGATGATGTCATGATGATTTGCTGCAATTTTAGTAGATCACGTCATGGCGGTTTACCAAGCTCATATGGAGGAGACGTCATGGCGGTTTACAAGGATCATAGGAGGATGTTCAAGGAATTTTTCTAAGTGTTGAAGATTGACATGAACGGGTTCAAATCAATCTAGGGCCTAATGTTGGGAATATAACTACTGAGTGTAAACCGCCCAGGAGGGGCCGGTTTACGCTCATCCGTATTGAAGCCCATGAAGATAAGGAGTATGGCGCTCTATCATTGAAGCTTAGAGGCCCAGGGCCCAAAGGCGATTTAGAGCCCATAAGTGTAAACCGGCATGAGATGTGTAAACTTTTGTTGTAAGTTAGGAAAGGTAGAAACTGAGCCGGACACTTGCATGAGCCGGCCTCGGTGTTCTGTAAACCGCCGGGCGTCAACGTGTGTGTATAAAGGGACGATCCGGCGGCGGTTCAGGAACAAGAAATAACAGCTCGAGAGATACGTAAAGCGGATTCGCTCCCAGCTCATCGAGATCAATCAATCCCACAACAACTGGATCGTAGGCTTTTACCTTCACCGCAAGGGGCCGAACCAGTATAAACTTCCCGTGTCCTTTGTTCCGGTTTAACCCCTTCAAGCTAATCTCGTTGCGATGGCTCCACGACTAAGTCCTTTCGCTAGGACATCTGACGTGTTAATTCCACGACAGTTGGTGTGAAAAATATTTTTAGATATCTTCTAGACACCATAGATCTTGGTTTGTTCTATGAAAAAAAAGTTCAAGATATGACCATGGTTGGATATTGCGATGCTGGGTATATATTTCTTCGCCATAATCCAATATCATAGACTGGTTTTTGTCTCCTCGAATGAAGGTGTGACCTTCTCTTGGAAGTCGAGAAGACAAACTTTAGTGGCTGCATCCACTAGTCATTCTGAAATCATTGATTTGTATGAAGCATCACATAGATGTATGTGGCTTCTCAAAATGATCAACTTTGTTGAAAGTTCAAGTGGGATTGGTTGGTAGGAACCACCTGCCATTACCTATGAAGATAATGTTGTTTGTATTACACAGATGCAGACAGGTTATAAGTAGCAATTACAAAGGTATTGCTCTAAAAGTATTTTCTTCTCCATAAGTTAAAAGGAGGTGGGAAGATAAATATTTTGCAAAAAAAGTCCAGTGATAATCTCGATTATCATGTTAATGGATCTGGTACAAGATGACTTTAAGTTTTGCAAGACTCAGGGGGAGTGTACTCCCATATGATAACCAGTTCAAGATCTTTGGATCTTTGATATTGCACTCTTTTTTCCTTTTATGAGTTTTTCCTATATGGTTTCTCATAGAAGGTTTTTAATTTCTCATAGAAGGTTTTTAATGAGGCAATAGTAATATGAACATTGGGATATGTCATTTTCTCCTTATTTTCCCAAAGGGTTTTTGAAAAGAGTTTTTCATGGCATATTATGTATATCTCCTCATATTTTTCCCACGGGGTTTTTGGAGCAGCTTTTTCAAGATGATGATTCTACAGAATCAAAGCGGAGATTAGATGGAGTGTTAGGGAATAATTAATTGTGATTAATTAAGAATAATCTCCTTATCTTTGTAAACCGACGGGCAGTTAGAGTCTGCCACCGTCGCGTCTCTTGTTCCGTCTCCTCTAACCGACGCGTCCCTTGGATGCAACCCCTCAGAGGGTATATATTGTACGGTCATCATCTACACTACTATTAAACAAGAAAACATGTTTCAGGGCGGACGAAAACTCTGGCGTTGGCGTTCGCACCCTCACACAAGCGAAACAACCGCGTCCTCGATTCCGCTATTTTCGGGCCGATTCCAACATCCCCAGTCCTTCTTTCTCTCCCCCAGATCGAGAAAAATGATGCCGCCGCTCCTTGCTTCTCCTTCTTCTGCGCATCCCCCCCCCCCCCCCGATCCACCCTGCATGCCGCCGCCGCCCTCCTTGCCCCCCCCTCCTCACTAATCTTTCCCTGTTCCCAAACTACAGGACACCATGGCCACCGGAGGCAAGGGGACGCGGCCGCAATGACCCCGAGCTCGGTGGCGTGGAAGCCATTGGAGGCGCTGGCGAGGCCGAGGTCGATGATCCTGGCAGCGGCGGTTGGGTGCATTGAGCACAGGTCTTCCCCATCACGAGACCCCGATGCTCTGCCCCGCCATCGTTGCCACCAGATCCGGCAGGGAGCGGACGGATCTGAGGAGCCCGCGTCGTATCCGCCGTCCCAGCTTTCCATTGCTTCACCGGCGTCCTGGTCCGTCCTGGTCTTCGTCACCGGCCAAGATCCCTTAGCACCGCCGCCTCCACACGTTCGGGATCGAGCAAGGCCGCGCCTGCGTCCCACGTCCGCATCATCCCATGGGCCGTCAGCCTTCGCCTCTGCCCAGCTACCTCGCGTCCAGCCTACAGCCGCCCTAAGGTGTATTGTTGCTGTTGATTATTTAAGTGTATTGTCATAAGGTTTAATGTTATAGCATATTTACTTGGAGAATCTCATGGATTATTCATTCGGTATATGTTTTTTCAACTTTTTCTACCAACTGTAATATATCTGAAGGAGCAATCCTCATTTAGCATTTGGAAGCCCAGGTTTCCGTCACCCCGGACGTTGACGGGCGGCAGCTCGAAGGACGTGTGGCCACGACGAAAATGGCGCAGCAACCGGTACAAGCGGCGGGAGCAGCGGTCAGGACCACGGGCATGGCTGGGCAGTGACATGTGTGTAAGCTGTTGGAAATATGCCCTAGAGGCAATAATAAATTGATTATTATTATATTTCCTTGTTCATGATAATCGTTTATTATCCATGCTATAATTGTATTGATAGGAAAGTCAGATACATGTGTGGATACATAGACAACACCATGTCCCTAGTAAGCTCTAGTTGACTAGCTCGTTGATCAATAGATGGTTACGGTTTCCTGACCATGGACATTGGATGTCATTGATAACGGGATCACATCATTAGAATAATGATGTGATGGACAAGACCCAATCCTAAGCCTAGCACAAAGATCGTAGTTCATATGCTAAAGCTTTTCTAATGTCAAGTATCTTTTCCTTAGACCATGAGATTGTGCAACTCCCGGATACCGTAGGAATGCTTTGGGTGTACCAAACGTCACAACGTAACTGGGTGGCTATAAAGGTGCATTACGGGTATCTCCGAAAGTGTCTGTTGGGTTGGCACGAATCGAGACTGGGATTTGTCACTCCGTGTAAACGGAGAGGTATCTCTGGGCCCACTCGGTAGGACATCATCATAATGTGCACAATGTGATCAAGGAGTTGATCACGGGATGATGTGTTACAGAACGAGTAAAAGAGACTTGCCGGTAACGAGATTGAACAAGGTATTGGAATACCGACGATCGAATCTCGGGCAAGTATCGTACCGATAGACAAAGGGAATTGTATACGGGATTGATTAGGTCCTTGACATCGTGGTTCATCCGATGAGATCATCGTGGAACATGTGGGAGCCAACATGGGTATCCAGATCCCGCTGTTGGTTATTGACCGGAGAACATCTCGGTCATGTCTGCATGTCTCCCGAACCCGTAGGGTCTACACACTTAAGGTTCGATGACGCTAGGGTTATAAAGGAAGCTTGTATGTGGTTACCGAATGTTGTTCGGAGTCCCGGATGAGATCCCGGACGTCACGAGGAGTTCCGGAATGGTCCGGAGGTAAAGATTTATATATAGGAAGTCCTGTTTCGGCCATCGGGACAAGTTTCGGGGTCATCGGTATTGTACCGGGACCACCGGAAGGGTCCCGGGGGCCCACCGGGTGGGGCCACCTATCCCGGAGGGTCCCATGGGCTGAAGTGGGAAGGGATCCAGCCCAAAGTGGGCTGGGGCGCCACTTCCCTCATGGCCCATGCGCCTAGGGTGAAGGGGGAACCCTAAAAGGAAGAGTCCTAGGAGGGGAAGGCACCTCCTAGGTGCCTTGGGGGGGAGGGAAACCTCTTCTTGGCCGCCTCCCCTTTTCCCATCTAGGGCTGCCGCCCCTCTAGGGGTGGGAACCCTAGAGGGGGCGCACCCTCCTCCCTCTCCCCTATATATAGTGAGGCCTGGGGCTGCCCATAACACGTGATTCGATCTCTGCCTCTTGGCGCAGCCCTACCCCTCTCCCTTCTCCTCATATCTCGCGGTTCTTAGCGAAGCCCTGCTAGACTAGCCATGCTCCTCCATCACCACCATGCCGTTGTGCTGCTTCTGGATGGAGTCTTCCTCAACCTCTCCCTCTCTCCTTGCTGGATCAAGGCGTGTGAGACGTCACCGGGCTGTACGTGTGTTGAACGCGGAGGTGCCGTGCGTTCGGCACTTGATCATCGGTGATTTGAATCACGACGAGTACGACTCCATCAACCCCGTTCACTTGAACGCTTCCGCTTAGCGATCTACAAGGGTATGTAGATGCACTCTCCTTCCCCTCGTTGCTAGTCTCTCCATAGATAGATCTTGGTGATACGTAGGAAAATTTTGAATTTCTGCTACGTTCCCCAACAATGGTATCAGAGCTAGGTCTATTGCGTAGATTCCATGCACGAGTAGAACACAAAGTAGTTGTGGGCGTTGATTTTGTTCAATATGCTTGCCGTTACTAGTCTTATCTTGATTCGGCGGCATTGTGGGATGAAGCTGCCCGGACCAACCTTACACGTACTCTTACGTGAGACCGGTTCCACCGACAAACATGCACTAGTTGCATAAGGTGGCTCGCGGGTGTCTGTCTCTCCCACTTTACTCGGATCGGATTCGATGAAAAGGGTCCTTATGAAGGGTAAATAGCAATTGGCATATCACGTTGTGGTTTTGCGTAGGAAAGAAACGTTCTTGCTAGAAACCCATAGCAGCCACGTAAAACATGCAAACAACAATTAGAGGACGTCTAACTTGTTTTTGCAGGGTATGCTATGTGATGTGATATGGCCAAAAGGATGTGATGAATGATATATGTGATGTATGAGATTGATCATGTTCTTGTAATAGGAATCACGACTTGCATGTCGATGAGTATGACAACCGGCAGGAGCCATAGGAGTTGTCTTTATTTATTTATGACCTGCGTGTCAACTTAAACGTCATGTAATTACTTTACTTTATTGCTAACGGTAGCCATAGAAGTAGAAGTAATAGTTGGCGACACAACTTCATGAAGACACGATGATGGAGATCATGATGATGGAGATCATGGTGTCATGCCGGTGACGATGATGATCATGGAGCCCCGAAGATGGAGATCAAAAGGAGCAAAATGATATTGGCCATATCATGTCACTATTTGGTTGCATGTGATGTTTATCATGTTTATACATCTTGTTTACTTAGAACGACGGTAGTAAATAAGATGATCCCTTACAACAATTTCAAGAAGTGTTCACCCCTAACTGTGCACCGTTGCTACAGTTCGTCGCTTCTAAGCACCACGTGATGATCGGGTGTGATGGATTCTTACGTTCACATACAACGGGTGTTGATGAGCCTAGCATGTACAGACATGGCCTCGGAACACATGCAATACACTTAGGGTTAACTTGACGAGCCTAGCATGTACAGACATGGCCTCGGAACACAGAAGATCGAAAGGTCGAGCATGAGTCGTATGGTAGATACGATCAGCATGAAGATGTTCACCGATGTTGACTAGTCCGTCTCACGTGATGATCGGACACGGCCTAGTTGACTCAGATCATGTAATCACTTAGATGACTTGAGGGATGTCTATCTGAGTGGGAGTTCATAAGATGAACTTGTTTATCCTGAACATAGTCAAAAGGATTTTGCAAATTATGTCGTAGCTCGCGCTTCAGTTCTACTGTTTAGATATGTTCCTAGAGAAAATTTAGTTGAAAGTTGATAGTAGAAATTATGCGGACTAGGTCTGTAAACTGAGGATTGTCCTCATTGCTTCATAAAAGGCTTATGTCCTTAATGCAGCGCTCAGTGTGCTGAACCTCGAACGTTGTCTGTGGATGTTGCGAACATCTAACATACACATTTTGATAACTACGTGATAGTTCAGTTAAACGGCTTAGAGTTAAGGCACCGAAGACGTTTTTGAAACATCGCAGAACATATGAGATGTTCCAAGGACTGAAATTGGGATTTCAGGCTCGTGCCCACGTCAAGAGGTATAAGACCTCCGACGATTTTCTTAGCCTACAAACTAAGGGAGAAAAGCTCAATTGTTGAACTTGTGCTCAGATTGTCTGAGTACAACAATCGCTTGCATCGAGTGGGAGTTGATCTTCCAGATGAAATAGTGATGGTTCTCCAAAGTCATTACCACCAAGCTGCTTAAGCTTCGTGATGAACTATAATGTATCGGGGACATATATGATGATCCTTGAAATACTCGCGATGTTTGACACCGCGAAATAGAAATCAAGAAGGAGCATCAATTGTTGATGGTTAGTGAAACCACTAGTTTTAAAAGGGGCAAGGGTAAGAAGGGATACTTCATGAAATGGCAATTCAGTTGCTGCTCTGGTGAAGAAACCCAAGGTTGAACCCAAACCCGAGACTAAGTGCTTCTGTAATAAGGGGAACAGCCACTGGAGCAGAATTACCCTAGATACTTGGTAGATTAGAAGGCTGGCAAGGTCGATAGAAGTATATTGGATATACATTGTGTTGATGTGTACTTTACTAGTACTCCTAGTAGCACCAGGGTATTAGATACCGGTTCGGTTGCTAAGTGTTAGTAACTCGAAATAAAAGCTACAGAATAAACGGAGACTAGCTAAAGGTGAGCTGACGATATGTGTTGGAAGTGTTTCTAATGATGATATGATCATGCATCACATGCTCCCTCTACCATCGAGATTGGTGTTAAACCTAAATAATGGTTATTTGGTGTTTGCGTTGAGCATAGACATGATTGGATTATGTCTATCGCGATACGGTTATTCATTTAAGGAGAATAATGGTTACTCTGTTTATTTGAATAATACCTTCAATGGTCTTGCACCTAAAATGAATGGTTCATTGAATCTCGATCGTAGTGATACACATGTTCATGCCAAAAGATAGTAATGATAGTACCACCTACTTGTGGCACTGCCACGTAAGTCATATCGGTATAAAACACATGAAGAAGCTCCATGTTGATGGATCTTTGGACTCACTCATTTTTGAAAGTTTGAAACATGCGAACCATGTCTATTGGTATATATGCATGAAGAAACTCCATGCAAATGGACCGTTTTGACTCACTTGATTTTGAATCACTTGAGACATGCAAATCATACCACATGGGCAAGATGACTGAAAGCCTCGATTTCAGTAAAATGGAACTAGAAAGCAACTTATTGGAAGTAATACATTTTGATGTGTGCAGTCCAATGAGTGCTGAGGCGTGTAGTGGATATCGTTATACTTCACAGATGATTTGAGTAAGATGTTGAGTATATTTACTTGATGAATCACGAGTCTGAATTATTGAAAGGTTCAAGTAATTTCAGGGTGAAGTTGAAAGATCGTCGTGACAAGAGGATAAAATGTCTATGATATGATCATAGAGATGAATGTCTGAATTACGAGTTTGGCACAGAATTAAGACATTGTGGAAATTGTTTCACAACTAATACAGCCTGGAACACCATAGTGTGATGGTGTGTCCGAACATCATAACTGCACCCTATTGGATATGATGCATACCATGATGTCTCTTATCGAATTACCACAATAGTTTATGGGTTAGGAATTAAAGACAACCACATTCACTTTAAATAGGGCACCACATAATTCTGATGAGATGAAACCATATGAACTATGGTTTAGAGAAACCTAAGCTGTCATTTCTTAAAAGTTTGGGGATGCGACGCTTATGTGAAAAAGTTTCAGGCTGATAAGCTCGAACCCAAAGCGGATAAATGCATCTTCATAGGACACCCAAAACAGTTGGGTATACCTCCTGTCTCAGATCCGAAAGCAATAAGGGATTGTTTCTAGAATCGGGTCCTTTCTCGAGGAAAAGTTTCTCTCGAAAGAATTGAGTGGGAGGATGGTGGAGACTTGATGAGGTTATTGAACCGTCTCTTCAACTAGTGTGTGGCAGGGCACAGGAAGTTGTTCCTGTGGCACCTACACCAATTGAAGTGGAAGCTTATGATATTGATCATGAAACTTCGGATCAAGTCACTACCAAACCTTGTGGGATGACAAGGATGCGTACTACTTCAGAGTGGTACGTAATCCTGTCTTGGAAGTCATGTTGCTAGACAACAATGAACCTACGAGCTATGGAGAAATGATGGTGGGCCCGGATTCCGATAAATGGCTCGAGGCCATAAAACCCGAGAGAGGATCCATGTATGAAAACAAAGTGTAGACTTTGGCAGAACAGCTCGATGGTCGTAAGGCTGTTGAGTGCAGATGGATTTTAAAAGGAAGACGGACGATGATGGTAAGTATCACCATTAAGAAAGCTCGACTTGTCGTTAAGATGTTTTCTCACAAGTTCAAGGAGTTGACTGCGATGAGACTTTCTCACTCGTAGCGATGCTAAGAGTCTGTTGGAATTATATTAGCGATTACTGCATTATTTATGAAATCTTGCAGATAGGATGTCAAAACATTATTTCCTCGACGATTTTCTTGAGCAAAGGTTGTATGTGATACAACCGGAAGGTTTTGTCAATCCTGAAAGATGCTAATAAGTATGCAAAGCTCTAGCAATCCTTCTAAGGACTGGAGTAAGCATCTCGGAGTTGGAATGTATGCTTTGATGATGATCAAAGATTTTGGGTTTATACAAAGTTTATGAGAAACTTGTATTTCCAAAGAAGTGAGTGGGAGCACTATAGAATTTCTGATGAGTATATGTTGTTGACATATTGTTGATCAGAAATGATGTAGAATTTCTGGAAAGCATATAGGGTTATTTGAAAGGTGTTTTTCAATAGAAAACCTGGATTAAGCTACTTGAGCATTGAGCATCAAGATCTATAAGGATAGATCAAAACGCTTAATGGTACTTTCAAATGAGCACATACCTTGACATGATCTTGAAGGTGTTCAAGATGGACCAGTCAAAGAAGGAGTTCTTGCCTGAGTGGTAAGGTATGAAGTTAAGACTTAAAGCTCGACCACGGCAGAATAGAGAGAAAGGACGAAGGTCGTCCCCTATGCTTGAGACATAGGCTCTACAGTATGCTATGCTGTGTACCGCACCTGAAGTGTGCCTTGCCATGAGTCAGTTAAGGGGTACAAGAGTGATCCAAGAATGGATCACAGGACAGCGGTCAAAGTTATCCTTAGTAACTAGTGGACTAAGGAATTTTCTCGATTATGGAGGTGGTAAAAGAGTTCGTCGTAAAGGGTTACGCCGATGCAAACTTTGACACTGATCCAGATTATTCTGAGTAGTAAACTGGATTCGTATAGTAGAACAGTTATTTGGAATAGCTCCAAATAGAACATGGTAGCTGCATCTAGGAGATGACATAGAGATTTGTAAAGCACACACAGATCTGAAAGGTTCAGACCCGTTGACTATAACATCTCTCACAAGCACAACATGATCAAACCCAGAACTCATCGAGTGTTAATCACATGGTAATGTGAACTAGATTATTGACTCTAGTAAACTCTTTGGGTGTTAGTCACATGGGGATGTGACCTGTGAGTGTTAATAACATGGTGATGTGAACTGGATTATTGACTCTAGTGCAAGTGGGAGACTGTTGGAAATATGCCCTAGAGGCAATAATAAATTGATTATTATTATATTTCCTTGTTCATGATAATCGTTTATTATCCATGCTATAATTGTATTGATAGGAAACTCAGATACATGTGTGGATACATAGACAACACCATGTCCCTAGTAAGCCTCTAGTTGACTAGCTCGTTGATCAATAGATGGTTACGATTTCCTGACCATGGACATTGGATGTCATTGATAACGGGATCACATCATTAGAAGAATGATGTGATGGACAAGACCCAATCCTAAGCCTAGCACAAAGATCGTAGTTCGTATGCTAAAGCTTTTCTAATGTCAAGTATCTTTTCCTTAGACCATGAGATTGTGCAACTCCCGGATACTGTAGGAATGCTTTGGGTGTACCAAACGTCAGAACGTAACTGGGTGGCTATAAAGGTGCATTACAGGTATCTCCGAAAGTGTCTGTTGGGTTGGCACGAATCGAGACTGGGATTTGTCACTCCGTGTAAACGGAGAGGTATCTCTGGGCCCACTCAGTAGGACATCATCATAATGTGCACAATGTGATCAAGGAGTTGATCACGGGATGATGTGTTACGGAATAAGTAAAAGAGACTTGCCGGTAACGAGATTGAACAAGGTATTGGAATACCGACGATCGAATCTCGGGCAAGTATCGTGCCGATAGACAAAGGGAATTGTATACGGGATTGATTAGGTCCTTGACATCGTGGTTCATCCGATGAGATCATCGTGGAACATGTGGGAGCCAACATGGGTATCCAGATCCCGCTGTTGGTTATTGACCGGAGAACATCTCGGTCATGTCTGCATGTCTCCCGAACCCGTAGGGTCTACACACTTAAGGTTCGATGACGCTAGGGTTATAAAGGAAGCTTGTATGTGGTTACCGAATGTTGTTCGGAGTCCCGGATGAGATCCCGGACATCATGAGGAGTTCCGGAATGGTCCGGAGGTAAAGATTTATATATAGGAAGTCCTGTTTCGGCCATCGGGACAAGTTTCGGGGTCATCGGTATTATACCGGGACCACCGGAAGGGTCCCGGGGGCCCACCGGGTGGGGCCACCTATCCCGGAGGGTCCCATGGGCTGAAGTGGGAAGGGATCCAGCCCAAAGTGGGCTGGGGCGCCACTTCCCTCATGGCCCATGCGCCTAGGGTGAAGGGGGAACCCTAAAAGGAAGAGTCCTAGGAGGGGAAGGCACCTCCTAGGTGCCTTGGGGGGGGGGGGTGGAGGGAAACCTCTTCTTGGCCGCCTCCCCTTTTCCCATCTAGGGCTGCCGCCCCTCTAGGGGTGGGAACCCTAGAGGGGGCGCACCCTCCTCCCTCTCCCCTATATATAGTGAGGCCTGGGGCTGCCCATAACACGTGATTCGATCTCTGCCTCTTGGCGCAGCCCTACCCCTCTCCCTTCTCCTCATATCTCGCGGTGCTTAGCGAAGCCCTGCTAGACTAGCCACGCTCCTCCATCACCACCATGCCGTTGTGCTGCTGCTGGATGGAGTCTTCCTCAACCTCTCCCTCTCTCCTTGCTGGATCAAGGCGTGTGAGACGTCACTGGGCTATACGTGTGTTGAACGCGGAGGTGCCGTGCGTTCGGCACTTGATCATCGGTGATTTGAATCACGACGAGTACGACTCCATCAACCCCGTTCACTTGAACGCTTCCTCTTAGCGATCTACAAGGGTATGTAGATGCACTCTCCTTCCCCTCGTTGCTAGTCTCTCCATAGATAGATCTTGGTGATACGTAGGAAAATTTTGAATTTTTGCTACGTTCCCCAACATAAGCAACATCGAGCGTGGCGGATGATGCCAAGATGAGATTCTCCATATCGTTCTTTCCTCTCTCGCTCTCCCAATCCTTCTTGCTTCCCCTCTGTCTCTCTCAATGCCACTATATGCAGGTTCTGACATGTGCTTTCGTTTGAACCCGGCTTGATTTTTTCTTTGGTAAGATTCAATGATGGTTGATGCAAGCCCATGCTTCTCACAAGTTGGATTGAAGTTTGATGTTCCTCTATTTGTACTATTGTTCCCTTACCAATATATCAGTACTGGTGTAGAAAACACTTACCTATTACATAGTTCTTCGCTGACAGTCGGATGTGTTGTTTGAACTGTTTCCCCTATATGCAGGAAGTACAATTTGCATGTCATTTTTTACTTTTACTTTTAGTTCAGATTATCCCCTTTTCGGTGTGCATTTACTAGATGCTTATATGAATCTGTGTCATCTTTCATTGAGTAAAATGTAAGTCAGTTCAAGTTTACATTGAGCATTTTTCAGTTCTCTCTCCTATTAGGCTAATTTAGGTAGTTTTACTGGGCCATGCATACTTTCTTCGTACCCTTTCTTTCAGACATTTGGCAAATTAAAATTTCTCATCCAATGTTTAGTTATTTTCTCATTATATTTTCCTGAAGGCATCCAAATACAATCAATTTACCCCCCGTAAGTGCACCCAATTTGATGTTTTTGTCAATTGTATTATTTAGAAGGCGCAGATTTCTAGCAACCATATAATTTAGAAATGGTATGATATATGTTGCCGTCTTGTGACCCCCAGTTGACAAGCAATTTCAAGAAAAAACATCATTTCACTCTGTTTGATTATCATTTTGCAGGCCTGGTATAGCAGAACTAGAGTTGAAGCTCTCCGAGTATACCAAAAAGATGTCATATCTGCAAAACAGATGGTTCAGGAGCTAGCCTCAAAGGTATAAATTCAGCACTGGATCTTATTTCCATATTCACACAGTTGTGATTTGGTCATATATTTAAAATCAATTTATACACTTCTATCTGAAATTCCCATGCATATTGTATTAGTTAGTTTGGGGACAGTGCACTGCAGTATACTATTTGCACTAACAGGGTAGTCTCTGCTGCCCAATATGACTGTAATCTGAACGAAGACTATGCCGAGACAGAGTTGAAGTTGAGGAACATTGCAATCGTTTATCGGAACAGTAAAATCCTTCAATATGATATACAGTAAGGTGAATATCATTTGTACTTCTCATTATCATTTTCCATGTGTTTTTTAGTTGTGAGAAGATAGAAGTTATTTGTCATTGTACGAAATCCATCCTTTGGCCCACATGATGGAGGTGCCACCGTTGCATGGGTTTGGTCCAGCTGCAAACCGCTTGTTAGAGAGGCTTATAAGTTATAACACAATTTTAAAGGCACTTTCTACATTTTTCGAATCATTTATTGGTTTGTTACTCATTTGAATTTCTTGTCTATCTCTGACCTACATGTCATGATCTGGTTAGTTGAACTTTTGATCGGATGAAAGTAGTAAAAGTTCATTTGTCAGTATGCACTCAGTATGTCATAGTACTGCCATAGTTCCATGGCATAAAGGCAATTTATTGTCCTGCAACATGAACTTAGTGCACAAGGCACATGTTTGTTTTTTCCTGTCAATAGTTTCCGTACTAAACCTTATTGGTGTTAATTTTGATGGCCGGCAATAATATCTTCTGAACTCTAGCCAACAGGAATTAAACACGCCGCTGCAAATTTAAAATCAACTGAAATGATGCATAGAATGTAACCTCCTAAGTAGACCATCTCCGGCAGAGCAAAAACTTCTGCCGAATTGACATGAAGCTCCGCACCCAGGCAGGCGCTCCAGTGGCGGCGGCGGCGCAGTCGTCATCATTGGTGTCGATGAGGGGCGTAGGCACAGAGATGACGCTGGTCGACAGTCAGGAGCAGTCGAGGAGCGACACTCTGGCCGGTGCCGCCACGGCATCCCTCAGCCAGCTCTGCTCTAAATTCTAAACTCTTAACAAAACTGTGAAACAAATCTCAGCAGGCTGTAATTGTGCAAATATATTTCAGGTGCAGGCCAATCAAATGAGGGCACGGGCGAAGAACAACATGACCAAGAGACTGTCCACATTGGGCCACAAGGTGGAGGGTCGAGGCGAGGCAGAACTGGCGGGCACTCCAGTTGGCGCGACAGGTGGAGCGCATCCAGAAGACCGACTGCATGTTGTCTCGGTTCCGGTGCTGCAATTGGTTCCTGTGCTGAAAACCAAACAAAATTCAGATTGCGTCTGAAATGCAACCTGACTGAAGAAGCCTCAAGGTCTCAGTGCAAGCTTCTGGGACAAGATGTACATGAAATTATTTGAATCAATGTGTTGTAGGTGTTGCTTTACTCTGTAATCTGTACAATCTTAATGGCTGTGACTTGAGATTCAGTAGCATGTTATGAGCTAACGGTAATGGCCTGCTGACTAATGTACTCAGAACTTTAAGCCATCTTTTCTTTAAGCTTAGTGGTAATTGTAGAAAAAGGAAAAACATGAGCTAATACTATGATCTTTTATCTTCACACTTATTGGCACTTATTTTTCGGTGTTATATTTTATCTCACTACATTCTGGTTGCTTCCTAGCTTTTCTTCAAGAACAAATACTAAATTGTGAATTCATTTGAGACCTTGCCGTCTTATAATGAAGAATCTATAAGAGATTGTTCAGTTGATGTGTCTTCTCACACTTACATTGTGGGGTTTAGATTGTTTTAGGTGAAATTGTGAAGGGGCTGTGATATGGTTGATAACATTTAAATATGGAATTTTGATAACTCATTTATGTGCATGAGACCAGTAGATGGTAGGATGCTTTGGATGTTGATTCGGTAATGCCTGAAAAGAGTCTTCGGAATTGTAAAGCTATTCTATCCGAGTGGTAACTCGGATAGAAGTCGGTGATGTATTTAGTCTCGGTACATTGTAGGAGATATCATCAAAATTTAAACTCGTGGAGTTTAAGGAATGTATCCAAATCATTGCACATATATGTGGATTGAAAAATTAAGCTTTAAAGTATTCAAATTTTGAATTTTGACAAAACGTGCATTGCACGTGCACACTTACTAGTCAATAGAAAGAATGGTTGATTCACTCTCGCACTTGTTTCTTTACAGATCCATCGACTGCTACGCGCGGCTGCACGTGCCCGCCGCGAGGAACACGTACGTACAATACTCCATATGCATAGGAGGTGGCTAGCAAGCTAGGTGCTTCTGCAATACCAGGTTGACACGCGTGTATGTTAGATTTTTCCTATGTATGCGTAGGTGCGCACCTTTCGTTGGCCACTTGCATGCCCACGTCCGGGAATCGATGCATGCCTGCGTGCTTCTGTTGGGTGCAACACGCCAGCACCTTGGCGGCCGTTTGGTTTTTCCAAATGAACCTACTGTTCCAGTTGCGATATTCTATCGGGTGTATACAAAGAGGCCGGCAATCGATTGATCGCGGACAGCCCATCCTGGCGGTACTTAGAAACATACCTCATAATTCACCCTTTCATTGCCGTTATTTATTACAGTCCTATATACTCCGTCCTCTGACACTACCTTGCACAGTTTCTTTGGGAGTATACTTTAGGAGACGGTCGGGCTGTCAAAGCTGGCCGAGGCGTAACGGTACGTACTCTATTTACTGCTGTTTGCCATGGGTTATCGAAAAAAATCAACATTCTATTCTTACATGTGAGGGAAATATTTTTGGATATCTGCATCCTGTGGGGTGCAAACGAACGACACGACAACTGTATAGAGCACGGAAATGACCACCGATCGATTCGATATATACCGAGCCTAATCCCATCCGCATACACCCACATGCAACGCATTAATCATTATTTGGATGTAGTCATGTACGAGGACGACCTAGCTAGAAAACTACCACTATTTGGATCACCAGCTAGCTCTCTCTTTCGCGTCGACGCAGGCAGGGACAACAGCTAGTTTACTCAGCAGAATATCGATCTATAGTACTTGTATACATTTTTAATCGGGGCCGACGACACGGATCTACGCCGTAACAGCGACACAACGAGGCGCCGGGAAATTAAGCATCCACGACGCGCGGTTCCTGTCTCCAGGATTGCGGCCGAGCGTGTCTAGATTAACATAATTGCGCGAGCTAGCGACAGGCCGACAGGTGAATTCGGATCAAATTTTCACATGCATCCGTCCGTAGCTAGGACCATCCGCCCCTGCGGGTATTGAATTTTACATTTTGTTTCTGTAAATTGTTCTAGAAAGACAGAGTATCTATAAATTACATGCCTCGTGAGCATCACGCAATTGTTTACTCGCGTTTCTAACTACTAATTAGCTAGGTCATGTCCCCCTACAGAAGTGGACAATCAGGATAAGCAAAACTGCAGCAGGTTGACGATGTGCGCTATGTGTTCTGAATTTCTGACTGGCAAAAAACTCATGGTCGAGCAGTAAGCAGTGTGCGTTGGATTGGATCTGGGATCCTGTATTTTTGCCCGGTTCCGTTTCTGCAGTCAGGAGCGACGCAAGAGCTGAGCTTATTATGCAACTCTGTCGGCAAGCAGAGCCTACTTTTGCCCTCCACCATTGGAGGGAGCAGCTCGCTCACCCAATCACCTCATAGCTCAGGCCAAGCATGTTTTCTTTTCTTGCCAAAATATCGTACGGCTACCCTGCACACATTTCTTTTATCCGGGACGCCGACATGCCTAATTCCGGCAGCGTGATTGCGATTGCGTGGTCGAGCCATGGTTTTCACTTTCAGTGAGATTTCGGTGAAATTCATTGAATTTCAGTAATTTCAGCTGACACTGAAATATTATGTTTCGGCCAAAATATTTCAGCAATTTCAGTATAGCACAACAATTCCAATATTTTTTAAAATATTTTTAAAAAAATTCAAATTTTTAATTGAATTCAAATGAATATTTCGGTCATTTGGCTGAAATGGAAACTGAAATCACTGAAATTCACTGAATTTCAGTGATTTCGGTTGGTGCTGAAATTTTTCTGAAACTGAAATTGAAATCCATGGGTCGAGCACATGCACGCGTGAATCCGCCCTGACTCAGCCAGCAGAATGGCCGCTTCTCGGACTCCGTCGGGGAGCCTTTCGTGTGTGCCTAACTCTTTTTTCTTTTGTTATTTTGTGCAGTGCTGTACCGTGTACGCACTACATTATTGGCTTATTTGCTTGCCTGAAAATGATGTGGAGTGAGATCAACGAAGGCCCGTTTCATGTGTGGGCGACAGTGTCACTGATCTGTACTGTAGAAGAATCAACCATGAGCTAGTACATGTCTGGGAGGAAAGAGTGTTGGAATATTCAGTATATGTCTGTGTGGCTTACAACATTGATATTACTGCTCTTTTTATCTCCTGGAAATTGTTGATATGGAATTGAAAGCATCATATACATGTACAGTGTACATGAAAACTTGGACGGAAATTAGTCCGAGCAAGCCAATACTTCATGCTGGAAGTACAGTACAGTGTGTAATGGAAATTAAGCATTGTTTATATAACCCGGGTACAGCATGATAGGAATGACTCGGTTGTCCATACTTTCGCAATATGGATTGTTTAAAAGCCTGTGGATTTGAATTGGAATTTATTCAAATCCGGTGCATGACTCACACATGCGTGATGAGACCTTGTTGCAGATTAAGTTGAGACTCCTATTTGGTTACTAATGACCGTGGTTGGTTGTGCTAATCTGGAGTCTTTGTTTAAACAGATTGATTGTCTGGAAACTTATCTGTATACGGTTTAAACTAAACCGGAATAACTCTCTAGATATTGGTCTCTACCCTCTGGTGTGAATACCATTGTGAGTGGCACCACGGATTAGGGTGAGGAACAGAGGGTCGTAGGCCCTAAGTTCAACAAAAAGCCGCTCAATTTTCTCAAGCCCTATATATGTAATTGGCTACAGTTTGATGGTGCAAGCTAAATTAGAAACCTTGATAAGCCTAGATCAGTGCTACGTCTTTGTCGATCAGTGACTTGATTAGTTTGAACATTTGGTACATGCTTAGCCAAAACCTAGGACTCCAAATGTCAGAGGACACTTTACACGATTGGGACATATGGCTTAATTACTTAGCAGATGATACTGCATGCATCATTATCTCTTGGGTGTTTAATATGGTAAAGGTCGAAGAAGCTTATTTCAACAGCACATGCAGAAATATCTCTCAAGATAAGTGTATGGTATCAATCACTGACCTATATGCTTTATCTGACTTAGCCAGAGCGGTATTAGCAGTAGTACTTGATGAGTTATCGCCATGGAAGACTAGAATGTTCCACGAGTAATATATACAATCGATGAATGCAACCGGGCACACGCGTACATCTCCTACAGTAATCGATCGGTTTTTCATCACAGTAATCAATTGCTTGGTCGACTTTATCGAGGCCACCAGATCATCATCACCATCTGGTGAGTAAACGATAACAATGGCTCAATCAAGTGTAACTTTTCAGTTTTTTTAACAGCGATTAACTCGATCTGCATTAGTTAGGAGCCATGGTTTAAGTTAGGTTAGGTAGCTTTCCACCTCTAGCCGTCCAGCAGCTCGTTGCAGATGACCATCAATATAATCACGTCCCTTGCAGAAGGTTTATCCTTGATTGTAATTATTTCTTATTAGCTTATCAAGCTGGGTGCTTGGTGCAGAAGGCTTATCTAAAGCACAAGTTCTTTCACGGAAAATTCATCCAAAAATAGAAACGTTGGTGGTGGTTACGTTGGCTATCACTTGTGCTTTTTGTATGTAGTCATTATTGCTTGCAGCCAGTGGCAGAGCTAGAGGGTGGTCAGGGTGGGCCACGACCGGCTCGGAAATTTCTCAATTACCTTTATATGACAGCAAAAATAATATAACAACTATAAATAAATAAATAAATTTTATCAAAATTTTATTGTGGGCCCCACCCTGGCCCATTGGGCTAGATCTGTCACTGCTTGCAACTTGGGCTGGATATGATACTAAATATATGGCCATGGTGATCTTGGCCTGTAGAAGCCATGCAAACATCTTTCTAACAAGGTCGCCAAAAATCTTATCTATCAATTTTTTTGCTTTGAACATCTTTGATGAAAACTACTTGTGAAAAGGGTCTTCTGTGCCACCAAAACACAACCAACATGGAACCCCATCAGTGCATCCCTACCATGAAAAGGGGAGCAGAACCTGGGGGTGGCTGGAGGCGCACAAAGGGTGAGCCATGACGATGAAGGTAATTGAGAAATTTCTGGTACAATTTTCTAAGAAGGGAATTGCGGTTAAAGTGTACCCTCTCCGTCCCAATATAAGTATCCTAACTTTGTACAAACTTTAGAATAAAATTTTACTAAGTTTGAGACACTTATTTTGAGATGGAGGAAGTATTTCACATGCTTAATGTCTACACGAGCTCCCTTGTACATACTCCCAGTCCCTGCCTCAAAGGTTACCAAACGTGTTGTTAAAACTCATGTCTTCATCTCATTTTTTTGGTGAAGATCGGGCGTGAATCAATCTCGCAAACCCGTGGGGCAAGGTTGTGCTTAAACGCAAGGCTGTTGGCCGCAATGTCAAAGCCAGGCAACAGGCGGCGACATACTGAATGCCGCTCGCCTTCTCATCAACCAAGAGATTAAGGGCTTTAGTTGGGCCAAGAACTCTTAACTCCACATTGAACTGCCGACTTCTGAGCCCGATAACACATGACATGCATGCCTCATATGTAGGGTTTGCAGTCAATTGACTTGAATACCAGAACTTGAATAATTCATCATTGATTGTCTCGTGGTTTTCTCTAACAATAACCTAACATTTGCGGCTTATTTGGGGGGTGGGGGGAGGGCGTACAATCGTGGGTTATTTGATATTGATTTTTTATAATTGTTTTTATATCAGAATGAAGCCAAGTTTCGGTTCACCTAAAAGAAAGAGAAATTAATGTACCTTTTGACGATAAAAATCAATCACGTGTGGCTACAATAATTACCTTGCTAACGGTTATTTGTTTGAAAGTTTTAAGTATTGTGATGATCCCTTGAAAACAGAAAAACTATATTGTGATGATCAACTACATGACCGAAACAAGCAAACAAACCATTACTACTTGCCGGACAGAGCTATCTGGAGAAGCAAGTTTTTTTTTTCTTAAGACGATTTATTTAGTTACGGAGCTAGCGAGGTAACCATAAAATCATGCATCTCACACTACTTATTGTGTAGATGTCCCCCAAACACTATACAGAAACCCCCAAACATTAAACAAAAATATATAGACAAGCGGCTCGTTTACCCTCCATAGGCCACTTTCTAGACCATACTACTCCCTAAGTTTTTAAATACGTTTTTTTAGAGATATCAATACAGACTACATATGAATGCATATTGACATATTTTAGCGTGTAGATTCACTCATTTTGCTTTGTATATAGTCCATATTGATTTCTCTACAATGACTTATATTTAGAAACGGAGAGAGTACTAAAAATATGTACTCTCGCATGAGTCATGACTGATACTGTAATTTAACCCATGGCTAGACTAGAGGTTGTTGGTCGACCAGTGTTTACACCGCGTAAAACTCCAGTAAATAATCGCATGCAGTACGGCTGGTACCTATCAGAGCATGTGCAGCCGGACTTCTCAAACCCTCTATATGTCTGGGTGGACGGTCCGGTCAATGTCCAGTCATGAAAATATGGCCAACCGAGCTTCTCAAGCTGGCCCTTTATTTACCGGGCCGATCAGCACCCCTCATTTTCGATTTTAATTTTGGCTGGTACTCACCCCTAGTATCCAGACTAAATCTGTGGCGGATATGAGGAGGCCTTAACACGCTCAGATGCGTCCGCCATATCCAGTCCGACAATGAACCAATTCTTCCTAACCTTGTCAGACGAGCCATTTGCCTCTCTTTCTTCTCCCTCGTCTGCCCAGGCACTCCACTTGCTCCATCGCAAATCTAGCTCCGCCGCTGTCCTGACGCCTCAACGCTACCACCGTCGCCGCTACAAACCTCCTCATGGGTTGTCACGTCCAACCGGACACTGTCGTCGCTCCGGATGCCGGCGCGGTACGCCCAGCTATTCTAAATACTACACCTTGCCTTCTATGTGTTCGACAAATTGACCAGACAGTTTTTTTATGATTCTTCTATACGAAAATGACAATTTTTTATGTGGAAATACGGAGCTTGATTGAAATCAGGGAGGAAGCTCTCTTTTTCAAAGAAAAACAAAACAAAATGGAACTTTGTTTCGCCCCACCTTATATATAAAACCACAATCGAACAAACAACTGAATGATACAAAATAATGAGCAAGGCCTCATAAAACATTGATCCCAGGATTATCCGATCGCGCAGGACACGAGCGACTACGTACCTAAAGAGAGCATAAGAAGATCTGAGTACAATGCCACGCTACACCGTGTCGTGCCAGTCGACATTGCTTCCAGGCCGAGTTTTTTTTTTTTTTGATTTTCATTCATTTTCCCTAATTAATCAAGAATGGCAGGTTTTTGGGTCGGAATTTTCTTATAAAGTGCACCAACTCTCTTCTTTTTAATGTAATGATCAAATGCAGGAACCGCCTGCCCTCTCGCGCGAGGATTCTGAAAAAAGGTACCACATATTTTCCAGCACCATCTTCTTGTGCAATTCAAGACTTGGAGGGGGAATCCCAACCGCTACGCCGTCCCTCAAGCCAACAGTAAAATAGTATCACTGCTCTGAAAGAACAGTAAAATACCACGTATAAAAGAATACTGCTTAGAATATCAGGAGCAGGACAAACAAAAATCCTTAGTTCATCAGTTGAGCGTGCCATGAAACTTCGACAGAAATTTCTTCAGAATCGAGGGATTTATCTCGTGAGCTGCTAATTGCTGGCCTGATCAAAGTAATATTTTAGCAGGGAAATAAGAAGAAAAATCCTCGGTTCATCAGTTGGGCGCGTCATGAAGTTCCACAGAAATCTCGTCGGAACCGGAGGATTTCTGCCGTGCTTCAAGTTGCGGGCCTGACCGGCCGGCTGGGGGCACGCACGAGCGCCGCGTGACGGGCGCAACCGACGGCGAGACGCCACTCATCTCTTGTGGAGCTTATCTGAAAACCGAAACAGGGGCGAGACACACCCACACTCCAGAAACAGAAAGAGAAACAGAGGCAGAAAGTTGTTGCGGCAAATCATCCATGATCCATGGATGGATAAGCCTCCCGTCAATAGATCAGATGCATGTATGCGTGTCTGCAATTTGTCACTCATTATATTGATGTATATCCAGAACCAAAATCAAGGGCTATACACAGCGGGCAGAGAGGACGAGAGCTCACTCTACGTACAAGTTGAGCAGAGACGACGAGCTCACTGTATGTGCAGCGGAGCGGGGAGGAAGAAGAGGCTCACTGTATATGTACAGTATCTACTGGCTACCTAATTGACCAGCCCGGAATCGAATTGGGTCTTAAAACACCAACCTTCCCGGCGGCCTGATCCCCACCGATCTTCCTTCTATACAGCGACCGGAATTATTCGGGGAATTTCTTTCCTATTTACACTTTGTGCAGTATGTACGCATCTTGCTGCTATGGCATGTCGACGATGTTGTTGTTTTTACTGGTTGCTGCGGCCGGCCATGGAGGCGGCGGAGAGCCGGCTGGGCCCGGCGTGGAACCGCTCCACCACACGCTTCCGGTGCTGCACTTGCTGCGCCGCGTGGGACGGCACGAGCGCCTTGCGTGCCCAGTGCCCGCTCCCCATGGGGACGCGCTGCGCCAGCCCGCTGTACGAGCATTTAGAGCAGCCGCTGCCGCCGCCGCTGGGGACGAGCTGCGCGCACGGACTGGCCGTGCGCTTGCTGCAGTTGCCGGCGGCCGGGGCCTCCTGCTTGCGCTCCTTGTGGAGGCTGCAGCGGAACGAGCCCGGGTGGTTCGTCGGGGAGCACATGCAGGACCGACGGCTCTTGGCGGTGGGCGAGGAGGGGGGAGACGAGACGCTGACGGACTTGACCGGCGAGCCGCCGGCGGAGAGCTTGACACGGGAGAGCGAGGCAGATTGGTAGTTGGGAAAGGGACTCAAGAGGATGGGGCCGTTGGGCCGGGATGCAGACGCCGTCGACATAATGAGAGATTGGAGAGGTGGACTCGGCGGTGGCTTTGGTAATGGTATGTCAGTTGAGCTCCGGTGGTTCGCTGCCGGTTGGCCGCATTATATAGGCCGGGGAGGGTCAGTTTGGTGAATTCTGGGCGTTAAAAAACTTGGAGTCTGGCCGAGTTAATTAAACTCGGGTAATTATGGGCGTCAACCGGTCTTGGGTTCAAAGCAGGTGGGAATATTCTTTGGGCTCATGCATGCCAACTTGATTTGAAATGCTACTGATTTATTTCAGTGTCAAAATTCGGGTCAATTTCTTGCATAACAAACCAGAATCTTGCTACTATTAGTCATGCCAAAGAAAGTAGTACGTATATTCCAACGATTTCTGCACCAATGAATGTGACTCGGAACATATGCTGGTTGTTTCCGTGTGTGTGAACCGCACTGATTCGTACTAACTTTCTCTTCTGTTCAGAAAGAGTGTCTTGCAGAAGCACGGATGCAACCACATATTATTAACACACAGCGCATGTGCCGGCTGGACATTGGGCAATGTCCATTTTTTTTTGTTTGGCAATCGCACCAGTGTGGGCTTGTGGCACGTTGCTGTCTGTAAATCGTTTCCGGCACACTGAAAGGACGATCCCGGAAGAAAGGAAGTTATCCTTTGAACAGCCATGGCCAAGTTGGCACAATTAGGAGGGTGCTTGGATCCAAGGAACTATTTTTAGTCTGACTAAAAATAGTCTCTTTTAGAGGCTAAAGTTCCAAGCACCCCTGACTAAAGAGAGGCTAGAAATAGTCTTGAGGCTAAAACTTTTTAGTCATAGGAAACCTACTAAAATATGTATTAGCCCTCTCTCTTCTCATTTAATTCCTCTTCTTTAGTTCTGGATTGGAGGGTTTGGAGGATAATAAATGCTTAATAACTTGATTTTAGTCTCTTTGGTATTTGGATCCAAGTATGGGGAAGGCTAGCAAGTTTTAGTCCCACTACTTTTAATCATGGGACTAAAACGTATCCAAGCACCCTCTAGGACGCGCCAGCAGCCGGCAGCGACAGGACCCCGGGCGCCCGCCGTGGGATCGCCACCGCTTTGCTCGAAACGCGGCTGCCCTCTCAACACTCGACGCAGTAGCATCGGCATCAGTCGCCGTAATGGCAGTGTCCATCGGCTCCGGCCGAATCTCTTCACTCGCGCCCGCCCATGTTGGTTCGTAGAGTCCGCGCCAAGGAATGGATCGTGGAGCCCGCCGGCGATGTGCATGTGATCCGGCCGGCCGGTTGCGCCGCGATAAGATGCTTCGATCGCTGTTACCGTCTGGCGGCCGTCGATTCTGGCCGACCCAGACGAGACGAGGCGATGGAACGTGGCCGTCTCTTTGGCTGCCACTCCGTTTCACTTTCGCCTTCTTCATTGGGTGTCACGCGCGCCAGTCTTTTGCGCTTCCGTGGGTGTGTTTTCACCGTGAAGGGCCGGATGTGGAAAGATCGTGATCGATAAGCTACCCTCGGAACCAGCGTCGGTTAATGGCTAGAGTAATCCTTGCAAATATAATTACTCGGGCTTAATTACAGCCGTGTGCTGCTGCAGCGGCCCTGGCCACATGCACGCAGGCGTATATCGGCATATATTTTACCACACAACAATTGACGACACATGAAAGGAGCATTATTCAGATGATGGCCGGCCGCGGCACACAGCTCGCTAGGCCCGCAGGTTCATCGTTCCGGACGGCATGGACAAACGAACGGGGCCAGCCGGCACCACACGCCGCGCGCAACGGCTGCATGGTGGGAGGGTTTGTGTGGCGCGGCCGGCCGCGACAGCTGGAGCGGTGTCTACTTGGCCAGTCTTTTGTTTACGTCTTTGGCCACACCTTGTCGTTTGGATACGTAACAGCTATCGTGCCCGAGCTCGTTAGCTTTTTTTTCCGAGAAGGAGGCCCACCTTTTCATCTCTTGATGCACACAACCATATTATTAAACGTCCAATATAAAAAAAAGGTTTCAAACAGCACTGCGAAAATCAATAATAAAACATAAAATTATCACAACTGGCGAAAATATGGTAAGATGACTAGACACCTATCCTATTGTTGGACCGTTATTCAAACCGGTTGTAAGTATCCTGCGATCATCTTCCATCGGTTGCATTCAATATTCATAAGTTCCCTGTGATCCGTATGGCTGAGTAATGACCATGTACGGATCCAAGCAGATGCCCTGAAGATAACCTCCAAAAAGTTTGTCATGGTTTGTTTGTTAAGAGCAACATCATTCCAACAATTTCATATGGCCAAAGTAATGCACGTACTCCAACCCGAATATGTGCCACGGTTTTAGGCTAGCTGGCTGCATCAGATGGCCTACTGATTAGCAAAAGCGAGCGAGCCCGCCTTTTAGGTTTTCTTTTTGCAAGGGTTTAGGCCGTTGAGGAAAAAGGAGCGGGGACAGTGGAACTGAAATTTAGCTTCATTTTGTGTAGATGCATGGTGGGATGTGGAGCGACTCTAATCATACGGAGCTCTGTCCCCGAGTGCAACCGCATAAATTTTTTTAAAAAAGGAGGATGACCCCCGGCCTCTGCATCTGGGCGATGCATACGGCCACTTTATTAATTATTCTCATAAAACCTTACAAAGTAATACAACAGTATGACTAAAGCCGCCGTCTAAGCAACTCTATCCAGTTGATGAAGGGACGCAGATAGCCTGGGCCTAATACCAAACAGACATCCCAGCCAAACCTAACATCTAAGACCTGAGGTCCCATCCAGGATGCCTGCCGGGCATGGGTCTTACCGGTTCGGCGTGCACTAAGAGGCCGCCGACGCCAACTGTCACCGCTCCATCTTCAGAACTGTACTGATGCATCAACCTTGCTCGGTCCAGCTATCGTCGACGCCACCACGACGCCCAACGGCACCTCCTCCCTGCGCGCAAACAGCTGAGCACACGTCGCGGTCGCCACTGATACACCTCAGCACCATGCTGCCAAGTACCACCAGCCGACACAGCTTGAAGTCTTTGAAAGATCTGTCGTGCGTAGCACCTACCGACCAGGCATGACAAAGCGTAGCACCTGTTGGTGAGGCATGACTTGACATCTCCATCAAAGCTCCGTGCAAGATGAAGCCGCTCCACCTCCAGCCTCTCTGAACGGGACGGGAGCACCCCAGGAAGACAAGACAAAGAGTTGAGCACCACAATCACCATGAGAGCTGGACCAGCCGACTGCCATGGCGAAGCGACATCACTAAAGAGAGAACCGCCGCCATCAAGAACGCTAAGAACGCGCTGCAGCTGTCCCACCTTCCTGCGGACCCAAAGCGGCGCCTTCAAGAAGGTGACGGAGCCGGGCACCACCGCCGCCCAACCAAAGTTGTGGGTTTTCACCCAGGTGCAGGGGGAGGACGAGGGGGAGGGAGCTGGATCTCGAAGCCGCCTTCAAGAAGGAAACAGCGCCTGGAGCGCCGCCGGCGTCGTGGCCACCGCAGCCGGCCAAGAAATTACTCCGATCCAGAGCTCCCAACCCCACATCCGCGCAGTCCACCACCGGATCCGGCCGGACTGACGAGGAGGAAATAGCAGCACGGGGGCGCCGTCTTCAGATCTAGTGAAGGAGAGCAGCAGGGGATCCCTCCACGCGGTGCCCGCGTCCACCGCCAACTCGCCGCCCCGCGGCCAAGCAGACGCGGCCCTCAACTCCAGCGAGCGCCGCCCGCCGCCAGGACGACGCCGCCCTCATCAGCAGAGGCCGCCGCCTCAAACCCTAGGCCCGAGCCCGGGCGGCGTCACGGCCGAGGGCCTCGCCGCCACCCTCATCGACGGCCGGCGGGGACCCGGCGCCCGTCTCCGGCGGCGGCGAGGACAGGAATCAAGAAGGGGAGGAGGCGGACGGGGGGTTGGTCGCCCTCGAGAGGGCGACGCGAGGGAACGGGGAAGGACCAATACAGAGTGCTACATTTCCAAGTTGATAGTGGAACAAAACCTTGAAAATGACGGGCCAGATTAGTGCAAGGGTCTGCGATTCGATCTGAGATGCGATATGAAATGGATGCGGTATTTAGAAGAATCTTCTTAATACGTTTCGAAAGAGGAAGATCTTGGTAGTCCTTTTCGTCCAAAACATGCATCGTACGTGTAGAGCTGAGCTGGTCTAATCCTGGCCCGACCCATGCTCGATGTGGCGTGATCTCATGAGATTCACCTATGCGATCGGAAATGCTTGCTCCGTCACAATCTCACAAGTGAAGCAAGATCATACAATCTATAGCTGCTGGAGTGCTGGACACCATATCCTTAATCGGGATGGAGGAGCTAGCCGCTAGGTTTGGCAACGAAGGCACCTCGACCATGACGTGCCCAGCGCAGCGGAGCCACCGGCCAACGCGAGAGCGGGCGTACGTGTGCATGTGTGATGGAACTGGAAGTTTCGACCGTGAAGCCAATCGGTTGGCCGTTGGATTACCCATCTGCACCGGCAATAGACGGATCGGCTAGCACGCGTCGGATGTGAAAGTGGTCGCCGGTCGGCGTCTCGGCGAGGCTGGCTACCTTCCTTATACAGTCTCTTTGGGATTATACTTTAGGAGACGGTCGGGCTGTCAAAGCTGGCCGAGGCGTAACAGTACGTACTCTATTTACTGTTTTCCTGCTGGCCATGGGTTATCTAAAGAAATCCACATTCTATTCTTACATGTGAGGGAAATATTTTTCGATATCTGCGTCCTGTGGGGGTGCAAACGAACAACACGACAACTGTATAGAGCACATAAATGACCACCGATCGATTCGATATATACCGAGCCTAATCCCAGCCACATACACCCACATGCAACGCATTAATCATTTTTTTTGAAAGATCCAACATGCTGCTGGCATTTCATTTGATAAGCAGAAAGCAGTGGGAAAAAATACAAAGGATGGGGTGAGGGTCCTAGGACCAGTTTTTGTTACAACACTGTAAACCTTGAAAAAAAGAACTCATGTTCTAATTCTCACGGTGGATCCCAAAAGGGTCTCTCTAAATGGACTGCTCCTGCTTGCCGCCAAAACTCAATGAAATGCTCAATGGCCTTGGTGATGTCTTTCACATAAGGTGTCTTTCCTCTGAACACACACCGGTTCCGCTCTTGCCAAATTTCCCAGCATGTTAGGAGCATGGTGGCATTGCTGGCCCTTCTTTGTGCTGGCTCGGTGCTTGCGGCCATCCATTGGAATGTAACAATGGGGCTTTCTCCTTGCACGTGGTGCCTTGGGTGTAGCTGTTGATGTTGGAGTTGTGTCGAATATAGTGTACAAGGTAGGTTACAGTTGGACTTGTAGTTGTATCGTGTTTACATAGGATATGGAGTCGTGTCCTAGTAGGACACTTGTATCCTAGGCCTCTCTTATATAGCGGGGGTAGACACACGATGTAACCTATGCCAACATAATAGCACCGGAACGCAGGGGAAGCCGGCGGCATGTGCCGGTGTCCAGGGCGACCGGGTGCGGTATTGTGACGGTGTCACGGGGAGGAGCGCTCGTAGTCAGGCCCCGGGGATGTAGCCATATCGGTGAACCTCGTTAACAAATCTCGGTGTCGTGCTTGTGTGATTGCTTGGTCCTCGGATGATCGACGATATGCCTCTGATTTATTCTAACAAGTGGTATCATGAGCAAGGTTACGAGGAGGTCGCGGTTGTGTTTGATCTAGAGGAGGAAGATTCGATGTCATGATCATCGTCAGCGTGTCGCAGCGGATGGAATTGATCTGGAGACGTCGTGTGATCGAAAAAAAAGCAGTCGGATTGGCAAGCGGCGGCGGAGCGAAGCACTCGGCGAGATCGAATTGGTGATACACAGCAGCAACCAGCGGGAGACCTATCGTGCGGCAGCGGCGGCTGGTCGATCGATCAGATCGAGTCCGCACGTGATTTGGCAGCACACAGCAGCGTGACGGCGAGGCGCTCGGCCAAGGCTGAACAGCGGCAACGTGTCGCATGCTGGGCCGTGTGGAGGCTGTGTGCTGGATGGGCCAGGCAAGCGTGGAAACTGGAGGTGTGTTGCGTTCGATTGGAAGGCAGGGTAGCGCTCAGCAAACAGATTTGTTAAAAGGAAAAGGCAACCTGCATGTGGTATGAACGTGGCCTGGGATTGCAACAGGATTTAAGAAAGGAAGCTTTGGAGGTTATGGGAAGCAAAGGCTTTGCATCCATGAAGACTACGAGAAAAGTAAAAAAAAATAATTCTTTTTGAAGTGTTGCTAATTGTGCACGGGTTTTATCAGGAGTTTGGCAGGTTGGCGGCGTGCGTATAAGGTTCGGAGGAGCTTGGAGCGCGTCGTGCGGATCATGCAAATACAGGGCGTCAAGCAATGCATGGAGAAGTGCGGGGCAGACATGACGCAGGGTGGAGCATGATTGCAGTCGGATAAGTTCGGCTGGGTCAGACTTGTCAGTCTGATGGATCGACGTAAGTCGGTTGGAACAGAAGACGGTGGTGGGATCGGCGACAGCTACATAGGAGCGTGATGCTGATGGTGACCGACTTCTGGGGCGCGGAAACACGTGGCATAGGCCTGAGTGCTTGTGCGGCTTTGACAAGACTATGGTGCGGGATTGATTCAAGGTGGTGTATACACGGAGCTTGAAGTCGATGAGGCGCGAGGGTGGACTGATCATCTACCATGGAGTCATGTTGAAGGTGGAGCTGATTGAGGGGCTACGGCGTAAGAGCTCAGAGAATCGAAGCCTATTTCAGCGGGAAAAAGCGAGTGACATGCAGTTCGGACTGGAACCCAGTGGTCTGATGGAAGCGTGAAACTCGTCATCGGTCGGTGATGACCGATGGTACTCTGTTGTGGGGGTTGAGTGGTGTGGGTTCGCGACCCTTGAGACTCGACCGGGACAGCAGAGGCTCGACGCGGTAATAGTGGCGAGGCATGCTGTATGCACGGGACATGGAGACGGGCCAGGGCTCTGGTGGTCATACATGTGGTGAGACAACTGTGAATTTGACTCGGAATGACTACAAGCAACGGTGAAATTCCTTCATGTTTCAGACAGCCGGTCAAGAAGGGGGCGGTGATGTTGAGTTCAGGTAACTCTTATGTGTGACACCCATATGTGAGTTGTTCACTTTCACGCAGGTCAGTGATCGGTGTGTGATGGCGTTGGACGGATACTCTGGAAGTTGGGAGCACAAGCTAGAGTAACAAAGAACTTAATTTTGCTCGAGGGTTGACTGTGGTCAAGAAAAAAAGGACTACAAGTTGCAGGTGGAGTCATATGGAGTCTTTGGAGTAGCAGCGGTACTCATGGGATAAGCTCAAGTCCAATGTACATGGAAGTTTGACGCATGAACAAATCCAGGATGGTGGAGTATATTCGCCAAGGTGGAGTTTGTTGGAGTTGTGTCGAATATAGTGTACAAGGTAGGTTACAGTTGGACTTGTAGTTGTATCGTGTTTACATAGGATATGGAGTCGTGTCCTAGTAGGACACTTGTATCCTAGGCCTCTCTTATATAGCGGGGGTAGACACACGATGTAACCTATGCCAACATAATAGCACCGGAACGCAGGGGAAGCCGGCGGCATGTGCCGGTGTCCAGGGCGACCGGGTGCGGTATTGTGACGGTGTCACGGGGAGGAGCGCTCGTCGTCAGGCCCCGGGGATGTAGCCATATCGGTTAACCTCGTTAACAAATCTCGGTGTCGTGCTTGTGTGATTGCTTGGTCCTCGAATGATCGACGATATGCCTCGGATTTATTCTAACAGTTGACATCCCGTTCTTGCGGCCACCCTCTCCCAAACCTCTCGGGCTAGTGGGCAGCTCCATATGAGGTGGTGCGCCGTCTCCATGTTGCGAACGCGTAATGGACAGAAGTAGTTGTTCGGTCAGCCGCGCCGCTGCAGCCTGTCGCAAGTCCAGATGCGGTTTTGCGGCAGGAGCCATGTGAATATCTTTATGCACCCAGGTACCTTTGCTTCCCAGATCAACTGCTGCCAATCAGCCTGAACTCTGCCTTGGAATTGCACAGCGTAATCCGAACTTGCCGAGTATTGCCCCCTAGCCTCTAGATTCCACCTGATCTGGTCCCTGCACCACTTCGTTAGCTCGGCGGTGGTCGACGCGATCGTGCGGTGCAGCCGGATAAATTCCTGCAGTAATGGCTGGACATTCCCGTGTTGCAGGTCCTTTATCCACGTTTCATCCGTAAGGGTGTCGCGCACCGTCCTGTTTTTTCGCCTAGAGTGCGAGTAGAGGAGGGGATAGGAGCTGGTGAGGGTGCTCGACCCGATCCATGGGGAATGCCAGAAGAGTGCCGTAGCACTGTCGCCGATGGTGACCGTGGTCGCTGCCGTGAAGAGGGCCATGTCGCTGTCGTTGCATGGCGGCTCCGTGCCGACCCAAGGCCGTCCGGATTGGTCCAGGAGATCTAGAGCCACCGCAATCTAAGGGCACGGCCGAAACGCTCAAGGTCGAGGATCCCTAGTCCTCCCTGCGTTGTAGGAGTGCACACCGCTGACCAATTGACCTTGCAGCTGCCACCTGTGATCTCCTCATCTTGTTTCTAGAGGAATCTATGCCAGCATTTGTCTATCTCCTTGAGTAATTTCTTTGGCACTCGAAGAACAGCCAGTGCAAACGTTGGCATAGCGCTAAGGACACATCGAACCAGGACTCATTATTTGGATGTAGTCATGTACGAGGACGACCTAGCTAGAAAACTACCACTATTTAGATCACCAGCTAGCTCTCTCTTTCGCGTCGACGCGGGCAGGGACAGTAGCTAGTTTACTTAGCAGAATATTGATCTATAGTACTTGTATAGAATTTTTTAATCGGGGCCGACGACACGGATCTACGCCGTAACAGCGACACAGTGAGGCGCTGGGAAATTAAGCATCCACCACGCCTCGGTTCCTGTCGCCAGGATTGCGGCCGAGCGTGTCTAGATTAACATAATTGCGCGAGCAAGTGACAGGCCGACAGGTGATTTCGGATCAAATTTTCACATGCATCCGTCCATAGCTAGGACCATCCGCCCCCGCGGGTATGGAATTTTACATTTTGTTTCTGTAAATTCTTCTAGAAAGATCGAGCATGTATTAATTACATGCCTCGTGAGCATCACACAATTGTTACTCGCGTTTCTAACTACTTTCTCCGTCAGAAAAAGTTTGTCCCAAGCTTATCTTTTAAATGGATGTATCTAGCACTAATATGATGCTAGATTCATTCATTTAAGGGATAAGCTTTTTCGGACGGAAGGAGTAATAGTTAGCTAGGACATCTCCCCCAACAGAAGTGGACAATCAGGATAAGCAAAACTGCGGCAGGTTGACGATGTGCGCGGTGTGTTCTGAATTTCTGACCGGCAAAAAACTGACAGTCGAGGAGTAAGCTTGAGCAAAGGGTTCAACCTACTCTATGCTATAATCTTCATCGAGCAGTGTGCGTTCGATCCGACCTGGGATCCTGTATTTTTGCCCTGGGTCCGTTTCTGCAGTCAGGAGCGCACGCAAGAGCTGAGCTTATTATGCATGCTCCCAACATTCGTCGAAGGAGCTCACGCACCCACTCATCTCATGGCTTAGGCCCAACATGTCGTTTTCTGGCCAAAATATCGTGCGGCTACCCTGCACACCTTTCTTTTATCCGGGATGCCGACATGCCTATTCCCGCAGCGCGATTGCGTTGCGAGCACCTGCACGCGTGAATCGGCCATGACTCAGCCAGCAGAATGGCCGCTTCGTGCTTCCTAACTTTTTTTTTGTTATTTTGTGCAGTACTGTACGCCCTACATTATTGGCTTATTGCTTGCCTGAAAATCATGTGGAGGAGTATATGACAGTCAGATCATGCATGTCGTCCTTTGCCATCATGTGTGTTGTGCAGAGTGAGATCAACGAAGGCCCGTTTCTTGTGTGGGCGACAGTGTCACTGATCTGTTCTGTAGAAGAATCAACCATGAGCTAGTACAATTAAACGTCTGGAAGGAAAGAGTGCTGGAATATTCAGTATGTGTCTGTGTGGCTTACAACATTGATATTACTGCTCTTTTTATCTTGGAAATTGTTGATGTGGAATCGAAAGCATAATATACATGTACAGTGTACAAGGAAATTTTGACCGGAATTAGTCCGAGGAAATCGATACTTCATGCTCGAAGTACAGTACATGTGTGTACTGGAAATTAAACATTGCTTATATAACCCGGGCAGAGCATGATAGGAATGACCAGGTTGTCCATAATTTGGCAATATGGATTGTTTAAAAGCCTGCGGATTTGAACTGGAATTTATTCAGATCCGACGCATGACTCACATGCGTGATGAGATCTTGTTGCAGATTAAGATGAGACTCCTATTTGGTTACTAATGATTGTGGTTGGTTGTGCTAATCTGGAGTCTTTGTTTAAACATATTGATTGTCTGGAAACTTATCTGTATACGGTTTAAACTAAACCGGAATAACTCTCTAGATATTGGTCTCTACCCTCTGGTGTCAATACCATGTGAGTGGCACCACGGATTAGGGTGAGGAACAGAGGGTAGGCCCTAAGTTCAACAAAGAGCCGCTCAATTTTCTCAAGCCCTATATATGTAATTGGCTACAGTTTGATGGTGCAAGCTAGATTAGAAACCTTGATAAGCCTAGATCAGTGCTACGTCTTTGTCGACCAGTGACTTGATTAGTTTGAACATTTGGTACATGCTTAGCCAAAACCTAGGACTCCAAATGTCAGAGGACACTTTACACGATTGGGACATATGGCTTAATTACTTAGCAGATGATACTGCATGCATCATTATCTCTTGGATGTTTAATATGGTAAAGGTCGAAGAAGCTTATTTCAACGGCACATGCAGAAATATCTCTCAAGATAAGCGTAGGGTATCAATCACTGACCTATATGCTTTGTCTGACTTAGCCAGAGCGGTATTAGCAGTAGTACTTGATGAGTTATCGCCATGGAAGACTAGAATGTTCCATGAGTAATATATACAATCGATGAATGCAACCGGGCACACGCGTACATCTCCTACCGTAAGTGATCGGTTTTTCCTCACAGTAATCAATTGCTTGGTCGACTTTACCGAGGCCACCGGGTCATCATCACCATCTGGTGAGTAAACGATAACAATGGCTCAATCAAGTGTAACTTTTCAGTTTTTTTAACAGCGATTAACTCGATGTGCATTAGTTAGGAACCATGGTTTAAGTTAGGTTAGGTAGCTTTCCACCTCTAGCCGTCCAGCAGCTCGTTGCAGATGGCCATCAATATAATCACGATCCCTTGCAGAAGGTTTATCCTTGATTGTAATTATTTCTTATTAGCTTATCAAGCTGGGGAGTGCCTGTAGCGGGTAAAAACGGACCGTGGCTGAGGCGACTGGGTGGGCGACTATGCGCCCGACCGCGGCTGCGCCGTCCGGCACCGGCGATCGCCGGCGGGTCGGCGGTCGATTCTGGGCGCTAGCCGAATCAGACGACGAGGATGCGGATGACGATGGGGAGGCAGCGCCGGTGGAGTCGCCGCCATCTCCCTCTCCTTCGGATCTCATTTGTGAGTTTTTTCATTCAGGATATAGCGAAGAGGAGGTGGCTACTACGATCGATCGGGTTCTACCTCCGGACGATCCGGCACGTATTGGTCTTCACGTGGGCGAGAAGATCGAGATGATCCGGCGCGTTGTTCATCGGAAGACGGCGGCGTCGGCGATCCGGCCTTGGAAAGGACCTATACCTAAGGTGAGTCTACCAAATCTTACTTTATTTGATATGATTAGACCGGAGGCTTGGATTACGGTGAAGAAACGGAAGAATGCGAGGCGACCCGCCGGTCGTCAGGCGTCGGCGGCGCCGGTCATGGCGGCCGCGGCGACCGAGATCTCGACCGCGAGGTCGTCTCGTTCGAATCAGTTGCTGGGTGCAGCTGGGCCGGCTCAGCCGGGTTTGGGCCCGCGTGAAGTTGGGTCGGAGTCAGATGGGTATGAGGCCCATGCTGGTCCTGGATGTTCCTCTGAACTTATCGATGCCCCATGCACGTACGAGGGTGTGCGTGTTTCCTGTCGTGTGCCGTCGCCCCTTCGCACTAGGGTTCGCAAGCTTGGGTCGCGTGGCTTCCCGGTTTGCGGGGCTCGTCGGGCAAGGAGGATCCCTCCACTCCGTGATATGGCTGGCCGGGGGGCTGCTCCGCCACCTGCTGCGAAAACCGGCGCGGTGGGGAGGGGCGGGGCTGCTCCGCCGGCGGCGGCTGGAGCTGGGCGCGGTGCCCTAGCGCCGCCCGGGTAGAGGCCCTCGACGCCTGCCACGGGTTCTGCGGGACGGGGAGGATCGGCTCCCACGTCGGTGCCGGGGGCTGGGCGCGGAGCCCCGCCGCCGCTCGGACTGAGGCCACCGGCGGGAGGGGATGTTGCGCCACCTCTGCCGGGTCGAGGCGCCGGCCACCAGGGAGCCTGGCCTCCGGGTCTGCTGCTACATACTGCTGGGCGAGGTGGGCTGAGGCCCCAGGTGCCGGGAGCGGCGCCCCCTTCTGCTGGACGGGGCGGGCTGAGGCCGACTGCACCGGTGGTGGCGCCCGTTGCGACAACGGCGGCGGGTTCTGTTGGTCCTCGGCCTCCTGCGCCGGGTGTGGCTTCGACTGGACGCGGGGGTGCTGCCCTTGGGGCAGTGCAGGCGCCTTCGGGCGGTCCGCCCCGTGCTCCTCCTCCGCCACACCACGTCGCAAGGCGGGCTCAGAACCGCATGGGGCCGACACAGGCGAGGCAGAATTCTAGCAACAGAGTTTCAAATGATCCACCCCGAGGCCAGTGGGGGGATGATGGGTATGATGCATATGGTGATGGACAGCATCGAGGGTCCTCTTCCACGGGAGGAGGCCGTGGATATGCGTGGCAGAGTGACGGGTCTGCTGAAAGACCGTTTCTCGGCCCTGCAGGCGGTTTTGTTGAGGGGGACTCAGGCCCGGACCACCGACGGAGAGGAGGTTATCGTGGCTATCGTGGTGGCCGGGGCGGGGCCGTGGGAGGTTTCGCCGACCGCCTCCGCCTAGGGTAGCTGCTGACCCTACGGCATCGGCAATGGAGATCGTCCATGTTTCCTCTGAGCTTCCACCCCAGGCGATGGAGGTGGTGAATGCCTTGGTCGTTGTTGAGGTTCCTGAGGCTGGGACGGGGACTGAGGTCACTGACAGGGCTGATGCAGAGAGGGCGTCCAAATATGCGCGCAAGAAGGAGAGGATGCTTTGTTACCGGTGTGGTGAGAAGGGCCACTTTATTGCTGAATGTGTGGCCGTGCTGTGTGAGTCTTGTGGTAAGCCAGCACATACCTCAGGGGATTGCCCTCTTCTGCGGGAGCAGGTTCCAGCTCTTACAGTGTATGGAGTATATTGTGCCGAGCTGATGTTCTTTGAGTCCCCAGCTGCGAGAGAGATTCCAGTTGATACTCAGAGCCTGACTACTGGACTGGTGAAGGTTACCCAGGGAGATATCTCCGAGGCTCAGATTTTGCAGAGGCTTCAGGAGCTGGCTCCGAGAGATTTTCAATGGGAGCTTATCTTCATTGAAGAGCGCGTGTTCAGGGTTGACTTCCCATCGGTAGAGGACCTGCGGCGTTTGCTGAGCTTTGGGATGTGTAAGGTGCCAGGCACTAATTGCATTTTAGAGTTTCAGGAGTGGAAGAAAGTGGAGCCTAAGGGGAAGCCCCTCACTCAGGTGTGGTTACGTTTTTCTGGGGCACCCTCTGAGGCTCTGACAGATGTTCGTGTTGTGGCTAGTCTGGGTATCATGGTTGGTAAAACGGAAAAAGTGGATATGGCATTCACTCGTGCCCAGGGGGTGGCCAGATTGCGAGTTAGTGTTTTGGACATAGAGTTCGTCCCGGATGTGGTTAACTGGACTTATAGGGGAGAGGTGTTCCCCTTGAGAGAGTTTGAGGATGCCGAGTTGTTTGCTGAGGTGGTTGCTGGTGTTGATGTCGATATGCACGAGGGGGACGATAATGCTGGTGCTAGGAAGGAACCGACTGATGATGCTGGACGAGAGATGTCCAATGGATCGGGACCAGTGACTCAGGTGCCTGAAACTGGATCCGGGGTTGAGCCGGCCCCAGCTACGTCAGTGCCTAAGAGCACATTGCGGTTTGGATCTTTTCAGCCTGCGTCTGCTCCTCCTAGGCTTTGGAGCGATCGAGTGGACTCTGATGATGCTTTCGAGTGCTCGCTCCCGGTGTTGGATTTTGGATCTGCTGTCCGTCCCGTGGAGGGAGGCCGTGGGACGGGCCTCTTCGAGACGACCTTGGGGAGGGGGAGAGACGTGGAGCCTCAGGTGGTTCCGTTTCTCCCAGGGTCCCCTGTGCTCTCGTGCAGCCGGATGGAGGCTGATTCGGTGGTTATACCGAGGGGGGGGGGGAGTTCGGGGCAGGCGGCCACGACTTCCTCTCCTTCTACCTTCTCGCCGGTGATGGCAGCTTCGCCGTTGTTGGCCGGCCGAGGAGGGTTATGTCTGGGGCAGGTGGCCTCGGACGTTTATCGTGCGGGTCGAGTGCCTGCGGCTGTATCTCCTGAGGCGCTGGGCGGGAGTCAGGGGCAGGTGGCCCCGGTCCTTCCGGCGTCTCCGACTGTCGGGACGGCGGCGCCCTCAGGCTTGAGGGATATGGCGGCGGGGGGGGGGGGGGGGAGGGGGGCGGTGGCTCGGGCAGGCGGCCCCGGCACCTTCTCCCCCCGGCCTCCCGTCCGTCCGCCGAGGGAGTCCTTCGCCGCTGCCTCCTTCGAGTGCCGCTACTCGGGAGGAGGTCATTGCCTTTGGCGGGATCCCCGACCCGGTATCCGAGGGGAGATGGATGAGTTCTCGTCTCCAGGACCATCCGGAGGTTGATGACATGCAGCAAAGGTGCGCTATGAGGGCGGCCAAGCTTCGTGACATTGAGGTCACAACCGGTATGTCAGTCAACCTATCCAATTCTATTTTGCATTTTTCTAAGGATGAGATTATTAATAATGCAAATCAAGTAGGGGTTTCGCTTGGGAATAACAATTCTGAAATTACAAACTCGGTTAATGATCTCCTTGATCTGGAAGCAAAACGTGCTTTAGAAACCATTAGAAACCAAGCGGCAGTGAGACCTATGAATGATGCTGAGATTGATGCGTTGGGGGTGAGAGTGCTTGACAATTTTTGTGCAGACCTTGTTCCTCCCACTGTTGAATCTGAGGAGGAGGAAGTCAGTGTGGACGATGTAGTGATTCAACCACCAGAGCCCGGTTATGAGGACCGGACGGAGGTCAATAGTAAACCAAAACATAAGTGGAAGCGGAAGGTGTATCCCACATCCGCGGTACGTAGGAGTGCTAGGATTCGTACGGCCAAAAAATTCCATGATGACTTATGAAAGGAATATTCTGGAATAGCAGAGGTCTGAAGGACTTGGCTAAACGAAGGTTTCTCGCTGAAGCGTCTTTAGAGCATCGATTAGATTTCATTGCCCTCTCTAAAACTGGTCGAGATAATTTTGCACCACAGTTTCTTAGCACGCTTTCGGGAGGTGTCGATTTTGATTGGCATTGCCTTCCCCCAAGAGGGAGATCCGGTGGGATCTTGCTTGGTGTGAGGTGTGATTCACTGGAAGTCCGTAGCATTGTGATGGGTGACTTCACGGCCAAATTTCGGGTTAGGTCTAAAGTAGATGGGTTTAACTGGGTTCTGGTGGCGGTTTATGGGGCCGCACAACCTGAGCTTAAACCGGAATTTCTGGCTGACCTGGTTCGAATTTGCGGGTCCGAGCAACTCCCAATTTTGGTTGGGGGTGATTTCAACATCATTCGGAGGAGAGAGGAAAAGAATAACGATAACTTTGACGGAAGATGGTCCTTTATGTTTAACACCATCATTGAGACCTTGGATCTGAGAGAGATCGAGATTTCTGGTCGAAAGTTTACCTCGGCCAACTCTTTGCCTAATCCGACATATGAGAAGTTGGATCGGGTACTAGCAAGCGTCGAGTGGGAACAGAAGATTCCTCTCGTGACGGTTCAGGCTCTCTCGTGCGGGATTTCAGACCACACACCTTTGTTCGTGGACTCTGGCGAGCCCAACCATGTGGGAAACAAAAATACTTTCTCCTTCGAACTGGCTTTGTTTGAACGAGAAGGTTTCCTAGATCTAGTAGCCAGGGAATGGGCTACAGACACAGGAAGCAAATCGTCTGTCGAGAGATGGCAAAATAAGATTAGGCATTTGAGGAGTTTTCTACGGGGATGGGCTAAGCACCTTAGTGGAGCATATAAGATTGAGAAGGATAGGCTTCTTGCTCTTATACAGTCCCTAGATATTAAAGCCGAATCAACGATTTTGCAACCTACTGAGTTACAATTTAAGCTCGATGCGGAGATGAGGTTGAAGGAACTTCTCCGCGAAGAAGAGTTGAAGTGGGCGTTGAGAGCTAAAGTTCGCAAAGTGATCCAGGGGGATGCGAACACTCAATTCTTTCATCTGATTGCTAATGGCAAACACAGAAAGAAGAGAATTTTCCAGCTTGAGCAAGAGGAAGGAACAATTGTTGGTCATGACAATCTGAAACTTTACATCACCGAGTATTATAAGCAGTTATTTGGACCTCCGGAGGATACTGCTGTGTCCCTCGATGAGTCCAGGAATGAGGATGTGCCTCAACTAACTGCTGCTGATAATGATATTCTGGTTGCTCCGTTTTCGGAAAAGGAGGTTTTTGATGCCATCTCACAGATGAAAAAAAATAAGGCTCCCGGGCCGGATGGGTTTCTGGCGGAGTTCTACAAAAAATGCTGGCATATTATTAAGGGGGATTTACTTCCTATGTTCCATGATCTCTTTTCTGGACGGGTTCAACTTTTTCACTTAAATTTTAGAACAATAACACTGCTTCCTAAGAAGACAGATGCTCTGAGGATTGAGCAGTTCAGGCCTATATGCCTGCTGAATGTTAGTTTCAAAATTTTTACCAAGGTTGGGACCAATAGGCTCACATAGATTGCGCATTCTGTGGTGCAGCAGTCTCAGACTGCTTTCATGCCGGATAGAAACATCCTGGAGGGGGTGGTGGTCTTGCATGAAACGCTCCATGAAATCCATTCGAAGAAACTAGATGGAGTTATCTTTAAAGTGGATTTCGAGAAGGCGTACGATAAAGTTAAGTGGCCTTTCCTACAACAGGCCTTGCGTATGAAAGGTTTCGATGAGGTCTGGAGACGCCAGGTTGAATCTTATACGCAAAAGGGGAGTGTTGGAATTAAAGTTAATGACGACATAGGTCATTACTTCCAGACACACAAGGGCCTAAGGCAAGGGGATCCGATGTCCCCTATTTTGTTCAACATTGTTGTGGACATGTTGGCAATGTTGATAGGAAGGGCCAAACACTACTGGAATCAGCTACTTTGCCATCTGCCAGCTCTTTGCCGTCAGCTAGCGGACGACAAAGAAGCTCTTTGCCATCAGCTACCAGAAAGCGGACGGCAAAGAACTGGCTAATGGCAAAGAAAGCCTTTGCCATCAGCCTGTTCTTTGCCGCCAGCTAGCCGACGGCAAAGAGGGAGGGGGGCCCCACTGAGGAGCTGGTTAAAAAAACTTAACGGCCCCCCTCTTTGCCATCCGCTAGCTAACGGCAAAGCGCACATTAGCGGACGGCAAAGGTGGCGGACGGCAAAGATTAAACATACCTACCTAACGGCCGGCGCGCCCCACCCCCCTCTCTCTGTTTCCCTCCCACACACGCGCGCCGCCGCCCCCACCACTCGCCGCCGCCCGGTCGCACCACCGCCCTGCCGCCCCACCGGCCCCCCGCCCCGTCGCCCTACCGCCCCGTCGCCCCGGCCCCCCGCCCCGTCGCCCCAGGCCCCCCGGCGACCCGGCCCCCCACGCCCCACCGCCCCGGGCGCCGTCGCTCCACCGGCCGCCCGCCCCGTCGCGCCGTCGCCCCGGCCCCCCGCCCCGTCTCGGCGCGCCGCGCCCAGGCCCCCCGGCGACCCGGCCCCCCCGCGCCCTACCGCCCCAGGTGCCGTCGCTCCATAGGCCGCCCGCCCCGTCGCCCCCGCCACCATGCCGTGTCGGAGCCGCCGCGCCCCGGCCCCCCGGCGCCTCGGCCCCCCCGCGCCCCACCGCCCTGGGACCGGCGCCGCCGCCCCAGGCCGCCCCACCCCCCTCCTCCACCGGCCACCTCCTCCCCAGGTGAGCTCTACCTCTCCTTTTTTTCTTCTGTTTTTTAAGTTTTAAGTTTATGTTTAGTTTAGATTTAGTTTTAGTTTTAGTTTTAGGTTTAGTTTTAGGTTTAGTTTTAGTTTTAGTTTAGTTTTAGGTTTAGATTTAGTTTTTTTTCCCTTTTTTTCTGTTTTTTTAGTTTTAGGTTTATGTTTAGATTAGATTTAGGTTTAGTTTTAGGTTTAGTTCAGTTTTAGGAAAGAAAAAGAAGAAGAAAAAAAAAACAGGAGAGGAGGAGAAGAAGAAGAGGGAAAAAGTAAAGGAAGAAGAAGAGGAGGAGGAGGAGAAGAAAAAAGAAGAAGAGGAAGAAGAAGAAGAAAAAAACAGGAGAGGAGGAGAAGAAGAAGAGGAAAAAGGAAAGGAAGAAGAAGAAGAGGAGGAGGAGAAGAAAAAAGAAGAAGAGGAGGAAGAAGAAAAAACAGGAGAGGAGGAGAAGAAGAAGAGGAAAAAGGAAAGGAAGAAGAAGAGGAGGAGGAGGAGAAAAAAGAATACGAGGAAGAAGAAGAAGAAAAAAACAGGAGAGGAGGAGAAGAAGAAGAGGAAAAAGGAAAGGAAGAAGAAGAAGAGGAGGAGGAGAAGAAAAAAGAAGAAGAGGAAGAAGAAGAAGAAAAAAACAGGAGAGGAGGAGAAGAAGAAGAGGAAAAAGGAAAGGAAGAAGAAGAGGAGGAGGAGGAGAAAAAAGAATACGAGGAAGAAGAAGAAGAAAAAAACAGGAGAGGAGGAGAAGAAGAAGAGGAAAAAGGAAAGGAAGAAGAAGAAGAGGAGGAGGAGAAGAAAAAAGAAGAAGAGGAAGAAGAAGAAGAAAAAAAACAGGAGAGGAGGAGAAGAAGAAGAGGAAAAAGGAAAGGAAGAAGAAGAGGAGGAGGAGAAGAAAAAAAAAAGAAGAGGAAGAAGAAGAAGAAAAAAATAGGAGAGGAGGAGAAGAAGAGGAAAAAGGAAAGGAGGAAGAAGAAGAAGAAGAAGAAGAAGAAGAAGGAAAAAAAGGAAGAAAAGGAAGAAAAGGAAGAAGAGGAAGAAGAAGAAAAGGAAAAAAGACCCCGACCCGGCACCCCGACACGACACCCCGACCCCGAGACCCCGACCCCGACACCCCGACCCCGACCCCGACACCGACACCCCGACCCCGAGCCTGACCCGACACCCCGACCCCGACACCGAAACGGCACCCCGACCCCGACCCGGCACCCCGACCCGACACCCTGACCCCGAGACCCCGACCCCGACACCCCGACCCCGACCCCGACACCGACACCCCGACCCCGAGCCTGACCCGACACCCCGAGCCCGACACCGACATGGCACCCCGACCCCGACCCGGCACCCCGACCCCGAGCTTGACCCGCCCCGACCCCGACACCGACACGGCACCCCGACCCCGACACCGACACCCCGACCCCGACATCGACACGACACCCCGACCCCAACCCGGCACCCCGACCCGACACCCCGACCCCGAGCCTGACCCGACACCCCAACCCCGACACCGACACGGCACCCCGACCCGACACCCCGACCCCGAGACCCCGACCCCGACCCCGACACGGCACCCCGACACCGACACGACACCCCGACCCCCGACACCTCCCGAAAAGGTGTTCTTTGGCCTTCGAGAGGCCGACGGGGTCATATATTTGTGAATTATTAGTTAGGTCATATATTTTTCGATTTGGTTATGAAAAACATCATATATAATTGTGTTGATCGGGTAGTTTTAAATGTGCAGTTGTTTATGTTGTACTTTTTTCATGTTGTACTAATTTTGTTTATTCTTTGTCATGGCAGGTGTTGACAGATGGTGGGCGCTGGTCGGGAGCGCGCCGAGGCCCCTTCTTCGTCCGCGCGTAGTGTGAGGTCTTCCATTCCACACGCACCTCTCGCCGAGCGTTGCTGGACAGTATGGCGACACCGCCGGGCCCTTCTTCGTCGACCGCGGTGCCCAGCAGGGGACGAGGTAAGAAGAAGGGCCGAGGTGGAGCACGTGGTCGTGGGAGAGGAGGTAGGGTGGCTCTTACGGCGCCTTCCTCGCCGCCGCCCCCAGCTATTTCACCCGAGCACATGACTGCTAGGGTGGACTCGTCTGAGGAGGAGGCTACACGGACTCCGGTCCACGGGTCTTCGGCCCACGAGCCTCGGGTCGACGGGCCTTTGGCCCACGAGACCCCGGAGGAGCACACGTCTGGATGGGGTACTTGGTCGGGTCAGCCTGAGGAGCCGAGTGGCCATGTTGATGATGGCGGGGAGCCGAGTGGCCATGCTGATGATGGCGGGGAGCCGACTCGTCTTCAGGAGGAGGGGGAGGAGGGGGGCAACGTCTACCAACGTGATGCTACACGGCTCCCGTCCGTGCCGGCGACCCGCGAGCAGAGGTGGTTGATTTTCCCTGATGGGGAGAGGTAAATGCATTTAATCTTTTTGTACCTTCTGCATTCACGTTTCTTCAAATAACTAATGTGTTGGCCTTGTCATGCTGCAGGGGTTGGGACCACCATGAAAGTGTCCGCCGGCCCAACTCCGTCCTTGGAGTTCTGATTCGGCAAAACTTTCCGGGGTTTGTCACGTTGCCTGGTGAGGGTCGGCTTCCAGAGGTTGGATTGAGTTGGGAGCATTACTTGGCTGCCCCGGCCCCGCCGGGTGAGATTATCGACGGTGTCTTGTGCAAGACGAGGGCAGACATGGTGATCAGAAAGTTTTGGGTAATTTCTCCTTTACACAATTAAAAATCTTCAACTAGCTAGTTATTAATTGTACTAATCAACATTGTCTCATTTGATTGCAGACATTCTACAGGTGTGAGGAGGAATACGAGGGGGCGGCGGCAGATGTTATCAAGAAGGAGTGCAAGCGCCTACTTCAGAACTTACGGCATGAGGCTCGGGTGCAGTCTATTCGAGACTACTACGCCGACCGTGGTATCAAGAAGTCCAAGCAGGATTGCCGCGATATTTTCTTGGGTAAGGAGCAGTACATGAAGGTAATTCTTAAGGCCTTGTACTTAATTCCTTTATTTAGTAATTCATAGCCGTAGCGCTGAAGTTTCTATTTGCTAACTTAGGCCCCTCAGAGATGGTGTGCGGATCGGATGGATTGTTGGGAGGTGTTGGTCGATGGGTGGTGCTCAAAAGAATGGCTGGCCACCCACAACGAGGCCAAGGACAAATGTGCCCAAATGGAAGGTGTGCCACACCACCAAGGCAGCTCCAACTTATTTCAGTACGGGCGGAACTGGGTATGTGGTTTGCTTCATGATTCATGCAATTCATTCATCATGCTAGCTTTAGCCCTTTAATTACTAATTTACTTTATTTCTCTCTTTCAGGCACGCTACAATAAGGCGGATAAGGTGCCAGAGGTGTACGACCTGTATGCCATAGCCCACACTGGCTCTTACAAGAAAGTCAAGGCATTCTCTGCGTCTGACCTCGATGATCCAAAGAACTTCACAAACATCTCCGCCCACGAAAAGCTCGTGCAATATAGAGATCAGGGGAAGGCGAGGAAAGGGGAGGACTTTAACCCGAGCCAGGGTCCCATTGATACAGAGTTGCTCATGATATCTGGTGGCGGGAGGTCCCATGGCTCCATAGCCATGGGAGATGGACTTATCCGTTGTCCTAGCACTCTCCCGGAGATCAAGGCGCGCCAGTCGAGCTCCGCTCCTGAGATAAGACCCCGTGAACAGCCAGTCCAACTCGCCATCAAGGTTAGTTATACGTACTCAGCTATCTTTCTCCATTACATTATGTGCGCTTCCATCAATGATTACAAATGGTCATGTGAGTGGTGTTGCAGGCTGCTATACAGAGTGAGAGAGATAGAACGGAGAAACTTCTGGCGGAGGCGGCGGAGAGGCAGCGGGAGTTGGAGGAGAGGACGACAAAGATGTTGGAGGAGGAGAGGGCACGGAATGACATGCAGGCAAGGGCCATGTATGAGCTCCTTGTGGTAAGTTTCTTCTGCAGATTACTTGCTAGTCTTAACATTTGAGTCTCATTACTAACTAGTATGACTTTAATGTGAAAACCAAATGTGCAGTCTGTCTGCGAGAAGTCCGGTCAGACCGCTCCGCCGATGCCAGTGATTGCTCCTGGGAGCACGGTGAGTTTAATTTGAATGGACATTACTTGCTAGTCTTAACATTTGAGTGTCATAATGCTAACGAGACATTGGAAATGATCTTTGGTGCAGCTTAACTCCAGAAACGCATCGCACGATCCTTCTCCAGCTACGGGCACGAGCCAGCCCGCTCCTACACCTCCCTGATCGCGGTAAGTTTCTCTAGACTTAGACTTAGCTTTATTTCCTCCAATATGCTTACCATAATGACCTAGAGTGAGCTTCCTTTCCTTCAAAATGACTTAATAAGCTTATTCATGTCAAAAATTGCATAATTAACTTACTTAGCTCATAAATGATCCATTTTACCTAAGTTAGCTCTAATATGACTCATTTTACCTTAGTTAGCTTACAAGTGATCCAATTTATCCAAGTTAGCTCTAAAATGACCCATTTTAGTAGATTAGCTCGTAAATAATCCATTTTACCTACGTTAGCTTTAAAATGACCCATTTCACCTAGGTTAGCTCCAAAATGACCCATTTCACCTAGGTTAGCTCCAAAATGACCCATTTCACCTAAACTAGCTCTTAAATGATCCATTTCACCTAAGTTAGGTCATAAACGACCCATTTCAACTAAGTTAGCTCATAAAAGCTCATAAATGATCCATTTCACCTAAGTTAGCTCAAAAACGATCCATTTCACCTTACTTAGCTAAAAAAACGATACCCTTCACCTTAGTTAGCTCATAAATGACCCATTTCAACTAAGTTAGCTCATAAATGATCCATTTCACCAAAGTTAGCTCATGAACAACCCATTTCAACTTAGTTAGCTCATATATGATCCATTTCACCTAAGTTAGCTCATAAATGACATATACTTCTTGTTCTACTCTTCTTCTTGTTCTATTCACCTATTTCTAACTTTCTTATTTACCATTTTGCAGATTTCACTCACTTCATGGAAGCTAGCTTGCTATGATGGAGTGCTTGCTTTTTCTTTGCTAAAACTTTGCATTGTATCTAGCTTGCTATGATAGAACTTGCTATGGTGATAAAACTTTGCTATGTAATATGTATATGGAACAATGTGTATGGATGGAACAATGTGTATGGAATAATGTGTATGGATGGAACAATGTATATGGATGGTACTTGATGAAACTTTGCTATGTTGATGAAACTTTGATATGTGATATGTTTGCTGTTAAATATATCTATATATGTCATATATATTTGCTGTGAAAATTGTTGGATTAAAAAAACAAAAAAAAAAGACAATATGCAGGCTCTTTGCCGTCAGCCACCGACGGCAAAGGGCTCTTTTCCATCAGCAGCGGACGACAAAGAGGCCACGTGGCAGGCAACTGTGCTCCCTGGAGGCTGACCAATTTGGTCAGTTTGCCTACAGTGGCTGACGGCAAAGGCTTTGCCGTCCGCAGCGGACGACAAAGGCCTGCCGTTAACCACCTAACAGAGTAACAGCGCATTTATTGCCGTCCATCTTCTTTGCCGTCCGCTGCTGATGGCAAAGGAGCCTTTGTCGTCAGCTGCCTGAAGCAGACGGCAACGCAGCTCTTAGCCGTCCCCTACTTTGCCGTCACCTTTTGCCGTTCGCAGCTGACGGCAAAGGTCTTTGCCGTCTGCCATCCATGCCTTTGCCGTCCGCCATGGCAGACGGCAAAATAGCAGATTCCTGTAGTGAAGGAGGCTGGCCAAGTGGGAGGCCTGGTGCCTCATCTAGTTGATGGAGGAATTTCCATTCTTCAGTACGCAGATGATACTATTATCTTTATGGAGCATGACTTGGTAAAAGCGAGAAATATGGAGCTGCTATTATGTTTATTTGAACAATTGACTGGGCTCAAAATTAATTTCCATAAAAGCGAATTGTTCTGTTTTGGTAGAGACAATGAGGAACAAGAGGCTTACAAACAATTGTTTGGGTGTGATTTGGGGGACTTGCCATTCACATAGTTAGGAATTCCAATCCACCATCGTAAGCTTATGAACAGCGAATGGAAGTGTATTGAGGATCGATTCGAAAAGAAACTGAGTTGCTGGAAGGGTAAGCTCATGTCATACGGAGGCCGTTTAATTCTTATTAATTCGGTTCTCACGAGTATGCCTATGTTTCTTTTGTCTTTTTTCGAAGTCCCAGTTGGTGTTAGGAAAAGACTGGACTTCTATCGATCCCATTTCTTTTGGCAGGGTGATGAGCTAAAAAGAAAATATCGTTTAGCAAAGTGGGATATCATCTGTAGACCGAAAGACCAAGGGGGTCTCGGGATTGAAAATCTTGAAGTTAAGAACATATGTCTTCTCAGTAAGTGGTTGTGGAAGTTATCTAGCGGAACTGACGCCACTTGGGCACAAATCCTCCGTAATAAGTATCTTCAAACCAAAACATTGTCTCAGGTCACAGTAAGACCGAATGATTCACCCTTTTGGAAAGGGCTTATGAAAGTAAAGCTTTCATTGTTTCAGAGGACAAAGTTTATTGTTGGTGACGGTGCCAGTACGAGATTCTGGGAGGATACTTGGCTCGGAGGGGCGCCCCTTGCTATCTAATACCCGTCGTTATATCGTATTGTTCAACTACGTGAGGCTTTCGTTGCAACGGTGTTCCATTCGATCCCCCTTAATATTCAGTTTAGAAGGGCGTTAGTGGGTAATCGTTGGGAAGATTGGCTACATCTAGTTAGGAGACTGATGAATGTCCAACTTTCACAACAACCCGATAGATTACGCTGGAATCTCACTAGGTCGGGTGAATTTACAGTTAAATCAATGTATGTTGATGTCATCAATTCGAGCTCGATTCCTAGCTCCAAGCATGTGTGGGATGTCAAAGTTCCTTTGAAGATCAAAGTGTTTATGTGGTTTCTACACAAACAAGTTATTTTAACCAAGGGCAACTTGACAAAGCGTAATTGGACAGGGCCTACTAGGTGTAGTTTCTGTGATTGGGGTGAAACAATTAAACATCTTTTTCTTGATTGCCCACTAGCTATAGTTTTATGGAGGACTATCCATATTGCTTTCAATATTTCTCCACCAAATTCGGTCAACACGTTATTTGGAACATGGCTAAACAGGGAAGAGCCCGGGTTAGCAAGACATATTCGTGTGGGAGTGTGTGCCTTAGTGTGGGCGCTCTGGAATTGCAGAAATGATTTGGTTTTTAACAGAACAACAAACATTCATTTTTTGCTGGTTATCTTCAGAGCTACGGCGCTGATCCGTTCCTGGTCGCTACTCACTCCGACAGAGGCCAGGGAGCATTTGGTTACTGGATCTACCCGCTGGGAGACGGTAGCTCGGGATATCTTCAACCGGTTTGGATGGCGGTCATGTAATAGGATAGGCAATTAGTTTCCCTGTCTATTTTCCAGCCAACCGGTTGTAGTTTATCTCTTTTGGGTAGTTTGTGTATCTAGCCTTTTGGTTATGTGTGAGCCTTTTGTCCTTTTTTTCTATACTTGCAGAGACATTGAGACCTTGTTGAACCTTTTTATTAATAAGATGGCCGTATGCATCATGCTGATGCAGAGGCCGGGGACCACCCCTTTTCGAAAAAAAATCAGGCTGGGTGCTTGGTGCAGAAGGCTTATCTAAAGCACAAGTTCTTTCATGGAAAATTCATCCAAAAATAGGAACGTTGGTGGTGGTTACGTTGGCTATCACTTGTGCTTTTTGTGTGTAGTCATTATTGCTTGCAGCCAGTGGCGGGGCTAGAGGGTGGTCAGGGTGGGCCACGACCGGCTCGGAAATTTCTCAATTACCTTTATATCACATCAAAAATAATATAACAACTATAAATAAATAAATAAATTTTATCAATATTTTTATTGTTGGCACCACCCTGGCCCATTGGGCTAGATCTGTCACTGCTTGCAACTTGGGCTGGGCCACGTTGACATATGATGCTAAATGTATGGCCATGGTGATCTTGGCCTGCAGAAGCCATGCAAACATCTTTCTAACAAGGTCACCAAAAATCTTATCTATCAATTTTTTTGCTTGGAACAACTTTGGTGAAAACTACTTGTGAAAAGGGTCTTCTGTGCCACCAAAACACAACCAACATGGAACCCCAGCAGTGCATCCCTACCACGAAAAGGGGAGCAGAACCAGGGGATGGCTGGAGGCGCACAAAGGGTGAGCCATGACGATGAAGGTAATTGAGAAATTTCTGGTACAATTTTCTAAGATGGGAATTGCAGTTAAAGTGTACCCTCTCCGTCCCAAAATAAGTATCCTAACTTTGTACAAACTTCAGTATAAAATCATACTAAGTTTGAGACACTTATTTTGAGATGGAGGAAGTATTTCACATGCTTAATGTCTACATGAGCTCCCTTGTACATACTCCCAGTCCCTGCCTCAAAGGTTACCAAACGTGTTGTTACAACTCATGTCTTCATCTCATTTTTTTGGTGAAGATCGGGTGTGAATCAATCTCGCGAACCCGTGGGGCAAGGTTGTGCTTAAACGCAAGGCTGTTGGCCGCAATGTCAAAGCCAGGCAACTGGCGGCGGCATACTGAATGCCGCTCGCCTTCTCATCAACCAAGAGATTGAGGGCTTTAGTTGGGCCAAGAACTCTTAACTCCACATTGAGCTGCCGACTTCTGAGCCCGATAACGCATGACATGCATGCCTCATATGTAGGGTTTGCAGTCAATTGACTTGAATACCAGAACTTGAATAATTCATCATTGATTGTCTCGTGGTTTTCTCTAACAATAACCTAACATTTGTGGCTTATTTGGGGGGTGGGGGGAGGAGGTACAATCGTGGGTTATTTGATATTGATTTTTTTAATAATTGTTTTTATATCGGAATGAAGCCAAGTTTTGGTTCACCTAAAAGAAAGAGAAATTAATGTACCTTTTGACGGTAAAAATCAACGAAAAGTCTAACGCCCACACGTGCGGGCGTTCGCCAACTCGCCCACACGCCTGGATCATCGTCCAGTGCCTTTTGCACGAATCTTGGCACGAAAAGGTTGATTTTTTATGCCATGTAGGACGGGGCTGGTGTGTGGGCGTTGGAAAGTTTGCCCACACGCCCGTACCATGCTGTTTGCCAGCTGCGCTGTGTGGGCGAACTAGTTTCTGCCAAAACAGCCACCACCTAGGTCATGCGTGTGTGGGGGAAATGTTTTTCGCCCACACGACACTCCTATGTTGTGGCCGGCAACTGCAGTTACGCGAACGTGGCAACTCGGTACACACACGGCAACTGTGATTCTTTGCTACACGGCAACTGCAGTTACGCGAACGTGGCAACTCGGTACACACACATGACAACTGTGATTCTTTGCTACACGGCAACTGCAGTTGCTCGTACGTGGCAAACAGATAAACACACATGGCAACTGTGATTAACAATACATGGCAACTATGGTTGGACCACACGTGGCAACTAGGTAAACACACATGGAAACTACTGTTTTTTACCATATATGGCAAGTAGTTAATCACACACGGCAACTACGGTTTGATTACACGCGGCAACTACCATAAATTAGACATGATAACTATAGTTAACCAAAACAGATAGAGTTGCCATGCTTTTACAACTACACTTGCCATCCCTAATAACTACATCTGCCAACCAGGATGGCAACTAAATCGCCATCCCGCGGGGTACCTAACGTAGCTACGTTAGGATGTGTGGGCATTTTTGCTTCGTGCCACACGCACGAGGTGGAGATGAGTAGTACTTGTTGGGCGTGTGGCACGAAGTAGCCGCGCCCACACGTGTGGGCAATTCCAATGTCCGCCCACACACAGCCCGTGTGGGCTGCCTCCTGCTCACACCACACACGGTGTGTGGGCGCATGTCGTATATGCCACACGTGTGGCAGTTAGCGGCGTCCAAAATCAATCAGGTGTGGCTACAATAATTACCTTGCTAACGGTTATTGGTTTGAAAGTTTTAAGTATGGGAAACGCTTAGTATCTATAGTCTGAAGAAACGCAATCGCCAGACCACTTGCTCCCCGTCGATTCGTTGGACAAGTGACGCTCCAGATTTCATCTCGTTAAAAAAAACAGAATAAACGGAAACACCGATACGTGCGTATCCCCGGCCCCGCTCGCAATCAACTCCCCTTATCTCTCAATAGAATTAATTGCCGGCCGCGACGAGCTCTGCTTCCCACCCTCGCCGCCAGCTCGCTCACCAGATCCGCTGGTCCGCCGCCGTCTCACCGCGTCTCCTTCAGCCAACGACCCCTCTCCGCCGTCCGAGACCACACCGGCCAGCGACGCGACCTCGCAGCTCCACCTCACCACCCAGCTCCATCCGCCTCGCACCTCCAGCTCCGCCTCGCATCGGTTGACCGCAGCACCCGGCCTCCTGCCCCATTGTTCCTCACTCGAGCCTCCACGCCGAGCAGCATGGCTACCACCTAGTACACTCGACCGATGCGACCCCCGTGTGATTCTGCAGTCTTCTTCAGTCGCCAGGTTCCCCCATCTACTGAATCGGCTGCATCCCCATCGATTTCAATAGGCCGACCGGTGTATTGGCATTTAGATTTCAAAATTGCGGCCCTTTTTGAAGCTCTGAAACCCTGAAATCAAAGGTTTGTGCAGTTGCAATGGTGTTTGCTGTGTATTGCATCCATCAGCTGGATTAGATTTGTAGTTTATGTTCATTTGCCGGCCTAGTATTGATCCGATTATACAGTTGTTTTCAATTTTTGTCGGTGCTTCAAATATATTTTACAATTGCTGCGACACCGCCTTCTCATTGCATCCTACAATGCTTACTGTAAACAGAGCATTACACGCAAAAAGTACACTCAGATTGGCGGTAAAGTTGTCATATTTCCCCTTTTTGAAATTCTATGCTTCCATCTAATATTGAAAATGCACCCTAAATTGCACAAAATGCACCCCCTAAATCCCATGCTTCCATCAAACAAAATTTCTTCTAACTTGTCCCCTTTCCATACAGCTTTATAGAAACATGCTTCCATGCCAAAAATACATGCAGATGCATCCTCATCATGCCAGCAAGCTTACTAATTTCAATGTCATGCGCCGTACTGTTTGTATCCATATTACGTGCTTCTGTCATTCTTTATGTCATCAGTCAACCAATGTATACAGTTATTTCTAGTGTATTGCTCCCATACAAATAATTCCATGACAGACCAATCTATCACTTCATTGCTTACAAAACATATTTACAAAAATGCTAACACATTACATTCCGTGTGTTCTCAGGTGACACTCCACAATGAGTAAAAAGGAGTCAATAATGCTACAGAGTCGATATTCAGCTGGTCGCTTACATGACATTGTCAAGGGCCTCCCACCGAGAAGGAAAGACCTCATTTCTGATAAAAAAATGGGGTAATCTACTTAATATTAGCAAATTCTCAGCTCCAGAGGGTCTGCTAGAATGGATCATTGACCGGATTGATCCAAAGCTCGGTGAATTTCGGAATCCACGAAACAATACCAGCATCCTTTTTACTCGACAAATGGTTGAAAAGGTTCTCGGACTTCCTGTTGGTACTAGGCCTGTGGTTATCATAAGCAAGCATGAAGAATTACCTCACCGAGAATTCTACAAGACGGAATATGAACATGGCAGACGGGCGCCCATTCACCATGCTGCCACTATCCTAGATAAAGGCAATGATTTAGATGATGAGACCTTCTTCAGAACCTTCTTCCTACTAGCATTGGCTACTCACATGGCACCCGGAACTGGAAATATGCTTCCTCTGGAGTATTTAGGCAGCCTTGAAGTTGCTGACGAGGTTTGCGAGTATGCATGGGGAGATCTAATTCTGAAAGATGTCATGTCCGAGATCGATACATTCCAGAAGAAGAAGAAAAAAGCACTATTAGATGGTGTCTTCAAAAAAATATGGGTTGGCAGCTGCCTACCTTTGCTCGCGGTACCCACACTATACTACACATTTTCTACTATGTTAAATTTAATAGCCTTATTATTTTCATTTAAATTCACATGTTCTGTTCCTACCTTTTATTCCAGATTATATACATGGACCATCTTGACTTCCCCGAATCATCTTTGTCGACGCATCGCATAAATTACTCACTTCCTAGAGCATCCCATGTAACCGATGATGACTTCGATTTTGTCATGCTACACGATAAAAGTAGACTGACCCTCAACCCACATTTATATGGCGCACGACCAGTAAGACAAGAGAAACCAACTATGACTTCTATACCATTTATGTAGTCCTTGCTTCAAATAGATGCAAACCATTTATGTTTCTCCATATACATCTGGATTTAAGCATTTTTATCCTACGGACGATCCACCACTATTTCACTACATTGTACCCACCATTTGCTTTAAATGGTGCATTCTTTTGCAGTTTCGTGCACCTGACACCACCCCATATGCCATCCAAGCGGCAAACTACAAAGAGCAAACTGCTCACCAGCCATACATACAGCAAACAGAAACTGATGGTACCAACCATCCAGCTCAGGTACCCACCCATTGTTTTGCTCATTTCGTAGCTTAATTTTCTGTTCATAACTTATGCTCCATGTTTATTTTCGGTTTTAAAATCTATTCGGCCGTGCTTCACAACAGGACATGCATCACCAGGTCCCTTCATTAACTATGAAGCAATCTGAGGTACAACATTTTTCAATTTTCCCTTGCTCATGTATTACATAAATAAAATGCTATCAACATCAGCGACAAGTTCCATAAAGCAAACCATGCATCTACCTCATTATCTTAATGTTGTCAATGCATAGTTGTCATGCTTCCATCTAGCACAAGGGAAAACAACAATCACTAATTCTAAAAATTAACCCATGCTACTACCTTTCTAATAGATTGTCTTCATGCTTCAAATTACATGCTTCCAAAATTTTTATTTTTTTAAACCCTTTGTTCATGCAGGAACTACCAGCGTTCATGCTTCCAATTTTGCAAAGGCATAATGCAAAATGGGCACAAGATATTTCAAAAGCCACATCACGTCTTAATAAACTGCACACCAAGCGCATGAACGAGTTTGCACAAGACTTCCTTGCTGCCACAAAAAATCAAACTCCCATACCACCTGCCTATTCTTCGCCTCCTAGGGTAGTCCAAGACTCATCTACCGAAAATGATCAAGAAAATGGCACAAAAACCACACCAGACACCAGGTTTTGGCAGGAAGCAACTGCATACGCCGATGAAGTGGATAAAAGTGTCGGGAAAACACCTCACAATAACCATGTTGTTGCTTCTACATCCGCTCCTGTTACGAAGAAATCCACCGAAGAGGAAGATACAAGGCGGAGGATCCTTGCTTCGGACGAAGATCTGAGTTACAGTTTCCTACCACCTGGTCAGACTTGGACTCAAGTATGGTCTGAACCAGCTCCGTCATCACAACAAGCACAAACTGTCGATGCTGTTACTACTGTTGCACAATCCTCAACTCCAGGTCAGTGCATCATATACAAATTGCCAAGTTGTCTTCTACTTATTGCTCTTCACTTACACCACCTGCATATATCTCAGACATTGCAGGGCCAACAACCATGTCAACAGTGGACTCAAACTTGCCACACATCATCCACGAAACATCCCCTCTACAGATTCCACCACCAACATCCACAACCCAGCTCAACAAGGTGCATTTTTTCATTTCTCAACACTCCATCCGTTCACCATACTTGTAGCTTCAATTACATTTTTATCATGTTTCCAACAACAACAATTTATACCTTCCTTTACATATGTCTATTACATATCTCCCCATTTGTAGCTTCCATTACCTATTTCTGAAGTTTCCACCAATTTGTTACCATGCTTCAATTTAGGAAAATGGAACCGAAGCACCTAGCAGCATCTGTATTGTGCCCGAGGTACAGATGCACACTTTGCATCACACTCTCACTACAAAACTCCAATCTCTCTCGAACAACCACCATTAACAACAACAAATATTGTACAAACTATGATCCATTCAGATACAGCAACGCACCGCGATGGATGTCCCTGAAACCATTGGCACCCAAACTCAGGAAAAGAAGAATAGGAAGAAGCGAGCTTGTCTTCGGAAAACTGAGGACACAAGGCTGAAGAAGCTCAAGGTTAACACTTCATCAATTGATCTGTACACCAAGTACATTACAACCAGATGTTTGCGACCTCCGACCAAAAAAGAAAACAGGTTACATTTTCCACCATTTCCAATCTATCACATGGATTGCCTTCATATTATTCATGCTGTCTATTATGTATGTGTTTCATTTAACACCAACGTATGCTTCCACAATAGGCTACTCTTGCTTACAAACTATGAAACAATGCTTCGACCAATTACTAATAGGGCGCAATCTTTCCCATGTGTTCTCCCAGGCCACCATTTGTTGATTACGGCGGGTATCACATATCATATGAAGACTTTCGCGAGGCAATGCAACCACGTGGGTGGATTGACACTCATACAATGGAGCTCTACATTCGACAATTCAACCTCGAACAATCAATTGAGACAAGTGGCTCCGCTCTTCCAACCAAATATGCATTCTCACAATCTCTTACGGTAACTACAATTCATGCCTGCCTCTGATGTTTCATTCTTTACAAGAAATAAATTTCCTAACATGTTGTTTCAACCTTTCATTAGTCCAAACTACTTGTTCCCGAGGACAAATTCGTTCCTACCGACTGCCTTCGTGAATTCAACACCGCATACCAAGAGGGCTCGCTCAAGTCAAAGGATCTCGTACGCTTACTACCATTTTTTTGGTTTCTGTTGACATACAATACATGTTCAAATCTGAACATTCATATGCTTCTAACCTTAATAATTTCCAGCTGTACTTCGCCATCCCCCACAATCAACATTGGATCGTATGCTGCATCAACCTTCTTTACAAACAGATAAACATATTCGATTCAGGCAAGAAGCTCAACAACGACGAGGTGTACGATATGTCCAACAATCTGGTTAGTACTCTTGGAACCTTGCATTACCGCAACATAGTGCTATCTTTTAACGATGATGCATCCATCTCATGTTGCTTCCATGTCCCTTAGGTTACCAACTTTGCGACACTTGCGGCACACGCAAAAGCATTTACAAAGTTAGACTTCATGAAGTTCACGTGTTTCAACCCTCCTGAATGCCCCCAACAGAAAACACAGTAACTATGCTACAATCTTCTTTTTGAAACTCAATTATGAAGAACCTTCACACTTGCTTTGACACTCTGTACCTTATGTTGCCAGCTTTGATTGTGGAATTTTCACAATGCTCTACATGAAGCAGTGGGATGGGAAGAAAATGGCAGAATTTTGCAAGGTACTTCACCTCAAAGCTACCTACACCTAAGGGCTCAATTCCTTGCATCTACCATTTTTTTAACATTCTCCCGACAACAACAAGCACCATTATAGTTGCACTACAAACAATCTTGTATGTGCTTCAACGACCATGCAACCAACAAAGCCTTCTCCTGCTTCAACACACACAAGTTTATGCCTCAAGGCTCTAACCACTAGTTTATGGCAATTGCAGGATACATACGACCATCGCGCGCTTATCACAGAAGAAATCCTCACTTCACAACTCAACACCAAAGATCCAAGCTGGGTACTGAAGAAGAAATGAGATGCCTGCCTAGACGTGCTGAATACAATAAATAACCGTGCTTCAGAAGACATCCCAGCAGCCTACTAGAGAATAAAAGATCGTGCTTCTACCAAGAATGTGCTTCGCTTGTTTTTTTAGTTTCATCTTCTAGTTTTCAAATACACAACTTCTTCTCTATTTCCAAATAGTACTGTCATGTCTGTCCTTAACTAATACTGTTTCTAGTCATCGGTGCAACTACAACATCTATATTTCAGAGCACATTTTTTGCTGGTTCACACTTTTCTTCTCAAGTACATACTATCAACTGTTACCTACGTTGTACATTACCATTTGTTATCTGTGATTAATACCATGCCCAACCAATATCGCCATGTTCCTACTACATACAACTTTTGTTTCCGCTACACCGTGCTGATGCTTCCTACAGACGTCACTAACTCACATGAAACATATCACCGCCTAGTAAAACATACGGTTCCTCACCCATCCAAACGGGTGTTTCTCTCACACAACGAAGATGCTTCCGAGGTCTCTAAAACTAATCTTACCGACCAAACTAACCACACACTACAAAGACCTGGTGAGATGTTTCTCTCAGGAAGCAATGACAGATTATTTGTCACTATGTTGGTACAGACTCCAGCTCGTACCACTAATTAACTAGAATCACAGTTCTTTCATCATCCATCTAAAAGTGTCATCCAAGACAATAACTAACAAAGAAACATGAGCAAAATATGGCAAAATCATATCCATTACAAACCATAAAAATCTCAAATATTAAACATGTCTTGACCAACATATTACACCAGAACACACTACGCGGTAACATTCCAGAAATTGCATTTTCAAAGTGAAACAACCTTCTGCATAAAACGATTTAAAGTGTCAGCTCCGTCTGTCGCCTTAGCTTTTCCGACTCCACCTTCCGCCTCTGTCTCTCAAGCGCTAGATACGGGCAAGTTCTCTTATCGTGCCAATCTTCTTTACAGTACGAACATAGACCCTTCTTCTTTCCTTTTTGCTGCGCCTTTTCCTGCAGAATCTCTACCAGGGGTTTCTTCCTCTTCTCTTTATCTTTTGGTCTACCTTTTTTCGCAGATTTAGGAGGATTTTTCACACTACTACAGCCTACTACTTCTTCATTAGGTGCTGATGACTCTGGCACACCACCAGACAACCTCCACTTCCATACCAGGTTGCTTAAATCATCTACTCCACCAAGAACAATCTTGTACGTTTCCGGACCAAAACATGCATCCGAAGCAAGGGTGCACATCCTAATGCACAGGTCATTGTACCTCAAAGTATTTGTTTCTGGTTCGTCTGAACCAAAAACATTGCTTCTTGCAGGTCTAATGGTTGCTTCCTCAGACCATCTGTACAACAAGTACTTCTCCGGTATTACTTGCACATTTGTATGCACCATGACCTTCAGGATGTGATGACATAGGATCCCATTCATGTGGAATCGGTTGCATGAGCAGTCATACGAGTTTTCTACTGTGTCGATAACAACCACACGGATTTTACTGGAACTTGGATCGCAACGTCGAAGCTCAAACTTAAAATGATTACCTTCTACCGGATTAATCATCAACGTTGTTGTTTCCTCCATCATTGCTTTGAACTTTCCAAAGGCAGCCCCGGTGTAAAACTTTGACGCTTGCTCCTCAATCTTGTACCTAGCGAAAAAAACAATACCTACTTAGTTCTGCTTACAGAAGCATACAATACACAACACAGAAGCAATCCATCTATAAAGATGATGCACGAACCCTCATTACTGGAAATTTATGAAAATGACCTCCCTTACCTGGACCACAAAGGTGCAACCGTCGCCTCCCCGAGGAACCCTGCATTGTCCTCCCGGTCTAGCCTAGTTTCTTGGATGTACTCGTACTGCTTCACGAATTGCCACACCGAGTCATGCGGGTGCACAAGCTTCTTGAAGAATGAGTTTAGGCCTTCTGATCTGCCTGTCGTTCCAGTGAAGGGAAAGAAATTCTTTTTGAAGTACGCCGGTGCCCAAGTTTTCCTGCAATCCCACATGTTAATCAAATGCGTGTGCTCAACAAGCTCATGCTTCAATACCATCTGCTTCCATGCATCCTCAAATTCCTCCACGGTGTCCGTCCCATTCACACAATAATAGAATTCTTTCTCAAAATCCTCTCTTGTCCTAAACAGCATACCAAGTTTTTCCATCGCAATCCTCAGGACATGCCACTTGCAACATCTGTGTATTATACCAGGAAACACCATACCAATAGCTGTCGCCATCGCTTGGTCTTGATCAGTCATTATGCACCCAGGAGGATCATGCCCCATTGCATCCATCCACCTCTCAAACACCCACTTGAATGTCTCTATTTTTTCATCCGGAACCAACGCACACCCTAACATTATGGTCTGCATGTGGTTGTTGATCCCCACGATTGATGCAAATGGCATATCATACCTGTTCGTACAGAACGTTGTGTCAAAAAATACGCAGTCCTTGAATTTCTTGTATGCCTCCCGGGTCCGTCCATCCACCCAAAAAAGGGCCCTCACTGCTTTATTCTCATCCTCCAACTTCGCATAATAGAACCGTGGACTCTCTGCATGAAGCTTCTCAAAATACTCCATCGTTTTCGCCATATCATTTAAGGACACCTCATTTCTCATCTTAGTTCGAATATTTGCAACATCTCTGTGAGTGTATGGCAGGTTGCTTGTTTTCCCATGCAGGTCTCCAAGTGTAGCCATGATCAATGCGGTTGGTATGTTTCGATTATGCAGTGTCCTCAGAAACATGTAGTCCTCATATGGCACCTTCCTATGAGATCTGTAGAACCTCGTCCATTCTTCCCTACTCATCATTGGGTGTGTATGTTGCTCCTCAAAAACAGAGACTTCCCATTTTCCATTCCTCAACAACACTGCCATCCGTGCTCTGCATTCATGCCTATTCACCTTGTTCCTGCACCGTTGCGGAGCAACCTTTTTTGTACCAAAATCTGGTTCTTCGTTCGCTTCAGTGCCATCGTCTTCTGTTGCGTCATACCATTCAGGATCACATCCACCATGTTTTCCTCCTGCCTGACCTTTTCCTCCCCTTGCATGAACACACTCATACTCTCTCCTGATTATGTGGTCACAACCCTTCTTTTGTGTCCTCTTTGTGTAACAAATCCTAGTGCCAAAACCAAGCTTCTTTGCATACTTATTATACACCTTCTGTGATTCCTCGATGGTGTCGAACACCTGACCTACATATGGCGCAGCTGGTCGAGGAGTACTTGCATCATCAGCAAATGGCATATACGTGTCAGCTTCCAAGTCATCCATGATTTCATCCTACAATGAAAATTTTATTTAGCATCGATATTTGCATCCTTGAACTTGCTCCAAAATTCAGTTATGCCACACTAACTATTTCTGAATTCTACATTTTAAACGAATGCATCGATCCCTAGTTAAACATTGCATCCTATTAATCTTCGGGAATAGAGGAAATAGAAACAGCATACTCCAATGAATTATTCAGGCGAAATTCAGCAGATGATGCACTAAGAATATCATTGCGCCTACCCTGACGCTACACACTAGCTCAACTCTGACAATACACGACAATAACAAGTAAGCTTCAATCGTATATCCATAGTGCACCATGCAGCAACGCACAAAGCTTCTGTCTACGTATCATCAGAAAGAAATAATAGCATCTATCCCTAGTCAAACATCGCATCATATTAATCTACGAGAATATAGGAGATACTAACTACATACACCAATGAATTATTCAGCCGAAATTCAGCAGATGATGCACTAAGAACAGCATTGCGCCAACCCTGACGCTACACACTAGCACATATCTGACACTACACGACAGTAACATGTAAGCTTCAATCAGCTTTTCAAAGCGCACCATGGAGCAAGACATCAAGCTTCTGACTACGTATCATCATTTTCATAATTCTCCCATCAAGAATCACATACTACATGTTCACAACTAAAGAATCTTGCATCCGACATCGAGCATCCATCAGAACTACCCCAAATCTCCAGGTAAAACAAACAAAAACGCTAAACTATATGGAAATTGTTCAACTTACCTCTTCAACTCCATTGTTCACAACCGGTGGATTCTCGTAAGGCCGATTAAGCCCAACTGCAGAACCCCCCACAGCTTCTGAACTCATGCCCGGACACGAAGCACAACGCCAGTTTGCATCGGGGATCCCACGGTACTCAATTTCGCGGCTGAGATGCGTCATTTTTGCAAGTACGGAAGGGAAGCATTCGCGCCACGAAATAGCCTGAGTCGATCGCTATCAAAGCCTGGCGAAGGAAGGCGTACGTCCAGAGCGTGCGTTCAGGAAGCAGTTATTACGTACAAGGAAGCACTTAATTAGCGCTAATTAAACTCCCTCCGCGATGGGCCGCCTGGCAATCGGATGGCCCTGATTACCTTCATCGTATGGTGCATGACTGGTCTGATGGATGCAATCCTGCTGTAGTCTGATGCCTAGTGGTCGCCTTTAAGTATTGTGATGATCCCTTGAAAACAGAAAAACTGTATTGTGATGATCAACTACATGACCGAAACAAGCAAACAAACCATTACTACTTGCCGGACAGAGCTATCTGGAGAAGCAAGGTTTTTTTTTCTTAAGACGATTTATTTAGTTACGGAGCTAGCGAGGTAACCGTAAAATCAGGCATCTCACACTACTTATTGTGTAGATGTCCCCCAAACACTATAAAAAAACCCAAACATTAAACAAAAATATATAGACAAGCGGCTCGTTTACCCTCCATAGGCCACTTTCTAGACCATACCACTCCCTAAGTTTTTAAATACGTTTTTTTAGAGATATCAATACAGACTACATATGAATGCATATAGTCATATTTTAGTGTGTAGATTCACTCATTTTGCTTTGTATATAGTCCATATTGATATCTCTAAAATGACTTATATTTAAAAAGGGAGAGGGTACTAAAAATATGTACTCTCGCATGAGTCATGACCGATACTGTAATTTAACCCATGGCTAGACTAGAGGTTGGTCGACCAGTGTTTACACCGCGTAAAACTCCAGTAAATAATCGCATGCAGTACGGCTGGTGCCTATCAGAGCATGTCTGGCCGGACTTCTCAAACCCTCTATATGTCTGGGTGGACGGTCCGGTCAATGTCCAGTCATGAAAATATGGCCAACCGAGCTTCTCAAGATGGCCCTATATTTACCGGGCCGATCAGCACCCCTTATTTTCGATTTTAATTTTGGCTGGTACTCGGCACCCCTATTATCCAGACTAAATCTGTGGCGGATATGAGGAGGCCTTAACACGCTCAGATGCGTCCGCCATTTCCAGTCCGGCAATAAATAGCACCAATTCTTCCTAACCTTGTCGGACGAGCCATTTGCCTCTCTCTCTCCTCCCTCGTCTGCCCAGGCACTCCACTTGCTCCATCGCAACTCTAGCTCCGCCGCCGTCCTGATGCCTCAACGCTACCACCGTCGCCGCCACAACCTCCTCACGGGTTGTCACGTCCAACCGGACACTGTCGTCGCTCCGGATGCCGGCGCGGTACGCCCAGCTATTCTAAATACTACACCTTGCCTTCTATGTGTTCGACAAATTGACCAGACAGTTTTTTATGATTCTTCTATACGAAAATGACAGATTGAGATTGTTCGTCGGATGAGGAGTGTGGAAATGCGGATGTTGATTGAAATCAGGGAGGAAGCTCTGTTTTTCAAAGAAAAACAAAAACAAAATGGAACTTTGTTTCGCCCCACTTTATATATAAAACAACAATCGAACAAACAACTGAATGATACAAAATAATGAGCAAGGCCTCATACAACATTGATCCCAGGATTATCCGATCGCGCAGGACACAAGCGACTACGTACCTAAAGAGAGCATAAGAAGATCTGAGTACAATGCCACGCTACACCGTGTCGTGCCAGTCGACATTGCTTCCAGGCCGAGTTTTTTTTGTTTTTGATTTTCATTCATTTTCCCTAATTAATCAAGAATGTCAGGTTTTTGGGTCGGAATTTTCTTATAAAGTGCACCAACTCTCCTCTTTTTAATGTAATGATCAAAGGCAGGAACCGCCTGCCCTCTCGCGCGAGGATTCTGAAAAAAGGTACCACATATTTTCCAGCACCATCTTCTTGTGCAATTCAAGACTTGGAGGGGGGATCCCAACCGCTACGCCGTCCCTCAAGCCAACAGTAAAATAGTATAACTGCTCTGAAAGAACAGTAAAATACCACGGATAAAAGAATACTGCTTAGAATATCAGGAGCAGGACAAACAAAAATCCTTAGTTCATCAGTTGAGCGTGCCATGAAACTTCGACAGAAATTTCTTCAGAATCGAGGGATTTATCTCGTGAGCTGCTAATTGCTGGCCTGATCAAAATAATATTTTAGCAGGGAAATAAGAAGAAAAATCCTCGGTTCATCAGTTGCGCGCGTCATGAAGTTCCACAGAAATCTCGACGGAATCAGAGAATTTCTGCCGTGCTGCAAGTTGCTGACCTGATCCGGCCGGCTGGGGGCACGCACGGGTACCGCGTGACCGGCGCAACCGACGGCGAGACGCCACCGATCTCTTGCGGAGCTTATCTGAAACCGAAGCAGGGGCGAGCCACATCCACACTCCAGAAACAGAAAGAGAAACAGAAGAGAAAGTGGTTGGATAAGCCTCCCGTCAACAGATCAGATGTATGTATTTGTCTGTAATTTGTCAGTCATGAATTGATGTATATCCAAAACCAGGGGCCTTTACACGCTGGGGCGGACGAGCTCACTCTGTACAGCGGAGCGGGGAGGACGAAGGGGCTCACTCTATATGCAGCGGAGCGGAGAGGAAGAAGAGGCTCACTCCGCTCCGCTGCATATAGGGCGGCGATCGGCGGGGCGGGGCGACGTTGGAATGGGCCGCGTGATCAACGCAGGTCGTGGGTTTTTTTTTCGCGCGACGGAGAGAGGGTAGTTGCGAGCCGGCTGTATCGACTCGAGCCGTGCGCTCGGCTCTACCTGTATGGGCACGCCGCATACTGCGCGGGATACGTTAAGTACCGTATGCCCAAAATGCCCTTATACGTTAAGGGGGGTGTACCGAAGCAGATCTCTTGATGTATATCCAAAAGACCAAAAACAGGGGAGTTGTACACTGCGGGCAGAGAGGACGAGAGCTCACTCTATGTACAATGTACAGGTGGAGCAGAGACGACGAACTCACTCTATGTGCAGCGGAGCTCGGAGGAAGACGAACACTCTATGTACAGCCACTCTATGTGCAGCTAAAAACTACAGTACCTAATTGATCAGGCCGGAGTCAATTGGGTCTTAAAACTCCAACTCTCCGGCCTAACCCCCACCGATCTTCTTTCTATACAGCGACCGGATTATTTAGGGAACTTCTTTCCTATGTACAGTATGTTCAGTATGTACGTATCTTCGCCATGGCATGTCGACGATGTTGTTTTATTTACTGGCGGCCGGCGGCGGCGGAGAGACGGCTGGGCCCGGCGTGGAACCGCTCCACCACTCGCTTCCGGTGCTGCACCTGCTGCACGGCTAGCTAATTGACCAGCCCGGAATCGAATTGGGTCTTAAAATCCAACCCTCCGGTCTGATCCCCACCGATCTTCCTTCTATGCAGTGACCGGATTATTCGGGGAATTTTTTTTCTATGTACAGTTTGTGCAGTATGTACGTATCTTGCTGCTGTTTTTACTGTTTGCTGCGGCCGGCCATGGAGGCGGCGGAGAGACAGCTGGCCCCGGCGCGGTACCCGCCCGCTCGCTTCCGGTGCTGCAGCTGCTGCACCGCGTGGGACGGCACGAGCGCCTTGCGTGCCCAGTGCCCGCTCCCCATGGGGACGCGCTGCGCCAGCCCGCTGTACGTTCGTTTAGAGCAGCGGCTGCCGCTGCCGCTAGGGACGAGCTGCGCGAACGGGCTCGCCGTGCGCTTTGGATTCGAAGGCGGCGAAGGCGGAGAGGCAGGCCTGCTGTTGACCGCGGGGGCCTCCTGCTTGCGCTCCTTGTGGAGGCTGCACCGGAACGAGCCAGGGTGGTTCGTCGGCGAGCACAGGCAGGACCGACGGATCTTGGCCGCGGCGGTGGGGGAGGAGGGGGGAGACGAGACGCTGAAGGACTTGACCGGCGAGCCGGCGATGGAGAGCTTGACACGGGAGAGCGAGTTGGATTGGCAGTTGGGGGGAAAGGGACTCAAAAGGATGGGGCCGCTGGGCCGGGATGCAGCCGCCGTCGACATGATGAGAGATTTGGGAGGTTGAGCAGTTCAGAATCAGAGGAGAGGAGGGGCTTTGGTGTGTGTTAGACTATGTATAGCTTCTGTACTTATGTACATATATTGTACGTATTGTAACACATCCATTATATATAATGAGATAAGCCATCCCTAGAGGGTGTGCTGGTTCCCAAAACTTATTGTCTTACATGGTATCACGCTAGGTTACGATCGCTTCCGCTTCCAAACCTTAATACCCGCACCGCCGCCGCGCCACCGATCGCGCCGCCGCCATGTCGAGCGCCGCCACCACCGGTTCCACTGCCGCGGGGTTCCTCCCGGCCTCTCTTGCGGCTCTGCTCAACCTCCCGCTCGATGCCGTCGCCGTTCCGGCTCCGATCGGGACTAGGAGCCTTGGCTCCGTCTACTCCACGCCGCCGGCGCCCTCGCTTGGGCGCGACCTCGTGGTCCACACCGCGGCGCCGCCGTCCGCTGCTGACTCCACGGGCGTCGTCCCGCCGCTCCTGCCGGCAGCGGATCACACCGCCCCGCTGGCGGGGTTGGCGGCGTCCGCCCTGGCCGCGGGCTTTGCGGCGTCCGCCCTGGCTGCGGTCTCGCCTCCTCCCGCATCGGCTTCGGTGCCTCCGGCTGCCTCCATGGTGCTTGCACCCCAGGCAGCCCCCTCGATGGGATCGTCTTCACCGCCGCCGTTTCACTTCGGTCATCTCATCACCATCAAGCTCTCCGCCGACAACTACATCTTCTGGCGTGCGCAGGTTCTCCCGCTCTTGGGGAGTCACTACTTGCTAGGCTACGTCAACGGATCGCTTCCCTGCCCACCCGCACTGGTAGACAGCGTGCACGGTCCGGTCTACAATCCGGCCCATCGCGTCTAGACGGGGCAGGACCAGGCGAACCTCTCCTCCATCCAGGGGTCGCTCTCGCCGGCAGTTGCCGGACTTGTTGTCTTCGCGAAGACGTCTCATGAGGCCTGGACCATCCTTGAGCGCACCTTTGCAGCGCAGTCCCAGGCTCGTGTCTCTGCACTCCGTCGTCAGCTTGGACAGTGTCAGAAGCTTGACTCCACTGCCACTGAGTTCTACAACAAGGTCAAGGGCCTCGCCGACACATTGGCCTCCATTGGACAGCCCCTCACCGACTCCGAGTTCAACTCGTTTATTGTCAACGGTCTTGATGAGGAGTATGATGCCTTAGTCGAGATCATCAACGAGCGGGGCAACTCGACACCCATGCTGGCACACGAGGTTTTCTCTCGTCTCCTTCTCACTGAGCAACGGGTCGAGACACGCCGCTCCAGGGGCACTGGCTCCCTCTCGGCCAACGTCGCCACCAAGGGTGGCCGCTCTTCTTCATCACCCCGGGCTCCCTTGGGGCTGCCACCGTCGCCCGCCTCGGCCCCCCCACCTACTGCGACCTTACCGGGGGCTGGCGGTCCACGTGTGTGTCAGCTTTGTGGCCGCGATGGGCATTGGGCCTCCAAGTGTCACAAGCGCTTCCAGCGAAGCTTCCTTGGTCTTGGCAATGACGGCAAAGATACACGCAACAATGCCCGTCAGGTCGCCATGGCTGATCGTCCCGCGCCGCAGAAGCAACAGGGACACACTCAGTCCTACTCCATCGATCCACACTGGTACATGGACTTTGGGGAGACAGAGCATCTGACCAGCGAGATGGGGAAGCTTCACACTCGTGAACCCTATCATGGCTCCGACAAGATCCACACCGCCAATGGAGCAGGTATGCACATCTCTCATATTGGTCAAGCATCTCTTCTCACTAGACATGCCAATAGGAGTCTTCAGCTTCGCAATGTTCTTCGAGTTCCATCTGTGACACGTAATCTTCTTTCAGTTCCTAAACTCACACATGATAATAATGTGCTTTGTGAATTTCACCCTTTTGATCTTTTTATTAAGGATCGGGGCACGAGGGACATTCTTCTTAGTGGGCGGTTGTGCCAGGGCCTCTACCGTCTGGAGCATCCTGGCGTCGCCCGCATTTTCAGTGGAGTTCGGGTCTCTCCGTCACAGTGGCATGCTCGTCTTGGTCACCCGGCCACACCTATTGTCCGTCATATTTTGCGTCGTCATGAGCTTCCTAGTTTGTCTAGTAATAAAGATGTAGCGATGTGTGATGCTTGTCAGCAGGGGAAGAGTCATCAACTTCCTTTTTCGGAGTCCAGTCGTGAGGTGAAACATCCTTTAGAACTTGTGTTTTCAGATGTATGGGGTCCTGCTCAGACTTCTGTCAGTGGTCATAATTACTATATCAGTTTCGTTGATGCTTATAGTCGCTTTACCTGGCTTTATCTTATTAAATGCAAATCTGATGTGTTTGATATTTTTGTTCAGTTTCAAAAACATGTTGAACGTCTTCTCAAGCACAAAATTGTTCATGTCCAGTCGGACTGGGGGGCGAGTATCGCAACCTCAACTCCTTCTTTCAGTCGCTTGGGATAGCTCATCGTTTAGCATGTCCACATACACATCAGCAGAATGGTTCAGTAGAACATAAGCATCGTCATATTGTTGAAGCTGGTCTTACTCTTTTGGCCCATGCATCTGTTCCGTTTCGGTTTTGGAGTGATGCTTTCACCACTGCATGCTTTCTCATCAACCGTACTCCCACTCGTGTTTTAAACATGAAGACTCCCATTGAGGTTCTCCTTAATGAACAACCTGATTATACCTTTTTCAAGGTCTTTGGGTGTGCTTGCTGGCCGCATCTTTGTCCATATAATAAGCGCAAGCTTGAGTTTCGTTCTAAGAAGTGTGTTTTTCTTGGCTATAGCTCTCTTCATAAAGGTTACAAATGTCTTCATGTTCCCACTAATCGTGTCTATATATCTCGGGACGTCGTGTTTGATGAGCATGTTTTTCCCTTTGCCAAACTTCCTGTGTCCACTGTCGAACCACCATCTCTGCATTCATCCTCTGTTGCTTCTGACCAATTTGATGATGTTGCATACTCTCCTTTGCTGTTACCTAACCATGGTGCAGGAACCGGACGTGGGGCTCGTTTGGAGCTGTTGGAGGATTCACCATCATCATCGCCGCCTTCTGATGGGCACATCGATCGCCCTATGCATGGCATCGATTTGCGTGCCCATGCATGGTCACCCGAAGAGCCCGTCGCGCCGAGCATCTCCACTGCTCGGTCCGCTATGCCAGCGATCGTCGAGTCTCTAGCGGCTCGGCCCTCTTCGCCAGCGGCCGCCGAGTCTTCAGCGGCTCGGCCTGTCACGCCGGCTTCGCCCGCAGCTCGGTCGGTCACGCCGTCTTCGCCTGCGGCTCGGGTCCTCACATTGCCTTCATCTGCGGCTCGGCCCGCGACACCGGCCTCGCCACGGTCCACTATGCCGGGCTCGCCATCGGCCCGGTCCGTGACGCCGGCATCGCCAGCTGCTTCGTCAGCCCCGCTGGGTTCGCCTGTGGGCCGGCCTTCTTCGCCGACCAAGCCCGAGGCTACCGCGTCTGGCTCCGTGTCACCGGCTGACTCGTCAACGTCGCCGTCCTCCAGCCCGTTGCAGGCTGCTCCGTCGACCTCTGTGGTTCCTGTGTCCCGACCACATACGCGCAGTCGCAGTGGCATTTTCAATCCCAAGGAACGTAAGGATGGTACGGTTGCTTGGTTGGCTGCTTGTTTGGCTGCTGCTGTTGCGGATCCATCTTCTGAGCCTCGCTCATATCAGGCTGCCCTGCGCATTCCACATTGGCGAGAGGCTATGGAGCAGGAGTTTCATGCTCTCCTTCATAACAAGACATGGACTCTCGTTCCTCCACCACCACGGGTAAATGTTATTGACTCAAAATGGGTATTCAAAGTGAAGAAGCATTCGGATGGATCTATTGAGCGTTACAAAGCACGACTTGTTGCTCGCGGTTTTCGGCAGCGCCATGGTCTTGACTATGAGGACACCTTCAGTCCTGTCGTCAAGCCTACCACTATTCGGCTTCTTCTTTCCATTGCTGTTTCTCGTGGTTGGATACTTCGTCAACTTGATGTGCAGAATGCTTTTCTACATGGATTTTTGGAGGAAGAGGTCTATATGAAACAGCCGCCTGGTTTTTCTGATCCTGATCGTCCTGACTATATCTGTCGTCTCACCAAAGCACTATATGGTTTGAAGCAAGCTCCTCGTGCCTAGCATGCCCGCCTTGCCTCTGCCCTTCGTGCTCATTGGTTTGTGCCGTCCACTGCTGACACTTCATTATTTCTTCTACAGAAGCCAGAAGTCACTATGTATCTTTTGGTATATGTCGATGATATTATCCTTGTCAGCTCTTCTCAGTATGCTGCTGATGCTCTTGTCTGCTCTCTTGGTGCTGATTTTGCGGTCAAAGATCTTGGGAAGCTTCACTACTTTCTTGGAGTTGAGGTCACTTCTCATGCTACTGGTCTTGTCCTTACGCAGAAGAAGTACTCCTTGGATTTGTTACAAAGAGCTGGCATGCTGAAATGCAAACCGACCACCACACCCATGTCGTCTACCGACAAGATTACAGCTGTTGATGGTGAGCATTTGTCTCCTGCGGATGCCACAGAGTACAGGAGCATTGTTGGTGGACTTCAGTACTTGACGATCACGAGACCAGATATCTCTTGTGCTGTTAACAGGGTTTGTCAGTATCTTCAGGCTCCCAGAGATACTCAGTGGGATGCTGTTAAACGCATTCTTCGTTATGTTCAGTTCACCCTGACATTTGGTATGCATATTCGGCTGACTTCCTCTCGGGTCCTTTCGGCCTTCTCTGATGCAGATTGGGCTGGTAGCCCAGATGACAGGCGATCCACGGGGGGTTATGCAGTATTCTTTGGCTCTAATTTGATCGCCTGGAGTGCTCGGAAACAGGCTACTGTGTCACGTAGCAGTACTGAAGCTGAGTACAAGGCTGTGGCTAATGCTACTGCAGAGATTATTTGGGTGCAGTCTTTGCTTCAGGAGTTGGGTTTGTCTCAACCACAGCCTCCTATCCTTTGGTGTGATAACATCGGTGCTACATACCTTTCTGCAAATTCGGTATTTCATGCCCGAACGAAACACATTGAAGTTGACTATCACTTTGTACGGGAACGTGTATCACAGAAGCAACTCCAGATCAAGTTTATCTCATCTAAGGATCAACTTGCAGACATCTTCACTAAGCCTTTACCTCTGCCACAGTTTGAGGCTTGTAGGCACAATCTTACCCTTCTTAGTTCTTTAGAAAGTGGCTAAGATTGAGGAAGGGTGTTAGACTATGTATAGCTTCTGTACTTATGTACGTATATTGTACGTATTGTAACACATCCATTATATATAATGAGATAAGCCACCCCTAGAGGGTGTGCTGGTTCCCCAAAACTTATTGTCTTACAGTGTCTCAGTGGTTCGCTGCCGGTTTGGGTAACCTGAGATGGGAGCCCATTGGCCGCAATTTATAGGCCGGGGAGGGGCGGTTTGGTAAATTCTGGGCGTTAAGAAACCTGAAGTCCGGCCGAGTTAATTAAGGAAAGGAAAACGCTTGTTAATTAAACTAGGGTTACAGCGTGATGCGGTGGGCGTCTGAGCACACCGGAATCGGTCTGCGATGCAGCAAAGAAGGGCGCATGCCACTTTTGATTTAAGCGTCAAAATTCTGGTCAATTTCTTGCATTACAAACCAGTATATTGCTACTACTAATAGCCATGTCAAAGAAAAAAGGAACTTATCTCCGAACGTTCAGTGCGAGGCGGCAGGCGGGTGATGGTCAAGCTGGCAGGAGCACGACCTGATCAACGTGTGACGGGCCAGCAGCCGGCAGCGACCGGGCAGACCATCGCCGGCGGCCGTGGGTTCGTCTCCGCCTTGCTTGAACCCCGGCCATCCTCTGAACGTTCGGCACATTAATTATAGCATCAGCATCAATCGCCGTAATTGCTGCCCTGCCCATGTATGTTTGTGGAGTCCGCGGGAAGGAGTGGAGCCGGCGATGGTGTGTGCGAGGCAACGCACGACACGAGCGCGTCGTGGTCCGACCTTGATAATAAGATGCTCTCATCTGATCTGATCTGATCTGATCGCTGTTGCTACTGCGCTGCATCTGGCTTTTTCCTCCGATTCTGGTCGAAAGGTGGGCGTCTCTTTCCCTGCCCATCCGTTTCTCATTCGCTTTCCCTTCCTGTCTTTCCTCTTCGTCTGTTTGTTTTACTGTGAACGAACGGCCGGATGTGGAAAGATGATGATCGACAAGCTGCTGCCCTTGGTACCTGCGTCGGTTAATGGCTAAATAAATCCTCGCAAACTTAATTACTCGGGCTTAATTACATCCGTGTGCTGCTGCAGGCACCCTGGCCACATGCACGCAGGCGCGTAAATAAATCAATTGGTGCTGCCTTAATTTGCAAGATCAAACGAACGAACGAACGAGCCAACGGGGGCCAGGACGTGTTTTGTTTTTGTCTGTGGCCACACCTCGTCGTTTGGATTCGACCGGAACAGCTATGGTGCATGGGCCGTCGACCTGCACCATCTAGCTCGGTTGTTGATGGATGCTCCACCCTCATCAGAGCAGATCAGATGGCCTACTGATTTTTATATCATGGCCCCCTTTTCCTGTTGTTGAACAAAGCAGAGCGGGGCCAGGCGAACTACCAGTTTAGTACAATCTAGCTTAATTTCCGCCGACCGGCCGTGGATGGTTTCATGTATAATCATACGTACGTACCTTTGTCTCCGCAGCTGCATATGTAGTTGATCGCCTTCCACTCAGTGTATCATCGTGGATCTCCCAATCAGGTTGCACTTGTCCCTATACTCGCACAATTGTATAGAGTATTAGAAAACAATTATATAATTGTATCTTCTATTTTTGGTGGGGTGTGACTCGAGAATTATTTTTCTTTACGAGAAGCTAGCTACCATTTCACCATTGAGGTGGATGGCTCCATACACGTACCATACATAAGCTTAATCTTTTGGAAAAGAAAAAAAACTACGCAAAAACCTTCTCCTCAACTTTATGTAAACTTGAACCTCCAACAAGGAATACACAATACAGACGCACACTCACATACAACCTTCATGAGACACATGGGTTGTCAAACCTAATTGATACCTTGTGTGTGCATATATACAATTCTATCCGATTTTGGTGAAATAATATTGATACCTTGTGCTCTGTACATTCCTTGGTTTATTGTGCAATATATAATAGAGAGAATCGGGCTAGCTTGGTATTTTCTTTTGTTCTTTTCTTTTTTTATAAAGGAAAAGTGCATGTGTGTCTGGGATTCGACCTCAAATGCAATCAAAACATATGGTTGAAGCATTTCGTTGATGCCGCAATTATTGCAAGAATCGTGTTGATACGTCAAGGTTTTTTTATTTCGGAAACAGAATAATTTCGGTCCTCATTGAAATATGTGAAATTTCGGAAATTTCGCATATTTTGGAAATTATTTTGGATTATCAGATTTCAAATTTTACTTAATTTTAATCAATTCTAACATAATTTAAATTTATTTTTAAATCAGTTTTAATCTATGTCGAAATTTTGGGGTTAAACATATTTCGGACCCCACTGAAATATGTGAAATTTCAGATTTTTCACTGAAATTTCGTTGAAACTTTTAACCCCAGATACGTTTCGGAAGAGGTAGATCTTGTTAGTCCTTTTCGTCCAAAGCATACCCGGTACGTGTCAGATGTAGCGTGATCTCATGAGATTCACGCATGCAATCATCCTATCCCCGCCAGCTCTCTCACAAGTGAAACAACATCAGACGATCTATGACTGTATCCTCTATCCTTAGGCCTTGTACAATGAAAGGTTCTTAGAGAGATGCTTAGAAAAATAAACCAAGCTTTTCTTAAGTATCGGTGCCTATTTCTATAGGATAGACGCATACAAATAAGCATCGGTGCTTAAGAAAAGTCTGGTTTATTTCTCTAAGCACCTCCCCCAAGCATCTCTCATTGTACAAGGCCTTAGGCTACTTTCAATGCATGGGTGCTTACATGAGGTGCTAAGCACGTTAAAAACTTTAGCAACTAAAGCTACCAATGCATAGGTGCTTAACCTGTTGGTACTAAGCATCATTCATTTAATGATTTTACAACTAAAGTTCTTTATGTATTGGTGGATTTCTTCTATTTAAGTGTTTTGCCTAGGTTCTCGCCCTTGGCATTGTTTCTTTCTGGGGTCATCACACTCATCTCTTTTTTTGATCAAAGAAGGGCTTGCCCCTTCCGATTTTCATTACTGAAAACCACCAAAGTTCACAACCAAATTCAAACTAGACAGGACTAAAATGCTACCATCACGACGACGCAACATTCCAGAAGGCCAACACAGGCCAGCCAAACCGCGCAATTACCCAAAACAAGTTCACCACCTACGACAGAATCCCACCTACAACAATCATTATTACATCAAAAGTAGCCAAGGAGCTAAAGGAGCCCAACAATAAGAACAACAAACTTCAGGTCCACCACCACAAGAGTTTCTTCATTCCAGCCTCGCTACATTGATCTTCCACCCTTGCTTGGCTGTGAACACCTCACTTGCTGCTGGTTCTAGCACCCTTGCTCCCAGCTCCAGCATTTTTTTTGACGACTCCTTTATCTGCAGAATGGACCAGTCAGTTAACCACCTGCACATCATTTGACAATATAGAAAGGATCATTTATCCTTTTCTTTTAAAAAATAATCGCATTCATGCTTTTCCAAATTGCCCAAAACAGGGCTGAAATCCCCACCAGAACCATTTTCTTATCTTCTTTATTAAATTTCCTAATCCAGTCCCCAAAGCAGTCTTTTACATTTGATGGAACAGTTTTAAATCCACACACACATCTGACCAAACTCCATAACAATGAAGCAGCAGGACAAGAAAAAAGCAGATGATCAATCGATTCATCTTTCCCACAAAGAACACAATCCTTTCCTCCCTTCCAACCTTTTTTTAACAACACATCCCTAGTTAAAATACTTTTTTTATTAACTAACCATAAAAACACTTTCAGTTTTGCAGGTATCTTAGATTTCCATAGGTATTTCTATGGGAATTTCACCCCTACAGTAACCAATTTCCTATAAAGGGACCCCACAGAAAACCTATGATCAGCAGTGAGGGTCCAGAGTATTTTGTCTGCCCCTCCCTGCATTTGAATTTCCTCACATGTTTTTTTGAGGCAATTCCATAGTACCAGAGTCTCCCCATATAAGGTCCTTCTAAACTTGAACCCATGCCATCCTTTCTATATGGCCTCTTCCACAGTAATATTGTGGTCAAAGCTTATATCATATAATCTAGGATAAGCATCTCTTAAAGGTTTATCATCAACCCAGGAATCTTCCCAGAACCTAGTGTTTCTCCCATTCCCCACCTTTTTCTTAACAAATTTGTAGAAGATCTCCTTAATTTTCAGCAAGTTAGCCCAAAATTGGGAGTCCCCAGGCCTCTTGCTCACTAGAGCCAAACAGCCACCTTTTCTATATTTTTCATCCAATATATCCTGCCAAAGACCTTTCTCAGTCTCCATTTTCCAAAACCATTTAGAAAGAAGTGCAATATTCATTATTTCAAGATTCAGTATCCCTAAACCACCTATTTCTTTAGGTAAACAGCATTCTTTCCATTTCACTAGGTGATATTTTTTAACATTCTCATCTTCCTGCCATACCAACCTGGACCTAAAAAAATCTGCTTTCTTTATAACCCCTTTGGGCACAACATAAAAGGACATCATGAATAAAGGTATATTGGTCAGGCATGCTTGCACCAGAGTGATTCTACTCGGAATGGAGCCCAACAATTCCCTTGCCAACATCCACATCTTTTTTCAATTTTGTCAGTCACACAATCCCAGTGTGTGTTCCTGATTCTGTTTTCTGGCACAGGCATTCCCAAGTATTTAATGGGTAAACTCCACATCTTACATGTCATAATTTCTTGATAAATCATTTATTTCTCTTTAGCCTTGCCAAATAACAACGATTCACTTTTATGAAAATTGATTTTGAGCCTAGACATTTGCTCAAAAGTCCCTAGAATAAGTTTGAGATTTTTCACACTTTCCACCTCATCTTTGATCAAGAATATAGTATCATCAGCATATTGTAACATATTAATCCCCTTTCTTACTTTTTACTTAATACCCCCTTAACCAAATCATGCTTCAGGGGATTACTCATTAGAATGGCTAAGGCATCAGCAGCTATGTCAAATAGTAAAGGTGACATAGCTTCTCCTTGCCTTAATCCTTTAAAAGTTTTAAAATATGGGCCAATTTCATCCTTCACTTTAATTCCAACATGTCCCCCCTCTCATAGTTTCCATTACCCAGTCACACCATTTATCAGGAAATCCTTTCATTTTCAACATTTGAATCACAAAGGGCCATTTTATTTTATCATACGCCTTCTGAAAATTGAAGGAAATATGCCCTAGAGGCAATAATAAAGTTATTATTTATTTCCTCATATCATGATAAATGTTTATTATTCATGCTAGAATTGTATTAACCAGAAACATGATACATGTGTGAATACATAGACAAACATAACGTCACTAGTATGCCTCTACTTGACTAGCTCATTAATCAAAGATGGTTCTATTTCCTAACCATAGACATGTGTTGTCATTTGATAAACGGGATCACATCATTAGGAGAATGATGTGATTGCCATGACCCATTCTGTTAGCCTAGCACTTGATCGTTTAGTATGTTGCTATTGCTTTCTTCATGACTTATACATGTTCCTGTAACTATGAGATTATGCAACTCCCGTTTATCGGAGGAACACTCTGTGTGCTACCAAACGTCACAACGTAACTGGGTGATTATAAAGGAGCTCTACAAGTGTCTTCGAAGGTACATGTTGGGTTGGCATATTTCGAGATTAGGTTTTGTCACTCCGATTGTTGGAGAGGTATCTCTGGGCCCTCTCGGTAATGCACATCACTATAAGCCTTGCAAGCAATGTAGCTAATGAGTTAGTTACGGAATGGTGCATTACGTAACGAGTAAAGAGACTTGCCGGTAACGAGATTGAACTAGGTATTCGATACCGACGATCGAATCTCGGGCAAGTAACATACCGATGACAAAGGGAACAACGTATGTTGTTATGCAGTTTGACCGACAAAGATCTTCGTAGAATATGTAGGAGCCAATATGAGCATCCAGGTTCCGCTATTGTTTATTGACCGAGAATAGTTCTAGGTCATGTCTACATAGTTCTCGAATCCGTAGGGTCCGCACGCTTAATGTTACGATGACAGTTTTATTATGAGTTTATAAGTTTTGATGTACCGAAGATTGTTCGGAGTCCCGGATGTGATCACGGACATGACGAGGAGTCTCGAAATGGTCGAGACATGAAGATTGATATATTGTAAGCCTATATTTGGATATCGGAATGGTTCTGGGTGAAATCGGGATTTTACCGGAACACCGGAGGGTTACCGGAACCCTCCCGGGGGTTAATGGGCCTTAGTGGGCCATGAGGGAGAAGAGGAGGGTCGGCCAGGGCAGGCCGCGCGCCCCCTCCCCCCTAGTCCGAATAGGACAAGGAAGGGGGGGGGGGCGCCCCCCTTTCCTCTTTCCCCTGCCCCTTTCCTTCTCCACCAAGGCAAGAGGGGGGAGTCCTACTCCCGGTGGGAGTAGGACTCCTTCAGGCGCACCCCTAGGGGGCCGGCCGCACCTCCCCCCTCCCTCCTTTATATACGGGGGTAGGGGGGCACCCTAGAACACACAAGTTGATCTTTGTGATCGTTCCTTAGCCATGTGCGGTGCCCCCCTCCACCATATTCCACCTCGGTCATATCGTTGCGGTGCTTAGGCGAAGCCCTGCGTCGGTAGAACATCATCATCGTCACCACGCCGTCGTGCTGACAGACCTCATCTCCGACACTTTGCTGGATCGGAGTCTGGGGATCGTCATCGAGCTGAACGTGTGCTGAACTCGGAGGTGCCGTACGTTCGGTGCTTGGATCGGTCGGATCGTGAAGACGTACGACTACATCAACCGCGTTGTCATAATGCTTCCGCTTACGGTCTACGAGGGTACGTGGACAACACTCTCCCCTCTCGTTGCTACATCACCATGATCTTGCGTGTGCGTAGGATTTTTTTTTGAAATTACTACATTCCCCAACAGTGGCATCAGAGCCCAGGTTTTATGCGTAGATGTTATATGCACGAGTAGAACACAAGTGAGTTGTGGGCGATACAAGTCATACTGCTTACCAGCATGTCATACTTTGGTTCGACGGTATTGTTGGATGAAGCGGCCCGGACCGACATTACGCGTACGCTTACGCGAGACTGGTTTTACCGCCGTGCTTTGCACACAAGTGACTAGCGGGTGTCAGTTTCTCCAACTTTAGTTGAACCGAGTGTGGCTACGCCCGGTCCTTGCGAAGGTTAAAACAACATCAACTTGACAAACTATCGTTGTGGTTTTGATGCGTAGGTAAGAACGGTTCTTGCTAAGTCCGTAGCAGCCACGTAAAATTTGCAACAACAAAGTAGAAGATGTCTAACTTGTTTTTGCAGGGCATATTGTGATGTGATATGGTCAAGACGTGATGCTATATTTTATTGTATGAGATGATCATGTTTTGTAACCGAAGTTATCGGCAACTGGCAGGAGCCATATGGTTGTCGCTTTATTGTATGAAATGCAAACACCCTGTAATTGCTTTACTTTATCACTAAGCGGTAGCGATAGTTGTAGAAGCAATAGATGGCATAACGACAACGATGCTACGATGGAGATCAAGGTGTCGCGCTGGTGATGATGGTGATCATGACGGTGCTTCGAAGATGGAGATCACAAGCACAAGATGATGATGGCCATATCATATCACTTATATTGATTGCATGTGATGTTTATCCTTTATGCATCTTATCTTGCTTTGATTGACGGTAGCATTTTAAGATGATCTCTCACTAAAAATTATCAAGAAGTGTTCTCCCTGAGTATGCACCATTGCGAAAGTTCTTTGTGCTGAGACACCACGTGATGATCGGGTGTGATAGGCTCTACATTCAAATACAACGGGTGCAAAACAGTTGCACACACGGAATACTCAGGTTAAACTTGACGAGCCTAGCATATAACAGATATGGCCTCGGAACACGGAGACCGAAAGGTCGAGCGTGAATCATATAGTAGATATGATCAACATAGTGATGTTCAGCATTGAAACTACTCCATCTCACGTGATGATCGGACATGGTTTAGTTGATTTGGATCACGTGATCACTTAGATGACTAGAGAGATGTCTGTCTAAGTGGGAGTTCTTAAGTAATATGATTAATTGAACTTAAATTTATCATGAACTTAGTCCTGGTAGTATTTTGCAAATTATGTTGTAGATCAATAGCTCAAGTTGTTGCTTTCACATGTTTATTTTGATATGTTCCTAGAGAAAATTGTGTTGAAAAATGTTAGTAGCAATGATGCGGATTGGATCCGTGATCTGAGGTTTATCCTCATTGCTGCACAGAAGAATTATGTCCTTAATGCACCACTAGGTGACAGACCTATTGTAGGAGCAGATGCAGCCGTTATGAACGTCTGGCTAGCTTAATATGATGACTACTTGATAGTTTAGTGCACCATGCTTAACGGCTTAGAATCGGGACTTCAAAGACGTTTTGAACGTCATGGACCATATGAGATGTTCCAGGAATTGAAGTTAATATTTCAAGCAAATACCCGAGTTGAGAGATATGAAGTCTCCAACAAGTTCTATAGTTAAAAGATGGAGGAGAATCGCTCAACTAGTGAGCATGTGCTCAGATTGTCTGGGTACTTCAATCGCTTGAATCAAGTAGGAGTTAATCTTCCAGATAAGATAGTGATTGACAGAATTCTCTAGTCACCATCATTAAGTTACTAGAACTTCGTGATGAACTATAGTATGCAAGGGATGACGAAAACGATTCCCGAGCTCTTCGTGATGTTGAAATTGACGAAGGTAGAAATCAAGAAAGAGCATCAAGTGTTGATGATTGACAAGACCACTAGTTTCAAGAAAAGGGCAAAGGGAAAGAAAGGGAAACTTCAAGTAGAATGGCAAACAAGTTGTCACTCCCGTGAAGAAGACCAAAGCTAGACCAAAGCCTGAAACTGAGTGCTTACACTGCAAAGGAAATGGTCACTGGAAGCGGAAATGCCCTGAATATTTGGTGGATAAGAAGGATGGCAAAGTGAACAAGGGTATATTTGATATACAGGTTATTGATGTGTGCCTTACTAGTGTTTATAGTATCCCCTGAGTATTTGATACTTGTTCGGTTGCTAAGATTAGTAACTCGAAACAGGAATTACAGAATAAACAGAGACTAGTTGAAGGGAAAGTGACGATAAGTGTTGAAAGTAGTTCCAAGATTGATATGATCACCATCACACACTCCCTATATTTTCGAGATTAGTGTTAAACCTAAATAAATGTTATTTGGTGTTTGCATTGAGCATAAATATGATAAGATCATGTTTATTGCGATATGATTACTCATCTAAGATAGAGAATAAATTGTTATTCTGTTTACATGAATAAAACCTTCTATGGTCATACACCCAATGGTGATGGTTTATTGAATCTTGATCATAGTGATACACATATTCATAATGTTGATGCCAAAAGATGCAAAGTTAATAATGATAGTGCAACTTATTTGTGGCAGTGCCGTTTGGGTCATATCGGTGTAAAGCGCATGAAAAAACTCCATAAAGATGGATTTTCGGAATCACTTGGTTATGAATCATTTGATGCTTGCGAACCGTGCCTTTTTGGCAAGATGACTAAAACTCCGTTCTCCGGAACAATGGAACGAGCTACTAAATTGTTGGAAATAATACATACCGATGTATGTGGTCCAATGAGTGTTGATGCTCGTGGCGGGTATCGTTATTTTCTGACCTTCACAGATGATTTGAGCAGATATGCGGATATCTACTTAATGAAGCACAAGTCTGAAACATTTGAAAAGTTCAAAGAATTTCAGAGTGAAGTGGAGAATCATCATAACAAGAAAATAAAGTTTCTACAATCTGATCGTAGAGAAGAATATTTGAGTTACGAGTTTGGCCTTCATTTTAAACAATGTGGAATAGTTTCACAGTTCACGCCACATGGAACACCACAGCGTAATGGTGTGTCCGAACGTTGTAACCGCACTTTATTGAATATGGTGCGATCTATGATGTATCTTACCGATTTACCACTATCGTTTTGGGGTTATGCATTAAAGACATCTGCATTCACTTTAAATACGGCACCATCTAAATCCGTTGAGACGACACCGTATGAACTATGGTTTAGCAGTAAACCTAAGTTGTCGTTTCTTAAAGTTTGGGGCTACGATGCTTATGTGAAAAAGTTTCATCCTGATAAGCTCAAACCCAAATCGGAGAAGTGCGTCTTCATAGAATACCCAAAGGAAACTGTTGGGTACACCTTCTATCACAGATCCGAAGGTAATATATTCGTTGCTAGAAATGGATCCTTTCTAGAGAAGGAGTTTCTCTCGAAAGAAGTGAGTGGGAGGAAAGTAGAACTTGATGAGGTAACTGTACCTTCTCCCGAATTGGAAAATAGTTCATCATTGAAATCAGTTTCAGTGATTCCTACACCAATTAGATCAAGTTACTACAGAACCTCGTAGGTCTTCCAGAGTACGGTCCGCATTAGAGTGGTACGGTAATCCTGTTCTGAAAGTCATGTTACTAGACCATGATAAACCTACGAACTATGAGGAAGTGATACGTCTCCAACATATCTATAATTTTTGATTGCTCCATGCTACTTTATCTACTGTTTTAGGCAATATTGGGCTTTATTATCCACTTTTATATTATTTTTGGGACTAACCTATTAACCGGAGGCCCAGTCCAGATTTGCTGTTTTATGCCTATTTCAGTGTTTCGAGGAAAAGGAATATCAGACGGAGTCAAAACAGAACGAAATCAACTGGAGAAGTTAATTTTGGAAGGAAACCCACCTGATGGACTTGGACCCCACGTCAGAAGATACGGGAGGTGCTAACGATGGTGGGGGGGCGCGCCCTCCCCCTGGGCGCGCCCCCTGCCTCGTGGGGCCCCCGTAGCTCCATCGACATTCTCCCTGCACCCATATATACCTACATACCCTAAAACTTCCAGAACATAAGATAGATCGGGAGTTCCGCCGCCGCAAGCCTCTGTAGCCACCAAAAACCAATCAGGACCCTGTTCCGGCACCCTGCCGGAAGGGGATCCCATCACCGGAGGCCATCTTTCATCATCCCGACGCTATCCATGACGAGGAGGGAGTAGTTCACCCTCGGGGCTGAGGGTATGTACCAGTAGCTATGTGTTTGATCTCTCTCTCTCTCTCTCTCTCTCTCTCTCTCTCTCTCGTGTTCTCTCTCGTGTTCCTCTATGGCACGATCTTGATGTATCCCGAGCTTTGCTATTGTAGTTGGATCTTATGATGTTTCTCCCCCTCTACTCTCTTGTGATGAATTGAGTTTCCCCTTTTGAAGTTATCTTATTGGATTGAGTCTTTTATGAACACTTGATGTATGTCTTGCGTGGGATAACCGTGGTGACAATGGGTTATTCTATTGATCCACTTGATGTATGTTTTGGTGATCAACTTGCGGGTTTCGTGACACTTGGGAACCTATGCATAGGGGTTGGCACACGTTCTTGACTCTCCGGTAGATACTTTGGGGCACTCCTTGAAGTACTTTTATGTTGGTTGGATGAATCTAAGATTGTGTGATGCATATCGTATAATCATGCCCACGGATACTTGAGGTGACAATGGAGTATCTAGGTGACATTAGGGTTTTGGTTGATTTGTATCTTAAGGTGTTATTCTAGTACGAACTCTTTTATAGATTGATCCGAAAGAATAGCTTTGTGGTGGTTTCGTACCCGACCATAATCTCTACGTTTGTTCTCCGCTATTAGTGGCTTTGGAGTGACTCTTTGTTGCATGTTGAGGGTTTGTCATATGTTCTATCTATTTTATTATTGTTGAGAGAACTTACACTAGTGAAAGTATGAACCCTAGGCCTTGTTTCCTATCATTGCAATACCGTTTACGCTCACTTTTACCGCTTGTTACCTTGCTGTTTTTATTATTTCAGATTACAAAAACCTATATCTACTATCTATTTTGCACTTGTATCACCATCCCTTCGCCGAACTAGTGCACCTATACAATTTGCCATTGTATTGGGTGTGTTGGGGACACAAGAGAATTTTTGTTATTTGGTTGCAGGGTTGTTTGAGAGAGACCATATTCATCCTACGCCTCCTACGGATTGATAAACCTTAGGTCATCCACTTGAGGGAAATTTGCTACTGTGCTACAAGCATGTGCACTTGCAGGCCCAACAACGTCTATAAGAAGAAGGTTGTGTAGTAGACATCAAGCTCTTTTTTGGTGCCGTTGCCGGGGAGGCTAGGTAAGTGAAGGTATATCTTTAGATCTTGCAATTGAATCTTTTTGTTTCTTGTTTTAGCGCTATTCTAGTTTATAAAAGAAAATTACAAAAAAATGGAGTTGAGTTTGTCTCATACACTTCACATTTTTAATATCTTTCGTGAGTATGATGGAAAGGATAATTGTGCTCAAGTGCTTGAAGAAGAAATCTATAGAATGTTTGGTACTAAATTTTTGAATGATGAGCATGATTGCAATGTTGTTAGTATGAATTCCTTGAATATCTATGATACTAATGATATGCAAAGCCACAAGCTTGGGGAAGCTATGTTTGATGGAGATGATATTTTTTGTCCCCCAAGCTTTGATGAGCAAATTTACTATGATGAAAGCATGTCTCCTATCTATGATGATTATTGTGATGACACGTATGCTTTAAAGAATAATGATAACCATGAAACGTGTCATCTTGATCTTAATTTTCAATCACATGATAGTTATTTTGTTGAGTTTGCTCCCACTACTATTCATGAGAAGAAATTTGCTTATGTTGAGAGTAGTAAATTTTCTATGCTTGTAGATCATGAAAAGAATGTTTTAGGTGCTGGTTATATTGTTGAATTCATTCATTATGCTACTGAAAATTATTATGAGAGAGGAACATATGCTTGTAGGAATTGCAATAATGTCAAGTTTCCTCTCTATGTGCTTAAATTCTTGAAGTTATGCTTGTGGTGCCATCCTATGCAAGATGATTATTGTTCCCATAAGTTGTTTGCTCACAAAATCCCTATGCATGGGAAGTGGGTTAGACTTAAATGTGCTAGTCATATGCTTCATGATGCTCCCGTTATGTTTCAATTCTTATCTTTTTGTGAGCATCATTGTCATCATCATGCCTAGCTAAAAGGCATTAAAGAAAAGCGCTTGTTGGGAGACAACCCAATATTTATCCTTACTGTTTTTGTGTATCCACATGATTATGCTACTGTAGTAATCATGTTTTATAGCTTTTGTTTCAATAAAGTGCCAAGTAGGACCTTTGGGAAGACTTGGTTGAAGTTTATGTGATCTTGCTGTGAAAAACAGAAACTTTAGTGCTCACGAGATTAGATATCATTTTTTACTGGGGAGTGCTTTTAGGTTGATTCTTCTTGAAGATGATTAATAGACAAATTACTCAGGTCCAGCAATTTATTTCATAATTTTTGGAGTTTCAGAAGTATACGTTTTATACAGATTAGTACAGACTGTTCTGTTTTTGACAGATTCTGTTTTCTATGTGTTGTTTGCTTATTTTGATGAATCTATGAGTAGTATCGGAGGGTATGAACCATAGATAAGTTGGAGTACAGTAGATATTACACCAATATTAATTTAGAATGAGTTCATTACAGTACCTAAGTGGTGGTTTTATTTTCTTATACTAACGGAGCTTACGAGTTTTGTTTTGAGTTTTGTGTGGTTGAAGTTTTCAAGTTTTGGGTAAAGATTCGATGGACTATGGAATAAGGAGTGGCAAGAGCCTAAGCTTGGGGATGCCCAAGGCACCCCAAGGTAATATTCAAGGACAACCAAGAGCCTAAGCTTGGGGATGCCCCGGAAGGCATCCCCTCTTTCGTCTTCGTTCATCGGTAACTTTACTTGGAGCTATATTTTTATTCACCACATGATATGTATTTTGCTTGGAGCATCATTTCCTTGTGTTAGTATTTTCTTGCTGTTAATTATATTAATGTTTTGCATCTTTAGTTTCAATAAAAAAGTCAAGGATAGCCTTTACCATGCTTCTTTTGCTAGTATACATGTTGCTGCTTGAAAACAGAAAGTTTACCGCTGTTGCCAAAATTCCCTAGAAAAGTCAGAGCATGGTCTAACGTTGAATCCTTTTGCATATGGAGCTCTGATAAATTTATTACAGTGGTAATTTTAGTTCATAATTTTTGGAGTCAGGGAAGTATTGATACTCCTGCATTCTTTACAGACTGTACTGTTTTGGCAGATTGCTGTTATGGTTGCATTGTTTGCATATGTTTGCTTGTTTAATGATTCTATTTGGTGATAGGAGTATTAAATATGCAGAGGCATTTAGTATTCAATGTTGAATAATAATTTTAGTGATTTGTTAAGTAGAAAATGATAAGGTTTTGCATTGGTTTATACTAACCTATCTCATGAGTTCTTGTTGAGTTTGTTGTGAATGAAGCTTTTTGATAAAAAGAGAAACCATGATATGAGAGGAATTAAGGAGACACAAAAGTTCAAGCTTGGGGATGCCCAAGGCACCCCAAGATAATATTTCAAGAAGTCTCAAGCATCTAAGCTTGGGGATGCCCCGGTAGGCATCCCACCTTTCTTCTTCAATAACTATCGGTTAGTATTGGTTGAGCCTAAGTTTTTGCTTCTTCACTTGAGTTGTTCTATCCTTGCATTGTAGTTTCATTTAGCTTTGCTTGCTGTTTGAATAAGTATCAAGATCTGAAATTCTTTAATGAGAGAGAGCCTTACACAAATTGGAATTTACTAGAATACTCTATGTGCTTCACTTATATCTTTTGAGCGTGATAATTTTTGCTCTAGTGCTTCACTTAGATCTTTTAGAGCATGGTGGTGGATTTTTTTTAAAGAAACTTGATCTCTCATGCTTCACTTAGATTATTTTGAGAGTTGTTAATAGCATGGTAATTTGCTTAATGTTAATATACTTGGTGTTCAAGATATGTGAAACTTTCTTATGAGTGTGTTGAATACTAAGAAAAGTTTGATGCTTGATAATTGTTTTGAGATATGGAGATGGTAATATTAGAGTCATGCTAGTTGAGTAGTTGTGAATTTTAAGAATACTTGTGTTGAAGTTTGTGATTCCCGTAGCATGCACGTATGGTGAACCGTTATGTGATGAACTTGGAGCATGATTTATTTATTGATTGTCTTCCTTATGAGTGGCGGTCGGGGACGAGCGATGGTCTTTTCCTACCAATCTATCCCCCTAGGAGCATGCACGTAATACTTTGCTTTGATAACTTCTAGATTTTTGCAATAAGTATATCAGTTCTTTATGACTAATGTTGAGTCCATGGATTATACGCACTTTTTCCCATCCTCCCACCATTGCTTGCCTCTCTAATACCGCGCACCTTTCGCCGGTATCATACACCCACAATAAACCTTCTCAAAACAGCCACCATACCTACCTATCATGGCATTTCCATAGTCATTCTGAGATATATTGCCATGCAACTTTCCACCGTTCCGTTTATTATGACACGCTCGATCATTGTCATATTACTAGCATGATCATGTAGTTGAGATCGTATTTGTGGAAAAGACCACCTTTCATAATTCTTCCATACATGTCACTCATGTTTCATTGCATATCCCGGTACACCGCCGGAGGCATTCATATAGAGTCATATTTTGTTCTAAGTATCGAGTTGTAATTGTTGAGTTGTAAGGAAAATAAAAGTGTGATGATCATCATTATTAGAGCACTAGTCATCAACCCGTGCAACTGCACGGGCTAGGTATTACTATTTTAAGTCCTAAATTTCATCATATTTTGATATAGACATAGCCTTCATCATGCATGCAACTTTAATGTAACAGATTATTTATATAATTTCTGCTTGGCCAATTGCACTACTAAGTCACATTTTTTATGTCAATGTTAGAGAAGCTTTTTACTGCAATTGTTCATCCAATTGATTTGCCTACAAATTTTAATATGACCTCAAAATGTAGATAAGAGAAAATTATAATGCTTATGTTTGTTTCCATTAAGTGAGCTTGCGCTCATTTGATTTTCTGCTCTACTTTTTAAGTTATGTCGTACTGATAATAAGATGAAAGCGGCCCATTGGGGGTCGTCCCTCCATACCCATTCTTTTGCTAAAAAGAAGAGGTGTAAGATGTTTGACCAAGATTTTTTTTTATCCTTTTGCATTCGCCTTCATTGGTTTGGGAACATTAGAGCATCATGCATAAATACATACCTACCCAATACTTAATTCATAATTTGCATTACATTAATTTCTCCAAAGCCATGAACAAACCTGCTACTTAATCCAAATGACAAATTGATTTGTATAGTTCTCAGTTCACAAAAATTCATCCGTGTGTACACATAAAATGTAAATTTCACATTACAAACTAAGATAATAGACACCAAACTGAAGAGAACATGGAGATGAGTAATGCTTCAAACTTACTATTTATATTAGCTTCAGTCACACCAAACTAAACACAGCAGAGGAGGAATAGTAACACTTTGAACATATTGTCTAGCTTCAGTCCATCTTCTATACAATATACTGGAAGTATTAACTTAAAAAAAACTTGTCAGGGCATTTAGGAAGCGGCAAAATTAGAATATCAACCTCCATGTCTATAGAGGTAGCAACATAAGTGGAAAGACTATAGTCGTAACTACAAATAAGACATTCAGGTTTTATTCTTTAGGATAATCCAAACACGATATTTCTGTGATGCATGAAAATCAATCAATACAATGAAAATTTGTAATACAGGTGAAAGCATGTAAACTGAACTCAACTACGATTATCACAGAAACCTAATGTATTCACCGAATTCTCCGAAAGGGGTGCTGACAACATAAGAAGGCACCTGAGTAAATTTAATTTGTTGTTATTTATGTGTTGTCAAAATGAAACACCAAGTTTTAGCATGTAACACAAATTGGGATGTGACATGGCGACAATATTGTATGCTAGGATAGATATACTGGAATCATATGCACAAACAACTGTATGGTAGGATACATGTTGCCTTGTGCACCCTAGCCTAAAATGGTCCAATTTTTTCGCTGGATCTTTTTGGAGAAGTAGTAGCTTAAAAGAGAACTGTAAGATGAATAAGCATGTCGTTAACAGTGAGGAACTGTCCTATGAACAATCACCACCCAACTTCAACTACAAAAATATCTATTGTTTTTATACATATGATCTGGTACATCATATAAATATTTAAGTGTCTCTAGCTAACAATATGGCAGAAGGACCTAAAATATAATAGTCTGACTATTAGCCAGGCAATCATGGTGTAAAAACATACGAAAGAGAGCCTGATTGCGTATTATTGGGAAATAGTGTAGTATGTATAAATATAGCTACTAAAATATATTACCTTGGAAGTAGGTTGTTTTCTGGCAGAAAATAGCTTAGGGAAGAAGCACAATATACATAAGTAATTTCTCATGTTGCTAAGCGCTATTCTGATGGTAATTAGGCGTTGGGTAAAAGTTGTAAAATCTTTCTTTACCATGGAGAAAAGCTCGAATCAAAGGTTTAATGTATGACATAAGGTAAATCTGATAATATGCTCTTTGTCAATGGAAAGTCTATATTATCTGATTTCACGTACGTACATATTGAGCGTATATAATAGATTTATCATCTAACATATGAATCAATGAATGCAAAATAAGACAGAGATTCACAAAAAAAAGTCATTCCCATGCATATCATATGAAACCATGTGATTATGCAACAATTCTGTATATAAGTAAGGCACCCGAGACATTATTCTGTGTAAGTAATAGTACCATGCAGAAATCTGCTCGTTTTGAACCTAAAGGTTGCACATCTAGTCATCTTGATCCGGAGTGATGTGCAGTGAAGAGATTTATTATAAGCACGGAAGACTTTTGATAGCTTTTCTTCAGACATCAACACAAATCGTTATACACTATATGATTCTTATGTAGCTCGCGGCCATACCAATGTGCGATGCAAGAAAAATGAGGCTGGTCACTTAAAACCAAAGATGTGAGGATAAAAAACCAATTTACAAACGATCTGTGTGCTGGTTCGCTTGTCATAGATATCCCTCTAATTCAGTTACTAAAAATTGATTTTTTATAATAGAAATTAATTGTACGTATTTCATGCATATAAAAACAATACTCCCTGACGTTTTGTTGTTAATTAATGGGCACATCGCAAGAAAGCATAGCTGAACATATACTAAGAATAAAAAATGGTTGGTGTATAAGCCATAAGCTCATAATATGACTAATCTACACGGACCGGAAACTGAATCACTTCCAATAATAATACATCTGCAGGCAAGATCAGAAGATGTTGTCAAATGTCAGTTATATCTGCAGTCCATGACTGCACAAAATGAGAATCAGGTCTATATTTTGTAGAAGTGATAAAACTGATGGAAGAACTACAGATTAGTACAAACAAATATGCAATGACGGGAAGAAAATCTAGGTTGTTGTTGTGCAGGTAAACATCAATGTTTGGACAGGAATCAAAGGTGAATTATATAAATAAGATATATCGAGTTCCTAACCTATTATTGGAGATATAATGTAGTGTATTCAACATGCTGGAGTATACATCAAGAAATTTAAGATTATGGCAGTTTCTACCGAGTGGGCGTTGAGGAGCGACATGCAGAAACTTAAGGATACTGTAGCTTCTATTATTACCTTGAACAGTGTTGAGGTAAATAACCCGTCACCGGTTCCTAGTTTCTTCGCTCAGCATCCACGGCAGCGTCCTCCATATTTGCTACAAACTGCAATCAGCATGCCTGCTCAGCAACTGCATCAACCATAATCATGGGACAAGATACACTCATCAAAGGGGCATAATAGATGCTCGACCTTAGTCACAACATGAAAACTAAAAAATCAAAATCTTTCTCTAAATTAATTTCAAAGGGGCAAATTGATATTGAGAACCGCAGAAAAGGAATACGCGGCAGCAGCGATGAGGCTGTTCAGGAGCTATGGTGCCTGCCGATCCCATCGTCCGCCTCGCCTCCCGAACAGTTGCCTCAAACCCAAGATTCCACACCATGGGTAGCAACATCCTCAACATGAGCAACTCGGACAACTACTTGATCATCCTGTACATTATGGAGACGCTTTGAACATCGGAAGCTTAGCCTGGGCCGTTGCTACAACGTCTAGCCGCCGGCAAAAATTTGTGGACATTCAAAGGCAACGACAGCAAGCAGTGCTTGGACGGAGGAGCGTGCCCTACTCGGGCAGCGGTCTCACGAAGCCGCCGCCGTTCACCCAGGTGCCTGTGCGGAGATTTGTTTTCTTTTCTTCTTTTTTGAGAGGTAGCTTGGGGAAGACCTCATGAGCAGGGTCCAGGAACTCCATCGTAACTTATCCATCTGATGGTTGAGATATCAAATTGGGAGATCGTAGGGACATTTAGTTAAATTTTCCAAGGATTAACGTGGAGGCCATCTCAGGCAAGCCACGTTGAAAGACATGAGTACATGTCACGCAAGACACGCAGGTGAAAGAAGCGACGCAGCGACGCATACATCATCTAACGGTTGTCTAGAAGTCATTAGTCAGTCTGATGGATGTAATTTTCTTATCTTTAGGATTAATGTGAAGTCTCATATGGTGCCTCCAATTAGTAAATATAAGATATAAGATATAAGATTGTTCCAAGTGAGGAAAGGATGATGGAGTCTATGATTCCCCCACAAGTCGGGATGAGACTCCAGACGAAAAAAAAGAGGCCATAAAAAAAGAGAAAGGCCCAAATAAAAAAAAAATATATATATAAAATGAGAGAAAAAAGAGAGAAGGGACAATGCTACTATCCTTTTACCACACTTGTACTTCAAAGTAGCACCAAGATCTTCATGATAGAGAGTCTCTCATTTTTTCACTTTCATATACTAGTGGGAATCTTTCATTATAGAACTTGGCTTGTATATTCTAATGATGGGCTTCCTCAAAATGCCCTAGGTCTTCGTGAGCAAGCAAGTTAGATGCACACCCACTAAGTTTCCTTTGTAGAGCTTTCATATACTTATAGCTCTAGTGCATCCGTTGCATGACAATCCCTACTCACTCACATTGATATCTATTGATGGGCATCTCCATAGCCCGTTGATACGCCTAGTTGATGTGAGACTATCATCCCTATTTTTGTCTTCTCCACAACCACCATTCTATTCCACATAGTGCTATATCCATGGCTCACGCTCATGTATTGCGTGAAGATTGAAAAAGTTTTGAGAATGTCATAAGTATGAAACAATTGCTTGGCTTGTCATCAGGGTTGTGCATGATTTAAATATTTTGTGCGGGGAAGATGGAGCATAGCCAGACTATATGATTTTGTAGGGATAACTTTCTTTGGCCATATTATTTTGAGAAGACACAATTGCTTTGTTAGTATGCTCGAAGTATTATTATTTTTATGTCAATATGAACTTTTGTCTTGAATCTTTCGGATCTGGATATTCATACCATGATTAAGAATATTTACATTGAAATTATGCCAAAGTATCACTCCGCATCAAAAATTCTTTTTTTATCATTTACCTACTCGAGGACGAGCATGAATTAAGCTTGGGGATGCTTGATACGTCTCCAACGTATCTATAATTTTTGATTGCTCCATGCTACTTTATCTACTGTTTTAGGCAATATTGAGCTTTATTATCCACTTTTATATTATTTTTGGGACTAACCTATTAACCGGAGGCCCAGCCCAGATTTGTTGTTTTATGCCTATTTCAGTGTTTCGAGGAAAAAGAATATCAGACGGAGTCAAAACGGAACGAAATCAACTGGAGAAGTTAATTTTGGAAGGAAACCCACCTGATGGACTTGGACCCCACGTCAGAAGATACGGGAGGTGCTCACGAGGGTGGGGGGCGCGCCCTCCCCCCTGGGTGCGCCCCCTGCCTCGTGGGGCCCCCGTAGCTCCATCGACGTTCTCCCTGCAGCCATATATACCTATGTACCCTAAAACTTTCAGAACAGAAGATAGATCGGGAGTTCCGCCGCCGCAAGCCTCTGTAGCCACCAAAAACCAATCGGGACCCTGTTCTGGCACCCTGCCGGAAGGGGATCCCATCACCGGAGGCCATCTTCATCATCCCGATGCTATCCATGATGAGGAGGGAGTAGTTCACCCTCGGGGCTGAGGGTATGTACCAGTAGCTATGTGTTTGATCTCTCTCTCTCTCGTGTTCTCTCTCGTGTTCCTCTATGGCACGATCTTGATGTATCCCGAGCTTTGCTATTGTAGTTGGATCTTATGATGTTTCTCCCCCTCTACTCTCTTGTGATGAATTGAGTTTCCCCTTTTGAAGTTATCTTATTGGATTGAGTCTTTTATGAACACTTGATGTATGTCTTGCGTGGGATAACTGTGGTGACAATGGGTTATTCTATTGATCCACTTGATGTATGTTTTGGTGATCAACTTGCGGGTTTCGTGACACTTGGGAACCTATGCATAGGGGTTGGCACACGTTCTTGACTCTCCGGTAGATACTTTGGGGCACTCCTTGAAGTACTTTTATGTTGGTTGGATGAATCTGAGATTGTGTGATGCATATCGTATAATCATGCTCACGGATACTTGAGGTGACAATGGAGTATCTAGGTGACATTAGGGTTTTGGTTGATTTGTATCTTAAGGTGTTATTCTAGTACGAACTCTTTTATAGATTGATCCGAAAGAATAGCTTTGTGGTGGTTTCATACCCGACCATAATCTCTACGTTTGTTCTCCGCTATTAGTGGCTTTGGAGTGACTCTTTGTTGCATGTTGAGGGCTTGTCATATGTTCTATCTATGTTATTATTGTTGAGAGAACTTACACTAGTGAAAGTATGAACCCTAGGCCTTGTTTCCTATCATTGCAATACCGTTTACGCTCACTTTTACCGCTTGTTACCTTGCTGTTTTTATTATTTCAGATTACAAAAACCTATATCTACTATGTATTTTGCACTTGTATCACCATCTCTTCGCCGAACTAGTGCACCTATATAATTTGCCATTGTATTGGGTGTGTTGGGGACACAAGGGACTTTTTGTTATTTGGTTGCAGGGTTGTTTGAGAGAGACCATCTTCATCCTACGCCTCCTACGGATTGATAAACCTTAGGTCATCCACTTGAGGGAAATTTGCTACTATCCTACAAACCTATGCACTTGCAGGCCCAACAACATCTACAAGAAGAAGGTTGTGTAGTAGACATCAGGAAGCGATGATGAGCCCAGATTCCGCGAAATGGCTTGAGGCCAAGAAACCTGAGATAGGATCCATGTTTGAGAACAAAGTGTGGACTTTGGTGGACTTGCCCGATGATCGACAAGCCATAGAAAATAAATGGATCTTCAATAGGAAGATGGACGTTGATAGTAGTGTTACTATCTACAAAGCTCGACTTGTCGCAAAAAGGTTTTTCGACAAGTTCAAGGTGTTGAATACAATGAGATTTTCTCACTCGTATCGATGCTTAAGTCTGTCTGAATCATGTTAGCAATTGCCACATTTTATGAAATTTGGCAAATGGATGTCAAAACTACATTCCTTAATGGATTTATTAAAGAAGAGTTGTATATGATACAACCAGAAGGTTTTGTCAATCCTAAAGGTGCTAACAAAGTGTGCATGCTCCAGCGATCCATCTATGGACTGGTGCAAGCATCTCGGAGTTGGAATATACGCTTTGATGAGTTGATCAAAGCATATGGTTTTATACAGACTTTTGGAGAAGCCTGTATTTACAAGAAAGTGAGTGGGTGCTCTGTAGCATTTCTAAATACTATATGTGGATGACATATTATTGGTTGGAAATGATATAGAGTTTCTGGATAGCATAAAAGGATACTTGAATAAGAGTTTTTTTAAAAGGAAATACCTCAGTAAATTTACTTACATATTGAGCATCAAGATCTATTGAGATAGATCAAGACGCTTGATAAGATTTTTCAATTAGTACATACCTTGATAAGATTTTGAAGTGGTTCAAAATGGAACAGTCAAAGAAGGCGTTCTTGCCTGTGTTCCAAGGTGTGAAGTTGAGTAAGACTCAAATCCCGACCACCGTAGAAAATAGAAAGAGAATGAAAGTCATTTCTTATGCTTCAGTCATAGGTTCTATAAAAGTATGTCATGTTATGGTCCAGACCTATTGTATACTCTGCCCTGGTTTGGCAAGGGAGTACAATAGTGATCTAGGAGTAGATCATTGGACATTGGTCAAAATTATCCTTAGTGGAATAAGGATATGTTTCTCGATTATGGAGGTGACAAAAGGTTCGTCGTAAAGGGTTACATCAATACAAGTTTTGGAACTGATCCAGATGACTCTAAGTCTCGATCTGGATACATATTGAAAATGGGAGCAATCAGCTAGAGTAGCTCCGTGTAGAGCATTGTAGACATAGAATATTTGCAAAATACATACGTCTCTGAATGTGACAGACCCGTTGACTAAGCTTCTCTCACGAGCAAAACATGATCACACCTCAGTACTCTTTGGGTGTTAATCATATAGCAATGTGAAATAGATTATTGACTCTAGTAAACCCTTTGGGTGTTGGTCACATGACAATGTGAACTATGGGTGTTAATCATATACAGATATGAATATTGGTGTTAAATCACATGGTGATGTGAACTAGATTATTGACTCTAGTGCATGTGGGAGACTGAAGGAAATATGCCCTAGAGGCAATAATAAAGTTATTATTTATTTCCTCATATCGTGATAAATGTTTATTATTCATGCTAGAATTGTATTAACCGGAAACATGATACATGTGTGAATACATAGACAAACATAACGTCACTAGTATGCCTCTACTTGACTAGCTCATTAATCAAAGATGGTTATGTTTCCTAACCATAGACATGTGTTGTCATTTGATTAACGGGATCACATCATTAGGAGAATGATGTGATTGACATGACCCATTCCGTTAGCCTAGCACTTGATCATTTAGTATGTTGCTATTGCTTTCTTCATGACTCATACATGTTCCTGTAACTATGAGATTATGCAACTCCCGTTTACCGGAGGAACACTTTGTGTGCTACCAAACGTCACAACGTAACTGGGTGATTATAAAGGAGCTCTACAGGTGTCTCCGAAGGTACATGTTGGGCTGGCGTATTTCGAGATTAGGTTTTGTCACTCCGATTGTCGGAGTGGTATCTCCGGGCCCTCTCGGTAATGCACATCACTATAAGCCTTGCAAGCAATGTAGCTAATGAGTTAGTTATGGAATGATGCATTACGTAACGAGTAAAGAGACTTGCCGGTAATGAGATTGAACTAGGTATTGGATACCGACGATCGAATCTCGGGCAAGTAACATACCGATGACAAAGGGAACAACGTATGTTGTTATGCGGTTTGACCGATAAAGATCTTCGTAGAATATGTAGGAGCCAATATGAGCATCCAGGTTCCGCTATTGGTTATTGACCGAGAATAGTTCTAGGTCATGTCTACATAGTTCTCGAACCCGTAGGGTCCGCACGCTTAACGTTACGATGACAGTTTTATTATGAGTTTATAAGTTTTGATGTACCGAAGATTGTTCGGAGTCCCGGATGTGATCACTGACATGACGAGGAGTCTCGAAATGGTCGAGACATAAAGATTGATATATTGGAAGCCTATATTTGGATATCGGAATGGTTCCGGGTGAAATCGGGATTTTACCGGAACACCGGGGGGTTACCGGAACCCTCCCGGGGGTTAATGGGCCTTAGTGGGCCATGAGGGAGAAGAGGAGGGCCGGCCAGGGCAGGCCGCGCGCCCCCTCCCCCCTAGTCCGAATAGGACAAGGAAGGGGGGGCGGCGCCCCCCTTTCCTCTTTCCCCTCCCCCCATTCCTTCTCCACCAAGGCAAGAGGGGGGAATCCTACTCCCGGTGGGAGTAGGACTCCTCCAGGCGCACCCCTAGGGGGCCGGCCGCACCTCCCCCTCCCTCCTTTATATACGGGGGCAGGGGGGCACCCTAGAACACACAAGTTGATCTTCGTGATCGTTCCTTAGCCGTGTGTGGTGCCCCCCTCCACCATATTCCACCTCGGTCATATCGTTGCGGTGCTTAGGCGAAGCCCTGCGTCGGTAGAACATCATCATCGTCACCACGCCGTCGTGCTGACGGAACTCATCTCTGACACTTTGCTGGATCGGAGTCCGGGGATCGTCATCGAGCTGAACGTGTGCTGAACTCGGAGGTGCCGTACGTTCGGTGCTTGGATCGGTCGGATCGTGAAGACGTACGACTACATCAACCGCGTTGTCATAACGCTTCCGCTTATGGTCTACGAGGGTATGTGGACAATACTCTCCCCTCTCGTTGCTATGCATCACCATGATCTTGCGTGTGCGTAGGAATTTTTTTGAAATTACTACGTTCCCCAACAAAAATCTACTTTGAATATTAGGGCATTTTCTTTATTCTTGTGGAAAGAATTCAGGGCCTCATGTAAAATTACTACCCCCTCCATTATGTATCTTCCCTTAATAAAGGCAGTTTGGGTTCTGGAGATCACAGGGGCCACACATTTAGCCAGCCTATTCATCAGTATTTTAGTAATGATTTTAAAACTAACATTTAACAAACAGATAGGTCTGAGCTTCTCAATTTGTTTAGCATCATTGGTTTTTGAAATTGAAGTAGTTATGCCATAATTAAGTCTGGCAATATTGATTTCCCCTTTTGCAAAACTATCCACTAGGGCTTTCAGATTCCATTTAACTACTTCCCAGAAGTCTTGATAGAAATCAACAGGGAACCCATCAGGACTTGGGCTTTTTTTTTCTTTTCACCCCAAAGACAACCTGATGTATTTCAGTTAGGGAAAAAGGTGCCAGAAGTTCCTCTTTCTCTTATGTATCAATTTTGTCCATCTCCATCTCTCTCAATGAAATGCTAGACTCTTCAGGATGTCCAAATAATTCTTTATAAAATTTGGTTATATACTCCATTAACTTCTCATCCCCTTCTACAATCCCTTCCTCCTGCTCCAGGGAGACAATTCTATTCTTCTCCTCCCATCCACCTTAGCATGATAATACCTGGTGTTTCCATCCCCATCTTTGATTTCTGTATCTTTATATCTCTGCAACCATTTCATTTCCTCATGTAACATCACTCTTTCCAATTGAGCCCTGAGCTCCTTCTGTTCATTTCTGTCCACAACACTTAGCCCCATAATCTCAATTCTCTTGTCTAAATCATCAAGCTCCCTTATAATCTCCATTTTTATTTTCCTGTACCAAGCATCCATATTTCTATTCCACTCTTTAGCTTTCTTTCTCAGTTTTCTTAGTCTTGATTGCCATCTATCCAAAATGTCCCCAAAATATCTCTCATTCCAGGTGTTTTTTGACACCTGAAATAGTAGGAGAGGCTCCTACTGTGTATATTAATTAAAGTATCAAAAGGTTTTTACAAGATCATAACCTTACATCCATGGCCATGATTAAAAACAGAGTATTAGGAAGTGTGAATAAAGTACAAGACTACCCTACGGATGTACAAAAGACTCTAGGAAAGAGGTGATAAACCCTCTGTGTCTCTCCTTGGCCCTATAAATAAGGAGAGAGAAGTCTTCTCTGAACCTTGTTGCCCATGAGCTAATAGAGGGAGCAATGCCTCGAAAATGTTTGTTATTCCTTTCTTTCCACAGGCTCCAAGAGGCATATAGGTAGATTTCCATGAACAGTGGGTTGTTCCAAGCAGATTTGGCTTCCTGAATCCAGAATAATCTATCTTCTCGTGTAGCCCAGTGGATATGCAAAGTGTCCCAACAAGACTTGCTGAATGGGCAATGAAAGATCATATGCTCAAGTGTTTCTTCATCATTACTACCGCAGAGGATGCATCCATAGTTGTTTCCAATATTGTAGCTTCTTCTCTTGAGCATATTCCTTGTGTTAAGTCGATCAAAAAGAAGCAACCATCCAAAAACTTTGATTTTCATTGTGGCAGAAGATTTCCAGAGCCATTTAAAAGCTTTATGAGCTGATACATCTCTAAAATAGAATCTGTAGTAATTTTTGGCCGTGTAGACATTAGATCCCCAGGCATAACACCACTGATCTTTCTCAACTTCATCCATCTGGTTGCCAACATGGGCTGTGATTTGTTGGATATGTCGCAGTTCATCGTGGGCTTGCATGGATAGGGGTAGGTGAAAGGTTTCATTGAGATTTTGGGACCCAAGGAAATTTCTAACAGATTTATCTTCAAGCTTGGCAAAAGAAAATGCACGTGGGTGTGAATCAGCCAAAACCTCATTGAGCCAGAGGTCTTTCCACATCAGGACCGTGTCTCCCGAGTGAACAACCACATGGGAGATGCCTCGATAAGTGGGAGTAAGCTTGAGAATGTCTTTCCACCAGAAGGAGCCACAGGGGTCTGAGGCATGCGGGATTTTGTCCACATAGTAAGTAGCCCAAATCAAGTCCACCCACGGCACGTCCCAATGATTGTAGAATTTACGAAGGTGTTTCATGAGTAGCGCATCACTTTGGGTTTTAATGTCCAGGACCCCAAGGCCACCACAATCTTTAGGTCGACAAACCATTTTCCAGGAAGCCAGAGAGTTACATTTGTCTCCATCATCTGTTTTCTTTGTCCAAAGGGCTTTCCGTCTGATTTTGTCGAGAAGGTCAATGATCTTTGGTGGTAATTTCATAGTGCACAGCGCAAAGATTATTAGGGACGTGATGACAGAATTCAACAGTGACAATTTGCCTCCGTAAGATATCATCGACAAGGTGGAGGAGAGACGTCTTTCAATTCCACAGACCAGAGGCATTAGATCTTGCACCGTTGGTTTTGATGTGCCCATGGGTAGGCCGAGGTAAGTGAAAGGCAGTTTTCCTATCACACAACCAAAAATTTGAGCAATATGTTGAGCAGTGGCCGCGTCACAGTTGAGAGGAACAAGGGTTGACTTGTGGAAGTTGATTTTGAGCGCAATGGAGGTTGCATAATCCGTTAATATTCGCTTGACTAAGGTGGCTTGATCAGCACAGGCCGGTAGTAACATGATTGTATCGTCCGCGTACTGAATGACCGGATAGTCTGATTGGTTGGGTCTATTGAAAGGAAGTTTCAGATCGTTTCTCATATAAGAATCATTTATGGCTGCTTGACGAAGATCCGCAGAAAGCACAAAAATGAGGGGGGATAGGGGATCCCCCCGTCGAACACCACATTTGCAATGGAATTGTCGTCCTGGTACTCCATTAAGAAGAACAGAGGATTTGCCCGAGGAGAAAATGTCTTTGATCCATCCCAACCACTTATCATTGAATCCCATGTTCCTCATAATTTCAATCATGGCCTCATGTTCTATGGTATAAAACGCTTTGGCAAAGTCCAACTTAAGCAAGACAATTGGTTGCTTAGAGTTTTGGCACTGATATATATATTCAAACGCCCACGCAAGGCAGTCTTGGATTGACCTTTTTTTCAGAAATCCGTACTCGTTGCGGTGTATGATATTCAAAATAACTTTTTGCAACCGATTAGCCAGGAGTTTAGTGATGACTTTAAGACAGCAGTTAAGAAGAGTGATGGGTCGGAAGTCATTAACTGCTTGCGGTGTAGCAACTTTGGGAATGAGAGTAATATAGCCATCATTAATGCTCTCAAGATTGAGCCCTCCCTCAAAGAACTGGTCGCATAAAGCATAGAAGTCTTCTTTTATTATGTGCCAACACGATTTGAGGAATGAGCCATTAAATCCATCTGGTCCAGGGGCCCGGTCAGCCGACATTTCTTTGATAACGAGGTCAATCTCCTGTCTTGTGAACGGAACAGTTAGAACGTCCAGACCATCAATCTTCTTAATAATGCTAGCCAGATTAAATTTCATTTCATGCTTGGATGAGGTACCCAGTCTTTCTTTAAAGGAATGAAAGAGAACAGACTCCTTGCTCGCATGATCTTCAGCAACCATGCCATCTTGAAGAGTGAGAGATGCAATATTATTCCTTCTGTATCGTTCTGACGCCATGGCCTGAAAAAACTTGGAGTTCTCATCCCCAAAGCGAACCCAGCGAATGGTGCACCTTTTCTTCCAATATTGTTTCTGGTATGATAGAAGTCTCAGGATGTGGGTTTTGAGGATAGATCGAAAATTGGTCACAGGAATGGTGAGTCTCCATTTGTTTTCAATTGCATCCAGATCGGACAAAGCCTTATTGGAGTTGTTAATGGCATTGGATAGGCGGGAGATGTTTTTGCTCCAACGTTTCAGACATTGACGCAAGTGCTTGAATTTTCTGCAGAGTATAGTTGCACTGTTGGTCGATCTGACTGGCTTATCCCAAGCAGCTTGGACAGTTTCCATGAAACCAGGATGGTCAATCCAGTAAGGCTCGAATCGAAAAAGTTTACTCCTAGGGATTGTTGTTTCGATTGTGACAAAACATGGGATGTGGTCAGACACAGGTTTACCTAAGGGTTTAACAATGGTGTTGGGGTAAGCATGTGTCCAATTACAAGAAGTGAAGAACCAGTCTAGCTGTTCCAAGAGGGGATCTTGTTGCATGTTACTCCATGTGAAAGTACGGCCCTTGAGTGGTAAATCTACCAAACATTGTGATCGTATGAAATCATTAAATGTGATCATATCATTAACGTTCCCTCCCGGTTTGTTACGGTTGTCTGGACTGCGGATATAGTTGAAATCTCCCACAAGAAGCCAATCCTCATTAGACGGAATATTTAGGGAAAACAACCAATTGGTATAAGTGGTACGTGGGTCACCCTGGCAGGGTCCATAAATATTGACGAGAGTCCATGATTGTGAAGATTGTGTGGATTGAAACTTGATGACCAGGGCAAAATCCTCAGAAGCAATTACCGTGCCAGTAAAAGCAGCACTATTCCAGATGGTGGCAATCCGACCCGAAGCCCCATTAGAAGGAATAAAAGCAAAGTGATCAAAACGACGAGGGCAACAAGATTTAATGAATGCATGATCAATAACTGGTTTCTTAGTTTCTTGCAGACATACGACCGAACAGCCACTAGCAGCGATAGCATTAGACAGAGCTAATTGTTTGTCGCCAGAATTCAACCCACGAATGTTCCAACATAACACGTTCCAATTAACCAAAAGACCCATGGGAAGCGAGAAACAAGGAAATTAAGCAGAGGAGGAGGACCCCGCAGCAGAAGAGGCCATAAGCGCAGCTTCAGTCAGCTCCTCCGCAGGAATGGCACATTGCACGCCCACTTGCTGAAGCGCCTGGATGGGAGTGGGGGGAGGCACCGCATCATCTTCAATTTCGGTGATGACCACTGAAGAAGGAGCCGCCGGAGTGTGCTGTGGTTTGACCTTGGAAACTTTCTTCTGAGTGTCAGAGAGAGCATGGACCCGGAAGCCATCATACTCTCTAAAACCCTCTCTTAGCAACCAAGTATTTTCATATCTGAAAATATATTTATGTTTATGTGCCTCCCCTGTATCCAAGAACAAGGGGGTATGATCAGAGATTTCTCTAGCAAAAGCTTGCAATATAGTTAGTGGATATTTCTCTTCCCAAGCTGGGCACATCAACACCCTGTCCAATTGTTCAAAAGTAGGGTCTTCTTGATTATTAGCCCAAGTGTATTTTCTTTCATTCAAAGACAATTCCCTTAGCCCTGCTTGTTCAATAATAGCATTAAATATAAAGGGCCATTGTTCATTAAGCATAGGCTTGTTTTTCTCCTTCCCATTTCTAATAATGTTAAAATCTCCCCCAACCAAGCAAGGCAGGGGATTATCATGATACAATCTTGCCAATTCAGCAAGAAAGCTGGCTTTCCCTTCGTTCTATGCATCCCCATAGACAGTTATTAGGTTCCAGTGCATTTTAATATTCTTATTGAACACTAACATTCTCAAAAAATATTGTCCTTTTTCAATGGCCTCAATATCAAACACATCTTTATTAATTCTCACCAGGATCCCTCCAGACATGCCTCTAGGTGGGTTCCAACTCCATTGGTAATTTTTTCCCCCACACAGATTGTGTAGCTCATTTTTTGTGAAGTTTTGCTTTATGGTCTCAGAGAGCCCTTCATCACACTCATCTCTCCCCTCATAACTACCTTGTCACATCAGATTTTTTTGCCTGCATGGCAGCCTTAGCACCTGTACAAGATGAAGTATTGGGAGGGGCCTTAGGCTGGTCATAGCGAGAGTAACTTAGCAAGTAACATAGCGCATTTCAAGACAAGTTTGCTTATGTGGCATAGAGTTAATGAGGAAAGAGGTGTTTGGAGTAACCTAATATGTTACTGTAACATAACGCAACCCAAAGCAAAATGAGTCTATAATATAATAAATGCTATCATCTATGATACTACTTGTATGTTACTTTACACTATGAAGGTAGTAACAAAGACTAGTGTCATATGCATGACACTAGTATAAGTTACTCCCCACTATGACTAGCCTTAACCAGCATGGAGAAGCTAGGTTTGGCAACGACGGGTGCTCGTGCATGGAAGGCACGTAGACCTTGACGTGCGTTGGGAAGCCACCGGCCAGCACGGGCATGCACACGTGGCACGGGACCAGAAGTTTCGATGGTGAGGTCATTCGGTTGGCCGTTGCATTACCCTCGGCCGGACGCAGCGGCACGCGTCGGAACTCGGAGTGGTCGGCGAGGCAGTTATTCCGTCTTGGTCAGCTCCTACTCTGCTGCCTAACTACACGCGCCGAAATAGATGTGACGTCGCGTACGTGCATCACTTTCACTTCTCCAGCATGCATGGCCGGCAACCAGTGAGCGCCATGCACGTACCCTAACCTAGCCACGATAACTCGGTATGGCACGCACGTTAGTCCATGGATTGCGGCGATAGATCGAGCGGCTGCATGTGCTACAGTAATCCGTGGCGCCTCTCCAACCATACAATATTCGGCATGTATGTGGATCGGCCTCCATGCGGCTACCTAGGTGCTGCTGCATGCGACACCATTCTGACACGCGTGCGTACTATTTCTTTCTCCTATGTATATGTATGTGCGCGCATCTATGATAGGCCACGTCAGGGGATTCGATGGATGAATGCGTGCCTTTGTTGGGTGGTGCAAATTGTGCAAAAACTTCGTCATTACGCGACCTACTGTTCCGATCGCAAATTTTTACCAGACCGATATAAGTGGCCGGCAATGAATCGCAGACAACCCATGATGCCGTAGACATCGATCTCATAATTTCCCAATTCATTCTTTTTTACAGCCATGCCTTTCTTGTTTAGTCTCTTTGGAAGAATATTTTAGGAGACGGTCGAGAACTTTCGACGGCAGCCGAGCTGTCAAAGCTGGCCGAGGCATAACGGCACCTAGTTTGCTTACTGCCGTAAGCCTGTATGTGCCGGCCGCTGTTGAAAGAAATCTACTCCGTCCGTCCCATAATATAAGAGTGTCAAAATGCTTTTATATTATAAGACGGAGGAAGTACTTTCCACAAGTGCACTTACGCGGACGGAAACTACCACACGTCGATCGGTTTGAGCCTAATCCCGGCCACACGTACGTAACCGCTAATCTAACACGCCCGTGCAATATAATACTCCTATATCTACTAGGCAAATGCATGTACGAGGACGAGCTAAACAATTGTTTTCGAACAATTAATATGTATAGTTTCTCCATGTTAAGCAAGGAAAGCGACAGGATTTAAATCAGATGGATCGCCATAGGTAGAAACAACAACTGATTTCTTTTGGAATCTGATACGCCAGGTACAAGCACATGGCAAATCGAACGTTTTTATGCCAACTTTAGTAGGTAAATATGGCAACCTTGTGCTTCAGTTTATCTGTTGACAAAAAAATTGCCGTGTGTCAAGTAACTTGTCATCCTTGCGGCACTAGAATTTCCATAAAAAAAGTTTGATTTTCCATACGCTTGTATCTAACATCAGGTACTTATCGTTTTCAATTCTTTTCTTAAGCAAGGTTACTAGATTTTTAAACAGGCCCGACGACATGGATCTACGGTGTACCAGCAACACAGCGAGGCCATGAGAAATTAAGTGTCCATCCCGCGCGGTTGCTGTCGCCAGGATTCGGCCGAGCGTGTGTAGACTAACAGGCAATTTTAGCGGGGGACAGAATTTAGCGAGCTAGCGACAAGTCGACACATCAATTGAGATTATCAAATCTTACATTTTGTTTCTGCATAATTCTTCTAGAAAGTTCTAGCATCCATTACTCTTACATACCCTGGTAAGCATCAATACAACTGTGCTGTAATATACTCGCATTTCTAACTAACTAGATAGCTCAAGCCACACTAATTAGCTTCCCGCGTCGGATCACACTCGGACATTGCCTAACCATTTTGTTATTTGCGCAAGTAGCACTACACAAAATTTATAAGTTGTCGTGTATGTGAATATAAGCTGAGGTTAAACTCGCGGGTACTCGTCTTACAAGCCTGTAAGCCGAGTATCAAATATAGAAAACACATCAAACAAAGTGACTTGCATGATTGGGATATTTTTAGCAATCGAACAGTATCTCCTCTAGATCTATTACTCTCACACGAATTCGAGAGCAATTTAGGGATTACAAGCCTGGATACAAGAATTGGGAGAAGGAGGAGGAAGGGGAAAGAGGTAGCCGCCGCTGCCAGCTCATTGATCCACTGGATGCCTCACCCTATGCGTTGATCCTGGTACTTGTAGTGGCTGTGGCTGTAGCTCTTGCTGTAGTGAGGGCGTTGGGCCTGGCCCATAGCTATCGGCCCATGATATGAAAGGCGCTGGCAGATATAGCTTGCTTGCTGGAATCTCCGTGGAAAATCGAAGGAAAATACATATGCATGCATCTCGCGTCGTGTGTACTGCTGTATGTACACTCAGATCAACATGCATGAATGCATCTGTGACGTGTAATGTGCACAGTGAAATGCAAATTAATCAAGCCTTTTGTTTTGCTGAAGAAAATCGAGCAAGACCTGGTACATTATGGACCTCTATGTGGTTAATTAAGAGACAATCCTCCAATACAGTGTTTTGCCACTCTGCTCACAGCGCTCAGAGGATCCCTCAACTGTTTGATCGATCGGGCTCATAAACATACAATTAATCTCCACATGAATGGCCAAACGCGAGTGCCCGAAATATCCTGGTGCATGTTGCGTCGACATGCTTAACTAGGAACCTTTAATTAGGCTAGACTAGTTCGTCTTAGTCGATCGATGACTTGATTAATCTGAACATTTGGTGCATGCACAGTGGTTGGGCAAAACCTAATACTCTTAACGTCAGAGGACACTCCATTCGACAAGGACATGTTGTTTACTTAGCGGATCACATAAATACTGCATCCATCATTATCTCTTCGCTGTTTAGCAAGGCAGAGATCCTAGAAGCTTTTTTTTTTTTAGAATGAAGGCTCTAGAGGAGCCCGGCTTTGAATTAACAAAGCCATCAACCGGCCAGGAAAAGTAATACAAGCGCAAAACCAACACAAGAAAACAGAAAAACGACAAGGTACAAAGACGCTGGACAGCAGCTCACAAGCCTCACACACACCAAGCTAAATAAGATCGAACATGGAGACACGCAGCTCGGAGATGTGAAGGTCCTCAATCGCGTACGGGTCACCAAGGAAGTAGGAGAATGTCAGCACAGGAGTCGCACTTCCGACGGCGAGGAGGGGCACGCCGTCGCCAAATCGCCAGCGGCCCCGACATGCCATGACCTCCCAGCTCCACTGTCAAAGAAAGCCCCTGCCTCCTCGCCTGGATCGAAGGCGCCGAACCGTTGACAGTGACGCGGTTCACCCTAGAACCTGGGAGGAAGGACACCGGCAGGCTGCATCTGGAGAAGGAACCGAGCGCACCCGACAAGCCACGGAGTGCTCACCTGGAGCAGAGCACCACCAAATCCACGGACTGGACATGAATGAGAAAGAGATGCCGGAACGGGTGGGGAAGAGCAGTAGCGACCAGCTACCTCCACCGCTGCACACCCACCACAACGCCGAGCAAGCCCAATGCCCACCTAGTTCCCAAAGACGGCGCCCTTCAGGAAGGAACGCAACGGCAAGGGCGGCGCCGCCGCCCAACAGAGTTGTGGTTTTCACCCGGGAGACTAGAGGGGAAGGGGGCGGCGGATCTGACCTGGACGACGCCTCCAAGGAGGGGAGCGGCGCCCTCGAGCTTCGCCGCCGCCAAGACCGGCGAGGCCGGCCTGGGATTTCTCCCGGTCTTCGAGTCCCCGCCACCCTTACCCCAACGGCGCGAGACCTGGTGGCCCACAGAGGAGCAGGCCGGATCTGGCCGGGGAGGAGCTCGCCAAACAGGGGAGGCAGGGGCGGCCAGATCCGGCGCTGCCGATCTGCCGCAGCACCACGCCACCCGTCCTCCGGTTCACCCGCTGTCCACACGGCCAGGTTCGCCGGCCCACGCCCTCGCCACCGCCTGTCGCAGGGCCGGTGACGTCTCTCCGACAGGGCCGCCGCCCCGGGGACCTCGGCCCCCCGCAGAAGAGGCAGGGCAGCCAGGGCCCCGCCGCCACCTTCCTCGGCGGCGCCCCGGGCTTGCCCGGCGGCGGCGAGGGGGGAGGGGGGGGGGGGGGGGGAAGGGAGGGGAAAAGGAGGCGGCGGCGCTAGGGTTTGGACCCCCGAGTCGCCCGAGCGGGGGCGACGCGAGGGGAGTAGTCTGGTTTCTAGAAGCTTATTTCAACGGTGCATGCAGAAATATCTCTGGAGATGAGCTATGGGGATCACTCACCTGACTCTCGGTTTGTCTTAACCCAAAGTAGTATTACGAGCAGTACTTAATCAGGTATCGCCATGCAAAGACTAGAATGTTCTGGCACTAATATATACAATCGCTGAATGCAACAGGCACACGCCTACATTTCCCACTGCAATCAATCACTTATCCATCAGATTAATCAATGGCTTGCTCGACTTGACCGAGGCCATCGGATCATCATCGCAATCCAGTGACTAAACCATACCGATGGCTTAATCAACTGTAACTTTTAAGTTTTTAACAGCGATTAACTCAATGTGCCTTAGTACGTGCCATGGGTTAGGTTAGAGTAGGTAGCTTTCCACCTCTGGCCGGCCAACAGCTTAGTTGCAGATTGCCATCAATCACGTCCCTTGCAAAAGGCCTGTCCAAAGCAAAAGCTCTTTCATGGAAAAAATCAACCAAAACAGAAATGTTTAAGTGGCGGTAGCGTGGGCTATCCGCTGTAGTATGTCGACATTGCTCCTTGCAGCTTGGGGCAGGGGTATGGCCAGCCAGGCCGCGCTGACATGTGATGCCAAAAATATGGCATTCTGGCCTGCTGGAGGCAGGCAGACAGACATCTTTGTGACAAGGACGCCGATATCTTACCCACAAACTTTGAGGATGTTGCTAGACGAGATAAATTAGTGGCAGGAGGCAAATGCATGTACGCTGATGAGCTAAACAATTGTTTTCGAACAATATGTATAGCTTCTCGATGTGGAGCAAAGAAAGCGACACGATTAAAATCAGATGGATCGCCAGCTAGCTCTATCTTTTGCGTCGATGTAGGTTCGACAGACGCCATGCCCCATGGTGGGCGCCAACTGTCGTGGTAACGATTCCGACAATAAGAGAGGGGTAGGATAAAGAAGCATGATCTATCGAGATGCATATGGGTGACACGGTAGTTTTAGCGAGTTCGGGCCTCTCACGGTGGAGATAACAACCCTACGTCTCGTGCTCCGGAGAGGCTCTGTTTTATCTTAGTATGTATCCGGAGATTACAATGCGAGTGGAACGGATCCCCGTAGTCCTGAGACTAATGGTGAAAAAGAGAGAGAGAGATGGAAGAAAAAAGCCCCCCAAGTCTAGTGGTGGGGGTGGCTTATATAGAGTGCGTCACCCCCTCGCCTCCTATGTTACAAAGTGGGGCATGAATACCATAATGCCAACCCACTACCAAGCCCTCACCATGAGAATGATGTCGACTGCTTTGTTGCCTGCTGGTCTTCGTATATCCGAGTGAGTCGTACGGTCGAGTGGTGAACTGTCATCCGAGTGGATGGTATACTGCTTGGTCGAGTGGATAGTACGCTGCTTGTCTGAGTGGATAGTATGTCTGTATGAAATTTATCTGGACCCACATGTTGTGTGGACCCCATGCTTTATGATACTTCGACCCTTCGTGGGCCTACATGTTATGTGTATCCTCAACATTAGCCCCCGAATCGATTGCGATTTTGCAGAACGAGTTTGTGAAAGACACAACTTGGCCCGAGTGATTACGGAAATACTCGGTACCTGTCATCGTACTTTCAGACAACCAAGGTTTGAACAAAATCTCAATGGATTCCGGCACTGCGCTTCCGACTGATCTGGCGGTAAGTGCCGGCGAGGAGCAACTTGGTGACATTCAATCATCTCTCGGAAGAGGTTAACTTGTGATCAGAATATGGATGTCTCATTAAATCCAGGCAACAAGATCGACGCATGGACTGCTCTCTTGGTGAGATGCCATTCTTATCCCGGAGGAACGTCAATACGAGTCGGCTCTAGATCCAAACTTATGAGTTTCACGCTTTGAGTCCTAGAAGAAGGCTCAAAACAGGTCCACGGAGGAGCCTTAAACTCACCTTATAGCAATTTTTTTTGAAGTGATTTGGAGCTGGTCCTACATCGAGTAACTGATTATTCGGAATTTCTTCACGCCTGGAACGTGTCTTTTTTTGTTGTTTGGCCGTCACTCGGACCAGGCGGACCGTTCCGAGTGGATACCATTCCAGTGGGGGCACGCTGAGTGCACCCACTGGGTGTAGTCCCCGAGACTGCCGTCGACTGCGGGCAGTCGGCGGGAGTCTTAGAGCCTATCTTTTTTTTGTTGTTCATCACTCGGACTGGTCAGGCCATACCGAGTGGAGATTACTCCAGTGGGGGCACGCTTAGTGCACCCACTGGGTGTAGTCCCCGAGACCGCCATCGACTGCGGGCAGTCGGTGGGGGTCTGAGCGAACTAAAACTCTTTTTAGCTAGTACTGATCGAACTTGTTCTTCTCTCGGCTTGGTTTCTGTTTGCTTGATACAGCTTCTGAAGAGGAATCAGCAATCGACCAGTTGGACAATCCTTGTGTTGGGGAACGTAGTAATTTCAAAAAAAATAATCCAACGCACACGCAAGATCATGGTGATGCATAGCAACGAGAGGGGAGAGTATTGTCCACGTACCCTCGTAGACCGTAAGCGGAAGCGTTATGACAACGCGGTTGATGTAGTCGTATGTCTTCACGATCCGACCGATCCAAGTACCGAACGTACGACACCTCCGAGTTCAGCACACGTTCAGCTCGATGACGATCCCCGGACTCTGATCCCGCAAAGTGTCGGGAATGAGTTCCGTTAACACGACGGTGTGGTGATGATGATGATGTTCTACCGGCGCAGGGCTTCGCCTAAACTCCGCGACGATATGACCAAGGTGGAATATGGTGGAGGGGGGCACCGCACACGGCTAAGGAACGATCTTGAAGATCAACTTGTGTGTTCTAGGGTGCCCCCTGCCCCCGTATATAAAGGAGCAAGGGGGTGCGGCCGGTCCTAGGAGGAGGCACGCCGGAGGAGTCCTACTCCCACCGGGAGTAGGACTCCCCCCCTTTCCCTAGTTGGATTAGGACTTGGGGGGGGAAGGAAGAGAGGGGGGAAAGGAAAGGGGGGGCGCCGCCCCTCCTCCTTGTCCAATTCGGACTTGGGGGGGAGGGGCACGCGGCTGCGCCTAGGCCTCCTCTGCTCTTCCTCCACTAGGCCCAATAAGGCCCATTAGGTTACCGGGGGGTTCCGGTAACCTCCCGGTACTCCGGTAAAATGCCGATTTCACCCGGAACACTTTCGATGTCCAAACATAGGCTTCCAATATATCAATCTTTATGTCTCGACCATTTCGAGACTCCTCAACATGTCCGTGATCACATCCGGGACTCCGAACAAACTTCGGTGCATCAAAACTTATAAACTCATAATAAAACTGTCACTGTAACATTAAGCGTGCGGACCCTACGGGTTCAAGAACTATGTAGATATGACCTAGAACTATTCTCGGTCAATAACCAATAGCGGAACCTGGATGCTCATATTGGCTCCTACATATTCTACGAAGATCTTTATCGGTCAAACCGCATAACAACATATGTTGTTCCCTTTGTCATCGGTATGTTACTTGCCCGAGATTCGATCGTCGGTATCTCAATACCTAGTTCAATCTCGTTACCGGCAAGTCTCTTTACTCGTTACGTAATGCATCATCCCGCAACTAACTCATTAGTCACATTGCTTGCAAGGCTTATAGTGATGTGCATTACCGAGAGGGCCCAGATATACCTCTTCAACAATTGGAGTGACAAAACCTAATCTCGAAATACGCCAACCCAACATGTACCTTTGGAGACACCTGTAGTACTCCTTTATAATCACCCAGTTATGTTGTGACGTTTGGTAGCACCCAAAGTGTTCCTCCGGTAAACGGGAGTTGCATAATCTCATAGTTACAGGAACATGTATAAGTCATGAAGAAAGCAATAGCAACATACTAAACGATCAAGTGCTAGGCTAACGGAATGGGTCAGGTCAATCACATTATTCTCCTAATGATGTGATCCCATTAATCAAGTGACAACACATGTCTATGGTTAGGAAACATAACCATCTTTGATTAATGAGCTAGTCAAGTAGAGGCATACTAGTGACTATATGTTTGTCTATGTATTCACACATGTATCATGTTTCCGGTTAATACAATTCTAGCATGAATAATAAACATTTATCATGATATGAGGAAATAAATAATAACTTTATTATTGCCTCTAGGGCATATTTTCTTCAGTCTCCCACTTGCACTAGAGTCAATAATCTAGATTACACAGTAATGATTCTAACACCCATGGAGTCTTGGTGCTGATCATGTTTTGCTCGTGAAAGAGACTTAGTCAACGGGTCTGCAACATTCAGATCCGTATGTATATTGCAAATCTCTATGTCTCCCACCTGGACTTGGTCCTGAAGGAAATATGCCCTAGATGCAATAATAAAGTTATTATTTATTTCCTCATATCATGATAAATGTTTATTATTCATGCTAGAATTGTATTAACCGGAAACATGATACAGGTGTGAATACATAGACAAAACTATAGTCACTAGTATGCCTCTACTTGACTAGTTCATTAATCAAAGATGGTTATGTTTCCTAACCATAGACATGTGTTGTCATTTGATTAGTGGGATCACATCATTGGAAGAATGATGTGATTGACATGACCCATTCCGTTAGCCTAGGACTTGATCGTTTAGTATACTGCTATTGCTTTCTTCATGACTTATACATCTTCCTGTAACTATGACAATTATGCAACTCCCGTTTACCGGAGGAACACTTTGGGTACTACCAAACGTCACAACGTAACTGGGTGATTATAAAGGAGTACTACAGGTGTCTCCGAAGGTACATGTTGAGTTGGCGTATTTCAAGATTAGGTTTTGTCACTCCGATCGTCGGAGAGGTATCTCTGGGCCCTCTCGGTAATGCACATCATTATAAGCCTTGCAAGCAATGTGATCAATGAGTTGGTTACGAGATGATGCATTACAGAACGAGTAAAGAGACTTGCCGGTAACGAGATTGAACTAGGTATTGGATACCGATGATCGAATCTCGGGCAAGTAACATACCGATGACAAAGGGAACAACGTATGTTGTTATGCGGTTTGACCGATAAAGATCTTCGTAGAATATGTAGGAACCAATATGGGCATCCAGGTCCCGCTATTGGTTATTGACCGATAATAGTTCTAGGTCATGTCTACATAGTTCTCGAACCCGTAGGGTCCGCACGCTTAACGTTACGATGACAGTTTTATTATGAGTTTATAAGTTTTGATGTACCGAAGTTTGTTCGGAGTCCCGGATGTGATCACGGACGTGACGAGGAGTATCGAAATGGTCGAGACATAAAGATTGATATATTCGACGACTATATTCGGACACCGGAATTGTTTCGGGTGATTTCGGAGAAAAACGGAGTGCCGGGGGGGGGGGGGGGTTACCGGAACCCCCCGGGAGAGTATTGGGCCTTATGGGCCTTAGGGGAAAGGAGAGAGGGGCGGCCAGCATGGGTCGTGTGCCCCCTCCCCCCTCTGGTCCGAATTGAACTAGGAGGGGGGGGGGGGCGCCCCCCCTTTCCTTCCCCCTCTCCCCCTTCCTTCCCCCTCCTAGTAGGAGTAGGAAAGCAGGAGTCCTACTCCTACTAGGAGGAGGATTCCTCCTCCTTGGCGCGCCCCAAGGGGCCGGCCGGCCTTCCCCCTTGCTCCTTTATATACGGGGGCGAGGGGGGGGGGCACCCCATAGACACACAAGTTGATCTACGGATCGTTCCTTAGCCGTGTGCGGTGCCCCCCTCTACCATATTCCACCTCGGTCATATCGTCGCGGAGTTTAGGTGAAGCCCTGCGCCGGTAGAACATCATCATCGTCACCACGCCGTCGTGCTGACGGAACTCATCTCCGGAGCTTTGCTGGATCGGAGGCCGGAGATCGTCATCGAGCTGAACGTGTGCTGAACTCGGAGGCTCCGTACGTTCGGTGCTTGGATCGGTCAGATCATGAAGACGTACGACTACATCAACCGCATTGTGCTAATGCTTCCGCTTACGGTCTACGAGGGTACGTGGACGAAAACTCTCCCCTCTCGTTGCTATACCATCACCATGATCTTGCGTGTGCGTAGGAAAATTTCTGAAATTACTACGTTCCCCAACAGTGGCATCCGAGCCTGGTTTTATGCGTTGATGTTATATGCACGAGTAGAACACAAGTGAGTTGTGGGCGATACAAGTTATACTGCTTACCAGCATGTCATACTTTGGTTCGGCGGTATTGTGAGATGAAGCGGCCCGGACCGACATTGCGCGTACGCTTACGCGAGACTGGTTTCACCGTTACGAGCACTCGTGCTTAAAGGTGGCTGGCGGGTGTCTGTCTCTCTCACTTTAGCTGAATCGAGTGTGGCTACGCCCGGTCCTTGCAAAGGTTAAAACAGCACCAACTTGACGAACTATCGTTGTGGTTTTTGATGCGTAGGTAAGAACGGTTCTTGCTAAGCCCGTAGCAGCCACGTAAAATTTGCAACAACAAAGTAGAGGACGTCTAACTTGTTTTTGCAGGGCATGTTATGATGTGATATGGTCAAGACGTGATGCTAATTTTATTGTATGAGATGATCATGTTTTGTAACTAAAGTTATCAGTAACTGGCAGGAGCCATATGGTTGTCGCTTTATTGTATGAAATGCAAACGCCCTGTAATTGCTTTACTTTATCACTAAGCGGTAGCGATAGTCGTAGAAGCAATAGACGGCGTAACGACAACGATGCTACGATGGAGATCAAGGTGTCGCGCCGGTGACGATGGTGATCACGACGGTGCTTCGGAGATGGAGATCACAAGCACAAGATGATGATGGCCATATCATATCACTTATATTGATTGCATGTGATGTTTATCCTTTATGCATCTTATCTTGCTTTGATTGACGGTAGCATTTTAAGATGATCTCTCACTTAATAATCAAGAAGTGTTCTCCCTGAGTATGCACCGTTGCGAAAGTTCTTCGTGCTGAGACACCACGTGATGATCGGGTGTGATAGGCTCTACGTTCAAATACAATGGGTGCAAAACAGTTGCACACGTGGAATACTCAGGTCATACTTGACGAGCCTAGCATATACAGATATGGCCTCAGAACACGGAGACCGAAAGGTCGAGCGTGAATCATATAGTAGATATGATCAACATAGTGATGTTCACCATTGAAACTACTCCATCTCACGTGATGATCGGACATGGTTTAGTTGATTAGGATCACGTGATCACTTAGATGACTAGAGAGATGTCTGTCTAAGTGGGAGTTCTTAAGTAATATGATTAATTGAACTTAAATTTATCATGAACTTAGTGCTTGATAGTATTTTGCTTGTCTATGTTTGGTTGTAGATAGATGGCTCGTGCTGTTGTTCCGTTGAATTTTAATGCGTTCCTTGAGAAAGCAAAGTTGAAAGATGATGGTAGCAATTACACGGACTGGGTCCGTAACCTGAGGATTATCCTCATTGCTGCACAGAAAAGTTACGTCCTGGAAACACCGCTGGGTGCCAGGCCTGCTGCTGATGCAACTGACGATGTTAAGAACGTCTGGCAGAGCAAAGCTGATGACTACTCGATAGTTCAGTGTGCCATGCTTTATGGCTTAGAACCGGGTCTTCAACGACGTTTTGAACGTCATGGAGCATATGAGATGTTCCAGGAGTTGAAGTTAATATTTCAAGGAAATGCCCGGATTGAGAGATATGAAGTCTCCAATAAGTTCTATAGCTGCAAGATGGAGGAGAATAGTTCTGTCAGTGAACACATACTCAAAATGTCTGGGTATAATAATCACTTGATTCAACTGGGAGTTAATCTTCCTGATGATAGTGTCATTGACAGAATTCTGCAATCACTGCCACCAAGATACAAGAGCTTCGTGATGAACTATAATATGCAAGGGATGAACAAGACTATTCCCGAGCTCTTCGCAATGCTAAAAGCTGCGGAGGTAGAAATCAAGAAGGAGCATCAAGTGTTGATGGTTAACAAGACCACCAGTTTCAAGAAGAAGGGAAAAGGGAAGAAGAAGGGGAACTTCAAAAAGAACGGCAAGCAAGTTGCTGCTCAAGAGAAGAAACCCAAGTCTGGACCTAAGCCTGAAACTGAGTGCTTCTACTGCAAGCAGACTGGACACTGGAAGCAGAACTGCCCCAAGTACTTGGCGGATAAGAAGGATGGCAAAGTAAACAAAGGTATATGTGATATACATGTTATTGATGTGTACCTTACTAATGCTCACAGTAGCACCTGGGTATTTGATATTGGTTCTGTTGCTAATATTTGCAACTCGAAACAGGGACTACGGATTAAGCGAAGATTAGCTAAGGACGAGGTGACGATGCGCGTGGGAAATGGTTCCAAAGTCGATGTGATCGCGGTCGGCACGCTACCTCTACATCTACCATCGGGATTAGTTTTAGACCTAAATAATTGTTATTTGGTGCCAGCGTTGAGCATGAACATTATATCTGGATCTTGTTTGATGCGAGACGGTTATTCATTTAAATCAGAGAATAATGGTTGTTCTATTTATATGAGTAATATCTTTTATGGTCATGCACCCTTGAAGAATGGTCTATTCTTATTGAATCTCGATAGTAGCGATACACATGTTCATAGTGTTGAAACCAAAAGATGCAGAGTTGATAACGATAGTGCAACTTATTTGTGGCACTGCCGTTTAGGTCACATCGGTGTAAAGCGCATGAAGAAACTCCATACTGATGGGCTTTTGGAATCACTTGATTATGAATCACTTGGTACTTGCGAACCGTGCCTCATGGGCAAGATGACTAAAATGCCGTTCTCCGGAACTATGGAGCGAGCAACTGATTTGTTGGAAATCATACATGCTGATGTTTGTGGTCCAATGAATGTTGAGGCTCGCGGCGGGTATCGTTATTTATTCACCTTCACAGATGATTTAAGCAGATATGGGTATATCTACTTAATGAAACACAAGTCTGAAACATTTGAAAAGTTCAAAGAATTTCAGAGTGAAGTGGAAAATCATCGTAACAAGAAAATAAAGTTTCTACGATCTGATCATGGAGGAGAATATTTGAGTTACGAGTTTGGTCTGCACTTGAAACAATGCGGAATAGTTTCGCAACTCACGCCACCCGGAACACCACAACGAATTGGTGTGTCCGAACGTCGTAATCATACTTTACTAGATATGGTGCGATCTATGATGTCTCTTACTGATTTACCGCTATCGTTTTGGGGTTATGCTTTAGAGACGGCTGCATTCACGTTAAATAGGGCACCATCAAAATCCGTTAAGACAACGCCTTATGAACTGTGGTTTGGCAAGAAACCAAAGTTGTCGTTTCCTAAAGTTTGGGGCTGCGATGCTTATGTGAAGAAACTTCAACCAGACAAGCTCGAACCCAAATCGGAGAAATGTGTCTTTATAGGATACCCAAAAGAGACTATTGGGTACACCTTCTATCATAGATCTGAGGGCAAGATTTTCGTTGCTAAAATCGGATCCTTTCTAGAGAAGGAGTTTCTCTCGAAAGAAGTGAGTGGGAGGAAAGTAGAACTTGATGAGATAATTGTATCTGCTCCCTTATTGGAAAGTAGTTCATCACAAGAACCGGTTCCTGTGACAACTACACCAATTAGTGAGGAAGCTAATGATATTGATCATGAAACTTCAGATCAAGTTTCTACTGAACCCCGTAGGTCTACCAGAGTAAGATCTGCACCAGAGTGGTATGGTAATCCTATTCTGGAAGTCATGTTACTTGACCATGATGAACCCACGAACTATGAGGAAGCGATGATGTGCCCAGATTCCGCAAAATGGCTAGAGGCCATGAAATCTGAGATGGGATCCATGTATGAGAACAAAGTATGGACTTTGGTTGACTTGCCCGATGATTGGCAAGCCATTGAGAATAAATGGATTTTTAAGAAGAAGACTAACGCTGATGGTAATGTAACTGTCTATAAAGCTCGACTTGTTGTGAAAGGTTTTCGACAAGTTCAAGGAGTTGACTACGATGAGACTTTCTCACCCGTAGCGATGCTTAAGTCTGTCCGAATCATGTTAGCCATTGCTGCATTTCATGATTATGAAATTTGGCAAATGGATGTCAAAACTGCATTCTTGAAAGGATTTCTGTAAGAAGAGTTGTATATGATGCAGCCAGAAGGTTTTGTTGATCCAAAAGGTGCTAACAAAGTGTGCAAGCTCCAACGTTCCATCTATGGACTGGTGCAAGCATCTCGGAGTTGGAATAAACGATTTGATAGTGTGATCAAAGCATATGGTTTTATACAGACTTTTGGAGAAGCCTGTATTTACAAGGAAGTGAGTGGGCGCTCTGTAGCATTTCTGATATTATATGTAGATGACATATTATTAATTGGAAATGATATCGAATTTCTGGATAACATAAAGGGATACTTGAATAAAAGTTTTTCAATGAAAGACCTCGGTGAAGCTGCTTACATATTGGGCATCAAGATCTATAGAGATAGATCAAGACGCTTATTAGGACTTCCACAATGCACATACCTTGACAAAATTTTGAAAAAGTTCAAAATGGATCAGGCAAAGAAAGGATTCTTGCCTGTGCTACAAGTTGTGAAGTTGAGTCAAACTCAATGCCCGACCACAGCAGAAGATAGAGAGAAAATGAAAGATGTTCCCTATGCTTAGCCATAGGCTCTATCATGTATGCAATGCTGTGTACCAGACCTGATGTATGCATAGCAATAAGCTTGGCAGGAAGGTACCAAAGTAATCCAGGAGTGGATCACTGGACAGCGGTCAAGAACATCCTGAAATACCTGAAAAGGACTAAGGATATGTTTCTCGTATATGGAGGTGACAAAGAGCTAGTCGTAAATGGTTACGTCGATGCAAGCTTTGACACTGATCCGGACGATTCTAAATCGCAAACCGGATATGTGTTTTTATTAAACGGTGGAGCTGTAAGTTGGTGCAGTTCTAAACAAAGTGTCGTGGCGGGATCTACATGTGAAGCGGAGTACATAGCCGCTTCTGAAGCAGCAAATGAAGGAGTCTGGATGAAGGAGTTCATTTCCGATCTAGGTGTCATACCTAGTGCATCGGGACCAATGAAGATCTTCTGTGACAATACTGGTGCAATTGCCTTGGCAAAGGAATCCAGATTTCACAAGAGGACCAAGCACATCAAGAGACGCTTCAATTCCATTCGGGACCAAGTCCAAGTGGGAGACATAGAGATTTGCAAGATACATACGGATCTGAATGTTGCAGACCCGTTGACTAAGACTCTCTCACGAGCAAAACATGATCAGCACCAAGACTCCATGGGTGTTAGAATCATTACTATGTAATCTAGATTATTGACTCTAGTGCAAGTGGGAGACTGAAGGAAATATGCCCTAGAGGCAATAATAAAGTTATTATTTATTTCCTCATATCATGATAAATGTTTATTATTCAAGCTAGAATTGTATTAACCGGAAACATGATACATGTGTGAATACATAGACAAAACTATAGTCACTAGTATGCCTCTACTTGACTAGCTCATTAATCAAAGATGGTTATGTTTCCTAACCATAGACATGTGTTGTCATTTGATTAGTGGGATCACATCATTGGAAGAATGATGTGATTGACATGACCCATTCTGTTAGCATAGCACTTGATCGTTTAGTATGTTGCTATTGCTTTCTTCATGACTTATACATGTTCCTGTAACTATGAGAATTATGCAACTCCCGTTTACCGAAGGAACACTTTGGGTACTACCAAACGTCACAACGTAACTGGGTGATTATAAAGGAGTACTACAGGTGTCTCCGAAGGTACATGTTGAGTTGGCGTATTTCGAGATTAGGTTTTGTCACTCCGATCGTCGGAGAGGTATCTCTGGGCCCTCTCGGTAATGCACATCATTATAAGCCTTGCAAGCAATGTGACCAATGAGTTGGTTACGAGATGATGCATTACAGAACGAGTAAAGAGACTTGCCGGTAACGAGATTGAACTAGGTATTGGATACCGACGATCGAATCTCGGGCAAGTAACATACCGATGACAAAGGGAACAACACATGTTGTTATGCGGGTTGACCGATAAAGATCTTCGTAGAATATGTAGGAACCAATATGGTCATCCAGGTCCCGCTATTGGTTATTGACCGAGAATAGTTCTAGGTCATGTCTGCATAGTTCTCGAACCCGTAGGGTCCGCACGCTTAACGTTACGATGACAGTTTTATTATGAGTTTATCAGTTTTGATGTACCAAAGTTTGTTCGGAGTCCTGGATGTGATCACGGACGTGACGAGGAGTCTCAAAATGGTCGAGACATAAATATTGATATATTGGACGACTATATTCGGACACCGGAATTGTTCCGGGTGATTTTGGAGAAAACCGGAGTGCCGGGGGGGGGGGGGGGGGGGTGGTTACCGGAACCCCCCGGGAGAGTATTGGGCCTTATGGGCCTTAGGGGAAAGGAGAGAGGGGCTTCCAGCATGGGCCGCGTGCCCCTCCCCCCTCTGGTCCGAATTGGACTAGGAGGGGGGGGGGGGGGGGCGGCGCCCCCCCTTTCCTACCCCCTCTCCCCCTTCCTTCCCTCTCCTAGTAGGAGTTGGAAAGGAGGAGTCCTACTCCTACTAGGAGGAGGATTCCTCCTCCTTGGCGCGCCCCAAGGGGCCGGCCGGCCTCCCCCCTTTGCTCCTTTATATACGGGGGCGGGGGGCACCCCATAGACACACAAGTTGATCTACGGATCGTTCCTTAGCCGTGTGCGGTGCCCCCCTCCACCATATTCCACCTTGGTCATATCGTCGCGGAGTTTAGGCAAAGCCCTGTGCCGGTAGAACATCATCATCGTCACCACGCCGTCGTGCTGACGAAACTCATCTCCGGAGCTTTGCTGGATCGGAGGCCGGAGATCGTCATCGAGCTGAACGTGTGCTGAACTCGTAGGCTCCGTACGTTCGGTGCTTGGATCCGTCGGATCGTGAAGACGTACGACTACATCAACCGCGTTGTGCTAACGCTTCCGCTTACGGTCTACGAGGGTACGTGGACGAACACTCTCCCCTCTCGTTGCCATACCATCACCATGATCTTGCGTGTGCGTAGGAAAATTTCTGAAATTACTACGTTCCCCAACAGGTCCCGGATGGAATTGAAGCGTCTCTTGATGTGCTTGGTCCTCTCGTGAAATCTGGATTCCTTTGCCAAGGCAATTGCACCAGTATTGTCACAAAAGATCTTCATTGGTCCCGATGCACTAGTTATGACACCTAGATCGGAAATGAACTCCTTCATCCAGACTCCTTCATTTGCTGCTTCTGAAGCAGCTATGTACTCCGCTTCACATGTAGATCCCGCCACGATGCTTTGTTTAGAACTGCACCAACTTACAACTCCACCGTTTAATAAAAACACGTATCCGGTTTGCGATTTAGAATCGTCCGGATCAGTGTCAAAGCTTGCATCGACGTAACCATTTACGACTAGCTCTTTGTCACCTCCATATACGAGAAACATATCCTTAGTCCTTTTCAGGTATTTCAGGATGTTCTTGACCGCTGTCCAGTGATCCACTCCTGGATTACTTTGGTACCTCTCTGCCAAGCTTATTGCTAAGCACACGTCAGGTCTAGTACACAACATTGCATACATGATAGAGCCTATGGCTGAAGCATAGGGAACATCTTTCATTTTCTCTCTATCTTCTGTTGTGGTCGGGCATTGAGTCTGACTCAACTTCACACCTTGTAGTACGGGCAAGAACCCTTGCTTTGCCTGATCCATTTTGAATTTTTTCAAAACTTTATCAAGGTATGTGCTTTGTGAAAGTACTATTAAGCGTCTTGATCTATCTCTATAAATCTTGATGCCCAATATGTAATCAGCTTCACCGAGGTCTTTCATAGAAAAACTTTTATTCAAGTATCCCTTTATGCTATCCAGCAATTCTAGATCATTTCCAATTAATAATATGTCATCTATATATAATATCACAAATGCTACAGAGTTCCCACTCACTTTCTTGTAAATACAGGCTTCTCCAAAAGTCTATATAAAACCATATGCTTTGATCACACTATCAATGCGTTTATTCCAACTCCGAGATGCTTGCACCAGTCCATAAATGGATCGCTGGAGCTTGCACACTTTGTTAGCGCCTTTTGGATCAACAAAACCTTCTGGTTGCATCATATACAACTCTTCTTCAGAAATCCATTCAAGAATGTAGTTTTGACATCCATTTGCCAAATTTCATAATCATAAAATGCAGCAATTGCTAACATGATTCGGACAGACTTAAGCATCGCTACGGGTGAGAAAGTCTCATCGTAGTCAACCCCTTGAACTTGTCGAAAACCTTTCGCAACAAGTCGAGCTTTATAGACAGTTACATTACCATCAGCGTCAGTCTTCTTCTTAAAGATCCATTTATTCTCAATGGCTTGCCGATCATCGGGCAAGTCAACCAAAGTCCATACTTTGCTCTCATACATGGATTCCATCTCAGATTTCATGGCCTCTAGCCATTTTGCGGAATCTGGGCTCATCATCGCTTCCTCATAGTTCATAGGTTCATCATGGTCAAGTAACATGACTTCCAGAATAGGATTACCGTACAACTCTGGTGCGGATCTTACTCTGGTAGACCTACGAGGTTCAGTAGAAACTTGATCTGAAGTTTCATGATCAATATCATTAGCTTCCTCACTAATTGGTGTAGTTGTCACAGGAACCAGTTCTTGTGATGAACTACTTTCTAATAAGGGAGCAGGTATAGTTACCTCATCAAGTTCTACTTTCCTCCCACTCACTTCTTTCGAGAGAAACTCCTTCTCTAGAAATGATCCGAATTTAGCAACGAAAATCTTGCCCTCAGATCTGTGATAGAAGGTGTACCCAACAGTCTCTTTTGGGTATCCTATGAAGACACATTTCTCAGATTTGGGTTCGAGCTTATCTGATTGAAGTTTCTTTACATAAGCATCGCAGCCCCAAACTTTAAGAAACGACAACTTTGGTTTCTTGCCAAACCACAGTTCATGAGGTGTCGTCTCAAAGGATTTTGATGGTGCCCTATTTAACATGAATGCAGCCGTCTCTAAAGCATAACCCCAAAACGATAGCGGTAAATCAGTAAGAGACATCATAGATCGCACCATATCTAGTAAAGTACGATTACGACGTTCGGACACACCATTTTGTTGTGGTGTTCCGGGTGGCGTGAGTTGCGAAACTATTCTGCATTGTTTCAAATGTAAACCAAACTCGTAACTCAAATATTCTCGTGCATGATCAGATCGTAGAAATTTTATTTTCTTGTTACGATGATTTTCCACTTCACTCTGAAATTCTTTGAACTTTTCAAATGTTTCAGACTTGTGTTTCATTAAGTAGATATACCCATATCTGCTTAAATCATCTGTGAAGGTGAGAAAATAACGATACCCGCCGCGAGCCAAAACATTCATTGGACCACAAACATCAGTATGTATGATTTCCATCAAATCAGTTGCTCGCTCCATAGTTCCGGAGAACGGCATTTTAGTCATCTTGCCCATGTGGCACGGTTCGCAAGTACCAAGTGATTCATAATCAAGTGATTCCAAAAGCCCATCAGTATGGAGTTTCTTCATGCGCTTTATACCGATATGACCTAAACGACAGTGCCACAAATAAGTTGCACTATCATTATCAACTCTGCATCTTTTGGCTTCAACACTATGAATATGTGTATCACTACTATCGAGATTCAATAAAAATAGACCACTCTTCAAGGGTGCATGACCATAAAAGATATTACTCATATAAATATAACAACCATTATTCTTTGTCTTAAATGAATAACCGTCTCGCATCAAACAAGATCCAGATATAATGTTCATGCTCAACGCTGGCACCAAATAACAATTATTTAGGTCTAAAACTAATCCTGATGGTAGATGTAGAGGTAGCGTGCCTACCGCGATCACATCGACTTTGGAACCATTTCCCATGCGCATCGTCACCTCGTCCTTAGCCAATCTTCGCTTAATCCGTAGTCCCTGTTTCGAGTTGCAAATATTAGCCACAGAACCAGTATCAAATACCCAGGTACTACTGCGAGCATTAGTAAGGTACACATTAATAACATATATATCACATATACCTTTGTTCACTTTGCCATCCTTATTATCCGCCAAATACTTGGGGCAGTTCCGCTTCCAGTGTCCAGTCTGCTTGCAGTAGAAGCACTCAGTCTCAGGCTTAGGTCCGGACTTGGGTTTCTTCTCTTGAGCAGCAACTTGTTTGTTGTTCTTTTTGAAGTTCCCCTTCTTCTTCCCTTTGCCCTTTTTCTTGAAACTGGTTGTCTTGTTGACCATCAACACTTGATACACCTTCTTGATTTCTACCTCCGCGGCTTTTAGCATTGCGAAGAGCTCGGGAATAGTCTTGTCCATCCCTTGCATATTATAATTCATCACGAAGCTCTTGTAGCTTGGTGGCAGTGATTGAAGAATTCTGTCAATGACACTATCATCAGGAAGATTAACTCCCAGTTGAATCAAGTGATTATTATACCCAGACATTTTGAGTATGTGTTCACTGACAGAACTATTCTCCTCCATCTTGCAGCTATAGAACTTATTGGAGACTTCATACCTCTCAATCCGGGCATTTGCTTGAAATATTAACTTCAACTCCTGGAACATCTCATATGCTCCATGATGTTCAAAACGTCGTTGAAGACCCGGTTCTAAGCCGTAAAGCATGGCACACTGAACTATTGAGTAGTCATCAGCTTTGCTCTGCCAGACGTTCTTAACATCGTCAGTTGCATCAGCAGCAGGCCTGGCACCCAGCGATGCTTCCAGGACGTAATTCTTCTGTGCAGCAATGAGGATAATCCTCAGGTTATGGCCCCAGTCCGTGTAATTGCTACCATCATCTTTCAACTTTGCTTTCTCAAGGAACGCATTAAAATTTAACGGAACAACAGCACGAGACATCTATCTACAACGAACATAGACAAGCAAAATACTATCAGGTACTAAGTTCATGATAAATTTAAGTTCAATTAATCATATTACTTAAGAACTCCCACTTAGATAGACATCCCTCTAATCCTCTAAGTGATTACGTGATCCATATCAACTACACCATGTCCGATCGTCACGTGAGATGGAGTAGTTTCAACGGTGAACATCAATATGTTGATCATATCTACTATACGATTCACGCTCGACCTTTCGGTCTCCGTGTTTCGAGGCCATATCTGTTATATGCTAGGCTCGTCAAGTTTAACCTGAGTATTCCGCGTGTGCAACTGTTTTGCACCCGTTGTATTTGAACATAGAGCCTATCACACCCGATCATCACGTGGTGTCTCAGCACGAAGAACTTTCGCAACGTTGCATACTCAGGGAGAACACTTCTTGATAATTTTAGTGAGAGATCATCTTAAAATGCTACCATCAATCAAAGCAAGATAAGATTCATAAAGGATAAACATCACATGCAATCAATATAAGTGATATGATATGGCCATCATCATCTTGTGCTTGTGATCTCCATCTTCAAAGCACCGTCCTGATCACCATCGTCACCGGCGCGACACCTTGATCTCCATCGTAGCATCGTTGTCGTTACGCCATCTGTTGCTTCTATGACTATCGCTACCGCTTAGTGATAAAGTAAAGCAATTACAGGGCGTTTGCATTTCATACAATAAAGCGACAACCATATGGCTCCTGCCAGTTGCCGATAACTTCGGTTACAAAACATGATCATCTCATACAATAAAATATAGCATCACGTCTTGACCATATCACATCACAACATGCCCTGCTAAAACAAGTTAGACGTCCTCTACTTTGTTGTTGCAAATTTTACGTGGCTGCTACGGGCTGAGCAAGAACCGTTCTTACCTACGCATCAAAACCACAACGATAGTTCGTCAAGTTAGTGCTGTTTTAACCTTCGCAAGGACCGGGCGTAGCCACACTCGATTCAGCTAAAGTGAGAGAGACAAACACCCGCCAGTCACCTTTAAGCACGAGTGCTCGTAACGGTGAAACCAGTCTCGCGTAAGCGTACGCGTAATGTCGGTCCGGGCCGCTTCATCTCACAATACCGCTGAGCCAAAGTATGACATGCTGGTAAGCAGTATGACTTGTATCGCCCACAACTCACTTGTGTTCTACTCGTGCATATGACATCTACGCATAAAACCAGGCTCGGATGCCACTATTGGGGAACGTAGTAATTTCAAAAAATTTCCTACGCACACGCAAGATCATGGTGATGCATAGCAATGAGAGGGGAGAGTATTGTCCACGTACCCTCGTAGACCGTAAGCGGAAGCGTTATGACAACGCGGTTGATGTAGTCGTACGTCTTCATGATCCGACCGGTCCAAGTACCGAACGTACGGCACCTCCGAGTTCAGCACACGTTTAGCTCGATGACGATCCTCGGACTCCGATCCAGCAAAGTGTCGGGGATGAGTTCCGTCAGCACGACGGTGTGGTGATGATGATGATTTTCTACCGGCGCAAGGCTTCCCCTAAACTCCGCGACGATATGACCGAGGTGGAATATGGTGGAGGGGGGCACCGCACACGGCTAAGGAACGATCTTGAAGATCAACTTGTGTTCTAGGGTGCCCCCTGCCCCCGTATATAAAGGAGCAAGGGGGGGGGGGGGTGCGGCCGGCCCTAGGAGGAGGCGCGCCGGAGGAGTCCTACTCCCACTGGGAGTAGGACTCCCCTTCTTTCCCTAGTTGCATTAGGACTTGGGGGGGAAGGAAGAGAGTGGGGAAAGGAAAGGGGGGCGCCGCCCCCCCTCCTTGTCCAATTCGGACTTGGGAGGGGGGAGGGGCGTGCGGTTGCCCCTAGGCCTCCTCTCCTCTTCCTCCACTAGGCCAAATAAGGCCCATTAGGTTACCGGGGGGTTCCGGTAACCTCCCGGTACTCAGGTAAAATGCCGATTTCACCCGGAACACTTCCAATGTCCAAACATAGGCTTCCAATATATCAATCTTTATGTCTCGACCATTTCGAGACTCCTCGTCATGTACGTGATCACATCCGGGACTCCGAACAAACTTCGGTGCATCAAAACTTATAAACTCATAATAAAACTGTCATCGTAACGTTAAGCGTGCGGACCCTATGGGTTCGAGAACTATGTAGACATGACCTAGAACTATTCTCAGTCAATAACTAACAGCGGAACCTGGATGCTCATATTGGCTCCTACATATTCTACGAAGATCTTTATTGGTCAAACCGCATAACAGCATACGTTGTTCCCTTTGTCATCGGTATGTTACTTGCCCGAGTTTCGATCGTCGGTATCTCAATACCTAGTTCAATCTCTTTACCGGCAAGTCTCTTTACTCGTTACGTAATGCATCATCCCGCAACTAACTTATTAGTCACATTTCTTGCAAGGCTTATAGTGATGTGCATTACCGAGAGGGCCCAGAGATACCTCTCCGACAATTGGAGTGACAAAACCTAATCTCGAAATACGCCAACCCAACATGTACCTTTGGAGACACCTGTAGTACTCCTTTAGAATCACCCAGTTAAGTTGTGATGTTTGGTAGCAACCAAAGTGTTCCTCCGGTAAATGGGAGTTGCATAATCTCATAGTTACAGGAACATGTATAAGTCATGAAGAAAGAAATAGCAACATACTAAACGATCAAGTGCTAGGCTAACGGAATGGGTCATGTCAATCACATTGTTCTCCTAATGATGTGATCCCATTAATCAAATGACAACACATGTCTATGGTTAGGAAACATAACCACCTTTGATTAATGAGCTAGTCAAGTAGAGGCATACTAGTGACTATATGTTTGTCTATGTATTCACACATGTATCATGTTTCCGGTTAATACAATTCTAGCATGAATAATAAACATTTATCATGATATGAGGAAATAAATAATAACTTTATTATTGCCTCTAGGGCATATTTCCTTCACCTTGAGCAGCATTGATCAGCTCATCAGCAAGGCCCTCAGCAATGGTCTTGACGTTCCTGTCTCAGCTCACCAGCAAGGCACTCAGCAATGGTCTTGACTTTTACTGTCAGCCGTCTGCTTTGGGTTGCAGTCGATCCGCACCATTCGGCGGGGCCGGTCAACTCATCAACGAGGTATTCAGTAATGGTCTTGACGTTCCTGAGTGTGGCTCGCCTTGGCGACACGCTCAAACTCGTCCTTCTTCTTGATGGTACAACTCTGAAGTGGTGGTCGTGGCCGACCCGCACTTTGCTAAGCCCCCAAGTGGGAGGATTGCTCACCACTCGGTAAGATTTTTCAAACTTAGGCGAGTACTGGACTGCAGCTAAGCCTCCGAGTGGGAGGATCGCTCACCACTCGGTAGGATTTTTCAAACTTAGGCGAGTACTGGACTGCAGCTAAGCCTCCGAGTGGGAGGATTGCTCACCACTCGGCAGGATTTTTCAAACTTAGGCGAGTACTGGACTGCAGCTAAGCCTCCGAGTGGGAGGATCGCTCACCACTCGGTAGGATTTTTCAAACTTAGGCGAGTACTGGACTGCAGCTAAGCCTCCGAGTGGGAGGATCGCTCACCACTCGGTAGGATTTTTCAAACTTAGTTGAGTACTGGACTGCGGCTAAGCCCCCGAGTGGGAGGATTGCTCGCCACTCGGTAGGATTTTTCAAACTTAGGCGAGTACTGGACTGCAGCTAAGCCCCCGAGTGGGAGGATTGCTCACCACTCGGTAGGATTTTCCAGACTTAGGCGAGTACTGGAATGCAGCTAAGCCCCCGAGTGGGAGGATTGCTCACCACTCAGTAGGATTTTTCAAACTTAGGCGAGTATTGGACTGCAGCTAAGCGTTTGAGCGGGGAGATTGCCCTCACAATCTCGTCCTTCTTGACAGTGCAACCTCGGGGGGGCCATGGATGACCCGTACCGTTTGGTAGGATTTTTAAAACTTAGTCGAGTACTGGACTACAACTAAGCCCCCGAGTGAGAGGCAGGCTCTCCACTCGGTAGGATTTTTCAAACTTCGACGAGTAATGGACTACAGCTAAGCCCCCGAGTGAGAGGCAGGCTCATCACTCGGTAGGATTTTTCAAACTTAGGCGAGTACTGGACTGCAGCTAACCCCCGAGTGACAAGCAGGCTCACTACTAGGTAGGATTTTTCAAACTTAGGCGAGTAGTGGACTGCAGCTAAGCCCCCGAGTGAGAGGCAGGCTCACCACTCGGTAGGATTTTTCAAACTTAGGCGAGCACTGGACAACAGCTAAGCCCCCGAGTGAGACGCAGGCTCACCACTCGGTAGGATTTTTCAAACTTAGGCGAGTAGTGGACTGCAGCTAAGCCCCCGAGTGAGAAGCAGGCTCATCACTCAGTAGGATTTTTTCTTCGACTTAGGCGAAATGGTTTCGCAACTAAGGCACCCACTGGGAGATTTTAGAGCATGTAAAAAATGAACAACAATCATTCAGATGACTGTAAAATCATGTCTTTTGATAATCAAACTAAAGAGTACTTCTTTCTGAGTTCGAGTAATTGTGGAGCTGGGTTTGCATTGAGCAAAGTGTTTCTTTATGAGTTCTCTTCCAGTGGGGGCACGCTGAGTGCACCCACTGGGTGTAGTCCCCGAGACTTTGTTGGACTAGATGAGTCTGGCAGAGGGTTTAAGTCTCCCGGTAAACCTCCATGTAGTTGGTACGGTAAATATCTTTGTATGGAATTGAATCAATCGGATGGATGCGTAGCGAGGTGGTTGTACGAACGACATTCGACGAGTAAGGCCGTATGTACGATTCAGTGATGGCGCTTCATTTTTACACTTTTGCATGAAAGGGGTATTTATCCAAGTGGACGTGCTTCCCGACTGATCGAGGTATGTTGACTGTAAGGAAAAACTTGGTGGCACTTGTATGTCTCCCGGAGGAGATAGACTAGTAGTCTGACATGGACGTGCCGTGAAACCCGAGTGACGAGGCTAGTGTGTGGACTGACTCTCCAGAGAGAGGCCGCTCATTATCCCGGGGGAAAACCAGCACATGCCATCTCTGAGTCCAAGTTTGTGAAACTGACGCCTTGGAGCCTAGGATAGGGCCAAGTGTATCCGTAGAGGAGCGTTGTTTTCACCCTTTTGTAGTCCTGAAGATGACTATAGGTAATGATTTGGATGATCGTCCGAGTGGACAGTACTACCCTTATGGTAGAACGAGCAAGTATGGTCAGAAAGATATTCGTGATGTGATCAATGGGTTGATTGGATGGGCGTAACCCCTAAGGGCGGCATGGCCAACGGCTGTGCCTAGCTCCCGAGTGATGCTCGAAAGAGGCAAGCTTGCTACAGAGTGTGATATGAGGTTTGATCATACGAGTAACTTAGTCGTTCCCGTGTTGGGGGTGTAGAGGTAAAGACATGTCCAACTGATGGTGACGCGCGAGGCAGCCGAGGGGCGATGATGTGTACAACCGATTGACGACGCGCGGGGCGACCAAATGGGCAAGACGTGCACAACCGAGTGGCGACGCACGGAGCGGCTGAGTGGTGAAGACGTGCACAACCGAGAGGTGACGCATGGAGCACCCGAGTGGTGAAGACGTGCACAACCGAGTGGTGTGGTGCGGGACGGCCGAGTGAGGATGTGCGAGGTGGCGAGTGACATATTGCGTGTCCAGCCAAGTGGCTGAAATGGTCTTCGAAGGAGTTAGCTAGATGCTTTCGAAGCTAATGTAAGGATGAGGTCGGTGTAGTTTGGTTGCGACACAACAAGACCAGCGTGACAACTGAGTCTGAATAAGAATGAAGATGGCGTGCAAAGCGTCTGAGTGATTATAAAACTTGTCAAAGTGGCGGATCGAATGCACTTGTTGAAGTGAAGGATCTGACTGGTGATGAAGTACTTGACTACTCAGGAGAGTGTCATTCCAAATGAGATGCAGCCCCCAAGTGCATACTATAGGCTTCGACAACGGACATGTCGGAATACGAGAAATATAGTTTTGAATGGATGATTTGCAATTCATGGAGTCGGACTCGGGTAAAGATGAGGAGAAGCTTCCGAGTGATGCTCGAAAGAGGCAAACTCGCAAAAGAGTGAAGTGTGTGAAGTTTAATTACAAAAGAGACTTATCTGTCTCATGCCTAACGAGGTCTATATCATTGATACGATGAAAAGGATTCCACAGAGGGGTTGGCTGGATGTGTTTGAAGTCAACAGAGCGACAAGGTCGGTGTTGTGGTGCGCTAGGACCGGTACGGTGATCGAGTCTGAGCAGCGATGAAGTTGGCGCATAGGGCCGTCGAGTGATCGCGTAACTTGTGTAAAAAAAAAGGCACAAGCCAACTAAATAATTTCTTGAGGAAATTTTATGTGTGCTGATTTGATTTGTCACTACTAGGGAATAGCCTATACACAGAATCTTACCAGCAGCGCTCTTCAAAATACCACGCTACTGCTACTTAGCAGCAGCGCGTGTCTACGAAACGCGCTGCTGACTTGGAAATAGCAGTAGCGCTTGCACCGCATACAGCGCTACTGCTATAGTTGCCATGACCTTGGCCCCCCGCTAGCTATAGCAGTAGCGCGCTTTATTATAGCGCGCTACTGCTATTCAGGTTAGCTGTAGCGCGTTTTGGCAAACGCGCTACAACTATCCCTACCTTATCCCCACGCGCACGACCGGCCCTCTCACTCACACTCTCACTCTCGCCCGCGTCAACCGTCGTCGTGCGTCGTCGCCGCTGCCACCTTCGTCCGTCCGCCGTCGAGGTACTCCCCTCCTTCCGTCCCTCCTCCATCCTCCTCGCACATCCTCCCTCCGCCTGCGGCCTCCACTCATCCCTCCTCCGCCGGCATCCCTCCTCCCACCGCCCTCGACCTCGCTGCCCCTAGCTACCTCTCCGTCGCCCCCCACCCCCTGCCACTAGTTAGTACTAGATTTAGTAGTAGTAGATGTTAATTTAGGGTTAGCTAGTACTAGATGTTAATTTAGTAGTAGTAGATGTTAATTTAGCTTAGTTAGTACTAGATTTTTAGTAGTGGTAGTGGTAGTTGAACTACTTTAGTTGTAGTTGAACTAGTTTAGTAAGTAAATTAATAAACTAGTTGAACTAGTTGAATTAACAGAACTAATCTATTTTTAGTAAGATAATTAATATAACTAGTTGAACTACTTTATTTTTAGAAAGAACTAGTTTTTTTTCTATTTATAGTAAGTTTATATTTAGTAAGAACTAGTTGAATTAATAAAACTAGTTGAACATGTCATGTTTGTTGTTATTGATAACTTATATGGTTTCAGGTGACCTTCGTCGTCCCCGTCACCGACCCCCTCCGACATCCCCGCCGTCATCCCAGTCACTAAGGATGGCAATTTTACCCATGGGTACGGGTACTCGTGGATACCGTACCCGCATGGGTAGGGTATGGGTACAATTTTATACCCATGGGTAATACCCATACCCTACCCATTAAGTCATGGGTAGGGCTTGGGTATAGCATTATACCCATGGATATACCCATACCCTACCCATTTGTATTGACATGTTACTTGTCAGACGTTATTTGGTGAAATGTGTCATGAGCTTGTGTACCCATGCTAAAGTTATCTGTCAGTTTGAATTGAGATAATTGTTTTGTACTCGTATATATGTTCTTGAGTTGATATAAATGTTTTTTCTTATCAAATGTGCTATGAAAAAAATGCAAAATTATCAGTAACTTGTGTACTATTTGATCTACCCGTTGGGTACCCAATGGATATGGGTACCCGTCGGGTATGGGTACGGGTAAAGTTTCATACCCATGGGTACGGGTATGGGTAGATTTTTGTACCCATTAACTACACGGGTATGGGTATGGTATTGCTCTACCCCCCATACCCTACCCATTGCCATCCTTGCCAGTCACCGACGTACCCCCTCCGACATCGAGGTGAGACCAGCCAAATATCCTTGTATATCTTGTGTTGTTGCTCAAATAGGATATGTGGTTGCCCAAGTGGCCGTTCATGTTCAGTTTACATCTCCGAGTGGCCTATGTTTTGCCGGAGTGTTGATTAATTTTCGTTCCGGCAAATTTCTGGCGCTCGATATGTCCTTTTTTTTAGCAAAGGTCATGCCGGATTTTGTCGTGAATTCTGGCATAACTTGTGCTAGAATATGTACAAGTTTAATCTTTGAATTATGATTGTAGGAAATGTCATACTCGGACGACGACGGTCTCCCGGGGGAGTGTAGCTGGTGCCCCGACGATCGAGGTATGTGCGACAGGTTCGTTCGGCTGGACGAAGATCGGCGCTTCAGCATTAAGCTCGAGGAGACCTTTGATTGTGAAACGGTACGCAACAACGACAAGTGTTTTTTTCTCCATTAAGCATGACTTCAACTATTTCAACGTCTAATTTTCATATTTTACAATTCGACTAGCTTATCCCATGCCATGCAAGACGCTATGTCTTGGAGAGGATGGGTTTTGAAGACCATGAAAATTCCGAAACAAAGAAAATACACCTAAGGACCCATCATGATATGGATTTTGAAGTAAATCTGTGCAATGCTCAGAGCGTAACCCATTTTGGTTGCCAAAATTGGGAAGCACTTTGCAAAATGTATGGTTTTTATGAGGGTATGATTGTCACCATGGATCTTGGTGATCCTGACAGCGAGGAAGACAATATGGACATTTGGATCCTTGTTGATACGCTTCTGATTGTACTGCTATGTGAGTTTCTCAAACATAGTTATTAACTAATTTATATTGTTTATTTCAAAATAGTTGATAGCTTATTTCCATTGACAGCTTATTTTGATTCTTCAAAGACTTTGCGGAAGATGGTAGATAAAACCCACTACACCGAAGGCACCCAATTAACGTATGAGAAAAATCATCTGATCGCATTTTGTACTCTTCTTGAGAATTACAATGACTATTATCGAACTCCTCCAAATTATGGTGAATACGTGCCACTAGTGCATGTGTTGAACAACGATAACTTCTCTGGAGATACCCTGGTAAGATTTTTTACTATTACGACATCCGTGCATTTTTTGCATACTTCTAAAACTAGTACATCATTGCTAACTACGAAGTTATTATTATGTTTTTCAACAGAAACTCCCGATGGATTGTGTGCCTCATCTGATGTCTCTGCATGGTCGCCTCTCAGTTCTGAACATACTGCCAGGTAAATCTACGGAGCTCACCTGTGCATATCAGATTTCTAAAACCCGTGAACACATGATCATCAGAGAATGGAAGAAATGTATGGACATTCGCAAGGAGGTTCTTGGAAGTAACATTCAGCGAAAGGCAAGAATTGGAGACAGGCTAATCTCCATTCTCCATAATGGAGAGTCAGGGGCTATCTTGTTTTTTGTTATTTTACCTTCGAAAATGTAATAGGTCTTAATCGAATGTAATAGGTCCTATGAGGTACAATATGTTTGTGGTAATGTGTTAGAGTTGATAATGATGATCTTGAGGAGGTGTTATGTGATGTCAATGATGAAAACGATGATATTGAGGAGGTGTTATATGACAATGATGTATTACGTACACTTCCCTCGATCATCTAAACTACATGCAAACTCAAATGTAGATACATGAATCAAGATTAAGTCTAACATTTGTACGAGCTCGCCGACGGCATTGTAGACGAGGCCGGAGAGGACGGGACGGACCGCTCGCCAGTGGTCGTTTGTGGTGCCTTCATTGTTCGAGGAGTCGGATGCCGGTCGGAACCACCGGGAAGGTCGAGGTTGCTTCCGTGGCTGTGGCGGCCGAGTAGTGTGCGGGAGGAAGAAACTTGCGCGCGCGTGCGGGGGCGTGACCGACCTCCGGCCCTCATGCCGCGTCGGGTCTACGGCTGATGGAGTCATGTACCTAGGGTAGGGTCACAGACCTGATCTAAGTACCCTGCCCAAGGACACCCTTAGAAGAGATAACCATCCAGTCGACCTTTAAGGAACTCACTCGACTAACTTGAAGGACTCGACTATGAAGACTCACTCGACCACGAGAAGGTCAAGAAGTACTCTGAACTGCAACGGTCAGTAATTAACTAGACTTTATGATAGTTAAGACCCTTTATGTGGGGCGTTACCAGTGCGTTACCAGTAACGCCCCAGACTTTATGTACCTTAAACCCTTCCTGACGTGGGTGGGCTGAGTCCTGGCGCACTCTATATAAGCCACCCCCCTCCACAGGTAGAGGGTTCGCACCTTTGTAACACATATACACTTAATCCACTCGACCGCCTCCGGGCTCCGAGACGTAGGGATTTTACTTCCTCTGAGAAGGGCCTGAACTCGTACATCCCTTGTGCCCACAACTTCTCCATAGCTAGGACCTTGCCTCTCCTTACCTACCCCCTACTCTACTGTCAGACCTAGAACCACGACAGTTGGCGCCCACCTTGGGGCCCGGTGTTTTAGCGATTTTGTGGAGAAGTTGCAATTCTTCCGAGTACTTTCATCATGGTGGTTGCTGGAGTTTTGGTTGAGGGACACGAGGTCCGCCTCGGCGCTCTCACCTTCGTCGCCGACGGCTCCGCCTGGCTCCAGGAGGCTCCACTCGACGTTGATGCGCTCCCCGTCCGCGGGGCGACGCACTTTCGCGCCTGTGTCCGCGGCGTCCTGCTGCGGCAACCGTCGACCCCGTATCGGTCGACTCCCTTATCGACCACCCTCCCGGTCTCCCGCCAGTGCAAGCGCTCCGGGCGGTCGAGACTTCAGCGGTGGGTGAGGCACGCGATGGCTCGCCAGACGGCCACCACCCAAGTTGCGGCGATCGAGCCCGACGAATCTCTCTACGGCCTGTTCGATCTGTCGACTGGCTCCGTAGAGACTGCATCCGAATGCGATAGCAGTGATCCAACGGCGGAAATCCTGATGGTTGACGGGCCTCGCAGTCCGCCTGGCTTCGCCCATGATGGTGGGGCAGGCGACGGAGACGACCCTGCACGAGGCCACGAAGAGTACCAGCCTGAGTCACTCGACTCTCTGCAAAGAGAGGAACTTCGCCGCAGGAATATGGATGCCCTGCGTACTCCCATCGCAGGAGAAACCCCCGAGTCTCATGCTTTGGAGGAGGCACGATTGGCCAATTTGGCCGAACGCGCTCGCTTGGAGAATCTTCAGCGAGCACTCGACGAGCGTGCGCGACAACGAGTTCCCGACGCCAATCGACGTCAACTCTTCCCACCGACTCAGGTATATCGAACCCCAATCCAGAATCTAGCAGCTGCGACCCGCATAGCAGAGTCAATCCAGCCCTCTCAGTCGGAAGCTGGCAGAGGCTTGATGCAGATCAAGGATTTGCTCCGGGCAGCAGGAGACCAGAATTCAGCCGTGTCGCAGTCGCGCAACAGAATTCACAGTCGATCCGTCGCTGCGAATACGGTTCAGTCGGCTCACAATCCTAGATCGCCTCCGCGGCGAGAAGTGCGCGAGAACCGGCGGGACCAGTACGGAGACCGACATGACCAAGATGATAGGCGTCGAGTGCCCGCTTCCCCTCCGAGGGTAGGGTCTTACACTCCTCGGCGGCAAGACGACAGACGTCAGCTCAGTGTGGGGCGAAGATCTCCAGTCGACCTTAGAGAACCAGGCTTCGACGCGCGATCCATTATCGTGCAAGGCTTGGTCGACCGGAACAGAGCCCATCGGGATGGACCCGACAGAGATGCGCCCACAAGCAGTTGAGTGCATGTTACTGGTCCAGAGTGTTTCAGCAGAGCTATCAGAGCCGCGATGATCCCCCCAATTTCAGGTTGGCAACAGGAGTCAGCAAGTTCACCGGTGAGTCTAAGCCTGAAACTTGGCTTGAGGATTACCGAGTGGCGGTTCAGATCGGGGGTGGGAACGACGAGGTGGCCATGAAACATTTACCCCTCATGTTGGAAGGTTCTGCCAGAGCGTGGTTGAATCAGTTACCTCCTGGTAGCATTCACACTTGGAAAGGTCTGTCCCGAGTGTTCGTCAGAACGTTTGAAGGAACTTGCAAGCGACCGGCTGGATTGACAGAGCTGCAAGTCTGTGTGCAGAAGACCAATGAGACTCTCAGGGAGTATATTCAGAGTGGATCACTTTGCACCATACTGTGGAGAATGTGTCCGATCATCAGGCAGTCTGCGCCTTCAAGGACGGCGTCAAGAACAGAGAACTGAGTCTGAAATTTGGTCGAACCGGAGACATGACCCTGAGTCGGATGATGGAGATTGCTACCAAGTACGCCAACGGTGAAGAAGAAGACCGACTCCGAAGCGGCAAGTACAAACCGAGTCAGTCGGAGAAAGGAAACACCAGTCGGAAACAGAAGCGGAAGGTTGAACCAGCAGCTCCTGGAGAGGCTCTGGCCGTGACTCAAGGAAAATTTAAAGGGAAACCAAAAGGATCCTGGAACCCTAAGAAGGTAAAGGATAAAGAAGGGAACGACGTGATGGATATGCCGTGTCACATCCACACGAAGAAAGACGAAGAGGGCAATATCATTTACCCAAAGCATACCACACGCCAATGTCGACTCCTGATCCAGTAGTTTCAGGGAAAACAGTCTAAAGACAAGGAAAAGGAGTCGGGCAAGGCCGAGGACAAGGAGGACAGTGAGGAAGGATATTCGCATGTCAACTCCACTCTGATGATCTTCGCAGATGTGGAAAGCAAAAGTCAACTGAAAGTTATTAACCGTGAGGTGAACATGGTTGCCCCAGCAAAAGCAAGTTATCTGAGATGGTCCCAAACACCCATCACATTCGACCAATCTGATCACCCGACTCATATTGCCACCCCTGGGAGGCAAGCTTTGGTGGTCGATCCAGTTGTCGAAGGCACTCGACTGACAAAAGTGCTGATGGACGGTGGTAGTGGGCTGAATTTGTTGTATGCAGACACACTGAAAGGAATGGGCATTCCGATGTCCCGACTGAGCACCAGCAACATGAGCTTTCATGGAGTCATACCAGGGAAGAAAGCTGAGTCACTCGGCCAAATAGCTCTGTACGTGGTGTTTGGTGATTCGAAACATTTCCGCAAAGAGAAGTTGACATTTGAGGTCGTGGATTTTCAGAGTGCTTATCATGCAATTTTGGGGAGACCAGCTTATGCACGGTTCATGGCTCGACCATGTTACGTGTACCTCAAACTGAAGATGCCCGGTCCCAAAGGAGTGATCACTGTCACCTCCGATCGGAAAAAGGCAGAAGAGTGCTTTCAGAAGGGCTCAAGGATTGCCGATTCCCAGGTGACAACGGTCGAGTTTGAAGAATACAAGCAAAACGCAGATCCGAGTGATTTGCTGCGATCCAAGAAACCCGCCTCAGAATCTGCATTTCAGTCGTCCGGTGAAACGAAGCCTGTTCACATTCACCCGACCGACCCCAATGCAGCCCCGACCCACATCTCCACAACACTCGACCCGAAATAGGAAGAAGCGCTCATCCAGTTCCTCCGTGAGAACTGGGACATTTTTGCATGGAAGCCCGCTGACATGCCAGGTGTTCCCAGGGGACTGGCTGAGCATCGCCTAAGAGTCGACTCGTCAGCAAAACCAGTCAAAGAGCATCTTCGGCGGTCCGCCGTCCAGAAGAGAAAAGCCATTGGTGAGGAAGTGGCTCGACTGTTGGCGGCAGAATTTATCCGAGAGATATACCACTCCGAGTGGCTCGCCAATGTCGTCATGGTTCCTAAGAAGGACAAATCACTCCGAATGTGCATTGATTTCAAGCACATCAACCGGGCCTGCCCAAAAGATCATTTTCCTCTCCCTCGCATAGATCAAATTGTTGACTCGACCGCGGGATGCGAGAGATTGTCTTTTCTGGACGCTTATTCCGGGTACCACCAGATCCGTCTGTACGGGCCCGATGAGATAAAAACAGCTTTCATCACTCCATTCGGGTGCTTCTGCTGTATCACCATGCCATTCAGCCTCAAGAATGCCGGAGCCACATTTATGCGAATGATTCAAAAGTGTCTGCTCACTCAAATCAATCGGAATGTGGAAGCGTATATGGATGATATCGTCGTCAAGTCACGAAAAGGTTCCGACCTGCTCGATGACCTCGCCGAAACGTTTGCCAACCTTAGAAGGTATGATATCAAGCTCAATCCATCAAAGTGCACATTCGGAGTTCCTGGTGGCAAGTTACTCGGTTTTCTCGTTTCCGAACGAGGGATTGATGCTAATCCAGAAAAGATCAGCACTGTTCTCCGAATGAAACGCCCTGTGTGAGTGCACGATGTCCAGAAGCTTACTGGATGCTTGGCCGCATTAAGTCGATTCATCTCACGACTCGGTGAGAAGGCATTACCTCTTTACCGACTGATGAAGAAGGCTGACAAGTTCGAGTGGACTCCAGAAGCTGATGCAGCATTTGCCGAGCTAAAAGCTCTGCTTTCCACCCAGCCGGTGCTTGCTGCTCCAATCAGCAAAGAGCCTCTGTTGCTTTATATCGCAGCCACAGGACAAGTCGTCAGTACAGTGCTTACGGTCGAGCGGGAAGAAGAAGGAAAAGCCTTCAACGTTCAACGCCCAGTGTATTATTTGTCTGAAGTCTTGACTCCATCCAAGCAGAGATACCCTCATTATCAGAAGCTTGTATATGGAATATACATGACCACGAAGAAGGTTGCTCATTATTTCTCTGATCATTCCATCACAGTCGTCAGCGACGCTCCGCTATCAGAGATTTTGCACAACAGGGATGCAACTGGTCGAGTGGCGAAATGGGCGATTGAACTTCTTCCCCTTGATATCAAGTTTGAGGCAAAGAAAGCCATTAAGTCCCAGGCAATAGCGGATTTCCTTGACGAGTGGATTGAACAACAGCAGCCGACTGAAGTTCACTCGGAGCATTGGACCATGTTCTTTGATGGCTCTAAAATGCTGAATGGTTCCGGTGCTGGGGTGGTCTTGGTTTCCCCCAGAGGAGATAAGCTTAGATATGTGCTCCAGATTCACTTTGATTCCTCCAACAACGAGGCAGAGTATGAGGACCTCTTATATGGATTACGCATGGCCATTTCACTCGGCGTCCGTCGCCTGATGGTCTATGGCGATTCAGATTTAGTGGTCAACCAAGTGATGAAGGAGTGGGACGTGAGAAGCCCAGCCATGACTGGATACTGCAATGCAGTGAGGAAACTGGAAAAGAAGTTTGAGGGGTTAGAGCTCCATCACATACCCCGACCGAAAAATCAGGCAGCGGATGATTTGGCAAAGATAGGTTCCAAGAGAGAAGCCATTCCGAGTGGTGTATTCTTGGAGCATATACACACTCTGTCGGTCAAAGAAGATCCTTTTACCGAAGAAGCCCCGCAGCCCAAGAGTGCCACTGATCCGACTGAGATTGAGATCCCAGCGGTGGTCGATTTGATCATGGAGGTCTTAGTGGTCATTCCCGACTGGACAGTTCCATACATCGCGTATATCCTAAGAAAAGAGCTCCCAGAAGATGAAGAAGAGGCTCGATAGATCGTTCGTCGATCCAAGGCCTTTACCGTAATCAAAGGACAGTTATACAGAAAAAGCACAACTGGAGTCGGTCAGAAGTGAATAACGCCAGAAGAAGGTCGAATCATCCTTAATGATATCCACTCGGGGACCTGTGGTCATCATGCGTCCTCTCGGACCATTGTGCCAAAGCATACCGAGCCAGGTTTTATTGGCCAAAGGCGAATGAAATGGCGAAGGAAATAGTGGACAAGTGCGAAGGATGTCAGTTCTACTCGAATATGTCGCACAAGCCTGCTTCAGCTCTGAAGACCATTCCACTCGTCTGGCCCTTCGCAGTATGGGGGTTGGACATGGTTGGTCCTTTGAGAACGGGACGAAGTGGCTTCACGCATGTACTGGTAGCAGTCGACAAGTTCACCAAGTGGATTGAGGCCAAACCAATCAAGAACCTTGACGCCGGGACTGTTGTTGGCTTCATTAGGGAACTGATATTCAGATATGGAGTACCGCACAGCATTATCACGGATAATGGGTCGAACTTTGACTCGGAGGAATTCAGAGATTTCTGCAACTCTCAAGGAACACGAGTCGACTACGCTTCAGTCGCCCACCCGCAGTCGAACGGGCAGGCAGAGCGAGCCAATGGCCTGATTCTCAAGGGGTTGAAGCCCCGGCTGATGCGTGATCTCAAGCATGCGGCTGGAGCGTGGGTCGACGAACTTCCCTCAGTGCTTTGGGGGCTGCGGACCACACCTAATCGGTCGACCGGAAGAACTCCATTCTTCTTGGTCTACGGAGCTGAAGCAGTCTTGCCGAGTGATCTCCTCCATAATGCTCCTCGAATTGAACTCTACAACGAAGCAGAAGCTGAACAAGCACGGCAAGACGCAGTCGACCTTTTAGAGGAAGAAAGGGAGATGGCCCTGATCCGATCGACCATCTACCAACAAGACTTGCGTCGTTTCCACGCCAGAAATGTGAAGGGTCGAGCCTTCCAGGAAGGGGACTTAGTTCTCCGAGTGGATCAGAAGAAACAACACAAGCTTGCTCCTTCTTGGGAAGGACCCTTCATCGTCACCAAAGTTCTCCACAACGGGGCGTACCGTCTTTACAACGTCGAACATGATATCGACGAGCCCCGAGCTTGGAACGCGGAGCTGCTCCGCCCATTTTACACTTAAGTCTATCACTCGGATGAGTTGTAATAAAATACTTCCGCAGTTCATGGGTTTCAAAATAATAGTGTCATAATTCCTCCATAATTTTTGTCACTTTTTATTTTCCCCCCAGTGGGTGACTTAGCTGCGAATCCGTTTCGCCTAAGTTTGTAAAGATCCCTATCGAGTGGTGAGCCAAACTCCCACTCGGGGACTTAGCCGCGAATCCGTTTCGCCTAAGTTCGTAAAAAACCCTTACCGAGTGGTGAACCAGACTTCTACTCGGGGGCTTAGCTGCGAATCCGTTTCGCCTAAGATTAAATAAAATCCTACCGAGTGGTAAGCCAGACTTCCACTCGGAGGCTTAGCTGCAGTCCAAAGTACTCGCCTAAGATTAAATAAAATCCTACCGAGTGGTAAGCCAGACTTCCACTCGGAGGCTTAGCTGCAGTCCAAACTACTCACCTAAGTTATATAAAATCCTACCGAATGGCGAGCCAGACTCCCACTCGGAAGGCTTAGCTGCAGTTTAAATACTCGCCTAAGTACAACGTGCTCCCGCAAGGAGGATGAGGTGCAGGTCGACTGCGACCCTCTCCTCTGAGCTATGCCACAAATACAACGTACGCTCGAAAAGAAGACGAGGTGCAGGTCGACTGCGACCCTCTCCTCTGAGCTACGCCCTAAGTACAACGTGTGCTCGTAAGGAGGACGAGGTGCAGGTCGACTGTTACCCTCTCCTCGGAGCCTCGTCACAAGTACAACACGAAAATCCTACCAAGTGAAGGGCAGAACCCTCACTCGGAGGCTTAGCTGCAGCCCAGTGCTCGCCTAAGATATGAAAATCCTACCGAGTGAAGGGCAGAACCCTCACTCGGGGGCTTAGCTGCAGCCCAGTGCTCGCCTAAGATATGAAAATCCTACCGAGTGAAGGGTAGAACCCTCACTCAGGGGTTTAGCTGCAGCCCAGTGCTCGCCTAAGATATGAAAATCCTACCGAGTGAAGGGCAGAACCCTCACTCAGGGGCTTAGCTGCAGCCCAGTGCTCGCCTAAGATATGAAAATCCTACCGAGTGAAGGGCAAAACCCTCACTCGGGGGCTTAGCTGCAGCCCAGTGCTCGCCTAAGACATCAAATCCTACCGAGGGAAGAGCAAGCCTCACACTCGGGGAACTTAGCTGCAGCCTAGCGCTCGCCTGAGTGGGTTAAGGAATAAGTCGACTGCAGTGAGCGTCTCGCTTTGAACCTGCAAAAAGACATTTCGAGCCAAAAACAATCATATTCGGACATCAAATCCAAGTTCGGATCGGTACCTAAAGGAACCGAAAGTGCTCAGGCGCTAAGCTGTTAAGGTTTATCGGTTACAACTCCACTCGGCATACCGAGGCAAATTTAAAGTGTCAAGCTTAAAAGAAGTTTTTACCCCTCCTGTGGAGGGCTGGAAGGAGCGACAAACTCATCAAGATCAATTCCATCTGCGATCCGAGTGGCAGCAGCAATGAAGGTTTCCATGAAGGACCTGAAGTCGTGTTTCTTGGTGTTGGCCACTCGGAGAGCCGCCAGCTTGTCTTCTCGCGCATCTTTGCAGTGGACTCGGGCCAGACACAAAGCAACGTCTGCACCGCACCGAGCCGACGACTTCTTCCACTCCTGCACTCGACCAGGGACCATGTTCAAGCGAGCCATCAGTGACTCAAGGTCGTTTTGGAACGTCTCCCTAGGCTAGAGTGATGAGTCGATGCGAGATGTGGCAACCTTCAGCTTTGCAAGATAGTCCATGACAGCTGCAACACGGGACTCCAGTCGGAAAACATTCATGGCAACTTCATCGTTCACCGGAGAATTGATGGGGTCAAGGTTTGGCTCCAGCCGGTTAGTCTCTTCTTCAAAGTTTTGACAAAATTCTGCAAGGGCAATCACTGAGTCAAGGCAACGGTCGAATGGAAAAATCACAGTTGAAAATTATTGTTGAGAGCAAAGAATTACCTTCAAGCATAAGGAACAGCTTCTTGACAAGACCATTCAGGAAGGCCTCCAGATCATTTTTCTTCCCAGTCAACTGGCTGACTTGGTCGGTCAGTGCAGCTTTGTCAGTTTTCAGTCGGCTGACTTCCTCGTTGGCGATCCCAAGAGCAGTTTTCAGATTGGTGTTTTCTTGTTCAAGCTTGGCGAGTGAAGCTAATTTTTCGTTAGCAAGCTTGGTCTTATCAGCTAGTTCCACGTCTCTCTTCTGTTGGGCCTCCCTCACCTTACCTGCAAAGTACAACAAGATCAGGTTCTGAAACAAACGAAGGGAAAAAGCAATCGTCGAGGCCTCACCAAACATACCTTCGGTCTCCTCCTTTGCCTTCGTCAGATTCTCCTGAACCCGCTTCAAATCCAGCTCGAGCTGAGTGTGCTTGTGTTCCAGCTCGGTGTAGTGAGCCGCAAGGTCACAGGATTTCTGCGAAGAACCAATTGACTAAATGTCAAAGAAATTTCACTTCCGAGTGAAAAAGGAAAAATCATGCGTTTCTAAGACTACAGCCAAATACAAGCATTCGACCGTAGTCTCGGGGACTACACCCAGTGGGTGCACTCAGCGTGCCCCCACTAATCTTATTGAAGACAGAGTCGATCAGTCGACCTCAAAAAAAAGGGGACATGTGTTCTTTCAGACTGCAATCGACTGCAAGCAGTCGACCACAGTCTCGGGGGCTACACCCAGTGGGTGCACTCAGCGTGCCCCCACTAATCCTATTGAAGAACAGAGTCGATCCATTCGCCTCAGTCGAATGATGGAAAGACTGAACTTATAAAGCCTAAGGCCGACTGCCAGCAATCGACCTTAGCCTTGGGGACAACACCCAGCGGGTGCACTCAGCGTGCCCCCGCTAACACGGAGTTTGAATCGACGCACCCAGCGGGTGACTGCTATGAATTTCAGAAAGAAAAATTTTGATAGCATATCCTAACAGAACAAGCGGTGGTCGACTGACCTGAACATTGCTTTGAAGGGCAGAACTGGCATCGTAAGCTGCTTGGCTCGCATCCCGGATGGTCTTCACCTGCTCCATCATGACCCCTGCCTAGCGTATCGCCTCCTTCGCGGCCCCAGCTTGGTCCTCTGGGACGTGGTACGTCGTGAAGAGGGAGGGCTGTGCGGCACTCGACGAAGGAGGGAGGGCACTCGTCAGTGGATCCGCGAAGGACACAGTGTGTTGAGTGGTGTTCTCCTCCTCCGCGACCAGAGTCTCGGGCGCCGTCACATCCTGGAGCACCCTGCCGGCAGACGCTTTCCTGCTCCGTCTGTGCTTCAGCGGTTCCTCATCTTCATCATCATCAGGAAGAGTGATAACAATGTTGGATAGAGCTACAGAAAAGAATCAGAATTAGAGAGCACGAGTCAGTCGACTGAAAACGGAATTAAGAGTGTAGTACCAAGGTTTGAGGTTGCTGCATCTTCCATCTCATGGTCATCAGCCCCGGCTGAGGTCTCAGAAGTGGCAGCACTGCAATCACGAAGATTTAGTCGACCGGCTCAAACGTCGACCGGAGATAAAGCCTGCACAGAATAGGAGGATTTAAGCAGCAATGATTACCCAGATATGGTGGGGATGGACACCTTCATCTTCAGCAGGAGTTTGGTCGGCTTTGACGGGGCCGCCCTGGGCTGCTTCGACGCCCTCTCAGTGGGCGCCGGAGAAGTGGTCCGAGGGCGCTTGGTCGACTGCGCCACAGTCGCAACTCCCTTGCCACGCTCAGTCGTAGGGTCATGGACAAGCTTCGACCGCCTTTCCGAGCGCGGTGGTGCGACCTCCTCCTCCTCTTCTTCTTCGTCCTCCTCATCATCGTCGTCATCGTCATCATCATCCTCAGCGGCATCCGAGTCCCACTCCTCCTGGCTTTCGCCCCTGCTCACCTCTCCCTCCTCAGTCGGAGCCTGTGCCCCATTGGGCATCGAGTACAGCTCAGTGAGGGCCTGATAGACATCAAGACAAAAGTCAGTCGACCGATTGGCAGAGAAAACAGAAATAAATATGGCAAGAGTACAATGGGAAGACGTACCTTGTTTGGAACACTGAGGTGGTCGAGTGGAGGAATCCTTCTGGCTCCACGGGGGTTGTCCTTGTTCCCAGTAACAGCGGCCATCCACCTTTCCAGAGTGGCATCGTCGACTGCTTCTGGATGGATCCGAGTCTCGTCTTCAGTCCCGCGGTACAACCACATGCAATGGCTCCGGAACTGAAGAGGCTGGATACGATGCCTAAGGAACACCTCCAGGAGATCCATACCCATCACTCCCTCCCGAACCAACTGAACTACGCGCTCCATCAACATCTTCACGTCAGCTTTCTCCTCCGGAATCACCTTCAGAGAGGAGGGCTTGTTCACTCGGTCCATGGTGAACCGAGGGAGTCCACTCGACTTCCCCGGCGTCGGCTGATCCTGGCAGTAGAACCAGGTCGACTGCCAGCCTCTGACTGACTCGGGAAACGACATGGCTGGGAAAGTGCTCTTGTTCCTCACCTGGATCCCCAAACCTCCACACATTTGGACAACTTGAGTTCTCTCGTCGCCTGGGCTTGCCTTCTTCACGGCCTGAGAGCGGCACGTGAATATATGCTTAAATAATCCCCAATGCGGTCGACAACCCTGAAAATTCTCGCACATGGACACGAACGCGGCGAGATAGGCGATGGAGTTCGGGGTGAGGTGGTGGAGTTGCGCTCCAAAGAAGTTCAAGAAACCACGAAAGAAGACACTCGGTGGCAAAGAAAACCCGCAGTCAACATGGGTGGCCAGAAGCACGCACTCACCCTCTGCCGGCTGGGGCTGCCACTCCCTCCCCGGAAGCCTCACGGCTCCGTTGGGGATCAGCCCGTCGTTTGCCATGTCGAGAAGATCCCCTTCCGTGATGGTCGACTGGATCCAATCTCCCTGGACCCAGCCTTTCGGCAGGCGAGATCTAGACGAGGACCCACCGCGGCTGGTGGATCTCCCTTCGCCTTCTCCGTCGCCGACGCCTTCTTCGCGCGTTCTAGCGCCGCCGTCTTATCCTTGACCATGGCTGCCGGCGAGATGCGCGAGGAGAAGTTGTGCAGAGACGAGAGCGAGCGTGTTGGGCGGAGACGAAGGAAGCAGAGAGAGAGAGAATGCTGAGGCACTGTACAAAAAACCCTCGCCGGACGCATTTATGAGATCCTTTCCGAGTGGATGACAGGTGGGCCCGGTCGGTCTAATCATATCCCGAAACAGCTGCGCGGGCGTGATACATGGCGAAGAACGCGACGCGGGGATCGAGGCGTCTATGCCCTATCCCATCCAAACGCCGCGGTACGCCCTGCTTCGCGCGCTTCCCCAAATTTCATATCCCGCGAAATCCGCGAACGACAGATCGGCCCGTCGAACGCGGGATTTCCTGTGATCCGTCACTCAGAAAACGGCGAAGTCCAAAAGGTCACTCGACGAAAGAAAAGAATGGATCGAGTCGACTGAAGAAAAGTTACTCACTATCAACAAGGAGATCTTTACAACGCACGGCCAGTGTGCGAAAGCCAATCAGAAACAGCACCAACTCCTTCATCACTCAAGCCTCAATCCATTCGGGGGCTAATGATGGAGTCATGTACCTAGTGTAGGGTCACAGACCTGATCTAAGTACCCTGCCCAAGGACACCCTTAGAAGAGATCACCATCCAGTCGACCTTTAAGGAACTCACTCGACTAACTTGAAGGACTCGACTATGAAGACTCACTCGACCACCAGAAGGTCAAGAAGTACTCTGAACTGCAACGGTCAGTAATTAACTAGACTTTATGATAGTTAAGACCCTTTATGTGGGGCGTTACCAGTAACGCCCCAGACTTTATGTACCTTAAACCCTTCCTTACGTGGGTGGGCTGGGTCCTGGCGCGCTCTATATAAGCCACCCCCTCCACAGGTAGAAGGGTTCGCACCTTTGTAACACATATACACTTAATCCACTCGACCGCCTCCGGGCTCCGAGACGTAGGGCTTTTACTTCCTCTGAGAAGGGCCTGAACTCGTACATCCCTTGTGCCCACAACTTCTCCATAGCTAGGACCTTGCCTCTCCTTACCTACCCCCTACTCTATTGTCAGACCTAGAACCACGACAACGGCGACACCGTCTTTGCCGCGGGAACTGTTGCCGAGCAGCTGAAGTCGGAAGGAGGCGCCATCGTGTGTCTGCGCAGTCGACGGTGGCCCTTCGCTGCGCCCCCGTGCAGCGCCAGGGAGTTACTACTCCATGCATGCGAAACTGAACGCGTTTACTCCATGCATGATGTAGGGTATAGCTAGTTACTCCATGCATGCAAAAATGAAGGCAGTTAACTCTACGCATGACGTAGGGTATAGCTAGTTATTGTGCACGTTAAACTGGAAACGTAAGGTATAATGCAGGGACCTGATCGCTCGGAGCGCCGTGCATTGGTCGCAGGCGGAGGTAATCGTCGCTGCGGTGTGCCTCCGTCCACTGCGAAGACCATCGACGTGCAGCTGACCAGAGGACGAGGCCATCGAGTGTGAGAGGTTCGAGGACGACATCGAGGCCAGAGACGACGATCGGCGGATGGCGTCGGCATCAATGCGTGGAAGCGCGGCATCTGCGTCGTAGATGGAGTCGGAGACGACGGGTGGACGGCGCCGATGTTCGTGCGTGGGGCCGCGACGATGGCGTCGCAGACGAGATCGTAGATGGCGTTGCTTCATCGCCTCGGAGCAGAACCAGCGATCAGAACGGAGCAAGGTGTCCCTTTCGCCGCTTCTTCTCCTTATGATTGATCACGCATGGGTGATGTCTGATCCTACAGGAGGAAAAGATCAACCCATTGTTAGATAATTACTTCAAAGATGGACTAGATAAAATGGATACTTCCCTGATCCTTTTCTTTGCATGCATGGCGTGATGGCCAGAATTCTAGCAGCCAATCTCTCTCGCGATCGTCGTCGATCTACTGCCAAAAATTGATGAAGAAACCATTTGCACCATTGTTCGACAGATGCCATGCCTCATGGTGTGCGCCAACTGTCGTGGTAACGATTCCGACAATAAGAGAGGGGTAGGATCTATCGAGATGCATATGGGTGACACGGTGGTTTTAGTGAGTTCTGGCCTTAATATGTATCCGGAGATTACAATGCGAGGAGAACGGATCCCCGTAGTCCTGAGACTAATGGTGAAAAAGAGAGAGAGAGATGGAAGAAAAAAGCCCCCCAAGTCTAGTGGTGGGGGTGGCTTATATAGAGTGTGCCACCCCCTCGCCTCCTATGTTACAAAGTGGGGCATGAATGCCATAATGTCAGCCCACTACCAAGCCCTCACCATGAGAATGATGTCGACTGCTTTGTTGCCTGCTGGTCTTCGTATATCCGAGTGAGTCGTACGGTCGAGTGGTGAACTGTCATCCGAGTGGATGGTATACTGCTTGGTCGAGTGGATAGTATGTTGCTTGTCCGAGTGGATAGTATGTCTGTATGAAATTTATCTGGACCCACATGTTGTGTGAACCCCATGCTTTATGATACTTCAACCCTTCGTGGGCCTACCTATTATCTGTATCCCCAACACCGTTAGCTAGGGAGGTCCGCCACCGTGGGTATCGGATTTTATTTTTACATTGTGTTTCTATAAATTCTTCTAGAAAGTTCTAGTATCTCTTTAACTTATATGCCCTCTTGAGGATCAACACAATTGTGATGTATACTCGCATTTCAAACTAACTAGATAGCTTAGGGCCATGTGCTAGGTTAGGGTACGTAGCTTTCCACCTCTAGCCGGCCAATAGCTTCGTTGCCGATTGCCGTCAATCATGTCTCTTGCAGAAGGCTTATCAAGAGCACGGGTTCTTTCATGGAAAATACATGCAAAACAGAAATGTAGGTGGTGGTTACGTGGGCTAGTATGTGAACATTGTTGTTTGCAGAGTTAATTGCACAAAACCATCACCACATTTGGGGCATCGTTTGCAGAAAACCACAAGGTCACTATTTTTTTTTTGCGAAAACACCGCATATTCAGCAAACTTTTTTCAAAAAGCACTAATCGAGGGATTTATGTTGTTTAATCACTTTCTGACAAGTGGGGCCGGATTGTCGGGAGCTAACTTGGCAAAACATTTACATACACCCCCTTGGATTAAAAAAATAAAAGCAATCGACTCCCTCTCGTGCACAACTGCTAGGAGCAGACTCGATGCTTGCTACTGCCGAAGCAGCGCGAGCTCGGCCGACACGGCGGCGCGCTGACTCTGCCGACCATCGGGATGCCGTGGCAGGGACCGTGAGCCCCAGCAGGGCGGACACGGAGACGTGGAGGAAGTGGAGCAGGGAGGAGATGGGCAGGAGCAAGCAGTCGAGCGCGGCCCCGAGCGCGTCGCGGTGGCGGATGGCGGCTGCAAGCAGGTCGGCGCATCCGCAGCACAGAGCCACGACCCGCTGCTCTGCGTGCCCGCGGCACAACGCCTCGGCCTCCTGCTCGGCGTGACCACGGCAGCCGAAGTGGCGAGCAGCAGCAGCTGCGGGCAGCCACACCGGCGGGGAGCTGCGGCGCCAAGCAGCAGCACTCAGCGGGGCGCGGGGCGGAGCACTCGCCGGGCGGCGGAGCTCCGGCAGCACAGCGGCAAGGCTGGGTGAATGCACGAGATTGGAAGCCACTTTGTGCCGGGGCCGTGAGCTCGTGGCTAGGGGAGAGCCGCCGGCCAGCTAGGACGACCATGGAGGAGGGAGGCCGCCCTGCCCCGCGACCGCGAGCAAGGCCAGGAAGGATGGAGGCTGCCTCGCGGTGGCCAGCCACCACCTCGGAGGAGGCAGGCGACGGGGGTGGGAGGAGGGAGGGGAGGGGTTGATTGCTTTTGTTTATAAGATGTAAGGGCGTATATGTAAATGTTTTGCCATGTCAGCTACCGACAATTCGGCCCACTTGTCAGAGAGTGATTAAACGACCTAAATCACTCGATCAATACTTTTTGCAAAAATCTTACTGAATGTGCGGTGATTTTTGCAAAAAATTAGTGACCTCGTGGTTTTCTAAAAAGGATGCCCCAAATGTGGTGGTTTTATGCAATTAACTCGTTGTTTGCAGCTTGGGCTGGGGGCATGGCCGGTGAGCCGGCCAAAGAGTAAATTGCATAAAACCACCACATTGAGGGCTAGCTTTGCGAAAAACACTAGGATACAGAATCATTGCAGAAAACCACTGATCAGCGGATCGGGCTGAGTTAAGTGAGTTTATGACAGGTGGGGCCCGTTTTTCGCGTACGTTGCACTCCAGGCCGTCCCGACAGCCGGCGGACGGCGTTAGACGGTGCCGTTCGGTCCTAGCAGTCAAAAGCGCCAACCGTTACTCTTTCTCCACTCTGCTCGCTCGCTCTCTTCTCGCTCTTGCACTCTTCTCGCTCTCGCTCTCGCTCTGTTCTTGGTCGCCACACCCGTCGCCGCCGCACCGCGCCGCTGCCGCAGCGCCTTGGTGTCGTGGAGTGATGGGTCGGATAGCAGCGAGCACACCAGGCAGTACATGAGCTCAGATTCCGACGACGGCACCATTAAGGTCAGTTCTTAGAGTTAGGGTTAGGGTTTGATATTTGCGGATTTCTGGAATGAGCTTCTTACAACCACAAGTCCTATGTGCTAGGTTGACAGCATATGTTCTCTCCTCACTAGCACATAGGACTTGTGGTTGTAAGAACCTCATTCCGGAAATCCCCAAATATCAAACCCTAACCCTAACTCTGAGAACTGACCTTAATGGTGTCGTCGTCGGAATCTGAGCTCATGTACTGCCTGGTGTGCTCGCTGCTATCCGACCCATCACTCCACGACACCATGGCGTTGCGGCAGTGGCGCGGCGCGGCGGCAACGGATGTGGCGACCAAGAACAGAGCGAGGGCGAGAGCGAGAAGAGTGCGAGAGCGAGAAGAGAGCGAGCGAGCAGAGTGGAGAAAGAGTAACGGTTGGCGCTTTTGACTGCAAGGACCTAACGGCGCCGTCTAACGCCGTCCGCCGGCTGTCGGGACGGCCTGGAGTGCCACGTACGCGAAAAAAGGGCCCCACCTGTCATAAACTCACTTAACTCAGCCCGATCCGCCGATCAGTGGTTTTTGCAAAACAATTACGCTAGACGTGGTGCTTTCTCCAATGATTCTGTATCCTAGTGTTTTTCGGAAAGCTTGCCCTTAATGTGGTGGTTTTATGCAATTTACTCGCCGGCCAGACCACTCTAACATGTGATGCCAAAAGTATGATGTCATGGTGATCTTGGCGTGCCAAAGGCAGGCGAACATCTTTTGAATAGGGACGCCAAAATCTTACTAACCAGATATTTTTCGCTTCGCATAACTTTGGTGAAAGCTACATGTGGATGTGATCTTTTGCGCCACCAATCAACAACTAACATAGTACCCCAACAGTGCATCCCAACCACAGAAAGGGGAGCGAAGCCCGGGGTGGCTGGAGGTGCACCCATGGTGAGCCGTGGCTGTGAAGGACGGGCAACATTTAAGAGAACATGCGCTAGAATGCGGAGCAAATACCAGGGTGTGTTTCTGTCATATACATTCACCAAGAACTCGATTGGGTGGTTGAAAGCAGTAGTGTTAAAGTATGATTTTGTATAGCTATCCACGTGTATTCCGTTTGTATACGGTTGTACAAACCAATTCTCATTTATATGGTATCGGCCCTCCTTTCCTAAACCTAGCTTCCGACGCCACCCCTCCTAGCCGCCGCCGCCCAAACCCTAAGGCGCCGCCGTGGTTTCCCCTCCTGCCCCGATCGCCGCCATGTCCAGCTCCGCGTCATCTTCGTCCATGCTTGATGTCTACTACACAACCTTCTTCTTGTAGACGTTGTTGGGCCTGAAAGTGCACAGGTTTGTAGGACAGTAGCAAATTTCCCTCAAATGGATGACCTAAGGTTTATCAATCCGTAGGAGGCGTAGGATGAAGATGTTCTCTCTCAAACAACCCTGCAACCAAATAACAAAAAGTCTCTTGTGTCCCCAACACACCCAATACAATGGCAAATTGTATAGGTGCACTAGTTCGGCGAAGAGATGGTGATACAAGTGCAAAATAGATAGTAGATATAGGTTTTTGTAATCTGAAATAATAAAAACAGCAAGGTAACAAGCGGTAAAAGTGAGCGTAAACGGTATTGCAATGATAGGAAACAAGGCCTAGGGTTCATACTTTCACTAGTGCAAGTTCTCTCAACAATAATAACATAGATAGAACAAATGACAAGCCCTCAACATGCAACAAAGAGTCACTCCAAAGCCACTAATAGCGGAGAACAAACGTAGAGATTATGGTCGGGTACGAAACCACCACAAAGCTATTCTTTCGGATCGATCTATAAAAGAGTTCGTACTGGAATAACACCTTAAGATACAAATAAACCAAAACTCTAATGTCACCTAGATACTCCATTGTCACCTCAAGTATCCGTGGGCATGATTATACGATATGCATCACACATTCTCAGATTCATCCAACCAACATAAAAGTACTTCAAAGAGTGCCCCAAAGTTTCTACCGGAGAGTCAAGAACGTGTGCCAACCCCTATGCATAGGTTCCCAAGTGTCACGAAACCCGCAAGTTGATCACCAAAACATACATCAAGTGGCACATGATATCCCATTGTCACCACAGATAATCACGGCAAGACATACATCAAGTGTTCTCATAAAGACTCAATCCGATAAGAAAACTTCAAAGGGGAAACTCAATTCATCACAAGAGAGTAGAGGGGGAGAAACATCATAAGATCCAACTACAATAGCAAAGCTCGGGATACATCAAGATCGTGCCATAGAGGAACACGAGAGAGAACACGAGAGAGAGAGAAAGATCAAACACATAGCTACTAGTACATACCATCAGCCCCGAGGGTGAACTACTCCCTCCTCATCATGGATAGCGCCGGAATGATGAAGATGGCCTCCGGTGATGGGATCCCCCTCCGGCAGGGTGCCGGAACAGGGTCCCGATTGGTTTTTGGTGGCTACAGAGGCTTGCGGCGGCGGAACTCCCGATCTATTTTCTGTTCTGGAAGTTTTAGGGTACGTAGGTATATATGGGTGCAAGGAGAACGTCGGTGGAGCTACGGGGGTCCCACGAGGCAGGGGGCGCGCCCAGGGGGGGAGGGCGCGCGCCCCACCCTCGTGAGCACCTCCCGTATCTTCTGACGTGGGGTCCAAGTCCATCAGGTGGGTTTCCTTCCAAAAATAACTTCTCCAGTTGATTTCGTTCCATTTTGACTCTGTCTGATATTCCTTTTCCTCGAAATACTGAAATAGGCATAAAATAGGAAATCTGGGCTGGGCCTCCGGTTAATAGGTTAGTCCCAAAAATAATATAAAAGTGTATAATAAAGCCCATAATCATTCAAAACACATAGTAATATAGCATCAATGCTTCATAAATGCAGATACGTTGGAGACGTATCAGCATCCCCAAGCTTAATTCCTACTCGTCCTCGAGTAGGTAAATGATAAAGAAAGAATTTATGAAGTGTGAATGCTAGAGGTGCACAAGTTTGATCAACGATAATTTCAATCACCTTTTCTACCATGATTATATGTCATAACAGTAGTTCATCTCATAAAACTTCTCACGGTAAAGTGACAAGCAATTCACATATCAAGGCATAGACCATAAACATTTTTGAAAACTAGCAAACTTCATTCTTAGTCATCAAAACAATTGCAATTCATCTTATTTTCAGGAATAGCAAACTCCACATACTCAACTATCATATAGTCTTCTACAATTGCTAACACTCACGCAATACTTGTGGTTATGAAGTTTTAATCAGACACAGAGAAAGATTGGGGCTTATAATGTTGCCTCCAAACTTATTCACCTTTGGGTGATGTCAACAATAATAGTTCATGCTAATGTACATCCAATTGGATATATATATATATATTATATATATATATATATATATATATATATATATATATATATATATATATATATATATATATATATCAGGATCACCCCACCATGAAGTGCTTGCCAAATGATAAAATGAAAAAGGGAAAGGTGAAGATCACCTTGACTCTTGCATAAAGTAAAAGATAGTCCCTTCGCAGAGAGAAGCAGGGATTTGCAGAGGTGCCAGAGCTCAATTTTTAAAATAGAGATAAATAATTTTGAGAGGTATGATCTCATTGTTAACATAACAACCAAGAGTTCCCAATATCTACCATACTACATACATTATAGGCGGTTCCCAAGCAGAATGGTAAAAATTTATACTCCCCCAACCACCAACAAGCATCAATCCATGGCTTGCTCGAAACAACGAGTGCCTCCAACTAACAACAATCCTGGGGGAGTTTTGTTTAATTATTTTGATTTGCTTTGATCTTTTTGGATCATGGGACTGGGCATCCCGGTTACCGCCACTTTCTCGTGAATGAGGAGCGGAGTCCACTCCTCTTGAGAATAACCCACCTAGCATGGAAGACACTGATAGCCCCTAGTTGCTACATGAGCAATTTGGGCATACAAAACAGATTATAATTTGAAGGTTTAGAGTTTGGCACATGCAAATTTACTTGGAACGGCAGGTAAATACCGCATATAGGTAGGTATGGTGGACACTCATGGCAAAACTGGGTTTAAGGATACTTGGAAGCACAAGTAGTATCTCTACTTGGTGCAAGGAACTTTGGCTAGCATGAGGGGGAAAGGCAAGCTCAACATGTTTGAATGATCCATGACAATATACTTTAACTGAGATGTCAGAAAACATAACCCATTACGTTGTCTTCCTTATCCAACATCAACTCTTTAGCATATCATACTTAATGAGTGCTCCTAACTATAAAAGATGTCTATGATAGTGTATTTATATGTTAAATCTCTCTTCCTTCAATATTCTTTCATGAATTGTTCAAATGACCAATACAATGCTTGCTAACCTTCAACATGTTTGAATGATCCATGACAATATACTTTAACTGAGATGCGAGAAAACATAACCCATTACGTTGTCTTCCTTGTCCAACATCAACTCTTTAGCATGTCATACTTAATGAGTGCTCCCAATTATGAAAGATGTCTATGATAATATATTTATATGTGAAATCTCTCTTCCTTCAATATTCTTTCATGAATTGTTCAAATGACTAATACAATGCTTGCTAACTGTCAATAAATTTACAACCTCTACTTCTTATATGTGAAGTCATTACTCCCCATGGGATAAGCAAATGAAACATATATAATTTCAGATCTGTGACATTCAACTTATTCAACCATTTACTCATAGGATATAAGTGAAGCACACGAGTAAATGAAAAGCTACTCCAAAAAGATATAAGTGAAGATCAATTAGTAGCTAAATAATTATGCAACTATGCGAAGACTCTCTCTCATTAAAGAATTTCAGATCTTGATACTTCATTCAAACAGCAAGCAAAGCTAAAGAAAACTACATTGCAAGGATAGCACAACTCATGTGAAGAAGCAAAAACATAGGCTCAACCGATACTAACCGATAGTTGTTGAAGAAGAAAGGTGGGATGCCTACCGGGGCATCCCCAAGCTTAGATGCTTGAGACTTCTTGAAATATTATCTTGGGGTGCCTTGGGCATCCCCAAGCTTGAACTTTTGTGTCTCCTTAATTCATCTCATATCATGGTTTCTCTTTTTATCAAAAGCTTCATTCACAACAAACTCAACAAGAACTCGTGAGATAGGTTAGTATAAACCAATGCAAAACCTTATCATTTTCTACTGTACCAAATCACAAAAATTATTATTCAACATTGCATACTAAATGCCTATGCATATTTAATACTCCTAACATCAAATAGAATCATTAAACAAGCAAACATATGCAAACAATGCAAACATAACAGCAATCTGCCATAACAGTACAGTCTGTAAAGAATGCAAGATTCATCATAATTCCTAACTCCAAAAATTATTAACTAAAATTCCCACTGTAATAAATTTATCAGAGCTCAATATGCAAAAAGATTCAACATTATACCACTCTCTGACTTTTCTAAGGAATTTTTGCAACAGTGGTAATATTTCTGTTTTCAAACAGCAACATGCAAACTAGCAAAGTAAGCATGGCAAAGGCTATCCTTGACTTTTTTATTGAAACTAAAGAGGCAAAACACAATTCTAACTAACAGTATGCAAAACCTAACAAAAGAAAATGATGCTCCATGCAAAACACATATCATGTGGCGAATAAAAATATAGCTCCAAGTAAAGTTACCGATGAACGAAGACGAAAGAGGGAATGCCTTCCGGGGCATCCCCAAGCTTAGTTGCTTGGTTGTCCTTGAATATTACCTTGGGGTGCCTTGGTCATCCCCAAGCTTAGGCTCTTTCCACTCCTTATTCCATTGTCCATCGAATCATTACCCAAAACTTGAAAACTTCAACCACACAAAACTCAAGACAAAACTCGTAAGCTCCGTTAGTATAAGAAAATAAAACCACCACTTAGGTACTGTAATGAACTCATTATAAATTCATATTGGTGTAATATATAGTGTACTCCAACTTATCTATGGTTCATACCCTCCGATACTACTCATAGATTCATCAAAATAAGCAAACAACACATAGAAAACAGAATCTGTCAAAAACAGAACAGTCTATAGTGATCTGTATCAAACGTATACTTATGAAACCCCAAAAACTATGAAATAAATTGCTGGACCTGAGAAATTTGTCTATTAATCATCTGCAAAAATAATCAACCTAAAAGCACTCTCCAGTAAAAAATGGCAGCTAATCTCGTGAGCGCTAAAGTTTCTGTTTTTCACAGCAAGATCACATAAACTTCACCCAATTCTTCCCAAAGGTTCTACTTGGCACTTTATTGAAACAAAAGCTATAAAACATGATTACTACAGTAGCATAATCATGTGGACACACAAAAACAATAAGGATAAATATTGGGTTGTCTCCCAACAAGCGCTTTTCTTTAATGCCTTTTAGCTAGGCATGATGATGGCAATGATGCTCACATAAAAGATAAGAATTGAAACATAACGGGAGCATCATTAAGCACATTACTAGAATAGTTAAGTCTAACCCACTTCCTATGCATAGGGATTTTGTGAGCAAACAACTTATGGGAACAATAATCAACTAGCATAGGATGGTACAACAAGCATAACTTCAAGAATTTAAGCACATAGAGAGAAAACTTAATATTATGGCAATTCCTACAAGCATATGTTCCTCTCTCATAATAATTTTCAGTAGCATCATGAATGAATTCAACAATATAACCAGCACCTAAAACATTCTTTTCATGATCTACTAGCATAGAAAATTTTCTACTATCCACATAAGCAAACTTCTTCTTTATAGCATACGTATCATCACAATAATCATCATAAATAGGAGGCATGCTTTCATCATAGTAAATTTGCTCATCAAAGCTTGGGGGACAAAAAATATCATCTCCATCAAACATAGCTTCCCCAAGCTTGTGGCTTTGCATATCATTAGCATCATGGATATTCAAGGAATTCATACTAACAACATTGCAATCATGCTCATCATATAAAAACATTCTATAGATTTCTTCCTCTAGCACTTGAGCACAATTATCCTTTCCATCATACTCACGGAAGATATTAAAAAGGTGAAGCGTATGAGACAAACTCAACTCCATTTTTTTGGTAGTTTTATTTTATAAACTAGACTAGTGCTAAAACAAGAAACAAAAATATTCAATTGCAAGATCTAAAGATATACCTTCACTTACCTAGCCTCCCCGGCAACGGCGCCAGAAAAGAGCTTGATGTCTACTACACAACCTTCTTCTTGTAGACGTTGTTGGGCCTGCAAGTGCACTGGTTTGTAGGACAGTAGCAAATTTCACTCAAGTGGATGACCTAAGGTTTATCAATCCATAGGAGGCGTAGGATGAAGATGGTCTCTCTCAAACAACTTTGCAACCAAATAACAAAAAGTCTCTTGTGTCCCCAACACACCCAATACAATGGCAAATTGTATAGGTGCACTAGTTCGGCGAAGAGATGGTGATACAAGTGCAAAATAGATAGTAGATATAGGTTTTTGTAATCTGAAATAATAAAAACAGCAAGGTAACAAGCGGTAAAAGTGAGCATAAACGGTATTGCAATGATAGGAAACAAGACCTAGGGTTCATACTTATACTAGTGCAAGTTCTCTCAACAATAATAACATAGATAGAACATATGACAAGCCCTCAACATGCAACAAAGAGTCACTCCAAAGCCACTAATAGCGGAGAACAAACATACAGATTATGGTCGGGTACGAAACCACCACAAAGCTATTCTTTCAGATCGATCTATAAAAGAGTTCGTACTAGAATAACACCTTAAGATACAAATCAACCAAAACCCTAATGTCACCTAGATACTCCATTGTCACCTCAAGTATCCGTGGGCATGATTATACGATATGCATCACACAATATCAGATTCATCCAACCAACACAAAAGTACTTCAAAGAGTGCCCCAAAGTTTCTACCGGAGAGTCAAGAACGTGTGCCAACCCCTATGCATAGGTTCCCAAGTGTCACGAAACCCGCAAGTTGATCACCAAAACATACATAAGGTGGCACATGATATCCCATTATCACCACAGATAATCACAACAAGACATACATCAAGTGTTCTCATAAAGACTCAATCCGATAAGAAATCTTCAAAGGGGAAACTCAATTCATCACAAGAGAGTAGAGGGGGAGAAACATCATAAGACCCAACTACAATAGCAAAGCTCGGGATACATCAAGATCGTGCCATAGAGGAACACGAGAGAGAACACGAGAGAGAGAGAGATCAAAAACATAGCTACTGGTACATACCCTCAGCCCCGAGGGTGAACTACTCCCTCCTCCTCATGGATAGCGCCGGAATGATGAAGATGGCCTCCGGTGATGGGATCCCCCTCCGGCAGGGTGCCGGAACAGGGTCCCGATTGGTTTTTGGTGGCTACAGAGGCTTGCGGCGGCGGAACTCCCGATCTATCTTCTGTTCTAGAAGTTTTAGGGTACGTAGGTATATATGGGTGCAGGGAGAACGTCGGTGGAGCTACGGGGGTCCCACGAGGCAGGGGGTGCTCCCAGGGGGGGAGGGCGCGCCCCCCACCCTCGTGAGCACCTCCCGTATCTTCTGACGTGGGGTCCAAGTCCATCAGGTGGGTTTCCTTCCAAAAATAACTTCTGTAGTTGATTTCGTTCCGTTTTGACTCTGTCTGATATTCCTTTTCCTCGAAATACTGAAATAGGCATAAAACAGGAAATCTGGGCTGGGCCTCCGGTTAATAGGTTAGTCCCAAAAATAATATAAAAGTGTATAATAAAGCCCATAATCATTCAAAATACATAGTAATATAGCATCAATGCTTCATAAATTATAGATACGTTGGAGACGTATCAATGCTCGGGGCGCAAACCTCCGGGGCACTCACCAACTCCACCTCCGCCGCCACCGCCCCCGCCCTCACGTCGCCGGCCTCTCAGGCCGTCCATGTTGCCAGCGTCAAGACGCATGTCCCCGTCGTCCTTGACCTGCAGCAGTCAAACTATGCCAAGTGGTGCATGATCATCACCGTCCTCCTCGGCAAGTACGAGCTCATGGATCACATCTCCGCCGTCACGCCGCCGGATGCACGCACGGCCGAGTGGCAGCGCCAGGACTACGTCGTCCGTTCGTGGCTGTATGGCTCCATCAGCGACGACATCCTGGACACCATCATGGCCCAAGATCAGACCGCGTACAACGCCTACGCGCTGAACTGGAACCTCTTCCTCAACAACCAACTCACCCGGGCCCTCTACCTCGAGGCGCAGTTCCGAGCCATCATCCAGGGCGATCTCACCATCACCGCCTACTGCCACCGCCTGAAGGCCCTCTCCGACGCATTGGCGGACATGGGGCAGCCCGTGCAGGACCAAACTTTGGTCCTCACATGCCTTTGGGGCCTCAATCCGCGCTTCTCCGACATAACCACCCTCGTCACGATGCAGGTTCCGCCTCCGACGTTCCTGCAGACGCGCTCCATCCTCCTTCTGCGTGAGAACCAGCTTGCCAACGCCGTTCCCGGTGGCTCTGGGTCCTCCTAGGTCGCTCTCTACGGCAACACCGCCGAATCCTCCACCGGCGGCAACCCCGACGGCCACGGCACCTCCAGTGGCCACAACAGCAACGGCGGCCGATGGTCGAAGAAGAAGAAGAATGCCAGCGGGGGTGCAGCCAACTCCAACAACGCTCACCCCCCCACGGCACCTGGCCCGTGGATCTGCTTCAACCCGTACACCGGCCAGACCCACCAGATGCAGGCCACCTGGCGCCCCTACACCGCCCCGGCTCCTCCTGCCGGGGGTGCTGGCCTCCTTGGGCGGGCCCCGCAGTCTGCCACACCAGCGCTGCCGCCCCGTCAGTCCACCTGGGTGCCCCCAGGACAGGTCACTTACACGACCCAGCTGGACCCGCTGCACGGTCAGGCCTGGGGCACCAACCCGCCTCCACCTGCGGCGCCGTACAACTCTGGCCCAGCATGGGACTGCTCCGCCCTCGTCGCCGCCCTAAATGCTACTGCCGGCTCACCAGCCGTCGGCCCTTCTACACCAGGCGCCTGGGTTATGGACTCCGGCGCCACCTCGCATATGGTCTCCGACCCTGGTATACTTTCCACCTCCTCCTACCCTCCCCCTCCACTCCGTGTCACCGTTGGCAATGGTGATCCCCTTCCCGTCACCGCCACTGGCCACGTTACTCTCCGCACACCTAGCCACACTTTCCACCTAAACAAGGTTCTAGTTGTTCCCGATATTATCAAAAATCTTCTTTCTACACGTCAGTTTACCATTGATCACCCGGTTTTTGTTGAATATGACCCATGTGGTTTTTCTATTAAGGATCTTCACACTCGGCGCGAGATTATTCGCTGCAGTAGCCCCGGTCCACTCTACGAGTTCTCCGCCAACACCAACACCACCACCTTGCCGTTTGGACTCGTCGCCACCACCACCTCATCGGAGCTATGGCATCATCGCTTAGGACATCCGGGTCGTGACTCAATGTCACATTTATCTTCAGAATTTGCTATACCCTGTAATAAAAGCACTCAAGTGTGTCATGCATGCCAACTTGGCAAGCACGTGCGTCTACCGTTTACTAGATCATCCACCTTTTGTGTCGTTCCGTTCCAATTGCTTCATTGTGATTTGTGGACATCACCCGTTGCTAGTAACTCCGGCTTCAAATATTATTTGGTCATTGTTGATGATTTTTCTCATTTTATGTGGACCTACCCACTCTGCCGGAAATCCGACACATGTGACCTTCTCGTTAACTTCGTCGCCTATGCACACACACAATTCAACCTACCGGTCGTGTCATTCCAAACAGACAACGACACTGAGTTTGTTAACTCCACCTTTGTCGAGTTTCTTGCCCGCAATGGCATTCACCTACGAATATCTTGCCCATATACTTCTCCTCAAAATGGCAAGGCTGAGCGTGCTATCCGCACCCTTAATGACATAACCCGCACCCTTCTCTTCCAGGCTTACATGCCTCCTTCCTACTGGGCCGAGGCTCTCTCTGTCGCCACCTTCCTACTTAATCGCCGCCCTAGCCAAGCCCTGCAATTCCGCATCCCGTATACCCTACTATACCAACGAAAACCTTCCTTCTCCGACCTTCGCGTTTTCGGGTGCTTGTGCTATCCGAACCAATCCACCACGGCACCTCACAAACTCGCTCCACGCTCCACTGCGTGCGTGTTCCTCGGTTACCCTACCTCCCATCGCGGCTACAGATGCCTCGACTTGTCATCGTGCCACGTCATTATCTCCCGTCACGTCATCTTTGACGAACACACCTTTCCATTCGCCACAGATCGCATCGATGCATCCCTGGACGATCTCGATTTTTTGCTCGACCTAGCCGCCACGCACCCGACCCCCGCGGTCCTCACCACCCTACCGGGCCAGCCCAGCATGGCACCAGCCTCTCCGGCCTAGCCCACCATGCATGGCCCGGCTTCCCCCACGCGCATCATCGACGAGCCCGCCTCGCCCGCGCCCACGCCGCCTACGTCTCCCGCCCCATCTCCTTCCCCACCACCACCACCACCCCCTCCCCCTCCCCGGCGCTCCCACAGCAGTAACGCTCCGGCCATCAACACTCATACCATGCTCACGCGTGCCAAGCGTGGCATCGTCCAGCCGATTGACAAACTCAATCTGTCAGCCGAGCACTCCGTCATCTCCCCCATTCCCAACACTTGCCACTCCGCCCTTCAGGATCCTCTTTGGCGTGCTGCTATGTCCGAGGAGTACGCTACCGTCATTCAGAACCGCACTTGGTCTCTGGTTCCTCGCCCGGTTGGTGCTAACATTGTTTCAGGAAAATGGATCTTCAAGCACAAGTTTGGCGCCGATGGTGGTCTTGCCCGATACAAGGCCAGGTGGGTGGTCCGCGGATTCTCTCAGCAGCCTGGTATTGACTACGACGAGACTTTTAATCCTGTTGTCAAACCGGCTACGATCCGCGTTGTGCTCAGCATTGCCGTCTCCCATGGATGGCCGGTTCACCAGGTGGATGTCAAGAACGCCTTCCTCCATGGCGATCTTGACGAGGTGGTTCACTGTGAGCAGCCGCACGGCTTCATCGACCCCACGCAGCCTCAGCATGTCTGCCTGCTCCACAAGTCCCTCTATGGGCTTAAGCAGGCGCACCGCGCGTGGTACCAGCGGTTCGCTCATCATGCTCATCGTCTTGGGTTCGTGGCTTCCCAGAGCGACGTGTCTCTGTTCGTGTTTCGGCACGGTACCGAGATGGCCTACCTGCTTCTCTACGCCGACGACATCATCCTCACCGCCTCCAGCGCCGGGCTTCTCCAACACATCACCGACCTGCTCCACCGCGAGTTCTCCATGACCGATCTCGGGGATTTGTCTTACTTCCTCGGGATCTCGTTCTCTCGCTCTACGTCGGAGATGAAGGAAATATGCCCTAGAGGCAATAATAAAGTTATTATTTATTTCCTTATTTCATGATAAATGCTTATTATTCATGCTAGAATTGTATTAACCGGAAACATGATACATGTGTGAATACATAGACAAACATAGTGTCACTAGTATGCCTCTACTTGACTAGCTCGTTTATCAAAGATGGTTATGTTTCCTAGCCATGGACAAAATAGTTGTCATTTGATTAACGGGATCACATCATTAGGAGAATGATGTGATTTACTTGACCCATTCCGTTAGCACTTGATCGTTTAGTATGTTGCTATTGCTTTCTTCATGACTTATACATGTTCCTATAACTATGAGATTATGCAACTCCCGTTTACCGGAGGAACACTTTGGGTGCTACCAAACGTCACAACGTAACTGGGTGATTATAAAGGAGTACTACAGGTGTCTCCAAAGGTACATGTTGGGTTGGCATATTTCGATATTAGGTTTTGTCACTCCGATTGTCGGAGAGGTATCTCTGGGCCCTCTCGGTAATGCACATCACTATAAGCCTTGCAAGAAATGTAGCTAATGATTTAGTTACGGAATGATGCATTACATAACGAGTAAAGAGACTTTCCGGTAACGAGATTGAACTAGGTATTGGGATACCGACGATCGAATCTCGGGCAAGTAACATACCGATGACAAAGGGAACAACGTATGTTGTTATGCGGTTTGACCGATAAAGATCTTCATAGAATATGTGGGAGCCAATATGAGCATCCAGGTTCCGCTATTGGTTATTCACCGAGAATAGTTCTAGGTCATGTCTACATTGTTCTCGAACCCGTAGGGTCCGCACGCTTAAGGTTTCGATGACAGTTATATTATGAGTTTATGAGTTTTGATGTACCGAAGGAGTTCGGAGTCCCGGATGAGATCGGGGACATGACGAGGAGTCTCGAAATGGTCGAGACATAAAGATTGATATATTGGACGACTATATTCGGAGTTCGGAAAGGTTCCGAGTGATTCGGGTATTTTTCGGAGTACCGGAGAGTTACGGGAATTCACCGGGGAGTATATGGGCCTTATTGGGCCATACGGGAATAGAGTAGAGAGGCCAAAAGGAAGGAGGTGCGCAGCCCCCCTCTGGTCCGAATTGGACAAGGGGTGCGTCCCCCTTTTCCTTCCTCCTCTCCCCCTCTTTCCCCCTTCTCCTACTCAAACAAGGAAGGAGGGAGTCCTACTCCCAGTGTGGGAGTAGGACTCCCCTTGGCGCGCCCCTACTAGGCCGGCCGCCCCCTCCCCCCTTGATCCTTTATATACGGGGGCAGGGGGGCACCTCTAGGCACAACAACAATTGATCCCTTGAATCTCTTTGCCGTGTGCGGTGCCCCCCTCCACCATAATCCACCTCGATAATATCGTAGCGGTGCTTAGGCGAAGCCCTGCGTCGGTAGTACATCAAGATCGTCACCACGCCGTCGTGCTGGCAAAACTCTCCCTCGACACTCGGCTAGATCGGAGTTCGAGGGACGTCATCGAGCTGAACGTGTGCTGAACTCGGAGGTGCCGTACGTTCGGTACTTGGATTGGTCGGATCGTGAAGACGTACGACTACATCAACCGCGTTGTCATAACGCTTCCGCTTATGGTCTACAATGGTACGTGGACAATACTCTCCCCTCTCGTTGCTATGCCATCACCATGATCTTGCGTGTGCGTAGGAATTTTTTTGAAATTACTACGTTCCCCAACAGTGGCATCAGAGCCTAGGTTTTATGCATTGATGTTATATGCACGAGTAGAACACAAGTGAGTTGTGGGCGATACAAGTCATACTGCTTACCAGCATGTCATACTTTGGTTCAGCGGTATTGTTGGATGAAGCGGCCCGGACCGACATTACGCGTACGCTTACGCGAGACTTGTTTTACCGCCGTGCTTTGCACACAGGTGACTAGCGGGTGTCTGTTTCTCCAACTTTAGTTGAACCGAGTGTGGCTACGCCCGGTCCTTGTGAAGGTTAAAACAGCACCAACTTGACGAACTATCATTGTGGATTTGATGCGTAGGTAAGAACGGTTCTTGCTCAGCCCGTAGCAGCCACGTAAAACTTGCAACAACAAAGTAGAGGACGTCTAACTTGTTTTTGCAGGGCATGTTGTGATGTGATGTGGTCAAGACGTGATGAGATATAAGTTGTTGTATGAGATGATCATGTTTTGTTGAAGTTATTGGCAACTGGCAGAAGCCCTATGGTTGTCTCTTTGTTGCATAAGATGCAAGTGCCAAATAATTGCTTTACTTTATCGCTATGCGATAGCGATAGTTGCAAGAGCAATAGTTGGCGAGACGACCATGTGACGACACATTGATATAGATCAAGATGATGAAGATCATGGTGTCGTGCCGGTGACGATAAAGATCATGACCGTACTTTGGAGATGGAGATCAAAGGCGCAAGATGATCATGGCCATATCATGTCACATATTTTGATTGCATATGATGTTTATCTGTTATACATCTTATTCTGTTTTGTTTGACGGTAGCATTTTAAGATGATATCTCACTAATTATCAAGAAGTGTTCTCCCTGAGTATGCACCATTGCGAAAGTTCTTCGTGCTGAGACACCACGTGATGATCGGGTGTGATAGGCTCTACGTTCAAATACAACGGGTGCAAAACAGTTGCACACGCGGAATACTCAGGTTAAACTTGACGAGCCTAGCATATACAGATATGGCCTCGGAACACGGAGACCAGAAGGTCGAGCGTGAATCATATAGTAGATATGATCAACATATTGATGTTCACCGTTGAAACTACTCCATCTCACGTGACCATCGGACATGGTGTAGTTGATATGGATCACGTAATCACTTAGATGACTAGAGAGATGTTTGTCTAAGTGGGAGTTCTTAAGTAATATGATTAATTGAACTTAAATTTATCATGAACTTAGTCCTGGTAGTATTTTGCAAATTATGTTGTAGATCAATAGCTTGCATTGTTGCTTTCATATGTTTATTTTGATATGTTCCTAGAGAAAATTGTGTTGAAAAATGTTAGTAGCAATGATGCGGATTGGATTCGTGATATGAGGTTTATCCTCATTGCTGCACAGAAGAATTATATCCTTAATGCACCGCTAGGTGACAAACCTATTGCAGGAGCAGATGCAGACGTTATGAACGTTTGGCTAGCTCAAAAGGATGACTACTTGATAGTTTAGTGCACCATGCTTAAACGGCTTAGAATCGGGACTTCAAAGACGTTTTGAACGTCATGGACCATATGAAATGTTCCAGGAGTTGAAGTTAATATTTCCAGCAAATACCCGAGTTGAGAGATATGAAGTCTCCAACAAGTTCTAAAGCTAAAAGATGGAGGAGAATCGCTCAACTAGTGAGCATGTGCTCAGATTGTCTGGGTACTTCAATCGCTTGAATCAAGTGGGAGTTAATCTTCCAGATAAGATAGTGATTGACAGAATTCTCTAGTCACCATCACTAAGTTACTAGAACTTCGTGATGAACTATAGTTTGCAAGGGATGACGAAAACGATTCCCAAGCTCTTCGTGATGTTGAAATCGACGAAGGTAGAAATCAAGAAAGAGAATCAAGTGTTGATGATTGACAAGACCACTAGTTTCAAGAGAAGGGAAAAGGGAAAGAAAGGGAACTTCAAGTGGAAAGACAAGCAAGTTGTCACTCCCCTGAAGAAGACCAAAGCTGGACCAAAGCCTGAAATTGAGTGCTTACACTGCAAAGGAAATGGTCACTGGAAGCGGAAATGCCCTGAATATTTGGTGGATAAGAAAGATGGCAAAGTGATCAAGGGTATATTTGATATACAGATTATTGATGTGTGACTTACTAGTGTTTATAGTAGCCCCTGAGTATTTGATACTTGTTCGGTTGCTAAGATTAGTAACTCGAACCAGGAGTTACAAAATAAATGGAGACTAGTTGAAGGGGAAGTGACGATGAGTGTTGAAAGTAGTTTCAAGATTGATATGATCATCATCGCACACTCCCTATACTTTTGGGATTAGTGTTAAACCTAAATAAATGTTATTTGGCGTTTGCGTTGAGCATGAATATGATTTGGTCATGTTTATTGCAATGCGGTTATTCATTTAAAATCAGAAAATAATTGTTATTCTGTTTACATGAATAAGACCTTCGATGGTTATACACCCAATAAAATAGTTTGTTGGATCTCGATCTAGTGATACACATATTCATAATATTGATGCCAAAAGATGCAAAGTTAATAATGATAGTGCAATTTATTTGTGGCACTGCCGTTTGGGTCATATCGGTGTAAAGCGCATGAAGAAAGTCCATAAAGATGGATTTTCGGAATCACTTGGTTATGAATCATTTGATGCTTGCGAACCATGCCTTTTGGGTAAGATTAGTAGAACTCCGTTCTTCGGAACAATGGAACAAGCTACTGACTTATTGGAAATAATACATACCGATGTATGAGATCCAATGATTGTTGATGCTCGTGGCAAGTATCGCTATTTTTTGACCTTCACAAGATGATTTGAGCAGATATGGGTATATCTACTTGATGAAACATAAGTCTGAAATAGTTGAAAGGTTCAAAGAATTTCAGAGTGAAGTGGAAAAATCATCGTAACAAGAAAATAAAGTTTCTGTGATCTGATCGCAGAGACGAATATTTGAGTTAAGAGTTTGGTCTTCAATTAAACCAATGTGGAATAGTTTCACAGCTCACGCCACCTGGAACACCACAACGTTATGGTGTGTCCGAACGTCGTAACCGCACTTTATTGGATATGGTGCGATCTATGATGTCTCTTACTGATTTACCAATATTGTTTTGGGGTTATGCATTAGATACAGCTGCATTTACATTAAAAGGGCACCATCTAAATCCGTTGAGACGACACTATATGAACTGTGGTTTAGCAAGAAACCCAAGTTGTCGTTTCTTAAAGTTTGGGGCTAAGATGCTTATGTGAAAAAGTTTCATCCTGATAAGCTCAAACCCAAATCGGAGAAGTGCGTCTTCATAGAATACCCAAAGGAAACTGTTGGGTACACCTTCTATCACAGATCCGAAGGCAAGATATTCATTGCTAAAAATGGATCCTTTCTAGAGAAGGAGTTTCTCTCGAAAGAAGTGAGTGGGAGGAAAGTAGAACTTGATGAGGTAACTATACCTTCTCCCGAATTGGAAAATAGTTCATCACTGAAATCAGTTCCAGTGATTCCTACACCAATTAGTGAGGAAGCTAATGATGATGATCATGAAACTTCAGATCAAGTTACTACAGAACCTCGTAGGTCTTCCAGAGTACGGTCCGCACCAGAGTGGTACGGTAATCCCGTTCTGAAAGTCATGTTACTAGACCATGATAAACCTACGAACTATGAGGAAGCGATGATGAGCCCAGATTCCGTGAAATGGCTGGAGGCCATGAAATGTGAGATAGGATCCATGTATGACAACAAAGTATGGACTTTGGTGGACTTGCCCGATGATCGGCAAGCCATAGAAAATAAATGGATCTTCAAGAGGAAAACGGACGTTGATAGTAGTGTTACTATCTACATAGCTCGACTTGTCGCAAAAAGGCTTTTGACAAGTTCAAGATGTTGACTACAATGAGATTTTCTCAACTGTAGGGATGCTTAAGTTTGTCCGAATCATGTTAGCAATTGCCACATTTTTTGAAATCTGGCAAAAGGATGTCAAAACTACATTTCTTAATGGAGAGTTGTATATGATGCAACCAGAAGGTTTTGTCAATCCTAAAGGTGCTAACAAAGTGTGCAAGCTCCAGCAATACATTTATGGACTGGTGCAAGCCTCTCGGAGTTGGAATATACGCTTTGATGAGTTGATCAAAGCATATGGTTTTATACAGACTTTTTGAGAAGCCTGTATTTACAAGAAAGTGAGTGGGAGCTCTGTAGCATTTCTAATATTATATGTGGATGACATATTGTTGATTAGAAATGATATAGAAATTCTGGATAGCATGAAAGGATACTTGAATAAGAGTTTTCCAAAGAAAGACCTCGGTGAAGCTGCTTACACATTGAGCATCAAGATCTATATAGATAGATCAAGATGCTTGATAAGATTTTTCAATGAATTCATACCTTCATAAATTTTTGAAATAGTTCAAATGGAACAGTCAAAGAAGGAGTTCTTGCCTGTGTTGCAAGGTGTGAAATTGAGTAAGACTCAAGACCCGACCATGGCAGAAAATAGAAAGAGAATGAAAGTCATTCCCTATGCCTCAGTCATAGGTTCTATAAAGTATGCTATGCTATGTACCAGACCTATTGTATACCTTGCACTGAATTGGGCAAGGGAGTACAATAGTGATCTAGGAGTAGATCACTGGACACTGGTCAAGAATATCCTTAGTGAGGACTAAGGAGATGTTTCTCAATTATGGAGGTGATAAAAGAGCCCGTCGTAAAAAGTTACAACGATGCAAGCTTTTACACCAATCCAGATGACTCTAAGTGTCAATCTGGATACATATTGAAAGTGGGAGCAATTAGCTAGAGTAGCTCCATGTAGAGCATTGTGGACATAGAATATTTGCAAAATACATACGACTCTGAATATGACAGACCCGTTGACTAAGCTTCTCTCACGAGCAAAACATGATCACACCTTAGTACTCTTTGGGTGTTAATCACATAGCGATGTGAACTAGATTATTGACTCTAGTAAACCCTTTGGGTGTTGGTCACATGACGATGTGAACTATGGGTGTTAATCATATACAGATATGAATATTGGTGTTAAATCACATGGCGATGTGAACTAGATTATTGACTCTAGTGCAAGTGGGAGACTGAAGGAAATATGCCCTAGAGGCAATAATAAAGTTATTATTTATTTCCTTATTTCATGATAAATGTTTATTATTCATGCTAGAATTGTATTAACCGGAAACATGATACATGTGTGAATATATAGACAAACATAGTGTCACTAGTATGCCTCTACTTGACTAGCTCATTTATCAAAGATGGTTATGTTTCCTAGCCATGGACAAAAGAGTTGTCATTTGATTAACGGGATCACATCATTAGGAGAATGATGTGATTGACTTGACCCATTCCGTTAGGCTAGCACTTGATCGTTTAGTATGTTGCTATTGCTTTCTTCATGACTTATACATATTCCTATAACTATGAGATTATGCAACTCCCGTTTACCGGAGGAACACTTTGGGTGCTACCAAACATCACAACATAACTGGGTGATTATAAAGGAGTACTACAGGTGTCTCCAAAGGTACATGTTGGGTTGGCGTATTTCGAGATTAGGTTTTGTCACTCCGATTGTCGGAGAGGTATCTCTGGGCCCTCTCCGTAGTGCACATCACTATAAGCCTTGCAAGCAATGTAGCTAATGAGTTAGTTACGGAATGATGCATTACATAACGAGTAAAGAGACTTGCCGGTAACGAGATTGAACTAGGTATTGGGATACCGACGATCGAATCTCGGGCAAGTAACATACCGATGACAAAGGGAACAACGTATGTTGTTATGCGGTTTGACCGATAAAGATCTTCGTAGAATATGTGGGAGCCAATATGAGCATCCAGGTTCCGCTATTGGTTATTGACCGAGAATAGTTCTAGGTCATGTCTACATTGTTCTCGAACCTGTAGGGTCCGCACGCTTATGGTTTCGATGACAGTTATATTATGAGTTTATGAGTTTTGATGTACCCAAGGAGTTCGGAGTCCTGCATGAGATCAGGGACATGACGAGGAGTCTCGAAATGGTCGAGATGTAAAGATCGATATATTGGACGACTATATTCAGAGTTCGGAAAGGTTCCGAGTGATTCGGGTATTTTTCGGAGTACCGGAGAGTTACGGGAATTCGCCGGGGATTATATGGGCCTTATTGGGCCATACGGGAATAGAGTAGAGAGGCCAAAAGGAAGCAGGCGCGCAGCCCCCCTCTAGTCCGAATTGGACAAGGGGTGCAGCCCCCTTTTCCTTCCTCCTCTCCCCCTCTTTCCCCCTTCTCCTACTCCAACAAGGAAGGAGGGAGTCCTACTCCCGGTGGGAGCAGGGGGGCACCTCCAGGCACAACAACAATTGATCCCTTGGATCTCTTTGCCGTGTGCGGTGCCCCCCTCCACCACAATCCACCTCGATAATATCGTAGCCGTGCTTAGGCGATGCCCTACGTCGGTAGTACATCAAGATCGTCACCACGCCATCGTGCTGGCAAAACTCTCCCTCGACACTCGGTTAGATCGGAGTTCGAGGGACGTCATCGAGCTGAACGTGTGCTGAACTCAGAGGTGCCGTACGTTCGGTACATGGATCGGTCGGATCGTGAAGACGTACGACTACATCAACCGCGTTGTCATAACGCTTCCGCTTACGGTCTACGAGGGTACGTGGACAATACTCTCCCCTCTCGTTGCTATGCCATCACCATGATCTTGCGTGTACGTAGGAATTTTTTTTAAAATTACTACGTTCCTCAACAGTGGCATCAGAGCCTAGGTTTTATGCGTTGATGTTATATGCACGAGTAGAACACAAGTGAGTTGTGGGCGATACAAGTCATATTGCTTACCAGCACATCATACTTTGGTTCAGCGGTATTGTTGGATGAAGCGGCCTGGACCAACATTACGCGTACGCTTACGCGAGACTGGTTTTACCGCCGTGCTTTGCACACAGGTGACTAGCGGGTGTCTGTTTCTCCAACTTTAGTTGAACCGAGTGTGGCTACGCCCGGTCATTGCGAAGGTTAAAACAACACCAACTTGACGAACTATCGTTGTGGTTTTGATGCGTAGGTAAGAACGGTTCTTGCTCAGCCCGTAGCAGCCACGTAAAACTTGCAACAACAAAGTAGAGGACATCTAACTTGTTTTTGTAGGGCATGTTGTGATGTGATGTGGTCAAGACGTGATGAGATATAAGTTGTTGTATGAGATGATCATGTTTTGTTGAAGTTATCGGCAACTGGCAGAAGCCCTATGGTTGTCTCTTTGTTGCATAAGATGCAAGTGCCAAATAATTGCTTTACTTTATCGCTATGCGATAGCGATAGTTGCAAGAACAATAGTTGGCAAGACGACCATGTGACGACACATTGATATAGATCAAGATGATGAAGATCATGGTGTCGTGCCGGTGACGATAAAGATCATGACAGTACTTTGGAGATGGAGATCAAAGGCGCAAGATGATCATGGCCATATCATGTCACATATTTTGATTGCATATGATGTTTATCTGTTATACATCTTATTCTGTTTTGTTTGACGGTAGCATTTTAAGATGATCTCTCACTAATTATCAAGAAGTGTTCTCCCTGAGTATGCACCGTTGCGAAAGTTCTTCATGCTGAGACACCACGTGATGATCGGGTGTGATAGGCTCTACGTTCAAATACAACGGGTGCAAAACAGTTGCACACCCGGAATACTCAGGTTAAACTTGACGAGCCTAGCATATACAGGTATGGCCTCGGAACACGGAGACCGAAAGGTCGAGCGTGAATCATATAGTAGATATGATCAACATATTGATGTTCACTGTTGAAACTACTCCATCTCACGTGACGATCGGACATGGTGTAGTTGATATGGATCACGTAATCACTTAGATGACTAGAGAGATGTCTGTCTAAGTGGGAGTTCTTAAGTAATATGATTAATTGAACTTAAATTTATCATGAACTTAGTCCTGGTAGTATTTTGCAAATTATGTTGTAGATCAATAGCTTGCATTGTTGCTTTCATATGTTTATTTTGATATGTTCCTAGAGAAAATTGTGTTAAAAAATGTTAGTAGCAATGATGCGGATTGGATCCGTGATCTGAGGTTTATCCTCATTGCTGCACAGAAGAATTATGTCCTTAATGCACCGCTAGGTGACAAACCTATTGCAGGAGTAGATGCAGACGTTATGAACGTTTGGCTAGCTCAAAAGGATGACTACTTGATAGTTTAGTGCACCATGCTTAAACGGCTTAGAATCGGGACTTCAAAGACGTTTTGAACGTCATGGACCATATGAGGTGTTCCAGGAGTTGAAGTTAATATTTCCAGCAAATACCCGAGTTGAGAGATATGAAGTCTCCAACAAGTTCTAAAGCTAAAAGATGGAGGAGAATCGCTCAACTAGTGAGCATGTGCTCAGATTGTCTGGGTACTTCAATCGCTTGAATCAAGTGGGAGTTAATCTTCCAGATAAGATAGTGATTGACAGAATTCTCTAGTCACCATCACTAAGTTACTAGAACTTCGTGATGAACTATAGTTTGCAAGGGATGACGAAAACGATTCCCAAGCTCTTCGTGATGTTGAAATCGACGAAGGTAGAAATCAAGAAAGAGCATCAAGTGTTGATGATTGACAAGACCACTAGTTTCAAGAGAAGGGCAAAGGGAAAGAAAGGGAACTTCAAGTGGAAAGACAAGCAAGTTGTCACTCCCGTGAAGAAGACCAAAGCTGGACCAAAGCCTGAAACTGAGTGCTTACACTGCAAAGGAAATGGTCACTGGAAGCGGAAATGCCCTGAATATTTGGTGGATAAGAAAGATGGCAAAGTGATCAAGGGTATATTTGATATACAGATTATTGATGTGTGACTTACTAGTGTTTATAGTAGCCCCTGAGTATTTGATACTTGTTCGGTTGCTAAGATTAGTAACTCGAACCAGGAGTTACAAAATAAATAGAGACTAGTTGAAGGGGAAGTGACGATGAGTGTTGAAAGTAGTTTCAAGATTGATATGATCATCATCGCACACTCCCTATACTTTTGGGATTAGTGTTAAACCTAAATAAATGTTATTTGGCGTTTGCGTTGAGCATGAATATGATTTGATCATGTTTATTGCAATGCGGTTATTCATTTAAAATCAGAAAATAATTGTTATTCTGTTTACATGAATAAGACCTTCGATGGTTATACACCCAATAAAATAGTTTGTTGGATCTCGATCTAGTGATACACATATTCATAATATTGATGCCAAAAGATGCAAAGTTAATAATGATAGTGCAATTTATTTGTGGCACTGCCGTTTGGGTCATATCGGTGTAAAGCGCATGAAGAAAGTCCATAAAGATGGATTTTCGGAATCACTTGGTTATGAATCATTTGATGCTTGCGAACCATGCCTTTTGGGTAAGATGACTAGAACTCCGTTCTCCGGAACAATGGAACACGCTACTAACTTATTGGAAATAATACATACCGATGTATGAGATCCAATGAGTGTTGATGCTCGTGGCAAGTATCTCTATTTTCTGACCTTCACAAGATGATTTGAGCAGATATGGGTATATCTACTTGATGAAACATAAGTCTGAAATAGTTGAAAGGTTCAAAGAATTTCAGAGTGAAGTGGAAAAATCATCATAACAAGAAAATAAAGTTTCTATGATCTGATCGCAGAGACGAATATTTGAGTTACGAGTTTGGTCTTCAATTAAAACAATGTGGAATAGTTTCACAGCTCACGCCACCTGGAACACCACAACGTTATGGTGTGTCCGAACGTCGTAACCGCACTTTATTGGATATGGTGCGATCTATGATGTCTCTTACTGATTTACCAATATTGTTTTGGGGTTATGCATTAGAGACAGTTGCATTTACGTTAAAAGGGCACCATCTAAATCCGTTGAGACGACACTATATGAACTGTGGTTTAGCAAGAAACACAAGTTGTCGTTTCTTAAAGTTTGGGGCTAAGATGCTTATGTGAAAAAGTTTCATCCTGATAAGCTCAAACCCAAATCGGAGAAGTGCGTCTTCATAGAATACCCAAAGGAAACTGTTGGGTACACCTTCTATCACAGATCCGAAGGCAAGATATTCATTGCTAAAAATGGATCCTTTCTAGAGAAGGAGTTTCTCTCGAAAGAAGTGAGTGGGAGGAAAGTAGAAATTGATGAGGTAACTATACCTTCTCCCAGATTGGAAAATAGTTCATCGCTGAAATCAGTTCCAGTGATTCCTACACCAATTAGTGAGGAAGCTAATGATGATGATCATGAAACTTCAGATCAAGTTACTACAGAACCTCGTAGGTCTTCCAGAGTACGGTCCGCACCAGAGTGGTACGGTAATCCTGTTCTGAAAGTCATGTTACTAGACCATGATAAACCTACGAACTATGAGGAAGCGATGATGAGCCCAGATTCCGTGAAATGGCTGGAGGCCATGAAATGTGAGATAGGATCCATGTATGAGAACAAAGTATGGACTTTGGTGGACTTGCCCGATGATCGGCAAGCCATAGAAAATAAATGGATCTTCAAGAGGAAGACGGACGTTGATAGTAGTGTTACTATCTACATAGCTCGACTTGTCGCAAAAAGGGTTTTGACAAGTTCAAGATGTTGACTACAATGAGATTTTCTCAACTATAGCGATGCTTAAGTTTGTCCAAATCATGTTAGCAATTGCCACATTTTTTGAAATCTGGCAAAAGGATGTCAAAACTGCATTTCTTAATGGAGAGTTGTATATGATGCAACCAGAAGGTTTTGTCAATCCTAAAGGTGCTAACAAAGTGTGCAAGCACCAGCGATGCATTTATGGACTGGTGCAAGCCTCTCGGAGTTGGAATATATGCTTTGATGAGTTGATCAAAGCATATGGTTTTATACAGACTTTTTGAGAAGCCTGTATTTACAAGAAAGTGAGTGGGAGCTCTGTAGCATTTCTAATATTATATGTGGATGACATATTGTTGATTAGAAATGATATAGAAATTCTGGATAGCATGAAAGGATACTTGAATAAGAGTTTTCCAAAGAAAGACCTCGGTGAAGCTGCTTACACATTGAGCATCAAGATCTATATAGATAGATCAAGATGCTTGATAAGATTTTTCAATTAATACATAGCTTGATAAATTTTTGAAATAGTTCAAAATGGAACAGTCAAAGAAGGAGTTCTTGCCTGTGTTGCAAGGTGTGAAATTGAGTAAGACTCAAGACCCGACCATGGCAGAAAATAGAAAGAGAATGAAAGTCATTCCCTATGCCTCAGTCATAGGTTCTATAAAGTATGCTATGCTATGTACCAGACCTATTGTATACCTTGCATTGAATTGGGCAAGGGAGTACAGTAGTGATCTAGGAGTAGATCACTGGACATTGGTCAAGAATATCCTTAGTGAGGACTAAGGAGATGTTTCTCGATTATGGAGGTGATAAAAGAGCCCGTCGTAAAAAGTTACAACGATGCAAGCTTTTACACCAATCCAGATGACTCTAAGTCTCAATCTGGATACATATTGAAAGTGGGAGCAATTAGCTAGAGTAGCTCCGTGCAGAGCATTGTGCACATAGAATATTTGCAAAATACATACGGCTCTGAATATGACAGACCCGTTGACTAAGCTTCTCTCACGAGCAAAACATGATCACACCTTAGTACTCTTTGGGTGTTAATCACATAGCGATGTGAACTAGATTATTGACTCTAGTAAACCCTTTGGGTGTTGGTCACATGACGATGTGAACTATGGGTGTTAATCATATACAGATATGAATATTGGTGTTAAATCACATGGCGATGTGAACAAGATTATTGACTGTAGTGCAAGTGGGAGACTGAAGGAAATATGCCCTAGAGGCAATAATAAAGTTATTATTTATTTCCTTATTTCATGATAAATGTTTATTATTCATGCTAGAATTGTATTAACCGTAAACATGATACATGTGTGAATACATAGGCAAACATAGTGTCACTAGTATGCCTCTACTTGACTAGCTCGTTTATCAAAGATGGTTATGTTTCCTAGCCACGGACAAAAGAGTTGTCATTTGATTAACGGGATCACATCATTATGAGAATGATGTGATTGACTTGACCCATTCCGTTAGCCTAGCACTTGATCGTTTAGTATGTTGCTATTGCTTTCTTCATGACTTATACATGTTCCTATAACTATGAGATTATGCAGCTCCCGTTTACCGGAGGAACACTTTGGGTGCTACCAAACATCACAACGTAACTGGGTGATTATAAAGGAGTACTACAGGTGTCTCCAAAGGTACATGTTGGGTTGGCGTATTTCGAGATTAGGTTTTGTCACTCCGATTGTCGGAGAGGTATCACTGGGCCCTCTCGGTAATGCACATCACTATAAGCCTTGCAAGCAATGTAGCTAATGAGTTAGTTACGGAATGATGCATTACATAACGAGTAAAGAGACTTGCCGGTAACGAGATTGAACTAGGTATTGGGATACCGACGATCGAATCTCGGGCAAGTAACATACCGATGACAAAGGGAACAACGTACGTTGTTATGCGGTTTGACCGATAAAGATCTTTGTCGGTGTCAAAACCGGCGGATCTCGGGTAGGGGGTCTCGAACTGTGCGTCTAGGCGGATGGTAACAGGAGACAAGGGACACGATGTTTTACCCAGGTTCGGGCCCTCTCGATGGAGGTAAAACCCTACGTCCTGCTTGATTAATATTGATGATATGGGTAGTACAAGAGTGGATCTACCATGAGATCAAGGAGACTAAACCCTAGAAGCTAGCCTACGGTATGATTGTTGTAATGTATGTTGTGTCCTATGGACTAAAGCCCTCCGTTTTAAATAGACGCGGAGAGGGCTAGGGTTACACAGAGTCGATTACAATGGTAGAAGATCTACATATCCGTATCGCTAAGCTTGCCTTCCACGCCAAGGAAAGTCCCATCCGGACTTGTATCTTCGTAGTCTTGGAGTCCGGCGGACGATGATAGTCCGGCTGTCCGGACACCCCCTAGTCCAGGACTCCCTCAGTAGCCCCCGAACCAGGCTTCAATGACGATAAGTCCGGCGCGTATATAGTCTTCGGCGTTGCAAGGCGGGTTCTCCTTTTAAGTTCCATGTACCTGCCGAACAGTGTCCGACTTCCTTATCAATGTTGCGCTTCTCGGCTTCCACGCCCAATAATGGCCTTCTTCCACGCGTCGCACGAATGCGAAAAGCCAGGGTATCTTTTTATGTTTTACCCCCTAGCTATGCAAATAATCTGCTTATAAGAGAGGCAAGAATCCAGATCCAAGTCACACCATCTTCCTTTCGCGAATACTCATCGGAGCGCTCTCGACCCAGAATCCATTCCATCATGGACCGTCGACGCGGCTCCTCCTCTCGTGCTCCCAGTCCTCTACCAGGAGATTGGAGGAGATGCTCTGTTCAGCACAACGAGCTGGTGAAGCTCCAAGCGGGGGGATATCTTCCTCCGGCCTTCATGGTCCCGGTTTGAGCCAGGCTGGCACCTACCAAGGTGGGAAGCAGGCGGAGGCTACCCCAAGTCCCAACAAAGGGGAGCGGGTATGCTTCGTCCCCTATCTGATAAGGGGACTCAGATTTCCTATACATCCGTTCCTCCGTGGGCTCCTGGAGTTCTACGGACTCCAGCTCCACCACCTCACACCCGCCTCTATCCTGCATATCGCGGGTTATGTAGCTCTTTGCGAGCTATTTCTGGGCGTCGATCCCCATTTTGTACTGTGGAAGAGGTTGTTTTGCCTTGTACCCCGTTCTCACGAGGGGTCCATATATCAAGTGGGCGGCGCCGAAATATGGCGCATTGCCGGGACCGGATATCCATCCGGAACCCCTAAGAAGGCGTCCGAAGACTGGCCTTCGGAATGGTTTTACATAGAAGACGCTCCGCTGCCGGACCCTGTTCGGATCGGCCTCCCGGAGTTCAGCACTGCTCCTCTGAAGAAACGCCTTAGTTGGCGCCCGCGGAGCCCCCAACTGGAGGCAAACAAGAGCGTCCATTATCTGATGGGCTGAATAAGATTACTAGCCCACTCCGGGTTGACCATGATTGGAGTCATGGCGACATGCATTATGCAGGGGGTGCAGCCGCTGCAATACAGAGGCCACCCCATGTGGGATTTCAATGGGGAAGACGATGCCACCCGCCATGGCCGCAAAGGACCGGATTCTGCCGAGGATCTAGTGCAGATCCTGTCCGGCCAGTACAAGGGGGAGAAGGAGGACTTCCTTCAGACGAACCCGTTGAATGGGTTCTCCACGAATAACCCCCGTCATTGGGTAAGCGAACACTTTAAGGGCCCGACCCATGCTTTCAAAGTTTAAGCTTCTTATATTATGTTTTCGACGCAGGAACTGCGCCGGACTGTGGAGGACGTGATAAGTCCAGCTCCACAACCCGAAGATCCAGAGAGATCCCAAGATCCGGACTCTGAAGAGGATCCGGACATAAAGGTGGAGCTAATCGACGGGGTGTTCCACCAGCTTAGCATGGATAATGCTTTAGTCGCCATTACGGCTGACTACCCTGGACTATATTCGGCTTCCCAGGTGACTGTAACGGAAGTCCTGACACCATTATCTCTTCCTTGCTTGTTTCTGACCTTCACGCACGATGGTGTTTTGCAGGAAGCGCCTTCAAGGCGGGAAGCCGAGCCCGCGGCGGCTGACCAACAAAGGCCAGTCCGGACCAGTAGGCGGAAGAGGAGCGCAGCGCGGACTGAAATATCGCTGCAAAGGTATAGCTCGCAGCTAATTATTCGGAGCAACGTTCCTAGGAAGCGTTTGAGTGCTCATGATCTTTGTAGGAGAAAAAGCGCCCGCCGGACTGCGGGCGTGGAGGTTGCCAATCCAACCTCTACCAGCCAGGCTCCAGCACCCGGTCTGGAGGGGGAGGCGAGCGCAAGGCGCGAGCCGGACACTCCTCCAACGGAGGATGCCGACAAGTTGTCTGCCACCAAGTCTGAGGTGGAGAGCGCCATGAACCATAGGCGCCGCCGGACAGTATTTCGTGATGCGTGCTTCTCCCCTGAGGCGTTAAATGCCTTTAATGCGGTGGACGCGCACCTCCGTGCTGCTCAAGATGGTTTTACCAGAGCTACGGAGCGGTATGTGAAAGATTTTAGCAGTAATATATGCCAGTAGCCCCCGAGACTTAAAGTAGTTATGTTAACTGATTTAAGGATCATTTGAAATGTAGGATCTTACTGAGAAGAATACCCAACTGTCTCAGGAGCTGCAAGAATGTAAGGCCCAACTTGAGGCCGCACTCGCTGCCGCAGGAGGAAACACAGAGGCCCCTCCTGGTAACACACATTTTTTTTCAAAAAAAGGATAAGCGCTGTGCGGTGTGCGCGCAAGTCTAACAATGACATTGCAGGTGCTGCCGGACAAGATCCGGACAGGCAGGAATTACTGCGCCAGCTAAAGGCCGGCGAGAGGGTGCTGAATAGAATGCAGCAGGAAAGGAACAAGCTCCAGGATGCCCACGCCCAGCTCGGAGAAGAGCTGAAAGGTGCTCGGGCCGAGCTATCCGGCTCCTTTAAGGAGAATCAGTGGCTTCGTCGCGACATCTATAGTAAGTGCTTAAGCGAACTTGTCTGAAAAGAAGAGTTCGGCGAGGAAGTCGATTGACAGAATATGTCTTGTAGGTATACTCACAGGTCACCCTGCAGAGGAGATGCCCATATCGACGGGTGATCAACTTCCCGAACTGTTGCATCTGCTCGAACGAGTTCGGCAGTCGATGAGCGGCGCCGTTCAGGCATTATGGCCGGCCTTTTCCCTGCCTGAAGGCCTTGGGGAGCTTTCTGAGAAGCTTCAGGGAATGCGGCAGCGCTTCCGTTTGTGGAAGATTTCGGCCTGCCGCCAAGGTGCCAGTGAGGCTTGGGCCATGGTGAAGACGCGGTACAAGAAGGCGGATCCCAAACACATGGCCGAGGTCGGACCTATGGGGCCTGATGGGAAGGAGATCCCTGTGAGTTTAGTATACGGCCAAGTAGAGTTAGCCGCTAAATTTTCCCGACGGGACTGTAAATTAGACAGCCTGTTAAACGGGATTGAGGAAGAATACAGTCAGTAGATTTGACAATGTATTTTTAAAATGACATGTAAAATGCCTTCTAGCCGGATTGTAGATCGTTTGTCTTTGCCGACCTTTTCGCTTCGACCTCGGGACCCTAGAGTCCGGAGTGTGTCCGAATACCTTTTCGGTTAAGAAACAACCGGGGTATGCATGGAGACCAGGCGTAGGGGTCATTAGTGCTTTATCAGACAAGTGCCCAACTAGTTATGTTATATTACATGGTTAGTAAGAAACATCTTCCAGGGAGAATAGTTCCGTTAAGGGTTCCTTTCCCTGGGAGGCATGCCCTAAAGTGCATGTCCGGACTGCGAAAAAAGCAGAAAAACATCTGGGGGCAAATAAACAGGGAGGTAAAAAATCATCTTTCAAGTCACCGACCGAATATTCCCTTAAGAACGCTAGCTTTCGGCTTCACCCAGTCTGAGCTACACATCCGGCTGACCCGGCAGTAACAATCGCAGAGGTGCTCCCTTTACCTCCTAGCCGAACAATCGGGAACGTAGGGGTAAGCACAGGAGCCAGGCAACCCAGCTTGGCCAAAACTTAAGTCATATCGATGCATATAATGGTGAGTAAAAGGTACATGTGGAAGCTTGACACATGTGCTAGGCATGAAGCCCTTACAATTGAGCTTCTGGAAAAGAAGCCCCCGGGTATAATGAGTGCAGATGGCACATCAAGTATGTGCGAACAATGCGCAAGTAGGCCCTTAAGGGCTTTTTATGAAAAAGGGTTAAGAGAAGAAAGAGAAACAAAGGGCAGCTGAAGTGTAAAAATTTGGACGGGGGAAGGGGACGAACTCTTAGTCCGGCGCTAGGCATAGAATCTTCGGAGGCGGGCTGCGTTCCATGGGTTCGGCTCGAGTCTGTTGTCCGATGCATTTCGTAGACAGTACGCCCCGCCGGTCAGGACTTGGTCGATAATGAAGGGACCCTCCCATTTGGGCTTGAGCTTGTCCTTTTTCTTGTCTGGCAGGCGTAGAACTAGTTCGCCAACGTTGTAAGTCTTGGCCCGTACTTCTCTGCTTTGATACCTTCGAGCCTGCTGCTGATAGAATGCGGAACGAGCCTTGGCGACGTCGCGTTCTTCCTCCAATGCATCCAAGCTATCCTGCCGATCCAGCTCGGCTTCTCTATCTTCGTACATGCGCACTCGAGGTGAGTCATGAATGATGTCGCAGGGCAAAACTGCCTCTGCGCCGTATACCATAAAAAATGGTGTGAATCAGGTAGTATGGTTGGGCGTTGTCCGCAGCCCCCAGAGTACGGAGTCAAGCTCCTCTACCCAGTGCGTGTCAGATTTCGTAAGTGACCGCACTAGTCTGGGTTTAATGCCGCTCATTATTAGACCATTTGCTCGTTCCACTTGACCGTTGGTTTGAGGATGATAGACTGAAGCGTAATCGAGCTTAATGCCCATGTTTTTGCACCATGACTTAACCCCGTCAGCCGTGAAGTTCGTGCCGTTATCGGTGATGGTGCTGTGGGGGACACCGTAATGGTGTACAACCCCGGATATAAAGTCTATCACTGGTCCGGACTCTGCCGTTTTGACTGTTTTGGCCTCTATCCATTTGCTGAATTTGTCCACCATGACCAATAGGTACCTTTGCTTGTGGGTTCCCCCTTTAAGGGGTCCGACCATGTCAAGCCCCCAGACCGCGAACGGCCAGGTAATGGGTATAGTTTTGAGGGCAGTGGTGGCATATGGCTCTGATTAGCAAATAGCTGACAACCAACGCATTTTTGGACTAAGTCCTGAGCATCTGCCCGGGCTGTCGGCCAATAAAATCCTGTATGGAATGCCTTTCCTATAAGGGCCCGAGCTGCTGCGTGGTGTCCGCCTAGTCCGGCGTGAATTTCAGCCAGAAGGTTTCGCCCTTCATCTTCGGAGATACACCTTTGAAGGACTCCGGTTGTGCTTTTCTTATAAAGTTCTCCCTCATGGACCTTGTAGGCTTTCGATCGCCAGACTATGCAGCGGGCCTCATTTTGGTCTTCGGGAAGTTCCTGCCTGAGCAAGTAGGCTAGGAATGGTTCTGTCCACGGGGTGATTACTGCCATTATGTCGTGGGCTGAAGGTGTTATGTCATTGGCTGAATCGCCGGTTGACGCGTTTTTTTCCGGTTTGTCGTGTCCGGACTCCTCTTCCCATAGTACGGATGGCTTGAAGAGCCGTTCCAGGAAGATGTTTGGAGGGACAGCGTCACGTTTTGCGTCGATGCGTGCCAGTACGTCGACTGCTTGGTTATTATCTTGGGCTATGTGATGGAATTCAAGTCCTTCAAACCGAGCTGACATTTTTAAGACAGTGTTGCGATATGCTGCCATTTTCGGATCCTTGGCATCAAAGTCTCCATTTATCTGGGATATCGCAAGGTTTGAATCCCCGCGGACCTCTAGGCGTTGAATGCCCATGGAGATTGCCATCCGGAGGCCATGTAAAAGGGCCTCGTATTCGGCTGCGTTGTTGGAGTCCATGTACATTATCTGAAGTACATATTGGACTGTGTCCCCGGTTGGGGACGTCAATACGACGCCAGCCCCCAATCCGGCCAACATTTTAGAGCCGTCGAAGTGCATCATCCAATTGGAGTATGCGCCGTACTCTTTAGGGAGTTCGGCTTCGGTCCATTCAGCGACAAAGTCAGCCAAAACTTGTGACTTTATAGCTCGCCGAGGTTTATAAGTTATATCAAATGGTAAGAGCTCAATGGCCCATTTTGCAATCCTGCCCGTCGCGTCGCGGTTGTTTATAATGTCATTGAGTGGTACTTCGGAGGCCACCGTTATCGAACACTCTTGAAAGTAGTGTCGGAGCTTCCGGGATGCCATGAACACCGCATACGCTATCTTTTGATAGTGCGGGTAACGGGACTTGCAGGGGGTTAACACAGTGGAGACGTAGTACACTGGTTTTTGAAGAGGGAATTTATGCCCTTCTGTCTCTCGTTCAACGACGAGTACCGCGCTTACAACTTGATGTGTTGCCGCGATGTATAACAACATAGGTTCACCCAGGTTGGGCGCAGCCAGGACCGGATTTGTTGCCAGTATGGCCTTTATTTCTTCGAGTCCGGCAGTGGCGGCATCCGTCCACTCGAAGTTTTCGGTGCGCCTAAGGAGACGATAGAGGGGCAATGCCTTTTCTCCCAAGCGGTAGATAAAGCGGCTTAAAGCCGCCATGCATCCAGTCAATTTTTGTATCTGTTTGAGGTCTTTTGGAATATCCAACTGTGACAGAGCTCGGATCTTGGCCGGGTTTGCTTCAATTCCTCTACCGGATACAATGAAGCCCAGCAGCTTCTCGGCTGGTACGCCGAAAACGCATTTTTCCGGATTTAGCTTGATGTCATATGCTCTGAGGTTGTCGAATGTGAGCCTCAAATCGTCTACTAGAGTTTCGACGTGTTTGGTTTTGACGACTACGTCGTCTACGTATGCCTCTACTGTTTTGCCGATCTGGGTTGCCAGACATGTTTGAATCAAGCGCTGATATGTTGCACCGGCATTTTTAAGTCCGAAGGGCATCGTGTTGAAGCAGAATGGTCCATATGGAGTGATGAATGCCGTTGCGGCTTGGTCAGCTTCCGCCATCTTGATTTGATGATAGCCGGAGTATGCGTCGAGGAAGCACAATGAATCGTGTCCTGCGGTGGCGTCGATTATCTGGTCGATGCGGGGGAGGGGGAAGGGATCCTTTGGGCAGGCCTTGTTGAGGTCTTTAAAATCGACACATAGGCGCCATGATTTGTCCTTCTTCGGTACCATTACCAGGTTTGCTAGCCAATCCGGATGTTTGATATCTCTGATGAATCCGGCTTCCAGTAGTTTGGCTAGCTCTTCTCCCATTGCCTGTCTTTTAGGTTCGGAAAATCGTCGAAGAGCCTGTTTGACTGGCTTGAATCCTTTTAGGATGTTTAGGCTGTGTTCTGCCAGTCTGCGTGGGATTCCGGGCATATCCGAAGGGTGCCAGGCGAAAATGTCCCAATTTTCCCGAAGGAATTCTCGCAGTGCAGCGTCTACATTAGGGTTCAATTGTGCCCCGATGGAAGCCGTCTTTGTCGGGTCCGTTGGATGGACCTGAAATTTTATTATTTCATCTGCTGGTTTAAAGGAGGTGGACTTGGATCTCTTATCAAGTATCACGTCGTCCCTATTCACCGTGGAGCACAACGCGGTGAGTTCCTCTGCCGCTAGGGCTTCGGATAGTGCCTCCAGGGCTAATGCGGCTGTCTTGTTTTCGGCGCGGAGTGCTATGTCCGGATCACTAACAAGAGTGATTATTCCGCCAGGCCCAGGCATTTTGAGCTTCATGTACCCGTAATGGGGTAAGGCTTGAAAAATTGTGAATGCCTCTCGTCCTAATATAGTGTGATATCTGCTGTTGAACGGGGCCACTTGGAACGTGACTTCTTCAGATCTATAATTATCCGGCGAGCCGAACACCACACCGAGTGTGATTTTTCCGGTGCAGCGTGCTTCCCGGCTAGGGATTATTCCTCTGAAGGTTGTGCTGCTTCGCTCAATGCGGCTCCAGTCTATTTCCATTTTTTGTAGAGTTTCCTCGTAAATGAGGTTTAGTCCGCTGCCGCCATCCATGAGGACCTTTGTAAGTCGAAAGCCGTCCACTATTGGACTAAGCACCAGTGCGGCCGGTGCTCGGGCTGTTCGGAATTTAGGTTCGTCGCTGGCGTTGAAGGTGATGGCTGTGTCGCTCCATGGATTTGTTGTTGCTACTTGGTAGACTTCGGCGAGGCCGCGGATAGTTCGTTTCCGCATATTATTTGATGCGAAGGTCTCGAAGACTGTTGATACCGTACCGGTATTGTTGGAGTGGTTTTCCGGGGCTAGAAGCTCCTCGCCACTTTTGGCCACCTGCCGTAATATCCAACATGCTCGAAGGCTATGTGTTGGGACGGCGCCCTCTGTACTGTGAAGTTTACAGGGTCCGCTGAGCCATCCCTCCAGTACGGTTCCGTGCCCTCTATGGGGTTTTTGCTTTTTGGTTTTTGTATCTGGGGCCCGAGTGTAATGCACCCTTTTGTTGCGGACTAGGGTTGTATTCGGGGACGGATTGTCCCACAACTGGTTTTCGGTTTTCCGGAAACTCTCCATCGCACAGTACTTTCGTACTATGGACGCCAGATCGGCGAAGCGTGTAATCTCCCGACGGCTGATGGCATTCAATATTCCCTTGTCCGTGCAATTATTGCAAAAAATTGAGATTGTGTTTTCCTCTCGGCAGTCCTTTATCCTATCCATAACCAGGAGGAATCTGGCCCAGTAGTGATGTACTGTTTCAGCGGGCTCTTCCCGTATTAGAGATAGATCGCATATGTCTGGGCGGGTGGGTGGAATAAAGTCCGGAACCTTACCCATCTCAAGGCTTGAAGGCCGTGAAGTTTCCAAATTTGGAAGCTTGGATTGCTGGAAGTTGTCCAATGAGCCCGGTCCGATGCCTGACTTTAAGTTCAGTGCTTGATCAAAGTCCGTCCCTCCGCGGGAATCCGGCATGGAGGGTTCGGGGGCCCGGACATGACGGGTTTTCAATACAGGAGAAGAGTCGCCGCATTGTTCTTCTACCACTACGATGTGGTGGGTGACCTGGGGAGAGTTAATCTCCCTTAGATCGGTTTTAAGCCCAATCTGATTGTAGTCCGTAGCTACTCCCAGGGCGGCGATGCGATCCAAGAGCTCGTTGACAGACGAAAGCTCTATCGGATCCAGCCGCTCGGCAAATTCCGAGCTGACGCGAAGATTGCTTTTGACGACTTGAGAAGTCATTGTCGAAGCGGTGGCCGGACAGGTGGTCATAAGAAAACCACCTAGCTGGATAGTTTGGCCGGAGGCCAAGGCCCCTTTGACAAAAATACCATCCTTGAAGACGGGTGGAGGCATCCTTCCTATCGGCGATGGCACAGAGGAAATCTCAATGAAAGCACCAATGTCGGTGTCAAAACCGGCGGATCTCGGGTAGGGGGTCCCGAACTGTGCGTCTAGGCGGATGGTAACAGGAGACAAGGGACATGATGTTTTACCCAGGTTCAGGCCCTCACGATGGAGGTAAAACCCTACGTCCTGCTTGATTAATATTGATGATATGGGTAGTACAAGAGTGGATCTACCACGAGATCAAGGAGGCTAAACCCTAGAAGCTAGCCTACGGTATGATTGTTGTAATGTATGTTGTGTCCTACGGACTAAAGCCCTCCGGTTTATATAGACACCGGAGAGGGCTAGGGTTACACAGAGTCGGTTACAATGGTAGGAGATCTACATATCCGTATCGCCAAGCTTGCCTTCCACGCCAAGGAAAGTCCCATCCGGACACGGGACGGAGTCTTCAATCTTGTATCTTCGTAGTCTTGGAGTCCGGCGGACGATGATAGTCTGGCTGTCCGAACACCCCCTAGTCCAGGACTCCCTCAATCTTCGTAGAATATGTGGGAGCCAATATGAGAATCCAGGTTCCGCTATTGGTTATTGACCGAGAATAGTTCTAGGTCATGTCTACATTGTTCTCGAACCCGTAGGGTCCGCACGCTTAAGGTTTCGATGAAAGTTATATTATGAGTTTATGAGTTTTGATGTACCGAAGGAGTTCGGAGTCCCGGATGAGATCGGGGACATGACGAGGAGTCTCGAAATGGTCGAGACGTAAAGATCGATATATTGGACGACTATATTCAGAGTTCGGAAAGGTTCCGAGTGATTCAGGTATTTTTCGGAGTACCGGAAAGTTACGGGAATTCGCCGGGGAGTATATGGGCCTTATTGGGCCATACGGGAATAGAGTAGAGAGGCCGAAAGGAAGGAGGCGTGCAGCCCCCCTCTGGTCCGAATTGGACAAGGGGTGCGGCCCCCTTTTCCTTCCTCCTCTCCCCCTCTTTCCCCCTTCTCCTACTCCAACAAGGAAGGAGGGAGTCCTACTCCCGGTGGGAGTAGGACTCCCCTTGGCGCGCCCCTACTAGGCCGGCCGCCTCCTCCCCCTTGCTCCTTTATATACGGGGGCAGGGGGGCACCTCTAGGCACAACAACAATTGATCCCTTGGATCTCTTAGCCGTGTGCAGTGCCCCCCTCCACCATAATCCACCTCGATAATATCGTAGCGGTGCTTAGGCGAAGCCCTGCGTCGGTAGTACATCAAGATCGTCACCACGCCGTCGTGCTGGCAAAACTCTCCCTCCACACTCGGTTAGATCGGAGTTCGAGGGACGTCATCGAGCTGAACGTGTGCTGAACTCGGAGGTGTTGTATGTTCGGTACTTGGATCGGTCGGATCGTGAAGACATACGACTACATCAACCGCGTTGTCGTAACGCTTCCGCTTACGGTCTACGAGGGTACGTGGACAATACTCTCCCCTCTCGTTGCTATGCCATCATCATGATCTTGCGTGTGCGTAGGAATTTTTTTGAAATTACTACGTTCCCCAACAGGGGATGCTTCTCTCGCAGTGCCAGTACGCCATCGATCTTCTTCAGCGCGCCGGTATGATGGACTGCAACCCGTGTGTGACGCCCATCGACACACGTTGCAAGCTCTCTGCCGATGAGGGTCCACTCGTCACTGATGCTACTGAGTACCGGAGTTTTGCCGGGGCGCTTCATTACCCGACGCTCACCCGTCCCGACATTGCTCATGCCGTGCAGCAAGCATGCCTCTACATGCACGCCCCTCGGGAGCCCCATCTCAACCTCGTGAAGCGGATCCTTCGGTATGTTCGTGGCACTCTCGACCTCGGTCTTCAGCTTCACTCCACACCGGCCTCCTCACTCACCGCCTACTCTGACGCCGATTGGGCCGGCTGCCCCGACACCCGACGCTCCACCTCTGGCTACTGTGTCTATCTCGGCGACAACCTGGTGTCCTGGTCATCCAAACGCCAGGCCACGGTGTCTCGCTCCAGTGCCGAGGCAGAGTACAGAGCCGTGGCTCATGCCGTGGTTGAGTGCTGCTGGCTTCTCGGCGACAACCTGGTGTCCTGGTCATCCAAACGCCAGGCCACGGTGTCTCGCTCCAGTGCCGAGGCAGAGTACAGAGCCGTGGCTCATGCCGTGGCTGAGTGTTGTCGGCTTCGTCAGCTTCTTCTCGAGCTTCATCGTCACCTTCCGTCCGTGACTGTAGTCTTCTGTGATAACGTCAGTGCTGTTTATATGTCCTGCAACCCGGTCCAGCATCGCCACACGAAGCACATCGAGATCGACATCCACTTTGTTCGTGAGAAGGTGTCTCTCGGTCAGATTCGGGTTCTTCACGTGCCGTCTTCACAGCAGTTTGCCGATATCATGACGAAGGGGTTGCCATCTCACCTCTTCGAGGATTTTCGGTACAGTTTATGCGTTCAACCGACGCACAAACTGCGGGGGGATGTTAAAGTATGATTTTGTATAGCTATCCACGTGTATTCCGTTTGTATACGGTTGTACATATACACATTGTCGGTGTCAAAACCGGCGGATCTCGGGTAGGGGGTCCCGAACTGTGCGTCTAGGCGGAAGGTAACAGGAGACGAGGGACACGATGTTTTACCCAGGTTCGGGCCCTCTCGATGGAGGTAAAACCCTACGTCCTGCTTGATTAATATTGATGATATGGGTAGTACAAGAGTGGATCTACCACGAGATCAAGGAGGCTAAACCCTAAAGCTAGCCTATGGTATGATTGTTGTAATGTATGTTGTGTCCTACGGACTAAAGCCCTCCGGTTTATATAGACACCGGAGGAGGCTAGGGTTACACAGAGTCAGTTAAAATGGTAGGAGATCTACATATCCGTATCGCCAAGCTTGCCTTCCACGCCAAGGAAAGTCCCATCCGGACACGGGACGGAGTCTTCAATCTTGTATCTTCGTAGTCTTGGAGTCCGGCGGACGATGATAGTCCGGCTGTCCGGACACCCCCTAGTCCAGGACTCCCTCAGTAGCCCCTGAACCAGGCTTCAATGACGATAAGTCCGGCGCGCATAATGTTCGGCATTGCAAGGCGGGTTCCTCCCTTGAATAATCCAGAGAAGATCATGAACACCAGGATAGTGTCCGGCTCTGCAAAATAAATTCCACATTCCACCGTAGAGAGAATAAAATGTACACCAATCCAATCTGCTGACGTATTATGCGGCGTGGCATCACACCGCTACCAGGCTTTTACTCGAATCGTTTTTTATTATACCACCTCAGCACGTTTAGCGAAGCGGTTTCCTTGGCACGTGTTCCCCTTATTCTGGGATTCTCATCAATACGTGCGTGGGTAACCCAACCGTGCCCGTCGCCACGCCTCCTCCATCGAAGGTGAATCCCGAACGGTCACGGAGACGACCCTTGGTATTTTTTCCCCTTTATAAGAGGACCAAGGTTCGTTCTTTTTCTTCAATCTAGTATCGAATCTCTTCCTTGCTCCCAGTTCCAGCACCCAGAGCCTCAGATTCGAGCGCTTTGGATTCTCAACCATGTCCGGTTCTGACCTCCAGAGCCAGTGGATGCCCTCCTCCGTCATGGAGGAGGACATGTTAAAGCTGCGTGAGGCCAAGTACCTGTCCTGCGAGATTTCTCATAGGCTACCCGCCCAAGGGCAGGCCGTGCCCGCCCCCAAGCCCGGCGAGTACGTCGTCTTCGTATCCCATCTCCGTCGGGGTTTAGGCTTCTCGACGGAACCCTTCGTGAGAGGGCTCGTGTTCTACTACGGGCTGGATTTCCACAATTTGGCTCCGGAGTCCATCCTCCATATCTCCGCATTCATTATCGTCTGCGAAGCCTTCCTCCGCGTCACTCCCCACTTCGGCCTGTGGCTGAAGACCTTCAATGTGGAGCCGAAGATGATCGGGGGGCGTCAAGCGGAGTGCGGCGGGGCGGCCATAAGCAGAAAGGCCGATGCCCCGTGGCCCGAGGGTTCCTTCCAAGAGGAACTCGGACTATGGCAGCAGGAGTGGTTCTATATCACCGCTCTGAAGGGCAGCAAGCAGAAGCCGCCGCCTTCATTCCGCCCGGGACCTCCACGCCGACTGATGTCGTGGGTCAACCAAGGGCTCAATTGGGGGCCATCCGAAGACGTGCCCTCATTGCAGGGCCGGATTCGAGACCTCCAAGTGAGGGAGATCAATCTGGTTGTGGTGATGCAGGTTATGCTAATCAGGCGTCTTCTACCCTGCAAACGCCGTCCTCTCCATCTATGGGAGTTCAACCCGGAGGGACCTCAAACTCTCCAACACTTTATGGGTGCGACACCCGTGGAGATGTACAAGTTGTTCTTCGGACCGCAAGTAGCGTGTCCGGAATTGACCGAGGACGCAGGCCTAAGCCGCAATCGCCCGGATACTCAGGTAAGTAGCTCAAAGTCCGGACATTCTGTTTATCTGCTTTTCTGGAGTTCGCCTCCTGACCCATTACTTCTTCGCAGGAGTGGGTAGCGCGATCGAAGCTGATAAGGTGTCCGGCTCCCCTCCCAGAGACCGCACTGGAGCCCGTGCTGGTCAGAATGTTGGAGGTCGCGCCCGTAGAAGGGAGCGATGGGGAAAATAGAGGAGCTATTATTTTGCCCCAAGGGGCGTCTGAGGAGGGGGGAATCAAAAACCCCTCCTTCCAGGGGGAGAAGCGGACCGCCTCCGAAGATCCGGAGGCCAAAGCCCCTAAACGGGGGAAGAGATCTTCACCGGGGGGTCCGGCGTCCGGGGAGAATCCGGACGTACAATCATCGCCAAAGGATCAGCCCTCCAACGAGCCGTGAGTATGAAAAGGGGAGTTCATTAGTAATAAAATACCTCCATTTGTGCTTCTATGGGTAACCGAAATTTTATCCTGCAGTTCAGATTTGCAGCCTTCTCAGATGAGTTCGTCTTCGGGGGATCTTCTTCCGGAGATGATGGAGAGCGAAACACCTCCGTCTGCTGCGCCGTCAGATAGGGCAGACGAGCCTGAAGTATCGTCACGGAGGGTATCCCTGAGTCCGGAGGGGCCGGAGAGTTCGGCGCCCACTAATATCCGGCCGGGAGAACTGAAAAATCTGCTTGAGAGGGCGTCCATCTCAGAAGATCACCGTGCTTTGATGCGTATGGTGATTGGAAGGATTTCGTCCGCCGAGCGCGGACTGCACAATGCCGCTACGAGTTTGCTGGCGGGATTTGAGGTACGCAAGAATGGCGCACCTTCTTTTTTTTGACAGTTTTGCACATAAAAGTGCGCCCTGTATAGATAGTAGCCCCTGAGACTCGGTAGGTTGTCGAAAACGACAGCATGCCGAGGATCAAAATCGCGAGTAACGAATGCTGCCGTTCGTATGCAGGTGGCGGATAGTCCGAGGGCTAGCCGGACTGGTGGAGTTGCCGAGTTAATGCGGAAACTTGACGTGGCGGATGCGGACATCTCACTTGTCAACAGGCGACTTGACGAGTCGCAAGGTAAATAAATTCTCCGCAGTCGCTTTATTAAGGGGGTCAAAGCCCTCCTCTGAGAAATTATATGCTTTGATACAGACAGTGCTGCTGCTGTGGAGAGCCTTCGGGCCGAACTTGCTCAAGCTAAGGAGCAAGCCTGAAGGAGTGACGCGGCTGCCTCGAGGGCGGCCGAGGAGTTGAAAGCCGAAAAGGCTGCACACTGCCTAAGCAGGAAAGAGATGGCCGAATTGGCCGTGAAATTAAAGGATGCTGCCGACCGCAATGAGGCTCTTGAAAAGGAGCGCTTATCGGAGTGGGAAGACCTGCGAAAGGCCACCGCCGAGGCCAAGGATGTCCGTTCTGCAATGCGGGCTATGAAGGAGGAGCTGCGCCAGGCCGAAGATATTGTGGCTGGCAAGCCTTTTATGCTGTGTCGTCGGTTTACGGATCAAAAGTATGCTCAACTTGGCCAGCTGTGGGGTCCGGAGGATCCGTATATGGACTTAGCGGCAAGTGCGGCTGATGCCGTTGAGCACTTCCGGAGCCAGAAGGATCACAGGACGGAAGAGCTATTTTGGTCTCAATTCCATAGTCCGGACCGTTCACTTCCGTTGACCGATCGGTTGGCCGAATGGGCCGAGCTGAGTAGATTGTCCGGACTTGCCATGACTGACATCGTGGCTCATATCTGGCCAGAGAGGCCCAAGGCGACGAGCTATTTCGGCTTATTGCAGCAATTTCTTGGAGCGGAGCCGCATATCAAGGAGATGAAGCGGTCGGCCTGCATCGAAGGCGCGCGGATGGCTCTTGCTCGTGTGAAGACACATTGGACAGAGATGGATGCCACCGCTATTGCCGCCCAGGGTCCGGATGAAAGCCGGCTCCCCGCCGAGCACTATTTCGGGGAAGTTATGCGTGGCGCTCGTGTAATAGAGGCGCAGTGCTCAAAAAATGTCACGTTCAAATGAACGTTTTAGCTTGCAAAACAATGATTATGCTGTAACTGCTTTTTATACTTGTGCGTCCCAAGTAGTAAAATTTCTCCTATGCGGCCGTTTACGTATACATTTGTATAACCTGAAAGATTGCAGTCTTCGGCTTCAGCCCCCACGCACAAGGTGCGGGGGTGTTCGCAAAAATAGCGCGTTTTCACACTTAATCCGACGTCTCGGTCCTTTTAAGGAGGTGGTAGCATAGCAAACGAGGCAATCCGGACTATAATGCTTTATCACTTTCACTTAGCCAGTGGAGTTCGAGGGTGGGGCTACGACATAGCCCCTTGGGGCACCGCGCTTCTCCGAATTCGAGGCGCGTGTGTGCCTGACCGGTAAACGGTCCTTCGTCAAAGCGGGGAATTCTAAACATTCCGGTAGTCGATCGAGTGGTTGACCAGTCTCTCGCTATATCAAGACAGTCAGTTTTCGGCTTTCTCTACTGAGGTGCTCGCCCAGCCGAACTGGGACACAATCGCAGTAGTTCTCCTGGTGCCGCGTTAGCCGATGATACGGAACGTAAGGCAGCAAAACATAGGAGCCGGGCAAACCCAACATTTGACCAAAGACATGATTCGGAGCTGATGCATATAATGCCTAACTCGAGACGCCGAACACTCCCTAAGGTGTTCGGTCTTTATAATAATGGGAAGAACGACGCCCTAAGCCCCTAGTGTCCAGGTACGGGCATGGTCCTCTGACGCGGCCGATGCCAAAACGTCAGGCTTCACTTTGGTTATAGGAAGAAACCAAGGAAGAATAACAACAAGAGACAGTAGAAAAGGTTTACGCAGGGTCTTAATCTGAAAAGAATCCTCGCAACGGGTCCCTACTGCATGTCTGCGCCTGTGTCTCCGTTGCGCCGTTATCCTGGACGGGTGTGCACGTTGTTCATATGTAAAAAAGAGAGGAACTTAGTTTGAAAGTAACTCATGCAAAAAAGGTATATGTGAAAGAAGAAATATAAATGAGTAAAGCGGGGCCTGTATGAGCTCGCAGTTGTTTGTGCGCGCAGCCCCTTGTGCGTCTAGGGAGCCCCTAGCCTACTTATGCCGGACTCATCTATCCGTGTCCGGGGTCTTTAAGTGACCCTCGCACTGAAATGGTGCCGCGTGGACCGGGCATTTTGAGTGTAAGAGACGCGTAATGTGCTATGGCGTTGAAACGGACAAAAGCCTCTCGTCCCAAGAGTGCTTGATATCCACTTTTAAATGGGACGATATGAATAATTAGTTTTTCGCGTCGGAAGTTGTTCGGTGATCCGAACACAACTTCTAATAACAGGGAGCCTGTGCACTTGGCGTAAGGGCCTGGCGTCACTCCTTTGAAGGAAGTGCGGCTGTGTCGGATTTTAGTAGGGTCTATCCCCATCTTGCGGATTGTGTTTGAATACAGCAGGTTTAAGTCGCTGCCTCCGTCCATCAGGACTTTAGTAAATTGTAGTCCGTCGATTATGGGATCCAATAGCAGGGCAGTCTGTCCTGCGTTTCGAATGCTTCTGGAATAATCCAGGTGGTCGAAAGTGATTGGTTTTGATATCCAATCTCTATGGTCTGCTGGGTTGGACCGTGCGGGGCTCCTTTTAGAAGGTGCCGCACTACTTTTCCGTATTATCACATGAAGTGAGTTTACTGCTTTGACCTCTTGTGGGAAAGTCTTTTGCTTTCCGGAGCTCTGCTGGTGGGGTTTATCATCTTCGCTTGACGCGTTGAGCCCCTTGTGTTCGGCGTTTAATCGGCCGGACTGTTTGAAAACCCAACAATCTCGATGGGTGTGATTTGCAGGCCTTCCGGGGGTACTGTGGATTTGACATATCCGACCCAAAATCTTGTTTAAGTTGGACAGCTCATCGCTGTCATCCTTGAGAGGCAGTGTTTTGTTGTTTGGCCACGAGCTTTTGAATCCAGCGTTGATTGCCGTGCTCTTTGGGCTTTTCTCTTTATTCCGGCGCTTCTCTTTTCTGCGCCGTGATTTTCCGTTTCCATCTCTTATCTCAGATGTACTTAGGTCGCTGGTGTTGCATCTTGCTAACCAGCTATCCTCTCCCGCACAGAAGCGGGTCATGAGGCTTGTTAGCGCGGACATTGTCCTCGGTTTCTCTTGGCCGAGGTGTCTAGCAAGCCATTCGTCTCGGATGTTATGCTTAAAAGCTGCTAAGGCTTCGGCGTCCAGACAGTCGACTATTTGGTTCTTTTTGGTAAGGAACCTGTTCCAGAATTTGCGCGCTGATTCTCCGGGCTGTTGAGTTATATGACTTAGATCGTCTGCATCCGGAGGGCGGACATAAGTCCCTTGAAAATTTGCTCTAAACGCGTCCTCGAGCTCTTCCCAACTTCCAACAGTGTTTTCTGGGAGGCTTTTAAGCCAATGACGGGCTGGCCCTTTGAGCTTGAGGGGTAGGTATTTTATGGCGTGGAGATCATCTCCTCTAGCCATGTGTATGTGTAGTATATAATCTTCTATCCAGACTCCAGGGTCTGTTGTTCCATCGTAGGCCTCTATGTTTATGGGTTTAAATCCTGCTGGGAATTCATGGTCCAGCACCTCATTGGTGAAACATAATGGGTGTGCGGCGCCCCTGTATTTAGGTGTGCCGCTATCTTCGGACACTTGACGTGTTGTCTTGCTTCCTGGGGCCTTCTTCTTTGGACCGTAGATGGACATGGCTGGTCAGTCTGTCTTTCCAGGTTCATTAGTCGGTTTATGTGCGGCGCCGCTTTCCGAATTTGGCCTGTCATCTGGCCGTCTATCCAGCCAGGCGGTCCTTTCGTGTTTTGACTGTAGGGGCTCTATGGCCTCCTCGTCAAATTCTGGCAACAGCTTGCGCTTCGGGTAGCTCTTGGATTGGTGGCTATTGCCGTATTTATCCGCGGTTTTGAGCACTTTGCTCCACCTCGTCCTGAGTGTGTCTTCCGCTGTTTTGAGCTTCCGTTTTTCCTTCTTCAAGCTTTTTGCAGTGTTGACGAGCCTTTTCTGAAGGTTTTTGCTATCCGGCGGCGTGTCCGGCATGAGATCATCCGGACTGTCGTTTTCGCCGGGTCTGGACTGATTATCTGACTCGTCCTGTTCGGACGGTTGTTTATCTGCGTGTTCATCGTCCACTTGTGTGCCCTGCTGTATTGCGGGGTCCTTAGGAGCGTTGTTGTTGTTGAGGCGGGACTTAGGGCGGCGTTTACGCCGCCGTTTTGGTTGTTTGTCGGCGGGGTTATCTTCTGCCGCAACCCGTTGGTCCTCGTTATCGCTCTCTGTTGGGGTATCCACCATGTATATGTCGTATGACGAGGTGGTCCTCTCGTGCCCTGTAGGCGCTGGTTCTTGTTCGTCTCCGGCGTCGTCATATATTCCGTCGATGTCTTCGGAGTCATAGTCTAGCATGTCGGTTAGATCATCGACAGTGGCTACAAAGTAGGTGGTGGGTGGGCTCTGAATTTCTTCGTCGTCCGTATCCCAACCATCCTGGCCATAGTACGGCTAGGACTCTCCCGTTAACGAGAGATGCTTTAGCGAATTTAGGATGTCGCCAAAGGGCGAGTGTTGGAAGATGTCCGCGGCGGTGAATTCCATAACCGGCGCCCAATCCGATTCGATTGGTAGGGGCGTGGGAGGTCCAGAGTCCGGCAAGGAGTCCGGTACCTCGGAATCACGAGTTTCGCGAGGGACAAGATTGGCGTTCGGCTCCATCGCCGTGGAAGTTGAAGCCCCCGAGGTGGTGTCCATCCACCGATCCTCGATCTGGGCGATCGGCTCCGGACTAAAGGCCGAAGCGGATTCGTGTGCGGCCACCAAGGCACTGTTCGGCGGTAGATCTAGATCATGCCCATCGTGACAGTGCGGCGCGCTTGGCTTTGGCTCGAGCCCGTCGAAGATCAAGTCCCCGCGGATGTCGGCCGTGAAGTTTAGGCTTCCGGATCTGAACTGATGGCCAGGGGCGTAGCTTTCGATCTGCTCCAGATGGCCAAGGGAATTAGCCCGCAGTGCGAAGCCGCCGAATATGAAGATCTATCCGGGGAGAAAAGTCTCAACCTGGACAGCGTTGTTGGTTGAAGATGCCATCGAGCCTATCGGTGACGACACGGAGGAACTCTCAATGAAAGCACCAATGTCGGTGTCAAAATCGGCGGATCTCGGGTAGAGGGTCCCGAACTGTGCGTCTAGGCGGATGGTAACAGGAGACGAGGGACACGATGTTTTACCCAGGTTCGGGCCCTCTCGATGGAGGTAAAACCCTATGTCCTGCTTGATTAATATTGATGATATGGGTAGTACAAGAGTGGATCTACCACGAGATCAAGGAGGCTAAACCCTAAAGCTAGCCTATGGTATGATTGTTGTAATGTATGTTGTGTCCTACGGACTAAAGCCCTCCGGTTTATATAGACACCGGAGGAGGCTAGGGTTACACAGAGTCGGTTACAATGGTAGGAGATCTACATATCCGTATCGCCAAGCTTGCCTTCCACGCCAAGGAAAGTCCCATCCGGACACGGAACGGAGTCTTCAATCTTGTATCTTCGTAGTCTTGAGTCCGGCGGACGATGATAGTCCGGCTGTCCGGACACCCCCTAGTCCAGGACTCCCTCACACGTATAGGATTCTTTCTTGGTCTCCAGGACTTGTAATCTTGCTATAAATATATGAGCCGATCGCCCCTTGAGAGGTCTTCCCTCAAACTGATTCTCGTTTATAAGTAGAGATTTGTGACAATGAGACTTTGACGGTGGCTACTATTGCAGCCCGTAGAAGTAGGGGACACCGATGGAGAGATAACTCGGTTCAAATGAACTCGATGTATATTAATTGGGGTGTGGGATCAACATGGCAGATGCGCTATGTTCAGATCGAATAATACAACCCTGAACTATATATTAACTTAGAGGTGAGATCTTCATCTCAATTATTTGGTGAAGAGGACCGATTCAATCTCGCGAATCCGTGGGGCGAGGCCGTGATCAAAGCAAGATTTTTGCCCGTGATGTCAAAGCAAGGCAACTGGCGGAGGCATGATGAACCTCGCTCGCCTTCTCATCGACTGAGATAGTGGGAACTTCAGCTGGATCAGGATCCAAGTTCACATTGATCTAAAATTTCCTTTTGTCCGATAACACGTGACATGTGGGCCTCGTATATAAGGTTTGCAGTCAATTGACTTGAATTTCAGAGGTTGCAATTGTCCTAGAAGACGTAAGTTGTGATTAAGTGAAAAGGCCCAAGGTTAGTGGTTTTCTCTAACAACAACCTAACATTTGTGTGGGTGGGTGGGGGGGGGGGGGGGGGTGCGTAAAACTGCTATGTTTATTTGAAAAAAAAATCATCTTTGATGAATTTTTTATATGGGAATGAAGCCAAGTTTCGGCTTGTCAAAAAAGGTAGCTAAATGGGAAAAATACAAAATCCTAATATGGTTTTAGACGGTAAAGCTCAATCTGATGTTGCTAAAAGAGTTGCCTTGATAAATGTTATTAGTTTGAAAGTTCAAGTAGTCTGATGATCAACTACATGATCGAATCAGGCAAACAAGTCGTTATATTAGCTTGCAGGATAGCGGCATCTGGGCACCTGTGGCCTGTGGGCCACACAAGCCACATAGGCGTTATCTCGAGGTGGGCACGCCATGCTGACTTGTGGCCAGCAGGTGCACCCCTTTGCGTTTGTCGAGTGCCAAAAGTTCTTAAATAATCAGGAGAAATTGATGCCAAATTTTAGGGCATTCTTAGAATATTATTTTTTGCATCATTTTATTGCATAGAATTTTAGAAAACCGGATAAACAGGATATTCTAGGGCAGTACTTTATTAAAACTAATTATAACAGAGGATAAACTAAAGTTACAGAAGGTTGGGCTTACGAAATTCATCGACTATATGGTCCTCAAAAAGAATCCATGTCAATTGTACCATCGCCTTTTGCCCTTGGCCTACAACTGACCCGGTCCATTTTAGCCGTTAGAATTGTCAGATACTACATATTTTTCATGCGTAGTATGATGCGCTGTGAAATCTCACATTTTATATACTAAACACTAACAATGCACGCAGCAAAGCGCCAGCTTTATGATAGTTGAAACTTAAAATCCAGTCCCAACATCGATATACCGTGACTAGTCTCCTCTCTGTATGGTTATTATGCATGGGGAATCATTGATCGGTCAGACTTGTTTCACATCCAGCCGGGTCGGTGTTGTCTCTGGCTGCCTATTCCTCCCTCGCCAGTATCGTTGTTGGTCCTTTGAGCGTCACGAGTTGCCGCGATCTTGAGGCAACTGTACTGCTTGCATACTTTGAGTTTGCGATGGGGCATCCACCTCATGAATCCTGTATGCATTGGCAATATTAGTAACATGATGACGTGCTAATTAGAAGGGTTGCCTGTTGTAGTGGCCTAATCACAATGAATAAAATTTGCATCTCCAGTTCAGGTTCGTACGTGGTAGTACTAGTAGGAGTATCTGACAAGGTGGGATGATGGGTTGCCTGCTGTAACAGGATATGCGCGTTGATGAAGAGCAGTAGGCCACAGTAGGAGTCGACGACGTCTTGCATGTCACGGAGCTGGTTCGCCATGCTGCTGTCCCACCGGACGCGGCGCCACAGCGTGCTCTTCTTGTAGTCGTCGACGAGGCCAGCAGCGTCGATGAGCGCCCTTACAGCTGGGCCTCCCATCTCCGAGCACAGCAGCGCGGCCCCGCAGCCCGTAGGCCACTGAAGCAGAGCATGGAGCCTGCGGCTGCACCGCTCGAGCCTGGCGCACTCCCGCTTGCCCTGCGTGATGCGCAGGAGGCTCGTGCCCACTGCGACGAGCAGGCCGGAGATCTGCGCCAGGTTGGCGGCCTTCGACAGGGCATCCCACAGCGCTGCCGCGACCCCCATAGTTTCCGATCGATCGATCACCTAGCTAACTAGCTTTGCTCCGTGGGCGTGTCAAAGTCTGAAACAATGGCGCGCCTGCAAACTATTTATTTACGTTGCAGATATCGACATGCCATCACATCGACCACCGGTTGACACGCCGTATACACGAGGAAAGCATCGGTGCAATCGGCAGCTGTTTGTAAAAGCTTCGGCGCAATCGGCAGATGTTTGTTTTGTGCGCAACATGCCAATTACTAAGCATCAGTGCGACCGGCAGCTGTTTGTTTTGTACGCCATATACCGATCATTAAGCATCGGTGCGGTCGATCCTCAGAAAAGAAAACATCGGTGCAGCTAGCAGCTGTTTGTTCTATACGCCATATTATATACCGATTGTTTTAAGAGAATTTACCGTCTTCTTTTTTGTTGACCGTCCTTTTTTTCCCCTGAGAAGTTATACCCGTCCTTGAAGGGTACCTCCAGCCTCTTACCCAAATAGGTTACATCTTGGAGGTTTGCCGCGTCGTTAATTAGTGCAGGGGCAAGATGAAGCCTTCCACAAAGCCTTGAATCTCGGTAGATGTAATGTGTCTCCAATTTGGTACACGGCAGTGTGGTGGTTTCTTTTCCTAGTGAAATGGAACGGGGGGCAGACCCCTTATTATCGAAGAAAACGAGTCTCCAATTTGTCAGACATATATGCATGCAAAACCAAGGGCCTAGCTAATACACAGCGGAGAGGAGGAGCTCACCCTGTACCGCGGTGCGGAGAGGACGAAGGGGCTCGAGCTCACTCTGTCCCTTATGTACAGCAGAGCGGGCGACGAACTCTTTGTAACATGTAATTATTAGACTGGAAAATGGTAAAATACTCCAACTTCCAAAGAAGTGTGTATAAAGAGGTCTCTTAAATTTCTATATACAATTCATATGTACAGTACTATCCCATGTACAGTACCTTTGCATGGCATGTCGACGTTAGTTTGTTTACCATCCTGCTTGCGCTCGTTATGGTGGATGCAGCGGAACGAGCCCGGGTGGTTCGTCGGGAAGCACTTGCATGCATGACCGCTGACTCCTGGCGGCGGCGGAAACTTGTTTATAGAGGACGAAAAGCTGATGGACTTGCCCGGCGAGCTTGACGCGGGTGGGGGAGGCGGAGCGGTTGTTGGGACTCAAGAGGACCGGCCGGCTCGCTGGGCCGACCGGCAGCCGCCGTCGCCATGAGAAATTAATGGAGCAGCTGGAGGCAGGAGGCTGTGTTTGTTTCATTGCGTCGTTGGTTGAAAGAGTTATCGGCGTTTCCTGGTGTTGTTGGGTGGAGACGGTGTCTAGAATTTATAGGAGAATGGGCGAGAGAGGGTACTGTGGTAACTTCAGTAGGTGTGGGAGCCAGAGCCTCAAGCTTGGTCGGAGTTAACTAACTCGGGCGGGTTATGGGCGTAAAGCAGTGGGCCGCACTGATTCGTAAGTTCTCTGTGCAGAAAAAGTGTCATACAGGAGGAGCACTTTTTTTAGACGCCTGGTATTATCAGGAGCACACCGCGTGATGAGTCCCAGTTCGGCTGAAATTCGGCAATGCCGGCCCGATTCCTCGCTGCGTGCAGCCGCCCAGCGGTTCTACCGGGCCTCGTTCAATCGCATGTTGCTTTTTTTTAGCGTCAAAACCCCACTTTATTAACCTATCGTAGGAATCTCATCTGAAACGGTACTGAGAATACAATCTGGGGGAACTAAGTCCAAAAAAACGGAAACACGAGAGCTAACACCTAACTTGGCGAGCAAATGGGCTGACCCATTAGCCGTCCTCCTGACCCATTTGATCTTGAACTCCTCTCTAGTCCTTACCATTCACCTCTTCAATCACTTGTCCCACCGGCGATAAGTTGCGTTATGTCTCAGCGATCATCCTGGCGACCACATGTGAGTCCGTTTCCACGTGCAGCTTCTGAATACCCCGCTGGATCGCCAACTGCACCGCTTTTCTACATGCTAGTATCTCTGCTGCCTCCGGCTTAGGACAATCCGGGAAAAAGTGGGTAGCCGCCCCTCTGAATGCGCCCTCTTCATCCCGGAAAATGACGCCAACACCACCGCCCGTCCTTTCCTTAACCATTGCCAAATCAACGTTAGCTTTCACCCACCCTCTCTCCGGTGGTTTCCATCGTTCCTTGACAGCATGTATTTCAGTTGGAACCCGGACCCCATGAACCTTCTTCCATTTTTCCATCAGTGTCGCTACCCTTCTCGCAACCTACGTAGGATCCTCAAGCCTTCCTTCCCGCGCGTCGTTTCTGGCCAGCCACAGCGCATATAGGCCTTGTATCATCATAGATTGCGCTTCCTCGTCCGCCTCTGTCAGCCACTGCAGCATCCAAACCGCGAGTCGACTCTGGGAGCACGCCGAGACAGGTGGGTTAGCCACCTTCGCCCCCAACACCGAGCCCAACTCTTTCCAAAATCTAGCCGAGTGGCAACAGGACCAGAACCGATGATGTAGAGACTCCTCACGCCCACATGCCGGGCAGAACACCCCGTCCTTGATATGCCTTCGCAGTAGCTCAGCACCTACTGCCAACCCATTTTTCATCAGTCTCCATGCATGTATAATCGCTTTGGTCGCTGCATTAGTTTCCCATAATGCCAGCCAGCCCTGGTGCTTCGCAACTGACGACGATGAGCCCGGTTGTCCGGTTCTTGCTCTCTTCTTGTCCATGCATAAGTGATAGGCCGACCGGACTGTAAACTGCCCGTTGTTTGTAAAATTCCAAGCCGGGACGTCTGCCATCCTATGACCCCCTATAGTGATCTGGAGTATATCTTGCACATCATCCGGAGTAAACATTGCATCCAACTAGGCTCGGTCCCAAGCATCACCACCTTCATTCAGCAGATCACTCACCCGCGATATTCCATGTACGTAAACCTGGCCCAGTGGCCGAAGGTATCCTTTCCGCGGTATCCAGTTATCATGGTGAATTCTCATACTAGTGCCATCACCCACTCTCCATACCAATCCATCCAGCAATAGATCCCGGCCATGCAGAATACTCCTGAACGGGTGCGAACCACCACTCGGGCAAGTGGCATTTAGGATTGAACTAAACCAGCTGAAAGGACGGTCCCAGAAAAAAGGAACTTCTCTCCGAACGTTGAGAACGAGGCAGGTGATGGTCAATCTAGCACGAGCGTGACCTGATCGACGTGACGCTTTCCCTTCCCCTGCCCGTCCGTTTCTTTCCGGACGGTCGAAAGGTGTCCGTCTCTTTCCGTGCCCGTCCGTTTCTCATTCGCTTTCGCTTTCTATCTTTGCTCTTCGTTTTGTTTGTTTTATTTACTGTGAAATGCCGGATGTGGAAAGATGATGATCGACCCCTTGGTAGCTGCGTCGGTTAATGGATAAACTAATCCTCTCAAAGTTAATTACCGGAGGCAGGGCGAGCCGCCGGACGAGGAGGAGGACCCCCCGGTCTCCATGCGCCTCGGGGTCCAGGAGCTTCCCCGGCGGCGTGAGAAGGAAGGGGGAGCGGGGTAGTCGAGCCGTGGCGTGTTGCCGCCCTCGATGTACTCGAAGACGGCCTCCAACGTGCGCCCTGGCACGCCCCACCACCGACGCCGGCCGGCGGAGTTGAGCCTGCCGGAGGGCACGACGCCGTTGGTGGCCTCGAGCTGCTGGGCGTGATGGCGGCGGAAGTACGGTTCCCAGAGCGGGCTGTCGGGGACGTACCGTGGCCCCTCCCTCGCCGCACGCGGCAGGTTCGAGCAGATGCGTGCGATCTCCGCACACCGCGCCGCGCCGGTGGGTATCGGGGGCACCGGCACGCCGCCCGCGCTGATCCTCCACGCCCCGGGCACCCGCATGTCCGGCGGGACCGGGTACTCGGCCTCGTAAAGGAGGTGAGCCTCGTCTTCATGAAGATGGCGGCGGCCGAAGCCGTTCGCCGCCGCGCCGTCGCCTGGGAAGCGCTCGGCCATTGGTTTTGAACTGGAGACGGAGAGAGGAAGGAGAGGAGAGGGAGGAACGACGGCGGCGGGGAAGTGTGAGACGCCGAGTGCGCCGGGGCGCGGCATATATAGGCCGAGGCGCCGCCCACACGCGTGGCACCGTACGTACGCGTGGCGGGCGAGGCGAGGGCAAGGGACGCGCGTCGTCCGGCCTTCACTGCGCCGCCAGGCATCAATGGCGCAGGCTGGCCGGCGCGGCAGCGCGGCAGCTTTGGCATTGATAGCCGCGGGAAACGAGGCGATGAGGACGACGAAGGTCCGAGAAGAAAGCCGTGTCGCTGACGCATTGGGCCCGCGGTTTCTTCGCGCCAAAAAAGTTCGCCCGGCGCCCCCGAGCGTCCCCCAGCGCGCCGGGTTCGGGCTGGGTCCGCCGGTGCTGTTTTCGGCCCAAGCCGGTAAAAATCGGGCTCCTGGGGGCGCGACTGGGCCGTTTTTTCGGCGCCGGCGCGAAAAAAACGTCTGGGGAGGCCTTCTTGGGGGCGCGGCTGGAGATGCCCTATTACTTCATAGTTTTAGGATATTAGCCGGCATGTTGCCTAAAAAGCATTAGCGTAAAAGGGTTTCCCCCGCTTTGTATTACAAAGCAACCATCCGAGAGAACCAACGATAGATGCTGGGACGGAAGCAGCACAGTCACGCCCAAAAAAAATTAAAGAGAAAATACAAAAGAAAAAAATGCCGATAACGGTGGATCGACAAAAAGGCGAAGCCTCGCGACCGCTGCGTCCACCGAAGATCACCCACCAAGCTCCGAGGCTCCGAAGCGCCGGTACAAAACAACACCTCCAAGAAGGGACGCGACGATGATGACGCTGCTACCAAGGGTTTCCACCGGTACGCGGCGAGGAGAGAGAAAGGGTAGCCCCGACGCCCTCCAGGAAGATCCGGCGGCACCCTCAGGCGCCACCACGTCGGTGTCGGCCAAGCCAATAGGGATTTTCCCGATCCCAGCCTTCACCTCAGGCACTCCGGAGCTCGCAACCAAACCGACCACCACCCTGCGCCAACATGGTCATGAAGTTTCCCACGCTATCTCACCATGGCACCACGAAGTATGGCCTGCACAACGAAAATAGGAGCCGAGACTAGGGAAACAGCACCGTCGGCACGCGGGAGGGCTCCACCTCCACCGTCCATGACGGTAGCGGCCGGACGCAATGGAAGGAGCCTGCCAGACTCGACCGGGCGCTCGAAGGCCCGGACAGCTCCCGCCTTCGCGCTGCAACCGGCACGCCATCGGCGTCGCCGCCCCTGTCCAAGCCACTCCCCTGCCTCCCCGCACAGGGGCGCCGAGTTTGCGCCGGAGCCAGCCCGTGAGGACCCAGATGGGGCCCGCCGCCGACCACCCAGCACCACTGGACCGCCCCACCACCAAGTGGAGGCACCACAACTGAGCACGCCACGGCCGCCGCCACCAGGGCGCCGGACCGCCACCGGCCGAGCAGCACCGCCGCCTCCCCCCGCCCCGGGAAGGAGCAGCACGCGCGGGAATGGGAGGACCCGCCGACGCCGACACCACCCGGCGAGATCCGGGGGCGATCGTCGGCGGCGGCGCGCGGGGAGGAGGGAAGGAAGGGGTGGACGAGGGGAAAGGGGGCGCACGCCGCCCCGACCGCCTCCCGGGGAGCCGGCGGAGGCGGTGGGACGGGGAGAAGAGGAGAGGGGGGCGGAGCGGGCCGGGGCGCGCTCGCTGGGTGGCTGGCGGCGGCGGGAAGGGGCTGGAGCGCCGGCGGCGACGGGAGAAACCCTAGCGGGAGGAGGGGTCAGGACGAGAGCCTGTCGTGGCGAGTTGCTTAGACTTAAGGGAAGGATGGAATTCTGAGAGAGATCGCCTAAGAAGCATTTGTCGGGTGTCGATGGAGTCAGTCGAATTTATTTCTTATTTGAGGTAATCTTGTCATGTTTTTTGATAAAGTGCTCCTTCTTTATTCATTCATAAGTAAAGTAGCATCGTTTACAAGTAAAGTGATAACCTCAATAGGGGCGTTATCCGTCCAAACGCTCGGAGAAGAAAACCTAGCTAATCTTGCTAGTTCATGAGCTACTCGATTACATTCCCTATTACAGTGATCGTAAGTGACATGGGAAAAACCTAATGACATGAAATAATAGTCATCTATAATGGATGCAACGACTGAAGAAGAGTAGCCTTGGCTCAACGCATTCACAACCTCCACGCTATCCGAATTCACTTCAATCTTACTGCATCCGACGGTATTAGCAAGGTTCAAACCAAACCTCACTGCAATTGCTTCTACTGCGAACGAGTCGAACTAAAGGTCCATCTTTTCATTAGCAGCCACTATAAATTTCCCCCTATGGTGCCGGATAACTGCTCCAAATGTTACCTTGGTTTCAGCCAAGCATCTGATGGGACGTGAGCCTTTGGGCTATAAGAGATGGTATAATTTGCTACTAAGCCTCTCACTGACATATTGATTTGACATGCGCTTTGAGTTTCTTCGTCATGTGTCAATTTTCGCCTTTCATACCACAAATACCAAGCCGTTGTTGCCATCGTTTCTCTGAACTTCGGCAAGCCCAACACTTGGATTCCTTGTTCTAGAAGGCACGAAAGAATATTTGAGGTAATCTTGTCATGTTAGTTTTATTTTGCTATCCTTTTTGTATTTCTGCTGTAATATGACATTGTCCATCAATTATTATAGTAATCCTTGGTTGTGATCTGTTAAGATGTGTGGTGTGTATCTCACACACACACAAATATATAGTCTTAGGACTTAGGGCCCATGTCGTCGAGTTCGTCTAGGGCCTTACAAAACATAGGGCCGGCCCTGCTCTGGCCATACCCCAGGGCCGGCACTGCATGCATATATGCGGTTCTGTCGGATTTTGGAAAAATAATAATGGATAGTATATACCATGTGCTCCATACATTTCATGGTTTGTTGCGGAACAAATATAGAGAGGATCAGGCAAGCCTTCCTTTCTAAAAAAGAGGAATGGGCTAGCTTAGTGCATGTGGCCATATGGATCTGGATTCGACCTGAAATGCAATCCGAACATATGGGTGAAGCATTTCGTTGATGCCGCAATTATTGCAAGAATCTTGCTGATACGTTTTAAAAGAGGTAGATCTCGTTATTCCTTTTCGCCCACAGAATGCCGCGTACGTGTCAAAACAGGATAAGCCTGGGCCGACCCAATCTCGATCAATCAGAAATCATCCTATCCCCGCTTGCTCTCTCACAAGTGAAGCAACATCATAATACGATCTACGACTGTTATACTACACTGTATCCTTAACCAGCATGGAGAAGCTAGGTTTGGCAACGATGGGTGCTCGTGCATGGAAGGCACGTAGACCTTGACGTGCGTTGGGAAGCCACCGCCCAGTGCGGGCGTGCACACGTGTCACAGAACCAGAAGTTTCGAAGGTGAGGTCATTCGGTTGGCTGTTGCATTACCCTCGGTCCCGGCAAGAGCCGGACGCACCAGCACGCGTCGGAACTTGGGAGTGGTCGGCGAGGCAGTTATTCCGTCCTGGTCAGCTCGTACTCTGCTGGCTAGCTACACGCGCCGAAGGAGATGCGACGTTGCGTACGTTCATCACTTCCCCGGCCGCCATGCATGGCCGGCAACCAGTGAGCGCCATGCACGTACCCTACATAGCGAGCGGCTTAATTTCTTCGATCGTATCGTATCGTATAATAATCCATGACCTGTCGTTGCCTTGCAGTACGTGGAGACGTGGATAGATCGAGACGGTAACTCGGTAATCGGTATGGCACGCACGTTAGTCCATGCCTCCATGGATTGCGACGACAGATCGACCAGCTGCATGTGGGAGCATAATCCGTGGCGCCTCTCCAACCATACAATATTCGACATGTATGTGAATCGGCCGGCATGCGGCTACCTACGTGCTGCTGCATGCAATACCATTCTGACACGCGCGCATACTCTTTCTTTCTCCTATGTATGCGTACGTGGCGCGCATCTATGATAGGCCACGTCAGGGGATTCGATGCATGCATGCGTGCCTTTGTTGGACGAGACTTGCCTGCTCCCTTCCCATACTCCCATCCGTGCTCCCGCCTACGTGGCTTGATTTAATTGAAAAAAAATAAAACCCGGTCCCATCCCCTGAAAATCAGGGGGGAGATGATTAGATTAGAAAAGAAAAAGGAAAAAGGACAGCCGTAGGATGAAGTGGGAGCACGGATGGTAGCATGGAGAGGGAGCAGGCAAGCCGGATCCGCCTTTATTGGGTTGTGCATGTTAAGAATAGAATAGTTGCTTATTAGTTAAGCCAATTAGGATTAAGTTAATTGTTAAATAGGTTGCTTGGTTCTCAGGCACCCATGTACTTCCTTGCCTAAGGCAATTATGTATTTCTTGGTTTTCAAGTAACTATGCGTTTACTTGACCGCTAAGCACAATGTATATTTTCGCCTGGGTATAAGTACCCCATTTCTTTCATCAATAAAAACTGATGGATCATCTTTCATTCACACTCTCGATCTTTACTTTTTACTCAAAACATGTTATCAACTTATCATGCACTTTGCTCCCCGCTCGAGCGAATTGGTCACAGAGAAAAGGTGAACAACCTAACAAACGACGAACGGCGACCATAACAGATGCAACTCCGGCGGTCTTCAAACATCGACCACTGGACACAACGCTGGCCTCGAGAAAAGATAAATAGGAGTCCAACACCGTGGTTCTTTTTTGATTCAATTTCTGCACATAACAAGTCTTTTTGCAGGAAGAATAGAGAAGGAGAAGATGCAAGTGGAATCAGCGAAAAATTGGAAACACTCCTCTTACGGCAGAAAACTCCGGTGATTTCTTTGAACCGCACCAGAAACAGAGGCAAACCATCAACGGCATCGTCCACAAAAGATCAAAAAAGAACAGAGCTTGTCAATCTGGCCTCAATTAGAAAAAACAGATATTATCAATCTTTGCCTATTTGATCTAATATTCTTGTGATAACCAATAATCTACGAAAACACTAACGTCCACACGTGTGGGCGTTTGCATCTCACCCACATGCGTGGATCCGCGTTCATTTGTGAGCGCACGAATCTTGGCATGTTTCTAGCGTCATGTAAGACTGGGCTGGTGTGTGGGCATTCATCCGTCGCCCATACGGTCGTTTCACCATACGGGAGGGGCCGGTGTGTGGGCGTTCAGCAGTTCGCCCACACGTTACTTTTCACTAACGCATAAGGGCTGGTGTGTGGGCGTTTGCCATCTCGGCCACACGCCCGTCTTATCTCCCACACCCAAGTTGCCACTTGCCATGTGTTTTGCAGTGTACATGGCAACTGCCCTAGTATGCTTTATAAGCAGGTGGCAACTCTTTTTTTTACCCTGAACATGTCAGTTGCCATGTATTTTTGCAGGGTACATGGCAATTGCCCTAGTGTGCTTGTAAGCAGATGACAACTCTCTCTTTTTACCCGAACATGTTGTTTTGTCATGTCTTTTTGTAGCGCTACACGACACCTGCCTAGTGTTAGTAGGTGGCAACTCCTAAGGTTTTCAAATCATGGCAACTGTAGTAAACCAGACCATACATGGCAACTGCCTAGTGTTAGTAGGTGGGAAATCCCTAAAGTTTTCAAATCATGGCAACTATAGTAAACCAGACCATACATGGCAACAGCCGCAGTTGCCCAAAAATGGCATCTGGAACTTTTGACATGAGATGGCAACTGCAGTTGAGCAACCATGGCCACTGTAGTTGTCCGACATGGCAACCGTAGTTCAGTGACATGGCAACTGCAGTTAAATGAACATGAACGAGGGTTTGGACCATGGCAACTGCGGGGGCGCGGTGACTGTCATGCGGGGCGTGCGGGACCACAAGGTACGAGGCCTGACGCACGGGGCGTGTGGGCATTATCTATTTCACCCACACGCATGCGTGTGAGAGGGATTGGGAGGAAAAAAAGATGTGTGGGCATTACTTGTTTTGCCCACACATAGGTGTGTGGGCTGTTCCTCTTATACACCACATAAAATATGTGGGCAGACCCCCTAACGCCCACACGTGTGGCACTTATCGGCGTCCATAATCTAACAATGGATTGCTTATCTCTGTATGTACGTACTCATGAAAATCACACGTAGAAGCAATCAATCGTTTGAAGCATCTGCACAAGCGACTTTAGCCCGAGACAAGGCAACTTCCAGCGCGGAGCGCATGACAACCCTCGGCATCGTCGCTGCTCCTACAGGCGCAGCACTCCATGGCGTACGGCGCCCAACAACGTGACACCACTTGGCCTTGACTGGCGAGAAACGGCCGGCGTAGCTCGTTGCGGACGCGTTCCCATCGCGACTCCCGGTGGCGCGTCCTCACACGCGCCCCACAACCAGTGCTTGCAGCGACGGATCTACCCGGCTGCACGGCACGGTCCATCCACCAACCGGCCAGAACGCGACGCTTTCCGGCGCAGTCCGGTCGAGGCCACGGCCTGAGACGAGGTGGCGGTAGAGATCCCAATCCTCCGGTCTGGCCGGCAGGGCAAATCCCTAGCAGCGGTGGTTACGGGCAGAACTCCCGAGTTGGAACCGCAATCTATCCAATACATGTCCCTGCAGTTTTAAGGTACAGGACGTGGGTTACTAGGATTCACTATCCAACAATTTGAAACTATGTTATGTAATAGCACTTGCAAAATATTCCATCAGGCTTGTACTTTTCTTCTGCAATTTAGTATGTGTACATACTTTAAGTTGTAGATTTTTTTTATCATCAGTACAGACCCAAGCGCTCATATATACGCGCATACACTGGCCATAGAGATCCCAATCCAATCCTTAGCAGCGGTGGTTACGGGCAGAACTCCCGAGTTGAAACCGCACTTAGGCTTGTACTTCTGTATATCCAATACATGTCCCTTGCTTGCAAAATATTCCATCAGGCTTACTTTTCTTCTGCAAATTAGTATGTGCACGTACTTTAAGTTGTAGATTTTTTTTGAACATCAGTACAGAGGCAAGCGCTCATACATACACGCATACACTCCCTCCTATGAACACACATACGCACACCCTACCCCTATAAGCACCTCCGAGAGACTGAGGCGACATGTCATCTTGAAATTTACGAAGTCACCGTAGGCTCCTCGTCGTCGGCAGGAACGTCTCCTCCCACTGAAAGCGCATCGCCGGAAATCCTGAAATAAATCCAGGAATAATACGAGCACCAGGACTTGAACCCTGGTGGGCTGGGGATACCACTGTCCCTCTAACCATCCAACCACAGGTTGGTTCGCACTTTAAGTTGTAGATTTGACGATCTATTTTGCAAGTTTGGTTAGGAGACTCGCTTTCCGTATTGCATTTACAGATTGTAAATGATAATTCTATCTTAAAATAATCAACATGTTCAATATGTTTGCCTCAAGCATTCTATGTAGCATGTAATTTTAGTGCAACAACTATATTATAAAACTAAAATTAAACTTGAAATCACAAGGTACTGATGACATCTACTGCATAAGTTGCAGATTATGCATTATTACTGTGAGGTCCACGTCTTTTCATTTGATAAGATGATTACCTTCAAAGTGCTCTTCCAAATATTAATATTAGATGTGACTACCTCAAGATATCACAAGGTAATACTGGCATCTACTGCGAATTTTGCAGACTATCACTACAGGAATCTGCTACTTTGCCGTCTGCCACGGCGGACGGCAAAGGCACGGATGGCAGACGACAAAGACCTTTGCCGTCAGCCGCGGACGGCAAAAGGTGACGGCAAAGTAGGGGACGGCTAAGAGCTGCATTGCCGTATGCTTCGGGCAGCTGATGGCAAAGGGTCCTTTGCCATCAGCAGCCGACGGCAAAGAAGATGGACGGCAATAAATGCGCTGTTTCTCCGTTAGGTGGTTAACGACAGGCCTTTGCCGTCCGCTGCGGACGGCAAAGCCTTTGCCGTCAGCCACTGTAGGCAAACTGACCAAATTGGTCAGCCTCCAGGGAGCACAGTTGCCTGCCACGTGGCCTTTTTGCCGTCCTCTGCTGATGGCAAAGAGCCCTTTGCCGTCGGTGGCAGACGGCAAAGAGCCTGCATATTGTCTCTTTTTTTCTGTTTTTTTTAATCCAACAATTTTCACAGCAAATATATATGACATATATAGATATATTTAACAGCAAACATATCACATATCAAAGTTTCATCAACATAGCAAAGTTTCATCAAGTTCCATCCATATACATTGTTCCATCCATACACATTGTTCCATACACATTGTTCCTTCCATACACATTGTTCCATATACATATTACATAGCAAAGTTTCATCAACATAGCAAGTTCTATCATAGTAAGCTAGATACAATGCAAAGTTTTAGCAAAGAAAAAGCAAGCACTCCATCATAGTAAGCTAGCTTCCATGAAGTGAGTGAAATCTGCAAAATGGTAAATAAGAAAGTTAGAAATAGGTGAATAGAACAAGAAGAAGACTAGAACAAGAAGTATATGTCATTTATGAGCTAACTTAGGTGAAATGGATCATATATGAGCTAACTAAGTTGAAATGGGTTGTTCATGAGCTAACTTTGGTTAAATGGATCATTTATGAGCTAACTTAGTTGAAATGGGTCATTTATGAGCTAACTAAGGTGAAGGGCATCTTTTTTGAGCTAAGTAAGGTGAAATGGATCGTTTTTGAGCTAACTTAGGTGAAATGAATCATTTATGAGCTTTTATGAGCTAACTTAGTTGAAATAGGTCGTTTATGACCTAACTTAGGTGAAATGGATCATTTAAGAGCTAGTTTAGGTGAAATGGGTCATTTTGGAGCTAACCTAGGTGAAATGGGTCATTTTGGAGCTAACCTAGGTGAAATGGGTCATTTTAAAGCTAACGTAGGTAAAATGGATCATTTACGAGCTAATCTACTAAAATGGGTCATTTTAGAGCTAACTTGGATAAATTGGATCACTTGTAAGCTAACTAAGGTAAAATGAGTCATATTAGAGCTAACTTAGGTAAAATGGATCGTTTATGAGCTAACTAAGTTAATTATGCAATTTTTGACATAAATAAGCTTATTAAGTCATTTTGAAGGAAAGGAAGCTAACTCTAGGTCATTATGGTAAGCATATTGGAGGAAATAAAGCTAAGTCTAAGTCTAGAGAAACTTACCGCGATCAGGGAGGTGTAGGAGCGGGCTGGCTCGTGCCGGTAGCTGGAGAAGGATCGTGCGATGCGTTTCTGGAGTTAAGCTGCACCAAAGATCATTTCCAATGTCTCGTTAGCATTATGACACTCAAATGTTAAGACTAGCAAGTAATGTCCATTCAAATTAAACTCACCGTGCTCCCAGGAGCAATCACTGGCATCGGCGGAGCGGTCTGACCGGACTTCTCACACACAGACTGCACATTTGGTTTTCACAACAGAGTCATACTAGTTAGTAATGAGACTCAAATGTTAAGACTAGCAAGTAATCTGCAGAAGAAACTTACCACAAGGAGCTCATACATGGCCCTTTCCTGCATGTCATTCCGTGCCCTCTCCTCCTCCAACATCTTTGTCGTCCTCTCCTCCAACTCCCGCTGCCTCTCCGCTGCCTCCGCCAGAAGTTTCTCCGTTCTATCTCTCTCACTCTGTATAGCAGCCTGCAACACCACTCACATGACCATTTGTAATCATTGATGGAAGCGCACACAATGTAATGGAGAAAAATAGCTGAGTACGTATAACTAACCTTGATGGCGAGTTGGAATGGCCATTCACGAGGCCTTATCTCAGGAGCGGAGCTCGACTGGCGCACCTTGATCTCCGGGAGAGTGCTAGGACAACGGATAAGTCCATCTCCCATGGCTATGGAGCCATGGGACCTCCCGCCACCAGATATCATGAGCAACTCTGTATCAATGGGACCCTGGCTCGGGTTGAAGTCCTCCCCTTTCCTCGCCTTCCCCTGATCTCTATATTGCACGAGCTTTTCGTGGGCGAAGATGTTGGTGAAGTTCTTTGGATCATCGAGGTTAGACGCAGAGAATGCCTTGACTTTCTTGTAAGAGCTAGTGTGGGCCATGGCATACAGGTCGTACACCTCTGGCACCTTATCCGCCTTATTGTAGTGTGCCTAAAAGAGAGAAACAAAGTAAATTAGTAATTAAAGGGCTAAAGCTAGCATGATGAATGAATTGCATGAATCATGAAGCAACCACATACCCAGTTCCGCCCGTACTGAAATAAGTTGGAGCTGCCTTGGTGGTGTGGCACACCTTCCATTTGGGCACGTTTGTCCTTGGCCTCGTTGTGGGTGGCCAGCCATTCTTTTGAGCACCACCCATCGACCAACACCTCCCAACAATCCATCCGATCCGCACACCATCTCTGAGGGGCCTAAGTTAGCAAATAGAAACTTCAGTGCTACGGCTATGAATTACTAAATAAAGGAATTAAGTACAAGGCCTTAAGAATTACCTTCATGTACTGCTCCTTACTCAAGAAAATATCGCGGCAATCCTGCTTGGACTTCTTGATACCACGGTCGGCGTAGTAGTTTCGAACAGACTGCATCCGAGCCTCATGCCGCAAGTTCTGAAGTAGGCGCTTGCACTCCTTCTGGATAACATCTGCCGCCGGCTCCTTGTATGCCTCCTCACACCTATAGAATGTCTGCAATCAAATGAGACAATGTTGATTAGTACAATTAATAACTAGCTAGTTGAAGATTTTTAATTGTGTAAAGGAGAAATTACCCAGAACTTTCTGATCACCATGTCTGCCCTCGTCTTGCACAAGACACCGTTGATAATCTCACCCGGCGGGGCCGGGGCAGCCAAGTAGTGCTCCCAACTCAATCCAACCTCTGGAAGCCAACCCTCACCAGGCAACGTGACAAACCTCGGAAAATTTTGCCGAATCAGAACTCCAAGGACGGAGTTGGGCCGGCGGACACTTTCGTGGTGGTCCCAACCCCTGCAGCATGACAAGGCCAACACATTAGTTATTTGAAGAAACGTGAATGCAGAAGATACAAAAAGATTAAATGCACTTACCTCTCCCCATCAGGGAAAATCAAGCACCTCTGCTCGCGGGTCGCCGACACGGACGGGAGCCGTGTAGCACCATGCTGGTAGACGTTGCTGTTGGGGAACGTTGCAGAAAATTAAAATTTTTCCTACGGTTTCACCAAGATCCATCTATGAGTTCATCTAAGCAACGAGTCATGGGAGAGAGATTGCATCTACATACCACTTGTAGATCGAGTGCGGAAGCGTTCAAGGGGATGGTGATGATGGAGTCGTACTCGCCGTGATTCAGATCACCAATGACCAAGTGCTGAAGGAACAACACCTCCGCGTTCAACACACGTACGGGATGGTAGACGTATCCTCCTTCTTGATCCAGCAAGGGGGAAGGAGAGGTTGATGATGATCCAGCAGCACGACGGCGTAGTGGTGGATGCAGCAGAACTCCGGCAGGGCTTCGCCAAGCTGCTGCAGGAGGAGGACGAGGTGTAGCAGGGGGAGGGAGGCGCCAATGCACAGGGTGCGGCTGCCCTCCCCCCTGCCCTCCTTTATATAGGCCCCCAGGGGGGGCGCCGGCCCTGGGAGATTCAATCTCCCAAGGGGGCGGCGGCCAGGGGGGTGGGGTGCCCCCCAAGGCATGTGGTGTCCCCCCCACCCTAGGGTTTCAACCCTAGGCGCAGGGGGTGGGCCTAGGGGGGCGCACCAGCCCACTATGGGCTGGCTCCCCTCCAACTTTACATCTTTTCACACTATGAATATGTGTAATATTACGCTCGAGATTCATTAAGAATAAACCATTGACCATCGGGGCATGACCATAAAACATATCTCTCATATAAATAGAACAACCATTATTCTCGGATTTAAATGAGTAGCCATCTCGTATTAAACGAGATCCAGATACAATGTTCATGCTCAAACTTGGCACCAAATAACAATTATTAAGGTTTATAACTAATCCCGTAGGTAAATGTAGAGGTAGCGTGCCGACAGGGATCACATCGACCCTGGAACCATTCCCGACGCACATCGTCACCTCGTCCTTCACCAGTCTCCGTTTATTCCGCAGCTCCTGCTGTGAGTTACAAATATGAGCAACGGCACCGGTATCAAATACCCAGGAGTTACTACGAGTACTGGTAAGGTACACATCAATTACATGTATATCAAATATACCTTTGGTGTTGCCGGCCTTCTTATCCGCTAAGTATTTGGGGGTAGTTCCGCTTCCAGTGACCCTTCCCCTTGCAATAAAAGCACTCAGTCTCAGGCTTGGGTCCATTCTTTGACTTCTTCCTGGTAACTGACTTATCGAGCGCGGCAACCTCCTTACCGTCCTTCTTGAAGTTCTTCTTGCCCTTGCCCTTCTTGAACTTAGTGGTCTTATTGACCATCAACACTTGATGTTCTTTCTTGATTTCAACCTCTGCTGACTTCAACATTGAAAATACTTCAGGAATGGTCTTCACCATCCCCTGCATATTGTAGTTCATCACAAAGCTCTTGTAGCTTGGTGGGAGCGACTGAAGGATTCTGTCAATGACCGCCTCATCAGGGAGGTTAATGTTCAGCTGGGTCATACGGTTGTGCAACCCAGACATTTTGAGTATGTGCTCACTGACAGAACTGTTTTCCTCCATCTTACAACTATAGAACTTGTCGGAGACATCATATCTCTCGACCCGGGCATGAGCTTGGAAAACTAGTTTCATCTCCTCGAACATCTCATATGCTCCGTGTTGCTCAAAACGCTTTTGGAGCCCCGGTTCTAAGCTGTAAAGCATGCTGCACTGAATGAGGGAGTAATCATCAGCGCAAGGCTGCCAAGCGTTCATAATGTCTTGGTTCTCTGGGACGGGAGCGTCACCTAGCGGTCCTTCTAGGACATATTGTTTCCTGGCAGCTATGAGGATGATCCTCAGGTTCCGGACCCAGTCCGTATAGTTGCTGCCATCATCTTTCAGCTTGGTTTTCTCTAGGAACGTGTTGAAGTTCATGTTGACATGAGCGTTGGCCATTTGATCTACAAGACATATTTGCAAAGATTTTAGACTAAGTTCATGATAATTAAGTTCATCTAATCAAATTATTACAATGAACTCCCACTCAGATTAGACATCCCTCTAGTCATCTAAGTGTTACACGATCTGAGTCGACTAGGCCATGTCCGATCATCACGTGAGACGGACTAGTCATCGTCGGTGAACATCTTCATGTTGATCGTATCTTCCATACGACTCGTGTTCGACCTTTCGGTCTCCGTGTTCCGAGGCCATGTCTGTACATGCTAGGCTCGTCAAGTTAACCCTAAGTGTTTTGCATGTGTAAAACTGTCTTACACCCGTTGTATGTGAACGTAAGGATCTATCACACCCGATCATCACGTGGTGCTTCAAAATGACGAACTTTAGCAACGGTGCACAGTTAGGGGAGAACACTTCTTGAAATTGTTGTAAGGGATCATCTTATTTACTACCGTCGTTCTAAGTAAACAAGATGCATAAACATAATAAACATCACATGCAATTATATAGTAGTGACATGATATGGCCAATATCATATAGCTCCATTGATCTCCATCTTCGGGGCTCCATGATCATCTTGTCACCGGTATGACACCATGATCTCCATCATCATGATCTCCATCATCGTGTCTTCATGAAGTTGTCACGCCAACGACTACTTCTACTTCTATGGCTAACGCGTTTAGCAATAAAGTAAAGTAATTTTCATGGCGTTCTTCAATGACACGCAGGTCATACAAAAAATAAAGACAACTCCTATGGCTCCTGCCGGTTGTCATACTCATCGACATGCAAGTCGTGATTCCTATTACAAGAACATGATCTCATACATCACAATATATCATTCATCATTCATCACAACTTCTGGCCATATCACATCACAAGACAATTGCTGCAAAAACAAGTTAGACGTCCTCTAATTGTTGTTGCATCTTTTACGTGGCTGCAATTGGTTTCTAGCAAGAACGTTTTCTTACCTATGAATAACCACAACGTGATTTTGTCAATTTCTATTTACCCTTCATAAGGACCCTTTTCATCGAATCCGCTCCAACTAAAGTGGGAGAGACAGACACCCGCCAGCCACCTTATGCAATTAGTGCATGTCTGTCGGTGGAACCGGTCTCACGTAAGCGTACGTGTAAGGTTGGTCCGGGCCGCTTCATCCCACAATACCGCTGAAGCAAGAAAAGACTAGTAGTGGCAAGCAAGTTGACAAGATCCACGCCCACAACAAAATTGTGTTCTACTCGTGCAATAGAGAACTACGCATAGACCTAGCTCATGATGCCACTGTTGGGGAACGTTGCAGAAAATTAAAAAATTTCCTACGGTTTCACCAAGATCCATCTATGAGTTCATCTAAGCAACGAGTCATGGGAGAGAGATTGCATCTACATACCACTTGTAGATCGAGTGCGGAAGCGTTCAAGGGGATGGTGATGATGGAGTCGTACTCGCCGTGATTCAGATCACTGATGACCAAGTGCTGAACGGACAGCACCTCCGCATTCAACACACGTATGGGACGGGAGACGTCTCCTCCTTCTTGATCCAGCAAGGGGGAAGGAGAGGTTGATGATGATCCATCAGCACGACGGCGTGGTGGTGGATGCAGCAGAACTCCGGCAGGGCTTCGCCAAGCTGCTGCGAGAGGAGGACGAGGTGTAGCAGGGGGAGGGAGGCGCCAATGCATAGGGTGCGGCCGCCCTCCCCCTGCCCTCCTTTATATAGGCCCCCAGGGGGGGCGCCGGCCCTGGGAGATTCAATCTCCCAAGGGGGCGGCGGCCAGGGGGGTGGAGTGCCCCCCAAGGCAAGTGGTGCGCCCCCCCACCCTAGGGTTTCAACCCTAGGCGCAGGGGGTGGGCCTAGGGGGGCGCACTGATGGATTCATGTACCTAGGGTAGGGTCATAGGCCTGACCTGAATGTCCTACCCAGGGACATCCTTAGAAGAGATCACCTTCCAGTCGACCAACGAGGAACCCACTCGACTGACCAGAAGGACTCGACCATGGAGATTCACTCGACCATGAGGATGCACTCGACCACCAGAAGGTCAGAAGGCACTCTGCACTGCAACGTCCTGTAATTGAATAGACTTAATGATAGTTAAGGCACTTTATGTGGGGCGTTACCAGTAACGCCCCAGACTTAATATACTTTAAACCCTCCATTACGTGGGCTGGCAGGGGTCCTGGCGTACTCTATATAAGCCACCCCCTCCACAGGTAGAAGGGTTCGCACTCTTGTAACACCTACACACGTAATCCACTCGACCGCCTCAGGGCTCCGAGACGTAGGGCTTTTACTTCCTCCGAGAAGGGCCTGAATTCGTACATCGCTTGTGTTTACAACTTCTCCATAGCTAGGACCTTGCCTCTCCATACTTACCCCCCACTCTACTATCAGACTTAGAACCACGACAGTTGGCGCCCACCGTGGGGCAGGTGTTTTAGCGATTTTGTGGAGAAGTTGCAGTATTTTCGAGTACTTTCATCATGATGACTGCTGGAGTTTTGGTCGAGGGGCGCGAGATCCGTCTTGGCTCTCTCACCTTCGTCGCCGACGACTCCGCGTGGCTCCAGGAGGCTCCACTCGACGTTGATGCGCTCCCCGTCCGCGGTGCGACGCATTTTCGTGCATGTGTCCGCGGCGTTCTGCTGCAGCAACCGTCGGCCCCCTATCGGTCGACTCCTTTATCGGCCGCCCGTCCGGTCTCCCACCAGCGCAAGCGCTCTGGTCGGTCGAGGCTTCAGCGGTGGGTGAAGCACGCGGTGGCTCGCCAGGAGGCCATCGCACAAGTTGCGGCAATCGAGCCCGACGAATCTCTCTACGGCCTGTTTGATCTGTCGACTGGCTCCGTAGAGACTGCATCCGAATGCGATAGCAGTGATCCAGCGGCGGAAATTCTCATGGTCGATGGACCCCGCAGTCCTCCAGGCTTCGCCCATGGTGGCAGAGCGGGCGGTGGAGGTGGCCCCGCTCAGGACCACGAGGAGTACCAGCCCGAGACACTCGACTCTCTGCAGAGAGAAGAGCTTCGCCGCAGGAACATGGATGCCCTGCATACTCCCATTGTGGGAGAAACCCCCGAGGCTCGCGCCTTGGAGGAGGCACGTTTGGCCAATGTGGCTGAACGCGCTCGTCTGGAGAACCTTCAGCGAGCACTCGACGAGTGCGCGCGGCAACGAGTCCCCGAAGCCAGTCGACTCTTCCCGCCGACTCAGGTATACCGCATGCCAATTCAGAATTTAGCAGCTGCAACCCGTATAGCAGAGTCCATCCAGCCTTCACAGTCGGAAGCTGGGAGAGGCTTGATGCAGATCAGGGATTTGCTCCGAGCAGCAGGGGACTAGAATTCAGCCGTGTCGCAGTCCTGCAACAGAATTCACAGTCGATCCGTCGCTGCGAATACGGTTCAGTCGGCTCACAGTCCCAGATCGCCTCCGCGGCGGGAAGGGCGCGACAACCAGCGTGATCAGTATGGAGACCGACACGACCGAGATGACAGGCGTCGAGTGCCCGTTTCCCCTCCGAGGGAAGGGTCTTACGCTCCTCGGCGACAGGATGACAGGCGTCAGTTCAGTACGGGACGAAGAGTTCCAGTCGACCCCAGGGAACCAGGCTTCGACGCGCGATCCATTATCGTGCAAGGCTTGGTCGACCGGAACAGAGCCCATCGAGGTGGACCCGAGAGAGATGTACCCACGAGCAGTCGAGTGCATGTTTCCGGTCCAGAGTGTTTTAGCAGGGCTATCAGAGCCGCGGTGATTCCCCCCAATTTCAGGTTGGCGACAGGAGTCAGCAAGTTCACTGGGGAGTCCAAGCCTGAAACTTGGCTTGAGGACTACCGAGTGGCTATTCAGATTGGTGGTGGGAATGACGAGGTGGCCATGAAGCATTTGCCCCTCATGCTGGAAGGTTCAGCCAGAGCGTGGTTGAATCAGTTACCTCCTAGCAGTATTTACACTTGGGAAGATTTGTTCCGAGTGTTCGTCAGAACTTTTGAAGGAACCTGCAAGCGACCAGCTGGTTTGACAGAGCTGCAAGTTTGTGTGCAGAAGCCCAATGAGACTCTTAGAGAGTACATTCAGAAGTGGATCACTCTGCACCATACTGTGGAAAATGTGTCTAATCATCAAGCAGTCTGCGCCTTCAAAGATGGCGTCAAGAACAGGGAATTGAGTCTGAAGTTTGGTCGAACCGGGGACATGACCCTGAGTCAGATGATGGAGATTGCTACCAAGTACGCCAACGGCGAGGAAGAGGACCGACTCCGAAGCGGCAAGTATAAGCCAAGTCAGTCGGAGAAGGGAAATTCCAGTTGGAAACAGAAGCGGAAAGCCGAGCCAGTAGCTCCTGGAGAGGCCCTGGCCGTGACTCAGGGAAAGTTCAAAGGGAAGCCAAAAGGATCCTGGAATCCTAAAAAAGTAAAAGATAAAGAAGGAAACGACGTGATGGATATGCCATGCCACATCCACACGAAGAAATATGAAGAGGGCAACATTATTTACCCAAAGCACACCACTCGCCAGTGTCGACTCCTGATCCAGCAGTTTCAAGGAAAATAGTCTAAGGACAAGGAGAAAGAGTCAGACAAGGCCGGAGACAAAGAGGAGAGTGAGGAAGAATATCCGCATATCAACTCCACTCTGATGATCTTCGCGGATGTGGAAAGCAAGAGTCGACTGAAAGTCATTAACCGTGAGGTGAATATGGTTGCCCCAGCAAAACCAAGTTATCTGAAATGGTCCCAAACACCCATCACATTCGACCAATCTGATCACCCGACGCATATTGCCACCCCTGGGAGGCAAGCTTTGGTGGTCGATCTAGTTGTCGAAGGCACTTGACTGACGAAAGTGCTGATGGACGGTGGCAGTGGCTGAACTTGTTGTATGCTGACACACTGAAGGGAATGGGCATCCCGATGTCCAAACTGAGCACCAGCAACATGAGTTTCCACAGAGTCATACCAGGGAAGAAAGCCAACTCACTCGGCCAAATAGCCCTGGACGTGGTTTTTGGCGACTCAAAACATTTTCGCAAGGAAAAGTTGACCTTTGAGGTTGTGGATTTTCAGAGCGCGTACCACGCCATTTTGGGGAGGCCCGCCTACGCACGGTTCATGGCTCGACCATGTTACGTGTACCTCAAACTGAAAATGCCAGGTCCCAAAGGGGTGATCACTGTCACTGGCGATCGGAAAAAGGCAGAAGAGTGCTTTCAGAAGGGCTCGAAGATTGCCGATTCCCAGGTGACAACGGTCGAGTTCGAAGAATACAAGCAAAACGCAGATCCGAGTGATTTGTTGCGATCCAAGAAACCAACCATAGAGTCTGCATTTCAGTCGTCTGGTGAGACAAAGCCTGTTCACATTCACCCGACCGACCCCAATGCAGCCCCGACTCACATCTCCACGACACTCGACCCGAAATAGGAAGAAGCGCTCATCCAGTTCCTCCGTGAGAACTGGGACATTTTTGCATGGAAGCCAGCTGACATGCCAGGTGTTCCCAGGGGACTGGCTGAGCATCGCCTCAGAGTCGACAAATCAGCAAAACCAGTTAAAGAGCATCTTCGGCGGTCCGCCGTCCAGAAGAGAAAAGCTATTGGTGAGGAGGTGGCTCGACTGTTGGCGGCAGGATTTATCCGAGAGATATATCACTCCGAGTGGCTCGCCAATGTCGTTATGGTTCCCAAGAAGGACAAATCACTCCGCATGTGCATTGACTTCAAACACATCAATCGGGCCTGCCCGAAAGATCATTTTCCTCTCCCTCGCATAGATCAAATTGTTGACTCGACCGCGGGATGTGAGAGATTGTCTTTTCTAGACGCATATTCCGGGTATCATCAGATCCGTCTGTATGGACCCGACGAAGTAAAAACAACTTTCATCACTCCATTCGGGTGCTTCTGCTATATCACCATGCCATTCGGCCTCAAGAATGCCAGAGCCACATTTATGCGTATTATTCAGAAGTGTCTTCTCACTCAAATCAGTCGGAATGTGGAAGCGTATATGGATGATATCGTCATTAAGTCGCGAAAAGGTTCCGACCTGCTTGCTGACCTCGCCGAAACATTTGCCAACCTCAGAAGGTACGATATCAAGCTCAATCCATCGAAGTGCACATTCGGAGTTCCTGGTGGAAAGTTACTCGATTTTCTCGTTTCCGAGCGAGGGATCGACGCTAATCCAGAGAAGATCGGCACTATTCTCCGAATGAAACGCCCTGTGCGAGTGCACGATGTCCATAAGCTTACTGGATGCTTGGCCGCATTAAGTCGATTCATCTCACGACTCGGTGAAAAGGCATTGCCTCTTTACCGACTGATGAAGAAGGCAGACAAGTTCGAGTGGACTCCAGAAGCTGATGCAGCGTTTGCCGAGCTAAAAGCTCTGCTCTCCACCCAGCTGGTGCTTGCTGCTCCAATCAGCAAAGAGCCTCTGTTGCTTTATATTGCAGCCACAGGACAAGTCGTTAGTACAGTACTTACGGTCGAGCGGGAAGAAGAAGGAAAAGCCTTCAAAGTTCAGCGCCCGGTGTATTATTTGTCTGAAGTCTTGACTCCATCCAAGCAGAGATATCCTCATTATCAGAAGCTTGTGTATGGAATATACATGACCACGAAGAAAGTTGCCCATTATTTCTCTGATCATTCTATCACATTCGCCAGCGACGCCCCACTATCAGAGATTCTGCACAACAGAGATGCAACTGGTCGAGTGGCGAAATGGGCGATCAAACTTCTTCCCCTTGATATCAGGTTTGAGGCAAAGAAAGCCATTAAGTCCCAGGCAATAGCAGATTTCCTCGCCGAGTGGATTGAACAACAGCAGCCGACTGAAGTTCACTCGGAGCATTGGACCATGTTCTTCGATGGCTCTAAGATGCTGAATGGTTTTGGTGCTGGGGTTGTTCTAGTTTCCCCCAGAGGAGATAAGCTTAGATATGTGCTCCAGATTCACTTTGATTCCTCCAACAATGAGGCAGAGTATGAGGCCCTTTTATATGGATTGCGCATGGCCATCTCACTCGGCGTCCGTCGCCTGATGGTTTATGGCGATTCAGATTTAGTGGTCAACCAGGTGATGAAGGAGTGGGACGTGAGAAGCCCAGCCATGACTGGATACTGCAATGCAGTGAGGAAGCTAGAAAAGAAGTTTGAGGGGTTGGCGCTCCATCACATCCCCCGACTGAAAAATCAAGCAGCAGATGATCTGGCAAAGATAGGTTCCAAAAGAGAAACCATTCCGAGTGGTGTGTTTTTGGAGCATATACACACTCCGTCAGTTAAAGAAGATCCCTTCTCAGAGGAAGCTCCACAGCCCAAGAGTGCCACAGATCCGACTGAGGTTGAGGTCCCAGCAGTGGTCTACTTGGTCATGGAGGTTTTAGTGGTCACTCCCTACTGGACAATTCCCTATATCGCATATATCCTGAGAAAAGAGCTCCCAGAGGATGAGGAAGAGGCTCGGCAGATCGTCCGTCGATCCAAAGCCTTTACCGTTATCAAAGGACAGCTGTATAGAGAAAGCCCGACTGGGGTGGGTTAGAAATGCATAACGCTAGAAGAAGGTCGAATCATTCTTAATGATATCCACTCGGGGACCTGTGATCACCATGCGTCCTCTCGGACCATTGTAGCCAAAGCATACCGAGCTGGATTTTACTGGCCAAGGGCGAATGAGATGGCAAAGGAAATAGTGGACAAGTGCGAAGGATGTCAGTTCTACTCCAATATGTCACAAAAGCCCGCGTCAGCTCTGAAGACCATTCCACTCGTCTGGCCGTTCGCAGTATGGGGGTTAGACATGGTCGGTCCCTTGAGAACAGGTCGAAGTGGTTTCACGCACGTACTGGTCGCAGTCGATAAGTTCACAAAGTAGATCGAGGCTAAACCAATCAAGAATCTTGACGCCGGTACTGCAGTTACCTTCATCAGGGAGCTGATGTTCAGATATGGAGTCCCGCACAGCATCATTACGGATAATGGGTCGAACTTTGACTCGGAAGAATTCAAGGATTTCTGCAACGCTCAAGGCACACGAGTCGACTACGCTTCAGTCGCTCACCCCCAGTCGAATGGACAAGCGGAGCTGGCCAATGGCTTAATCCTCAAGGGTTTAAAACCCCGACTGATGCGTGATCTCAAGCACGCGGCTGGGGCATGGGTCGACGAATTCCTTCGGTGCTTTGGGGTTTGCGGACCACACCCAATCGGTCGACTGGAAGAACTCCATTCTTTTTGGTCTATGGAGCTGAAGCAGTCTTGCCGAGTGATCTTCTTCACAATGCTCCTCGAGTTGAACTCTACAACGAAGCAGAAGCTGAGCAAGCACGTCAGGACGCAGTCGACCTTCTAGAGGAAGAAAGGGAGATGGCTCTGATCCGATCGACCATCTATCAACAAGACTTGCGTCGCTTTCACGCCAGGAATGTGAGGGGTCGAGCCTTCCAAGAAGGAGATCTAGTTCTCCGAGTGGATCAGCAGAAACAGCATAAGCTCGCTCCTTCTTGGGAAGGACCCTTCATCGTCACCAAAGTTCTCCACAACGGGGCATACCGTCTCTACAACGTCGAACACAACATCGAAGAGCCCCGAGCTTGGAATGCGGATCTGCTCCGCCCGTTTTACACTTAAAAGTTTTCCACTCAGATGAGTTGTAATAAAATACTTCTGTAGTTCATGGATCTAGAAATAATAGTGCCATAATTCCTTCATAATTTTTGTCACTTTCTCCCCCAGCGGGTGGCTTAGCCGCGAATCCGTTTCGCCTAAGTTTGTAAAAAACCTACCGAGTGGTAAGCCAGACTTCCACTCGGAGGCTTAGCCGCGAATCCGTTTCGCCTAAGTTTGTAAAAATCCTACCGAGTGGTAAGCCAGACTTCCACTCGGAGGCTTAGCTGCGAATCCATTTCGCCTAAGTTATAAAAAATCCTACCGAGTGGTAAGCCAGACCTCCACTCGGGGGCTTAGCTGCAGCCCAGTGCTTGCCTAAGTTATAAAAATCCTATCGAGTGGTAAGCCAGACTTCCACTCGGGGGCTTAGCTGTAGTCCAAGTACTCGCCTAAGTTATAAAAAAATCCTACCGAGTGGTAAGCCAGACTTCCACTCGGGGGCTTAGCTGCAGCCCAGTGCTCGCCTAAGTTATAAAAATCCTACCGAGTGGTAAGCCAGACCTCCACTCGGGGGCTTAGCTGCAGCCCAGTGCTCGCCTAAGTTATAAAAATCCTACCGAGTGGTAAGCCAGACTTCCACTCGGGGGCTTAGCTGCAGTCCAAGTACTCGCCTAAGTTATAAAAAAATCCTACGGAGTGGTAAGCCAGACTTCCACTCGGGGGCTTAGCTGCAGCCCAGTGCTCACCAAAGTTATAAAAATCCTACCGAATGGTAAGCCAGACTTCCACTCGGGGGCTTAGCTGCAGTCCAAGTACTCGCCTAAGTTATAAAAAATCCTACCGAGTGACAAGCCAGACTTCCACTCGGAGGCTTAGCTGCAGCCCAGTGCTTGCCTAAGTACCACATACGCTTGCAAGGAAGACGAGGTGCAGGTCGACTGCGACCCTCTCCTCCGAGCTACGCCATAAGTATAATGTGGGCTCGCAAAGAGGACGAGGTGCAGATAGACTGCGACTCTCTCCTCCGAGCTTCGCCACAAATACAACGAGTTTTAAAAAATCCTACCGAGTGAAGAGCAAACCTCTCACTCGGGGGCTTAGCTGCAGCCCAGCGCTCGCCTAAGTTATAAAAAATCCTACTGAGTGAAAAGCAAACCTCTCACTCGGGGGCTTAGCTGCAGCCCAGCGCTCGCCTAAGTTATAAAAAATCCTACCGAGTGAAGAGCAAACCTCTCACTCGGGGGCTTAGCTGCAGCCCAGCGCTCGCCTAAGTTATAAAAAATCCTACCGAGTGAAGAGCAAACCTCTCACTCGGGGCTTAGCTGCAGCCCAGCGCTCGCCTAAGTTATAAAAAATCCTACCGAGTGAAGAGCAAACCTCTCACTCGGGGGCTTAGCTGCAGCCCAGCGCTCGCCTAAGTTATAAAAAATCCTACTGAGTGAAGAGCAAACCTCTCACTCGGAGGCTTAGCTGCAGCCCAGCGCTCGCCTAAGGTATAAAAATCCTACCGAGTGAAGAGCGAACCTCACACTCGGAGGTTTAGCTGCAGCCCAGTGCTCGCCTAAGGAATAAGTCGACCTGCAAAGGACAATTCGAACCAAGAGCAATCATATCCAAACATCAAATCCAAGTTTAGGTCGATACCTAAAGGAACCGAGAGTGCTCAGGCACTAAGCCTGTTAAGGTTTACCGGTTACAATTCCACTCGGCATACCGAGGCAAATTTAAAGTGTCGGGCTTAAAGAAAGTTTTTTACCCCTCCTGTGGAGGGCTGGAAGGAGCAACAAACTCGTCGAGGTCGATCCCGTCTGCGATCCGGGTAGCAGCAGCGATGAAAGTTTCCATGAAGGATCTGAAGTCATGTTTCTTGGTGTTGGCCACTCGGAGAGCCGCCAGCTTCTCTTCTCGCGCGTCCTTGCAGTGGACTCGGGCCAGACACAGGGCAACATCTGCGCCGCACCGAGCCGAGGACTTCTTCCACTCTTGCACACGGTCGGGGACCGCGTTTAGTCGAGCCATCAATGACTCGAGGTCATTCTGAAGTGTCGCCCCGGGCCAAAGCGTCGAGTCGATGCGAGAAGTGGCGGCTTTCAGCCTTGCAAGATAGTCCACAACAGCTGCAACGCGGGACTCTAGTCGGAAGATATTCATAGCAACTTCATCATTCACCGGAGAATTGACAGGGTCAAGGTTCGGCTCCAACTGGCTAGTCTCATCTTCAAAGTTCCGACAGAATTCTGCAAGGACAAAACGCCGAATCAAGACAATGGTCGAATGGAAGCGTCACAGTTGAAAATGTTGGTCGAGTGAAAAAAGATTACCTTCGAGCATAAGGAACAATTTCTTGGCAAGACCACCCAGGAAGCCTTCCAGGTCATTCTTCTTCCCAGTCAATTGGTTGATCTTCTCAGTCAGGGTAGTCTTGTCAGCTTTCAGTCAGTCGACATCCTTGGAGGCAATCGCCAGAGCAGCTCTCAGATTGGTATTTTCCTGTTGAAGCTTGGTGACTGAAGCTAACTTCTCGTCAGCAAGCTTGGTCTTCTCAGCTAGCTCAAGGTCTTTCTTCTTCTGGGCCTCCCGCACCTTGTCTGCAAGTTACAGCAAAGTCAGATTTTGAAACAAATGGAAGGAAAAAGGAGTCATCGAGGTCTCACCGAACATACCTTTGGTCTCCTCCTTCGCCTTCGTCAGATTCTCCTGCACCAGCTTCAGGTCCAGCTCGAGCTGAATGTGCTCCTGCTCCAGTTCCGTATAGCGAGCCGCAAGGTCACAGGATTTCTACGAAGAACCAATCGACAAAATATCAAAGATGGTTCACTTCCGAGTGAATAGAGAAAAAATCATACGTTTCTAAGACTACAATCGAATGCAAGCATTCAACCGTAGTCTCGGGGACTACACCCAGTGGGCGCACTCAGCATGCCCCCACTAGTTCTGTTCAAGACAGAGTCGACCAGTCGACCCGTTCAAGATAGAGTCGACCAGTCGACCCAAAAAAAAAGAGACGTTCTCTTCAGACTGTAGTCGACTGCAAGCAGTCGACCACAGTCTCGGGGACTACACCCAGTGGGTGCACTCAGCGTGCCCCCACCGGTTCCGGAAAACCATTCGATCCAGTCGAATGATGAACAAACCTTTACTTATAAAGCCTAAGGCCGACTGCCAGCAGTCGACCTTAGCCTTGGGGACTACACCCAGTGGGTACACTCAGCGTGCCCCCGCTAACACGGAGTTTTCTATCGACACACCCACTGGGTGATTGCTATGTTGCTATGGATTTCAGAAATCAGAAAGAAAAAGTTTTGATAGCATATCCTAACAGAACAGGCGGTGGTCGACGGACCTGAACATTGCTCTGAAGGGCGGAGCTAGCGTCATAAGCTGCTTGGCTTGCATCCCGGACGATCTTCACCTGCTCCATCATGATCCCCGCTTGACGTATCGCCTCCTTAGCAGCACTGGCTTGGTCCTCTGGGACATGATGTGTTGTGAAGAGCGAAGGTTGTGCAGCACTCGACGAAGTGGGATGAGCACTCGTCAACGTCACCACAAAAGACACGGTGTGTCGAGTGAGGTTCTCCCCTTCCGTGATCACAGTCTCGGGCGCCGTCACATTCTGAGTTGCCTTACCAGTAGACGTCTTCCTGCTCATACTGTGCCTCAGTGGTTCTTCATCCTCATCATCATCTTCAGGAAGGGTGATAATGTCATGGGGTGGAGCTTCAGAAAAGGAATCAAAGTTAGAAATCATAAGTCAGTCGACTAAGGACAGAATCGAGAGTATAGTACCAGGATTTGAGGTTGCTGCGTCCTCCATATCATGGTCGTCAGCCTTGCCTGAGGTCTCGGAAGTTGCAGCACTGAAGTCCCAAAGAATCAGTCGACCAACTCAAGTATCAACCAGAGATAAAGCTTATACAAAACAAGAGAACTCAAGTAATGTGTTTACCCGGATATGGTGGGGATGGACACCTTCATCTTCGGCAGGAGCTTGGTGGGTTTCGGCGGAGCCACCTTCGACTGCTTCGGAGCTCTTTCACTCGGCACCGGAGAAGCGGTCCGAGGGCGTTTGGTCGACTGCGAGGCAGTCGCCACCCCCTTACCGCGTTCAGTCGCGGGGTCATGAACAAGCTTCGACCGCCTTTCTGAGCGCGGTGGTGCAACCTCCTCCTCCTCCTCCTCTTCATCCTCGTCATCGTCGTCGTCATCATCGTCATCTTCGGCAGCGTCCGAATCCCACTCCTCCTGGATCTCGCCCCCGCTGGCTTCTCCCTCCTCAGTCGGAGCCTGAGCTCCATTGGGCATCGAATACAGGTCGGTGAGGGCCTAGAAGACGTCAAGACAGAGATCAGTCGACCAAGTCGCAGAGCATACAGAAACAAATTTGACAAATACACAATGGAAGGCAGAGCAAATATACCTTATCTGGAACGGTGTGATGGTCGAGTGGAGGAACCCTCCTGGATCCACGGGGATTATCCTTATTCCCAGTGACCGCGGCCATCCATCTTTCCACCGTGGCGTCGTCGACTGCTTCCGGGTGGACTCGGGTATCGCCTTCAGTCCCGCAGTACAACCACATGCCATCGCTCCTGAACTGAAGAGGCTGGATCCGCCGCCGAAGGAAAACCTCCAGAAGGTCCATGCCAGTCACGCCGTCCCGAACCAACTGCACCACGCGGTCCATCAACATCTTCACATCAGCCCTCTCCTCCGGAACCACCTTCGGAGAGGAGGGCTTGTTCACTCGACTCATGGTGAATGGGGGGAGTCCACTCGACTGTCCCGGCGTCAGCTCGTTCCAGCAGTAGAACCAAGTCGACTGCCAGCCCCTGACCGACTCGGGAAACGTCATAGCTGGGAAGGTGCTCTTGTTCCTCACTTGAATTCCCAGACCCCCGCACATTTGGACAACCTGAGTCTTCTCATCGCCCGGACTCGCCTTCTTCACGGTCTGAGAATGACACGTGAAGATGTGCTTGAACAAGCCCCAGTGCGGTCGACAGCCCAGGAAACTCTCGCACATGGATACGAACGCAGCAAGATACGCGATGGAGTTCGGGGTAAAGTGGTGGAGCTGGGCTCCAAAGAAGTTCAAAAAACCACGAAAGAAAATGCTCGGTGGCAAAGAAAATCCTCGATCAATATGAGTGGCCAGGAGCACACACTCACCCTCTTCCGGCTGAGGTTGCCACTCTTTCCCTGGAAGTCTTGCGGCGCCATGGGGGATCAGCCCGTCGTCGGCCATGTCGAGGAGATCCTTCTCCCTGATGGTCGACTGGATCCAATCTCCCTGGACCCAGCCCTTCGGCAGGCGGGATCTCGACGAAGACCCACTGCGGCTAGTGGATCTCCCCTTCGCCTTCTCTGCCGCCGATGCCTTCTCCGTCGCCGACGCCTTCTTTGCGCGCTCCAGCGCCGCCGTCTTCTCCTTGACCATGGCTGCCGGCGAGGTGCGTGAGGAAGAGCTTTGCGGGGGCGAAAGCGAGCGCGTTGGGCGGAGACGAGGAAAGCAGAGGAGAAAGAATGGGGCACTATTCAGAAAACCCTCGCTGGTTGCATTTATAACATCCCTTCCGAGTGGATGACAGGTGGACCCAGGCAACCTAATCATATCCCGAAACAGTTGCATCGACACGATACGTGGCAGAAAAAGCGGCGCGGAGATCGAGGCGTCTATGTCCCGTCCCGTCCGAGCGCCACGGATCGTTCCGCTTCGCGCGCTTCCCCAAATTTCGTATCCCGTGTAATCCGCGAACGGCAGATCGGTCTGTCAGACGCGAGATTTCCTGCGATCCGTCGCTCGGGAACCGGCAAAGTCTAAAAGATCACTCGACGAAAGACAAGAATGGATCGAGTCGACTGAAGAAAAGTTGTTCGTTATCAACAAAGAAGATCTTAATCCAGAACGACGCATAGCCAGTATGCAAAAGTCAATCGGAAACAGCATCAACTCCTTCCTCATTCAAGCCTCAATCCATTCGGGGGCTAATGATGGATTCATGTACCTAGGGTAGGGTCATAGGCCTGACCTGAATGTCCTACCCAGGGACATCCTTAGAAGAGATCACCTTCCAGTCGACCAACGAGGAACCCACTCGACTGACCAGAAGGACTCGACCATGGAGATTCACTCGACCATGAGGATGCACTCGACCACCAGAAGGTCAGAAGGCACTCTGCACTGCAACGGCCTGTAATTGAATAGACTTAATGATAGTTAAGGCACTTTATGTGGGGCGTTACCAGTAACGCCCCAGACTTAATATACTTTAAACCCTCCATTACGTGGGCTGGCAGGGGTCCTGGCGTACTCTATATAAGCCACCCCCCTCCACAGGTAGAAGGGTTCGCACTCTTGTAACACCTACACACGTAATCCACTCGACCGCCTCAGGGCTCCGAGACGTAGGGCTTTTACTTCCTCCGAGAAGGGCCTGAACTCGTACATCGCTTGTGTTTACAACTTCTCCATAGCTAGGACCTTGCCTCTCCATACTTACCCCCCACTCTACTGTCAGACTTAGAACCACGACACGCACCAGCTCACTATGGGCTGGCTCCCCTCCCACTTCAGCCAATGGGGCCCTCCGGGATGGGTGGCCCCACCCGGTGGACCCCCGGGATCCTTCTGGTGGTCCCGGTACATCACCGGGTGACCCCGAAACTTTCCCGATGGCCGAAATACCACTTCCTATATATATAATTCTTTACCTCCGGACCATTCCGAAACTCCTCGTGACGTCCGGGATCTCATCTGGGACTCCAAACAACATTCGGTATGCTGCATACTCATATTCATACAACCCTAGCATCACCGAACCTTAAGTGTGTAGACCCTACGGGTTCGGGAGACACGTAGACATGACCGAGATGACTCTCGGGCAATAACCAACAGCGGGATCTGGATACCCATGTTGGCTCCCACATGCTCCTCGATGATTTCATCGGATGAACCACGATGTCGCGGATTAAACAACCCCGTATACAATTCCCTTTGTCAATCGGTACGTTACTTGCCCGAGACTCGATTGTCGGTATCCCAATACCTTGTTCAGTCTCGTTACCGGCAAGTCACTTTACTCGTACCGTAATGCATGATCCCGTGACCAACCTCTTGGTCACTTTGAGCTCAATATGATGATGCATTACCGAGTGGGCCCAGAGATACCTCTCCGTCATACGGAGTGACAAATCCCAGTCTCGATCCTTGTCAACCCAACAGACACTTTCGGAGATACCTGTAGTGCACCTTTATAGTCACCCAGTTACATTGTGACGTTTGATACACCCAAAGCACTCCTACGATATCCGGGAGTTACACGATCTCATGGTCTAAGGAAGAGATACTTGACATTGGAAAAGCTCTAGCAAATGAACTACACGATCTTGTGCTATGCTTAGGATTGGGTCTTGTCCATCACATCATTCTCCTAATGATGTGATCCCGTTATCAACGACATCCAATGTCCATAGCCAGGAAACTATGACTATCTGTTGATCAACGAGCTAGTCAACTAGAGGCTCACTAGGGACATATTGTGGTCTATGTATTCACACGTGTATTACGATTTCCGGATAATACAGTTATAGCATGAATAAAATACAATTATCATGAACAAGGAAATATAATAATGCTGGTAGACGTTGCCCCCCTCCTCCCCCTCCTCCTGAAGACGAGTCGGCTCCCCGCCATCATCAGCATGGCCACTCGGCTCCCCGTCATCATCAGCATGGCCACTCGGCTCCTCAGGCTGACCCGACCAAGTACCCCATCCATACGTGTGCTCCTCCGGGGTCTCGTGGGCCCAACTCTCGTGGGCCGAAGGCCCGTCGACCCGAGGCTCGTGGGCCAAAGACTCGTGGACCGGAGTCTCGTGGACCGGAGTCCGTGTAGCCTCCTCCTCAGACGAGTCCACCCTAGCAGTCACGTGCTCGGGTGAAACAGCTGGGGGCGGCGGCGAGGAAGGCGCCGTAAGAGCCACCCTACCTCCTCTCCCTCGACCACGTGCTCCACCTCGGCCCTTCTTCTTACCTCGTCCCCTGCTGGGCACCGCGGTCGACGAAGAAGGGCCCGACAGTGTCGCCATACTATCCAGCAACGCTCGACGGAGAGGTGCGTGTGGAATGGAAGACCTCACACTACGCGCTGACGAAGAAGGGGCCTCGGCGCGCTCCCGACCAGCGCCCACCATCTGTCAACACCTGCCATGACAAAGAATAAACGAAATTAGTACAACATGAAAAAAAGTACAACATAAACAACCACACATTTAAAACTACCCGATCAACACAATTATATATGATGTTTTTCATAACCAAATCGAAAAATATATGACCTAACTAATAATTCACAAATATATGACCCCGTCGGCCTCTCGAAGGCCAAAGAACACCTTTTCGGGAGGTGTCGGGGGTCGGGGTGTCGTGTCGGTGTCGGGGTGCCGTGTCGGGGTCGGGGTCGGGGTCTCGGGGTCGGGGTGTCGGGTCGGGGTGTCGTGTCGGGGTGTCGTGTCGGTGTCGGGGTCGGGGTGTCGGGTCAGGCTCGGGGTCGGGGTCGGGGTCTCGGGGTCGGGGTGTCGGGTCGGGGTGTCGTGTCGGTGTCGGGGTCGGGGTCGGGGTGCCGTGTCGGTGTCGGGGTCGGGGTGTCGGGTCAAGCTCGGGGTCGGGGTCGGGGTGCCATGTCGGTGCCGGGGTCAGGGTGTCGGGTCAGGCTCGGGGTCGGGGTGTCGGTTTCGGTGTCGGGGTCGGGGTCGGGGTCGGGGTGTCGGGGTCGGGGTCGGGGTCGGGGTCTCGGGGTCAGGGTGTCGGGTCGGGGTGCCGGGTCGGGGTCGGGGTGCCGTGTCGGTGTCGGGGTCGGGGTGTCGGGTCAGGCTCGGGGTCGGGGTGTCGGTGTCGGTGTCGGGGTCGGGGTCGGGGTCCCGGGGTCGGGGTGCCGGGTCGGGGTCTTTTTTCCTTTTCTTCTTCTCCTCTTCTTCCTTTTCTTCCTTTTCTTCCTTTTTTTCCTTCTTCTTCTTCTTCTTCCTCCTTTCCTTTTTCCTCTTCTTCTTCTCCTCCTCTCCTGTTTTTTTCTTCTTCTTCTTCCTCTTCTTCTTTTTTCTTCTCCTCCTCCTCTTCTTCTTCTACCTTTCCTTTTTCCTCTTCTTCTTCTCCTCCTCTCCTGTTTGTTTCTTCTTCTTCTTCCTCTTCTTCTTTTTTCTTTTCCTCCTCCTCCTCCTCTTCTTCTTCCTTTCCTTTTTCCTCTTCTTCTTCTCCTCCTCTCCTGTTTTTTTCTTCTTCTTCTTCTTCCTCTTCTTCTTTTTTCTCCTCCTCATCCTCTTCTTCTTCTTCCTTTCCTTTTTCCTCTTCTTCTTCTCCTCCTCTCCTGTTTTTTATTCTTCTTCTTCTTCCTCCTCTTCTTCTTTTTTTCTCCTCCTCCTCCTCCTCTTCTTCTTCCTTTCCTTTTCCTCTTCTTCTTCTCCTCCTCTCCTGTTTTTTTCTTCTACTTCTTCCTCTTCTTCTTTTTTCTTCTCCTCCTCCTCTTCTTCTTCTTCCTTTCCTTTTTCCTCTTCTTCTTCTCCTCCTCTCCTGTTTTTTCTTCTTCTTTTTCTTTCCTAAAACTGAACTAAACCTAAAACTAAACCTAAATCTAATCTAAACATAAACCTAAAACTAAAAAAACATAAAAAAGGAAAAAACTAAATCTAAACCTAAAACTAAACTAAAACTAAACCTAAACCTAAAACTAAACCTAAAACTAAAACTAAAACTAAATCTAAACTAAACATAAACTTAAAACTGAAAAAACAGAAAAAAAAAGGAGAGGTAGAGCTCACCTGGGCCGGTGGAGGAGGTGGCCGGTGGAGGAGGGGGGCAGGGCGGCCTGGGGCGGCGGCGCCGGTCCCAGGGCGGTGGGGCGCGGGGGGGCCGGGGCGCGGCGGCGCCGACACGACAGGGCGGCGGGGGCGACGGGGCGGGTGGCCGGGGCGGTGGGGCGCGGGGGGGGGGGGGGTCGCCGGGGGGCCTGGGGCAACGGGGCGGTGGGGCGACGGGGCGGTGGGGCGACGGGACGGGGGGCCGGTGGGGCGCCGGGGCGGTGGTGCGACCGGGCGGCGGCGAGTGGTGGGGGCGGCGGCGCGCATGTGTGGGAGGGAAACAGAGAGAGAGGGGGTGTGGGGCGCGCCGGCCGTTAGCTAGGTACGTTTAATCTTTCCCGTCTGCCGCCTTTGCCGTCCACTAATGTGCGCTTTGCCGTCAGCTAGCGGACGGCAAAGAGGGGGGCCGTTAAGTATTTTTTAACCAGCTCCTCAGTGGGGCCCCCCTTCCTCTTTGCCGTCCGCTAGCAAACGGCAAAGATTCTTTGCCGTCGGCTAGCAGACGACAAAGAACAAGCTGATGGCAAAGGCTTTCTTTCCATCAGCCAGTTCTTTGTCGTCTGCTTTCAGGTAGCTGATGGCAAAGAGCTTCTTTGCCGTCCGCTAGCTGACGGCAAAGAGCTGGCAGATGGCAAAGTAGCTGATTCCAGTAGTGTATCCATTATTACTGCAAGGTCTACACCATATTATCTTGGCAGATGATTACCTTCAAAGTGATTTTCTTAAATATAGCATAACATAAGGTAATAGGGATATGAACATCTACTGACAAAAGTAAGACTACGTTTTCTATTACTGCAAGATCTAGATCGCATTCGGTGATTATCTTCAAAGTGTTATCTATATAATTTGTGGTATACACACAAGACCCCGATAGCATCAACTACATTTATATAAAAAATTGCTCCTCTAAAGCATTTGTTGTTGTTCACTAAAATATACTCTCATAGTAAATATTGTTCTTGCACACTCGCTACACGCCGAAATGGTATTGTGTGCTAATATCAACTATTTTAAGTCTTATTTTGCTTGAATATGTCATAGGAAACTACATAAATATTTGCATATAATCGTGATTGACTTCAATTACATTGGTAAAATACAAGGCAGTGAAGCCTATGTCACTATCTATAATTATAGTGCTGCCCATCCATCAAGACGGATCCCATAATTATGGCAACAATTGAGTGTCTCAACACTTTTGTAATGTCCACATCACATTCTGGTTATACATTCACAGTGACTAACCAATGTCAAACATGCAACGCCTATGTTTTTGGCGTTGACTCTAAAGTTGCAACGCTCATATGCATTTTATGTGTCCCAACTACACTTAGTTCTCAAACTAAGTACATAATGGATGAATTTTTATTCACGCTGAATATTTCCCTTAATATAAACATGATGCCTTGAGCACATCGCAAATGATTACCCATTCATTTTTCAAGACCTAAAGCTTATGGCAGCTCACAATTCTGTCACTTAATCAACGTCAAGTTGAGATCTCGTGATCAAATATTTTCATATGCCCTTAATATGTCACGTCCTCTTATGATGGTACTACCATTTTTATGATCAAGAGACATGGAATTTATTAAAATCATCAAATTCACCCAACGGGTTCTATCCCATTATTTGAAATTCTTGTTAGTAAAGAGAATACTATGCAAGTTAGTGGTCACAAAATAGAATCATGAGGAATTCAAAGTAAAGTGGAGGCTAATAGACAACCAAAGATATAATTACACTACTAGGGAAAAGCCTAGCAGTAGCGCTGATTTTTGGCCTATCAGTAGCGCGGGTAAGCGCGCTACTGGTACGGCGCTATAGCTAAAGCTTAGCAGTAGCGCCTACTGGCACTCGCTAATGCTATCTCTACTTAGTAGTAGCGCTTTCCAAGCCAATCACTAATGCTAATTACTAGTAGCGCTTTCGGAAGCAACCGCTACTACTATTATATTTCATTTCTTTTGAATTTTAGGTCGTATTCATACACCTGTATACAATTATTCATACAGTAGAAATTTAGAGATTATTTTTACATCATAATGAGTTATTAAATCACTAGGTGAAAGAACCTTGGATTAGTTTCAAGTGCATGGATCCAAAGTAACCAATGGTCACTTTGGAGCCATCCATTTGAAACTAATCCGCGGTTCTTTCACCCAATGACATAATAACTTATCATCATCATCATCATCATCATCATTAACAACTTATCATCATAATATATCATTGTCATATAACTCCTCATAATCATCATTTTCGTCCATGATGAGACAACATATAACAACTTCGTCACTAGTTATAATAACAACTCCTCCTCATCATCATCATAGTACTCATAATCACTACTCCTACTTAGCATCACCATCAAGTCTAAGACATTGTAGTCATATATAATCAACACTAACTAATTGTTCTTAATACTTAGGACCCACTCCTCTCTCCTTGCTAAAATACCATAAAACAGATAAACCGGCCTTCACCATAATGGAGAATGGACATAAACCTATCTCCAACTTGTGGCTTGCGCACATTCATTTTGTCTCCAATTATTTGCTTGTGCGCATTCATCACTTTTCTCCATTCTTTAATTTTGTGCCTTCCATCATTTGAAGAAATCAAGTATGCAGTATGGTAAGCCCAGGGCCGGGCCTATAGTGGTACAGAGTGTGCGGCCCGCACAGGGCCCATAAATTTTGGGGCCCCAAATTTTTATAGGCTTAGTATGTATATTTTTCAGAAAAGATGTTATTCCTGGACCTGGGCCGCTGGCGTCCCAACTCCGCGTGAGTCTAGGCGCGAGCCAGGCCGCTGCTCGATCTCAGGCGATCCCACGCTGCTCGATCATAACCTTGTCCCAGGGATCGTCACACCTTCGAAAGAAAAAGAAAAAAGGGATCTTTGAGACATGAGTCTATCGCCGTCTGATTGCTAGAATTCTGATCGCTTACACAAACCCTCGCGCACAATGACTCCTGCATATCGGCGCCGCCGTCACCTGGCAGTTGACACATCGCCATCTGCCGGTCTCTCCGTGCCACCGGCAGCGACGCAGCGTCTCGCCTATCCATCAGGCAATCGCAAGTACGCTCCATTGATCCAGCCTCCCTGCTCTTATTTTGTACCCCATCCATGCTGCTAGTGCTGGGGACTTACGGGAGAGAAACTATTGGGGAAAAATTGCATTGAGATCTTTTCCATGCGAACACTCAGATCCATCGACAGAAAAAAACGTAAACAAACTAGTATGCAACTACAGAGGATTTACGAGGAACTACAGTCTACAGGGCAAGCTGTTCGTACTTTCAGCGCTCCTGAAAATTTATAAGACATGAGTAAATGTATTATTAATTTAGTTTCTAGTGCACTGTTGAACCATTTTATTCTTCCTCTACCCACAAATATACCTGCCGTATCCATGTAGTCAGATCGATTGCAAAACAGCGGTCGCGTCGCATCGCCGTTGCTACAGCCTACAGGAGGATCGATTGGTGATTTGGGGACAGTCCTTAGGCAGCCCCTCGAATGGAAACATTATATTATATACAATTATACATTATAATTTTTTCTGCGGGATACATATATACATTATAATTGTTGGTGAGTTCATTTTTATAGTGTGATACGGCCCCATTTTGTAGTTTCGCACAGGGCCCCATTTTGTAGTTTCGCACAGGGCCCCGGATTTTGCCGGCTCGGCCCTGGGTAAGCCTTCGAAGGAGTTGGTTGTAAGCTAACCATATGCATATCACCTTCGGTAAATAGCATGTCAGGCACAACCTGCTTCGGGAGCCTCTGTTAAAAAATGAAATAGTAACATATATAGCTTGCAATGTAGTTTACTTAAGAATAATGTATGCAGTGAAGTTACCATCATTAACAAAATCTTACCAAGTTTTTGGCAATGAAGTTACCATCAAGCAATTTATGGACTAGTGGCACGTATCTAGTATAATTTGGGCTGATAGAGTGACTGGTTTTGAAGGCCTCAACATCTTCTATGAATGAGACAAGATAACCTTTCTCCTCACAGTTAAGCTTGGAGTCATAGATGTAGTATGTGTTGTCTACTACCTTCCGACTATTTCTTGAAGATAAGAAATAAGACGATAATTATAAATAAATAAGTTTAGTACGGACGAACACCAAATATTTTTAAATTAACAACATAAATTACTGAACTTAACAAATTAGTTTGACAAACTCACATCTAGGTAAAACTGGAGGCATATCCACATCCACCCAGATGTCGATATTATCATCAGCATCATAATCTTCGGGGAGAATATCAAATCTTATTCGCATTGCCTCCTCACACCCATATCCTTGCAGAGAGTTTCCCAATTAGAGCAACCGAAATGGGAGCGATCGACTGCATTATAGAACTTAACAAGAAACTCATAACCATATTTAGTTCTTAAGTGAGCCCTCCTCGTCTCCACATTCTCAAAGTCATCTAAACCAAAACCAAGCTTCTCCAATACATATGGTCTAGCATGGCACGGGATGTACTAATCGAATTGAAAAAAAATCCATAAATTACACATTGAACAAAAGAAGCACAAGTGATGATATTAATTACGATGAAATACTTGTCGTTGCGTACCATACAAACATCGAAGGTCTCTTCCAGCTTCACGGTGAAAAACCTATCATTTTGCAGGTGAGGAAACCTGTCGCACACACCCCGGTCATCGTAGCAGTACGTGCACTTCGGGATCCCATCGTCATCAGACATCTTCTATGTTCAAAATTTAAAGATTATAACTTGACGGCAAACCCCAAAAAATACGGCATGACCTTTGCTAAAAAAGGACATATCGAGCGCCTGAAATTTGTCGAAACAGAAATTAATCAACACTCCGGCAAAACATAGGCCACTTATCGATGGTCATTGCATTTCAATGGTTGAAAATATGAAAAAAAACATTTGAAAATATCTTGCTAAAAGTTCTACTACCCTAGTTCTACCCTAAATTTTCTTACTTCTATTTTATTGAAAACACCTAAAATAGTCAGCAGAATTATTCTATTAAAAAACGTACAGTCTACGGTGTCTACATTCTAAAATCTACATTGAAATTAGCTACGATTTGCAAGAACAGAGACAAGGGAGGGAGGAAGGAGAGAGGAGGGGGAGGGGGCGGCTGCAGGAGGAGGGGGAGGGGACGACCGGAGGAGGAGGGAGGGGCAGTGGGAGGAGGAGGGAGGGGCGGTGGAAGGAGGGCTGCCGGCGGAGGAGGGAGGAGGGGGCGATCACAGGCGGAGGGAGGAGGACGCGGTGGGAGGAGGAGGGAGGAGGGCGCGGACGGACGACGGCGATGGCGGCGACGGACGACGGCGGCGGCGACGACGGACGACGACGGGTATCGGCGCGGGCGAGAGTGACTGAGAGGGGAGAGTGAGTGAGAGAGAGGGTCGGCCGCGTGGGGGATAAGGTAAGGTTAGTAGTAGCGCGGGTACAAAAAAGCACTACAGCTAAGGAGAATAGCAGTAGCGCTGGGCTAGGATACGCGCTACTGCTAAGTGTAAGCATGCAAAAATACATTGTCTGTCAATGCAAAAATACATTGGCCATCAATGATATTTTTGTGTACAATCTGAATTGTCAATATGAGTCCTCTTTGGTAGGAACGGAGAAGACTCATATTGCGGCCACAAATTTTACACATAGAGTTCAGTGAAGACCAAGTGGTTGTGATAGTTTGAGAAGTAACATATTTAAGCTGGTAAACACCCTGTTCACGGAGCGAGGTGGGACTAAACTTGTGGACTAAACTTAGCAGTAGCGAGTTTTATAGAAATGCGCTACTGCTAACATCTATAGCAGTAGGGCGGTGCCGAATAGGGCGCTACTGCTATAACTAGATTGACGGCGAGGTCATGGCAATTAGAGCAGTAGCGCGGTTTGGAGAGGACACGCTATTGCTATTTTTTTTTCAGCAGCACGTTTTTCTGGCACGTGCTACTGCTAAATAGTATTAACGTCATATTTTGAAGAGCGCTGGTGGTAAGATTCTGTGTATAAGGTTTTTCATAGTAGCATTATGTCTTAATAGGAATCGGTCATTATCAAATGATCAAAAGACAACTCTCAAGTTTGTCAAATGTGTGGTTATATAAATATTGTCCCTATGATTACCAAACCCTCAAACATATGGTCAAACCACACCACAAAATTATTATAAAGGCAAATAAGTTCATTGGGATAATTTGAAATTTTGCAAACGTACAACCAGAAAATATTCTGGTAAATGGTTGTTCTCAGATCTTCATCTGAAGGAGAACCGAAAATCTAGTGGATTAAAAGGAAGGTGAATTCCTTTGCACCGATGATATGTTTGCGTAATTAAATTTTCAATAATGTTGGAGACCTCATGTAATCTCCTAGCTATTCCCAAAATATCTTTAGTCTATACTTGTGCTACTACATGTGGTGCGATGTCCGATATCCTATTTTTCAAACATGATATTTGATAAATTTATATGTATGGTTCAATTCATACTCAATATTATTGCATACACAATAATTTTCTAAATCTTAATAAATGAATATTTGGCTTAATAACCTTACCCATCCTGGTTCGCGAATGATTAGAAAATTATTGACAATTCTGTTGGTCACAACTTAACAAGTTGCAAAATATTCCCCATATCGTAGGATTATAATTTGCTCCACATGTGCCATAGGGGAAATCTATTTTAAGGATCTCTCACCTTAAAATTCTAAAGGAGACACTTATTCTTCGTTGAACACATTCAAAAGATATTTGTGGAATGTTGAACCATTATATAGGGTAATTTAGATACTTCATGGTACTCACATACACATTCATAAAATGTTTTTTAACTGTATCTCTTATCACACACAACCATGATCTCACCCGATAAATTGCTTAACTTATTAAAGTCGAAGCAAATTCTCCTGAAAAAAAGGATAAACTCATTCGAATGGACAATGTCATTGAAATCATTTCAGGAGAATTTTCTGATTGCACTCAGTACCCTATGTACATACCCAGAATAGTTAAACTAAATTTCTTATCAAAGATAGTCCAATGAATTACATGACCACTTTAAAGAATTGTAAATTTACCAGCCTCTTGATGGATACATATGGCCTTACACACTGTAAGTATGATCTAAATCATACCAACTACATATCATACTACTTTCCCCTTGTAGTAACTACGTGGAAATCAACAAAGTATTTCTCATATGCGATAATTTGGTTACATACTGACATCACCACTCCAGTATATATCAATGGGCACTCACAGAAAATTAGGGATCTATGTGAGGAATAACAATTTATCCGTCAATCAAAATTATTCACAGCCTGTATGCTGATTACATCAGCAATAAGGATATTTTCCAGCATTAGGGGGAGATAAGTACCACAAAGAATGCCGAGAAATAAATTAGAAATGTTATTTACATTCAATCCTTATATGCACGTACTCAAAGAATCTGAACTAGAAGTTTAGAGAATTGTATATTTGCAACACATTGCAAATCTGCCACATACATTTACTGATAACAAGGTGTTACTAAATTCTATATTCCTGCAATAAAGTGTCAGAAAAAGTGGAGGTACCTGATAAACCACTCTTCTCCCCAAATGAGAGCAAGAGGGGGAGAAAATCTGACAAGACGAGGTATAACTTCTCATATGCTTCTGCGGACACAAAGGAAATCAAATCCTCAACCAGTAAATGTTATTCAACATCAAGTTGAAAGACACCTCATTGGATGCTCATAATCCAAAGCCCGACATAAATGTGCAACAAAATGTTTTGGTTCCGGGACATCAAAACTCCTTGACTCCATTTGTTGTAGGAAATCACAAGGAGTTAAAAAGGAACAAATATTTTGTCCACAAACTTCAATGATTCCACCAGAATCATATTATCTAAAGACTACATTTTTCGACATATATTTCTTCTCAAATTGCTAAAACCTTTTGGGCCCAGAACCAAAATCCATGCTAGAGTGCCTCTCGCACTCATATTGGTTCACATAAAAGGAAGCAAGTAATGAAGAATAGCACTCGCTCAACAAATGAGTGGTATTTACTGCAGTAATACCTACTCATAAGTATCCTCCGTATGGAATAGTAAAAACTTCTCCTTCATAGATAAAGTCAACAAGGTGGTGAGAAAACGAGGCTTGTAGCAAAGGGTTCACGCAGAGACCCAACATCGATTACGATGTAACATACCCTTTTGGTATAAGTGGAATTATGTTTTGATACTAAATATCATTGGCAATAAAAATAATAATATTCTCCATGCAGTTGATGGATGAAGTGGCTACATACTCATATGAGTCACCTATTTCGGAAGTCTCTGTTGAAGTCCCTGAAGGGCTTATACTTCCAAATCCAAAAGCAAATCACAAAAAGTTTTGTGTAAAACTTCATAAGTCACTCTATGACTTGAAATAGTCGAAAATCATATGGTACTACGACTAAATGAGTTCCTTCTTCAAAAGGATTACTCGAATAATGATGATTGTTTATGTGTTTTAATAAAGAAATCAGAAATTTTATTTCCTTACATCACCTCAGTGTATATCGATGATTTCTTATCAATGTCTCAAAAGGACCTAAAAATACATAGAATCATCTCAAGACGGAAAATTTGGATTCAACCAAATTTAGCTTAAGCTTACAACACGAGCATTCTCTTAAGAATACATATATCAGTCTACGTATATCCAAAACATATAGGAGAAGTTCAATATGGATATATCATATCAACAAAAGACATGTAATATGGTCATACTACCCCTGATAGCGTACAAATCCATTCATACCTAGCGTGTTAATGAAGTGATATCAGGACCTGAAGTTCTATATCTCACTAATGTCAAAGCACTCATATAATTGCAAACTACGTCAGACCTGACAATATATTTGCTATCTTTGTTCAAAGTGCAACCCCCAACAAATGGTATATGGTCGATATAAGAAATATCAGCTCATATCTCAAGCTCGCAATAAATCTTGGATATTTCCATCAGGAAATACAAGATATGGTCATGATATGATTTAATGATATTGGCTCTTTCTTTCATCCCAACAATGCCATATCAATGACTGAATTTGCTGGAATAACCTTCATATGGAAGTCATCTAAATGGGCTTTTATGGTTATTTCCAGTTATCTTTCTGACATAATTGCTTTATATAAAAACATTGCAAAATATGCATGGCTTAGTAGAATGATTAACCACACTCAAAATAATGTGGTTGAGATTCATCAGAATCACATAACTTGATTTATCAAGACGCTACCACTTGTGTTACTCAAAAACTACAGGTTATATGAAGAGCAATATCGTAAAGTACATTGCTAAAAAATTACTTACCCTCACGAATTATAGAAAGTGAGGAAACAATATGCAGACAACATACTTTGAAAATACTACAGATTATTCATAATGTCATGATCATATCAATGGAATTTGTATTACACATTCTCCAGGTTTGCAAAGTTCATGGGGAGTAATTTCCCAAATCTATAACCTATTAACAATCCTAAGATTACATATATTGTGCTCTTTTTCCCTTCAAGAATTTTCCCTAATAGTTTCTCATAAAGGGTTTTAACGAGACAATATATATAAACAAAAGTGCCCGTATATGTTATACACTTTCTCCTTATATTTTTCCCACTGGGTTTTAAAGGAGTTTTCAGTGGCATATCATATCATGAGTTTTGTATCAAAGTTTCTCAAAATGGTTTTAATGAGGCAATATCTTATCAAAGATCATACGCCATACTTTCTATTTTCCCTATCGAGGTTTTTAAAGAAAGTACTCAAGACATATTAATTGTTCTCTAAACTCATCGATGATTTTTCTCCTTCTTCAAAGGTTTTTCTCACATGTTGTATCATTTTCTCCTTATTATTTTTCCCACTGGGTTTAAAGGAGTTTTAGCAACATATCTGCACTATTCTCCTCATATTTTTCCCACATGATTTTTGGAGGAGACATTCAAGATTATTCAAATAATTTATCAAGTTGATGGATGTACCAAAGAAGAGGCGTTGTACAAGGGGGAGTGTTAAGAATAGAATAATTGCTTATTAATTAACCCAATTAGGATTAAGTTAATTGTTAGATAGGTTGCTTGGTTCTCAAGCAACCATGTACTTCCTTGGCTCTCAAGGCAACTGTGTAATTCCTTGGCTCTCAAGTAACTATGTGTTTACTTGATCGTCAAACACCATGTAATACCCCATTTTGTAATACCCCATTTCTAACAATTAACTTAATCCTATTTGGGTTAATTAATAAGCAATTATTCAAACGAGATTCATTACCGGCCACTTATATCTGTATGGTAAGTGGCCCATTTGCTTGGTTACTTGATGGGGTATTACATAATTGTTAGAAATGGGGTATTACATAATGGTTGCTTGATGATAGAAATGACTGATGGATCACCTTTCATTCAAAACTCTCTCGTTCTTTACTTTTCACTCAAAACAGTGCAAATTGTGCAAATTTTGAACCGAACCTACTCTTCCGATTGCAATTTTTTACCAAATAGATATAAGTGGCCGGTAATGAGTCGCTGACAACCCATGATGCCGTAGGCATCGACCTCATAATTCCCCAATTCATTCTTTTCTACCGCCATGCAAGCCTTCTTTCTTAGTCTCTTTGGAAGAATATTGCAAGAGGGAGACGGTCGAGGCATAACGGCACCTAGTTTACTTACTGCCGTAAGCCTGTATGTGCCGGCCGCTGTTGAAAGAAATCTACTCCGTCCGTCCCATAATATAAGAGTGTCAAAATGCTCTTATATTATGAGACGGAGGAAGTACTTTCCACAAGTGCACTAGCGCGGACGGAAACTATCACACGTCGATCGGTTTGAGCCTAATCCCGGCCACACGTACGTACCCGCTAATCTAACACGCCCGTGCAATATAATTATACTAAAAAGACTAGGTCCGTAAGGGTTTGATTTACCTGGATTTTTTAGAATTTTTTTCACGGTAGCTGTAAAAATTACGCGTGTAACAGAAGTGCTTCATTCCCTTCATTTGCCACGTTGCTATCCTCATCATGTGGACTTGACGCGTGTGACGCATGGTAGAACCTTCGATCATATCTCCTTTTTAATCTTGGGCCTGTAGCATTTTTCACGTGTGGTTTCTTAAGCGGTTGGCACTTTGACCGGGCCTTCTGGGCTGTACGTGTGTTGCGCTGCGATTTTGTAGATATTTTTCTTGTCTCTCTCGAAGCCTCGAGTCCAATCCCGTGGCACTCCTACGCTGCCCTTTCCCGATATAAATGGGCATCAAACGGACTCTCGCCTCATCTCTCGGTGCCCCCTCCCGCTGCATCCCCATTCCCTTCTCTTCTTTGTGGATGCGCCCGCCCAGGTCACCGGTGACCCTCACCACCAGAGCCCTCCCCCACGTCGTCAGAGGGAGTTGTCGCTTTGGGTAGGCTAGGGTTGTTGCCGAGGTGTGGAGGCGCCCCAGTTCCCCATCTCCCCGCCTCTGTGAAGGAGAGGTGCGAGATGGGATGTGGGGAGGAGCGGGCATGGTGCAGTGGCCGAAGGAGGCGTTGGTGTGGTGGCGGCGTCGGGAGCGATTGGAGGCGACCACGGGCATCCAGTCGTCACGGCAGGGGAGCGATGTGGCCGCTCGAGGTCCGGTTCATCTTGGATGTCACGGAGGTAACCCATATCCGAGCAGTACTTCACTCCAATCGCATGAGATGCTGCTCCCACCAGTGCTAAATCCCCATATTATCCATCCAAATCTGTTGTGTTCTCTGAATGATGTGCTCTGAGCTTCATGCTTGGGTGCAGACTCCTGCTTAAAGATTTCGATCTACACAGTTTCTGGGATGGATGAGTGGTGTGACTAATTTGTTTCTGAAAATTCCAAGGTTTCCGTGTGGTTTCAGTAAAATTTGTTGATTGGGATAAGTTTGATTGATCTGATGATTTTGTCGTTTCTTACTGTCAAGAAAAGGTTGACCTCATGTTGTTTATTTTTTAGTATATGAGATTTATTTTGCATGACGGAATTTTGTGGACAGAGTAGTAAGAACTGCCAATTAATCGACTTAATTAATTACATATTTTGTGTTTGCATTATAAATCAGTTCAGTTTTTATGCAAAATATCTTTGCACCTGTGTTCTTGCTCCTCTGACCACTCCATGCCATGCGTAGTCCTTGCCTCACTCTCATGGCGGGCCTCAGTGGCCTGTGGCCGCCACCGCCAGCGTGCCCTCTTGGTGCCTGCGGGTGCGAGCAGGCGTCGACGGGGCAGATGGTGGCCCTGTACACTGGTTTGTGCCTGCTCTGCCTGAATTTCGAAAATAAGTTTTCATGAGTTCTTCAAGTTCAGTAGATTTCGTGTATGGATTTCTTTTCCTAGCATTAACTTTTACTTGTGTTTATTCGGTTTGTATCTAAGAATTCTAGAGCCATTGATGCAATAAAATAAATTTGGGTCTGGTATTCCAATATGAGTCGTTTTGAGAAATGAAAAATGAAGGCTCTTAATTGCAAACCAGTAACAGAACAAGAAATAAAATTTTATTGATCCCAAATGACAATGGATCTGCTCTCTGTTTCTATAAGTTCATTTCATTCTGCAAGCTTCTCCAATAATTACCTATAATTTTTCAGATATAGCATTGCCAATCGTCTAAACTATTGCTTGTGAACATTGCAGGCAGCGCATTCATGCGCATGAAAAACATCGGAGAGATAAGAACATGGGAGTGCAAGGGTACATTCTGTATTCTTGATATAATGGTTGGAAGTATGTAAATAATGTTATTTGTAGTGAGACTGATGCTTATGCATGAGATAGAGCTTCATTGTACATTACTTTGCAGGTTTCAAGCCTTTTGATGGAAGCTCCTGTATCTTCCTAGCAAGGCTAATGGACTCTGGTTCTTGGTGAATGTTGCCCAGCCTTAGAACTCTCTTAAGTTTTGCATAAATAAATCATCTGAGCTAATCAATTTATATGAAAACAAATCAGTAGTGATTTCATCAAATATATGGGTTATTTTGATGACAGTTTGATCTCTCCCTAGATGATCAAATCAACTATGTTAATCTCATTGAACAACTAGATGAATTGAGGTGCTAACCAAATTAACATACCCCCACCAGTTTATTAGGTACTAATTAAATTAATATGCTCTCACAGGTTTATTAGGTGATAACTAAAATTAACATTCTTTGGCTGACATTGGAAGTAAGATTAGAAACAACCTACAGAACAAACTGGAGATGGTACACATCAGATGGCTCCCTCCCATGGAGAATGAACTGAAGATTAATATTGATGGCGCTTTCCACCCTGAACCAAACACTGGTGGTTGGGTTGCAGTCATCAGGAATCATAAAGGAGAGGTAAAAGTATTTGGGTGCCTAGCTAGGAATGGATAAAGGAGTGACAACCATTGGCCTTGAAACAGATTCAGTGCTGCTGAAGCAAGGGGTAAACAATGATGAATGTGGCCTCTCTGCTGTCTACCTAGGCTTAGAGGAGCTCAAGCAATATCTGAAGCAAAACTTTGAAGTGTGTCGTTTTACTTCTGGTAGGAGGAACTGTAAGAAAGTAGGTCGTTGTTTTGCTAGCTATGGTAGTACCTTAAGCATGTATGATCATCTTCAAACAGATCATGTAATTCCACTTGTATCGGACTTGGTGGCGACTCTTCTCTAATTTCTGCATACATCTCTCCTAGATATTTACCACCCTGCTTTTGCATTATCTGTTTTCAAACAACAATAAACTTAGTTCTATAAATTCATATATAGAACTAATATGCCAGTTAGAATGCGCGAGTATATGCACCCTTTGCTTCTAAATAAAAAATTGTGTAAAATAAACTGATATGTAAAGCTCGATCATTCTAATTTGTGTTAATTAAGTACATATGTACATTATTAAAGGGATGATCTAAGGTAATGAAGCGTAAGGGGATTAAATAAAGTTTTATTTAGTAGTTGTGATCTGTCATAGATGGTGAAAATGACAATTGCTCATGCATTGTTTGTTTTTCTTAAAACAAGATTCACATTATGTCATCATTTTGACATTCTGCTTCAGTATATGTCGATGCAGATAGAGCAAGCACCTAGCTGATGAAATTGCTTGGCTAGCGGGTATTCTGAGTTATTGTATTAAGATCAGATGGTTGCCTCTTCAGCTCTATATGCACATGTACATAGGTGTGTGCCAGTATTGGATAAACATTTCATTGAACATTCTGTTTGCAAGATATATGCTCATGTGATAATAGTTTGAAACTACTAACGCAAAGGTTGTCAATCTAAGTATATGTTGTTCGTCTAATCTCATCCTCGAACGAGCGCAACCTAAGAAAATGAGCAGGCCTTCAGGCGTTAATGGGCCATTTCTGTGGATGGGCTCTGGCCCAAGTTATCTCAGCCCAGTATAAACGATTTATTTTTCTGGTTTTAGCTACTGCACTGGGCTCTCTAATGAGTTGCCGTGGATATTTTGGACTAAAATATTTCTGGCATTTTCTGTCTTCCAGTACATTTTAAGTTCTTTGACCAAAAAGGGTACATTTTATGTTTTTGCACTGTTTTATATATAAATTGCCGAAAATACCATGGACTAAAATTGTCATTTTTTTGCATCGAATTAAACCAAAGGTTTTATGATGTAGTAATTAAATTTGATATTTAATTTGAGAATTATAGTATGACTTTAAATTTAATTTTGAAAATGTCATTTTATTTTTATTAGTCATTACATGAGTTTGCACAAGCTCTTTGCAGCACTAATCTGGCATGTGGATGATCTGAATCATCAAAGGTCACAAAATCAGCAAATTTGGTCCGTACTATTGAAATGTAGTTACCATTGTATGAAATGTATCTCTTGTTTTATGTATAAAATCTCGCTTTTCAAGATGCCTTATCGTCTATCCTAGCTTAACTCCACTATAAGATATCCATCCAAGTTCTTCATAATTTACCATGGTAATTCTGCATCCAGTACGACTATCACTACATGATTTAAATCACTTACGCATGTACCAACTAGATGTACCTTTTTCTTGTATGAACTACTTTGCAACGAGTCAAATCTTGGGATGAGTTACCGAGCATTACAAAGAAACTTAATAGCTTATCAAATGTGGCGCGGCGTGCCGCCGCACACTATCCGCTAGTACTCCTATATCTACTAGGCAAATGCATGTACGAGGACGAGCTAAACAATTGTTTTCGAACAATTAATATGTATAGTTTCTCCATGTTGAGCAAGGAAAGCGACAGGATTTAAATCAGATGGATCGCCATAGGTAGAAACAACAACTGATTTCTTTTGGAATCTGATACGCCAGGTACAAGCACATGGCAAATCGAACGTTTTTTATGATAACATTAGTAGGTAGGTATGGTAACCTTGTGCTTCAGTTTATTTTTTGACAAAAAAATTGCCGTGTGTCAACTAACTTGTCATCCTTACGGCATGAGAATTACAAAAAAAAGGTTTGATTTGCCATGCGCTTGTATCTAACATCAGGTACCTATCATTTTCATTTCTTTTTCTTAGGAAAAAGTTACTACTCCCTCCGTTCCCAAGTATAAGTCTTTTTAGAGATTCCACTATGGACTACATACGAAACAAAATGAGTGAATCTACACTTTAAAATATTTCTATATATACATCCGTATGTAGTTTGTACTGAAATCTCTAAAAAGACTTACATTTAGGAACGGTGGGAGTAGATTTTTAATCAGGCCCGACGACATGGATCTACGGTGTACCAGCGACACAGCAAGGCAATGAGAAATTAAGTGTCTATCCCGCGCGGTTGCTGTCGCCAGGATTACGGCCAAGCGTGTGGAGACTAGCAGGCAATTTTGGCGGGGGACAGAATTTAGGGAGCTAGCCACAGGTCGACACGTAAATTGAGATCAAATTTGCACATACATCCAGTGGCTAGGGAGGTCCGCCTCCACCTCCGCGGGTATCAAATCTTGCATTTTGTTTCTGCAAAATTCTTTTAGAAAGTTCTAGCATCCATTACTCTTACATACCCTCGTGAGCATCAACACAACTGTACTGTAATATAGTCACCAAAAAAAAAGTCGCAAAAAAAACTAACTAGATAGCTCAAGCTACACTAATTAGCTTCCCGCGTCGGATCACACTCGGACATTGCCTAACCATTTTGTTATTTTGGCATGTAGAACTACAGAAAAATCATAAGTTGTCGTGTATGTGAATCTAAGCTGAGGTTAAACTCATGGGTACTCGACTTACAAGCCTGTAAGTTGAGTATCAAATAAAGGAAACACAACAAACAAAGCGACTTGCATGATTGAGATATTGTTAGCAACCTAACAGTATCTCCTCTCGATCTATTACTCACACACGAATTCGAGTAGCAATTTAGGGATTACAAACCTGGATACAAGAATTGGGGAAGGAGGAAGGGGAAAGAGGTAGCCACCGCCGCCGGTTCGTTGATCCACCGGATGCCTCACCCTATGCGTTGTTCCTGGTACTTGTAGTCGCTGCGGCTGTAGCTCTTCGGTAGCGAGGCCATTGGGCCTAACCCATAGCTATCGGCCCATGATATGAAGGGCGCTGATAGATATAGCTTGCTTGCTGGAATCTCTGTGGAAAATCAAAGGAAAATACATATGCATGCATCTCGTCGTCGTGTGTACTGCTGTATGTACACTCAGATCAATATGCATGAATGCATGTGTGATGTGTAATATGGAGTGAAATGCAAATTAATCCAGCTTTTTGTTCTGCTGAAGAATCGAGAAAGACCTGGTAAATTATGGACCTCTATGTGGTTAATTAAGAGACAGTCCTCCAACAAAAAAACAATAGTGTTTTGCCACTCTGCTCACAGCGCTCAAAGGAACCCTCAACCGTCTGATCGATCGGGCTCATAAACATACAATTGATCTTCACATGAATGGCCAACCGCGAGTGCCCGAAATATCCTGGTGCATGTTGCGTTGACATGCTTAACTAGGAACCTTTAGGCTTCGTTTGGCGCGAGTGGATGGGAGGGGGGTTTCAAGAGGATTTTCCTCGCGTGGGCCAGAACCCCCCCCCCCCCCCCCCACCACCAAAATAAACATCGGCCCATTTGATACAGGGGGTTTGCATGGCCGACCCTCTCTAATCCCTTTGATCCTCGAAACCCACGCGACTCAGAACCCTCGTCGAAGGACTCAGAAAAAGCTCTGTTCCCAGCGCACGCCGCCAGCCTCCTCCACGCCATTGAGAGGAGCCCCGCCGCCGGATCTTCAAAGCCGCCGCCACTGAGGGGGAAGAGCCCCGCCGCCGCCGCCGCCACCGAGGAGAGGAGCCCCGCCACCGCCACTGAGGGGAAGAGCCCCGACGCCTCGACACCGGAGTTACTCCTCCAGCATACTGGCCTTCTCCCTGGTGGTAAATCATCGCCGCCCTGCCCCTCCACTCCCCCCTTCCTCTCTCCGCCGCCATGGCTGTCACATCCCGCACGTCCTCCGTCCACCTCGTAATCACCGGCAAGCTCGCCAAGAACGTCGTCTCCTACCCCTAGCTCCACATGGACCCTAACCATACCCGGCGAGATTGCCGTGGTTTTCTGATGGTGATGGTGATTGCTCGTCGTAGTGTAGGATTTGTTGAACATCTCGCCGGGCAGGGTTTGATTAGGCCGGTCTGATGTTAATGACCAAATTACTCTTTCTGAACCTGCCAATGTTGGCCTGTAAGCTACTATGTAAACAAGTAAATCAGTTTGCTCTTAGTGTATAGCTAATGAACAGATAATGAGTTAAATTGTTTCCACTATCCTCTCAAGAGCTTTTGCAGATAGTGACTTGTATCCTGTACACTAAAATATATATCACAAACATTTGAGCTGCATTTTAAGTACTGAGAAAGCTAAGAGCTAGAAAGGTACAACCATGAAAGCTGCAGTTTGAGAGCTAAAGAAAAAAATGTGGTCGTACTGAAGAAAAGGAAAAGGTGCTCAGCTACAACACCGACTGTTGTACTATGTCACAGAAATATGTAGGAGTGATCCGACTAGTCATAACACTAGCAGCTGGTTATCAAGTACAAGTATCCACTTGCAGCAAACCCTGTACATACCAAGTTGCCGACAAATGCTCACATTGTCAAGTCAGATTAAGCGAGTCAGTAGTCAGTTCCCCAGAAAAAATGCAGAGCATACATATACTGAGCGATATACATGGCCATATCCACTAGAATTAGAAACGGTTGTGCTCTCCTTGACAAGGAGCAAAGCAAGAAACGGTTGTGATAGATAGTGACACCTTAGACACACCCTACAGTACAAGCAATTCCCTGCGAGTAACAATCAAAATGAACATGCTCTCACAGGAACATGCATGCCGCAGTGTACAGGATAGGATGACCTTGTGCTATCTGTTGGTTTTGATCTCACGGCTTAAACAGGCCAGATTAGATCTATTAGTTTAACAGAAAAAAATTTGAAGGGATAACGATAAGTGAAGAGGTCCACGTACCAACGTACGTGAGCCTCGATCACAACTAACGCGCCCTGATCGGGGGCACCCAAAAACCAACTCAGGTTTTGGGTCCCCTATCGCCAGCGCCATATTAAAAGGATACGGGAGAGAGCTGGCCACCTGCGCGATCACAATTCACGTAAGGTTTACTCTCCTCCCGATATTCTCACCCCATCCGATCTGGGGGAGCGCTGCAGCGACGGGAAGACCTAAGCCAGCCGTCCCCGGCCAGTCTCGGTGGCGTCCTGAAGTTATCAGGACGTCGAGGAGAACCTCTGCTTCGACTACATCAACCCTGCATCACGCCTGCACCGAGGAGGCGATCATGTCCACTCCCGTGACATGTAAAGAAACCCTAAACCCTTCTTTGTTCATGTTGTGAGGTGATCTAGATGCAATTAGATTCTGCTAATGGCATCTCATAGATGCATAATTACTCCAACAATGGTATCAGACGCCAATATTGATTGTTTTTAGATCCCTATATCATGATTAGTAAATCAATCTCAAGTTTAGGCCCTAGGTAGATCAAGTTTGATTGCTACTGTTTTGATGTTGATGCCAATTGCCCACTGTTAATCATGTTTTAATTCTAATTTGCTACGGATCAGTACTGCCACCTATGTTCATCAACTTTAATTAATCTAAGTTAAGATCTAATGTTCACCTTCATGTTAAGTTGATTAAAACTGATCATGTTTAAGTCCTGGTCCGTATGCATCATCAAATTAGAAGCAGAGGGGTACATAGTACATCAACAGTAGCAACCCCCCATGTTGAAGAACCCGAGAAAAAATCCCCAATTTCGGTAGAACCCTAATTCTTCAATTAGGCCTGCTTTTTCCACAAATTAAGCACTGATGAACACGAATTGGAGAAGAAATGAGGAGAATCCTCACCTAATGCGCCGCATTCTCGCCTCTTCCCTTCGGGGCCCGTGCAGCGCCCACCGTTGCACGAGGGCGAAGATGCCGCGATGCCGCCATCCTCGGGACGACACGCGGAACGCAGTTGAGCCGCCGCCGCTTCTGCTCTAATGGACACACCCTTGTCTTGGCCGACGCCGAGCAAGTCGCCGTCGCTCCTCATGCCGCGGTGGCCGGTGCCCCTCCTGCCTCCTTGCTGCGCCATGTGCACGGACGTCGGGGCCATGTTCGACGGGGGAGCATGCGGGATTCATCCTACTGCACGCTCCTCCGGCGAGCGCTGCCGCCGCGCCGCCATGGCCGCCGCGCCTCGGGCCATCGTCGAACGACGTCGCTCTGGCCGTGAGTGAGAATCGGGGAGGAGGGGAAGAAATGGATAGGGTTTGACCCAGCCGCTGGTTTTGCTCTGTTGCGGGGCGATCCGAGCCGTCGGCTCGATCTGACGACTCAGAGCATCGCGCGGCTCCCTGCTGGGCTAGCGGGCGCTAATGGGCCAATTTCGACCGTGGGCTGCGGCCCAGGTTGTGACGGTTCAGCAAATATTTTTTTTTCTTGTCTTTGCTGCCGGGCTGGGCTCTTTTACGTGTAGCCGTGGGGATTTTGGGCCAAAATCATGGTTGCGATTTTCTATGTTTTCCAGTGCACTGTAAGTTGTTTTGCACTGTTTAAAACAAAAAATTCCTAAAAAATATAGTGAACACATTATTATTCTAGGTAAAATTGAACCAATGAGATATTTTTTCTGAATTTATTATGTGTTTGCATGATGAATTTTTTAGACTTAAAAAATAATGATATTTTTTTTCTTATGTTGATGTCTAAATTTAGAATGAAAGGACTATGATTTTAATTCGGACCAACGTTGTTTTATTATTATGAGTCATCACTTATGATATTTTAATTCCATGTTTTTTCTGCCCAACGGTGTTCTGACATGGAGTTGAAATTAAATACATGGCATGTCTATTTTATTTTGCCAACGTAAAATTTCATGTTCATGTCAATTTCTAATAAACTCTTTCATGTCCATTACAGCTTCAGTTGCGTTTACTGTCGAACCGTTGACAGGTAGTAACTTCCCTCGTTGGAAGAACTCGATGGAATTATTCCTAGCCGTCCATCAGTTTGATTATCACTACAAAAAAATATACTTCCGTGATGATATGTGTTTGTCACAGTAGGTCGCATTTTTTGTCATGCATGTACATCCATGACGATTTTATGACAGAATCAAGATAGTCATACCTGTGCTGTCGTAGAAGTGTTCCATGACATTACCAAAATTATCATCATGGAAGTGTCCACTTCCATTACCATAAATCGTGCGTCACAGAAGTGCTTTCGTCAAGGGTGATCGACACGTGGCATCCACCGTAACGGAACGCCGTTAAGCTATCGGGTCCGGTTTTGGATTCGATAACCCGTTAACAGCCCGGACCAATGGGGATTTTCCACGTGTAAAATCATCATTGGCAGCAGGAAACACGTGTTGCCTCACCGTTGGAACAGATGTCATCCACTCATTGGACAGGAGGCGCCTATGATTGGTCGACACGTGGCATGGCCCAACAGTGGCCCATTCCGGTGAAAAAGGCCGGCCGGTAAAAACTAGCAGACCGGCCCATATAAGGCCTACTTGTGTCAGGTCCATTTAAGACCATGACCCATACGAGATGTGCCAATTCGGCCCGTCAATGGCCCGTTAAAGATTTGACATCATTGTAGTCCATCGTCAGTTCGAGCCCGTTAACAGCCCGCTATATATTTGGGCTCAATATCGGCCCGATGAGATTTCAGCCTGTTAACGGCCCATTCAATGGATGGGCAAATTTTTAGGATGTACATCTTTCGGCCTTTTAGCGACCCATTTAAATCTTGGGCTAATTTCCGGCCCAGTGTGTCTTTCAGCCTGTTGACGGCCCATAAATCTGATGGGCCATTTGTAGTCGGACCTGAGTTTCGGCCTTTTAGCGGCCCATTTAAGTGTTGGGCCAATTTCCGGCCCGGTGTCACTTTCAGCCTGTCGACGACCCATAAATCAATTGGGCCATTTGTAGTCGGACCTGAGTTTTGGCCTTTTAACGACTCATTTAAGTGTTGGGCCAATTCCCAGCCCTGTGTGCCTTTCCTCCTGTTAACGGACCATAAATGAGTTGGGCCATTTGTAGTCGGACCTTAGTTTTGGTCTTTTAACGGTCCATGCCCTTCATGGTCCAATACCAGCCCGGTTTTCTCTTTCGGCCTGCTAAAGGCCCACAACACAGTTGGGCATTTACAATACGACCTGACTTTCGGCCTCTTAGCGGCCCATGCTCTTCATGGTCCAGTACAAGCCCGCTGTCTCTTTCGGCCTGCTAAAGGCCTACAGTATAGTTGGGCCATATGTAGCCCAAACTTAGTAACGACCTGTTAACGGCCCGTGAAATAAATTGGGCCCACCTGTTGCCCGCTTTGATGTCGTCCTGTTAACGACCCGGGAGGTAAGAGGACCGACCATTAACTTTCGGCCTAGTAACGACCCATTAACTTAATGGGCCCACTAAAGTTCGTACATGTCTTTATGCCAAATTAGATAATTTGAGCCCATTACGACGAGCAATTATGCATAGTACCAAAACCGATCAAGCAAAGGTACGGCATACAAGGAATAACGTTGCACATCCAGCATATATTACAGGAAATTACATCCACTGGGCAATCAAAGATGGATGCCAGTGCAAATAAATGAGCAGAACCTAACCATCTAAAACGTCACAATCTGCAACCTCAGCACAAATGACGCTCATAAGCATGTGGGCAAGTTTTTGCTGCTTTGCTACACTGTCTCTGAAAACATTTATCAGTTGTTGTGTCGTACGACTCTGCACCTCTGATTCATCCACCATTTCCATCATTGCTTCAGCCATTAATTGGTTCACAAACATACATTTATTCCGTTGCATTCGAGACAGAGGATACTGAACAGATTCAGATAACGATTTTGGCAGGCTTGTATTATTGATAGTGGAGAGTATCTCGACCACTACATCATAACATAAATTAGGATGAGAACCAAACAGATTAATCATGAGTTATTGCCATATTACCTGGCCTAGATTTACAGGAAAGAAACAATGGGGGTTGCCTTGCTGTTTTCAGAGTTTGTCTTCTTATCTTCAGCAGCCTGCACAAAATTAACACACTAGCATTGCTATCATTGGCCAAGTCAGATAATAGGAAAGCAACATTGACTCAACGAACGTTTGGGAAACTAGCCTACACCAAATTAACACAATATGGCACAACTATCATCAGCCAGGTAAGGTAATACGAAAGCAACATTGACACAATGAATGAATGGGCAACCAGAGAAGCACTACACTTCAGTAATGTGCGTGCTATGAGATAGTACACTCATGCAGCTCAGTATGCAAAACTACCAGGCAGTTTTCCTTACAAAAATCAACATTGACGCCTTTAACATTTTGCTACAACTAATTTTAGATCAGATAAAGGTTAGATTCACGCCGATTAACAAAATACATGCTGATGTAAAAATATAGTGATATACAACAGGTACTTACATCAGCCTTGGAGCACAGAGAATTCCCGCAAGATATTTTCCTCGAATACGATCCCAATGGAGGAAGTCTTCTATCGTTTAACCTTATTTTCTAAAAGAGAGATGGGTAAGAAACATGTAGAAAATATGATCGGAATGCTATAAAATTTCATGATGCGAGGATACGCACACGCTTCTTAGAATGGAGTTGACATTCTTTTGCTGGACTGGAGTGGACTAGTTCTTTGGCCATTGGAATCTGCTTATTATCACTAGGAGTTGGGTTTCTCTGTGCTGGAGCAGTATCTATGAAAAATGGAGTTGGTTTATTATCTCCTGCCGTTTGGATCTTTGCAAAGACCTAATTTATAACCCTTCAGATTCTAACATAGCCGTCTTCCCCTTGCATGCCTTATATAGAAGAATGGTGAATCAGTTATAAAACATGCTACAGCAGAGATGGAATAGGTACTGAAGAATAGAAAGGCATGACATATTAACATGTATTCCCTCCATCCAGAAATAAATGGATGGGTGTAGGCGTATTTCAGTTCTAGATACATCCAGTTTTATCCATTTGTGCGATATGTAATCCGGACGGAGGGAGTATGATGCAAGAGCTAGGGATACGACAAGACAACACAGTAAAAAAACACTGAAAAACCCAATGCAGAACCAAAGTATTCAAACCCACTGATATGAGATAATACACTCATGTAGCTCAGGATGCAAAACTACAAGGAAGTTTTCCTTACAAAAATCAACATTGTGGCCTTTAATCATACATCTTGCGACAACTAAATTTAGATCAGATAAATGTTGGATTCACGCCGATTAACAAAATACATGCTGATGTAAAAATATAGTGATATAAAATAGGTACTTACATCTACATTGGAGCATAGAGAATTCCTGCAAGAATCTTTCCTCATAAACGATACCATTGCAGAAATTCTTCTATCTGTTAAGCTTATTTTCTAAAAGAGAGATGGGTAAGAAACAGGTAGAAAATATGATCAGCATGGTATAAAATTTCATGATGCAAGGATACGCACACGCTTCTTAGAATAGAGTTGACATATTTTTGCTGGACTGGACCGAACTAGTTCTTTGGCCACTGGAATCTGCTTATTATCAGTAGCAGTTGGGTTTCTCTATGCTGGAGCAGTATCTATAAAAGCTGGAGTTGGTTTATTATCTCCTGGCCTTTGGATCTTTTGCAAAGGCCTTGTTTGTAACCCTTCAGATTCTAACATAGTCGTCTTCCCCTTGCATGCCCTGTATAGAAGAATGGTGCTTTAATTGTAAAACATGCGATAACAGAGAGATGGAATAGGTACTGAAGAATAGAAAGACATGACATATTGACATGTATTCCCTCCATCTGGAAAAAAATGGATGAGTCTAGGCGTATTTCAGTTCTAGATACATCCTTTTTTATCCATTTTGGCAACATGTAATCCGGACGGAGGGAGTATGGTGTAAGAGCTAGGGATACGACAGGACAACACATGAAAAAAACACTAGTTGAATGTAAAGCTGTATGCTAGCGGAATACATACAGAAATAACTAAGGCAACATACATGTGTGTGATTGGGAAACTAAGATGGATTTGCAACAGAGCACTAGAACAACACTTCAATGTAAAAAAACATGGTATGGTAGACAGATGAAGTACATACTGATGAATAACAATGCATAAGATATTTAGAAGCATGATGTCCAAATTAAGCAGATGGCATTGCGATAGAGTAGAATGACAGTACTTGAATTTGAAAACATGTTATCATGAATGGAATAGGTACTGAAAAACAGGAAGGCATGACATATTTACATGCATGATCAGCATGCTAAGCACATGGCATTGCAACAGAGTAGATACACTCCAGGACATTATATGCATGTTGTACCCATATCACAGGCCAAGTTAGAGCAAGGACCTTGTGGGGTGAAGAGGATTCATCATCTTTCTGTAAGTCTTTTGAAGAACTGCCTTTACATTTTCCATCATATTGGGTATCATTGACATCAAGTTTATTGGCCTTTACATTGCTCCGTGAGGTTATTGTGGATATATCAGTGTGTGCAATTATATCTAACATGCATGGAAGATAACTAGTAGTTAGATTTATGTAATGAGTGCATGTAGGTGACGACATAAATAGTAGGACCGGGGTTAACTAGCAGCAACAGGTCTCATAAACTAAAGGGATAGAATATGTATCGTTTGTACTCGAGATTAACTAGATGGCACACAAAAGTATTAAAGAACAACATAGGTAATACTAGAAGTGGTATAATACTATTATCACCAGCCTGTGGGATAGCATTGGCTGATGGATGATAACTATGGAACAACGTTACCTAAAGAACAAGTATCTTAGCTGAACTATGGAACAGGGTTAACTCCTGAACAATACCCGTAAGAGATCAACATGAATATACAGTGAAATGTGATGATCTATTTTCCATGCTTAGATGAATAACAAAGCCATAAATGTTGCACACAAGTAAGATGAGGGTACAACCTATCTGGCTGCCATCCATAGGAGTGAGCATCATGTGCTGACTTGTCGATGGCCCTACAGTTGTTGTGGCTGTCCATGTCGGGCACACGCATTCGATGCAGGGAACTGTTGAGTGGGGACTATAGCTCCCTTCTGCTGTATGCTTCCCTTGTTGGAGCAGCTGCGGTGAGTCGGAAGACGGTGTGTTTGAAGATGCAGATAACACATAATGTTAAGAATGACATATCTCTTTGATCTGAAGAAATACACTAAGAGATCAACAGCAAGGTACGAGAGTAGTCACACGTTTGTTGACTGAAGACTAAATTGGGGTCACAAAATTTTATTTTATTTTGGTACTGTCCGATCTACGCCGGATGGCTTGATGGACGTCTTGTGCCTCCCGGCTGACACTGTTCGGAATCTTCCCAGAAGAGCCAGCGACCAACGGCAGAGCAGCCTGCCTCCGTGTCCGTGGCCCCGGCCAAAACCCCGCTCCCCGCCCCACCGCACTGTCGTGGTTGCGCCGCCCGCGGGCCAATCCACAAAGACTCCCCGTCATCCAAATCCGGCAGCGGCAGTACCTTCAACCCACACAACTCTAAAAGATAGCCATCTAAGCGCTGCTTCCGCGGCGAACTTGCGGCCCCGCACCCTTACGTTAGACACCAGCCAACCGGTAGCCTAGGATCTCCGCTGCCTCGAGGGGTGGTGCTTCCCATTGGAAATCGATCGGCCCAGAATGAAAATTCAGACAACTAACTCCTAAATAAAGTGATTTGAGATGAGGTGCGACCTATCTAGCGGCATGGTGAAGTAGGCAGGTCTAGCTGCCAAGTTGGTGAGGCCGGCGCGGTTGCGGTGGCGACCGGCGGCAGGGAAACAGCGATGTCACGACGGTCGACGGCTACGGGGAAGCAGCGCCAGGACTCTGGACGGATCCGAAGTTGGAGCTACTCCGGCGTCGTGAACAACGGCGAGGGTGAATCGGCTCCAGTACGGTTCACGAGGCCGTCGTGGAGGCAGCACCAGCAGCACGGAGTAAGAGGCACATGGCCAAGTGCACGACGGCAAATGGACAGTGTCTCCGGCATTAGGGAGGAAGGCGTCTGTGAAATTGGTGCGGGCGGGGCGCCATGGAGGTGGGGCTGAGGTTTCACGACTTGGGAGAAGGGAGCTTCCCAGGGAGAAGGTGATTTGGCGCCCACGAGGTATGAATGGGGGGGGGGGGGGAATTGGGAGGGGAGTGGAACCATGTCTTACGGACGCATTTGTCTAAAATGTGAGGGGGAGTTACAGTTCTACCCTTGCCTTTAGGCTTCTCGGCTTGGGTCTGTGTACTGAGGGTCGGGGATAGTAGAGTAACTTTGCTTCTCCCCAAATAGTGGGTGGGAGCGATTTCGGGCGAGGAGGGCGTGTTTTGAACTATGTGGGCGCGAGCGATTTCAGGCGAGGAGAGCGTGTTTTGAAATAGTGGGCGGGAGCTATTTCGGGCGAGGAGAGTGTGTTTTGCCGACCATGGTTTATGAATTATTCGGCACATGTCATTTCGGCCGAGGAGAAGGCGCGCTTGGATGAAGTTACAAACCTACCCTCGATGTACAACGGGCCAATTGATGTGTGTCCCACATAGGACGGTAATTTCGCGTCTCCCATTTATTTGCTCGGGCAAATTCCACCGAGCAGAGAGGATGTTTAACGGTTCGTTCAAATTTTGGGAGAACGAGCATCCACGTCTACCTTACCAAGTCGATTTGAATCACATTTTTAAATATTAGCTTGCCACTTCTTTTTTAGATGGAGAGATGATGCTCGGGAGTAATGTGTTTTTACATGCTCGTTGCTAGCGATTTACTATATGACAAATAGTTGACCCACTCAAAAATGCGAATCAAACCCAAAATGAAATATCTCGATTCAATGAAATAGCACGTTCACTAGGTCAAAATAGTGAACTAAATCAAAAATTGAACACCTCAATCGAGTAGCATGTTGTACAGTATTATAGTAGTCCATGAACATGTTGAAAGTCAAATTAATGAACTTGTTTGATATACGCATATATCCGTTCATGTGTGGATTGCACACAACATGTTCTCCAATTTAAATATTTGAATGCAAGTTTATATCGAAACATGATTTATATCAGTCTTTGATGCATAAAACGCGCCCTCCGTCTCTCCCGGACTCCTGTTCTCTCTCTCTCTCTCTCTCTCGCCAACAATCTTCAATTCTGTCGCACGCATCCGACACAAAAACCTTGTTGGTCCCTCTCCCTTTCTCTCCATCTCTCTCTCTCTCTCCATCTCTCTCTCTCTCTCTCTCTCTCTCTTTGTGTGTGTGGGGGTCTTTCTAGTTCGCATGCATATATACACCATCTATAGGTCTCTCTCGCACACTATGTATGATACTCTAGCTAGTCCAAGCTAGAGATCTTGGGTGCACTCATCGTACACACACAAATTCCTTGGCTCTTTGCCCGTAACTCTATCACGCACCACTCGGTCATCTCTGAGCTCTTCCCCCTCTCTCAAACTCTCCATCCACCTGGGTCAAACATACACATGCATATCTCACTCGCACTCGATAGGCCCATCTAAAACTCTATCTCTCTCCCTCGTTCTCTCTCCATCTCACACGCACACACACAATCTCATGCCTAGCTAGCCAAGTATGATGGTCTCTCACTCAATTGTAGGCACACGCAGTCCCTCTTATATGTATATGACTAGCTAATCTTAGTCTCCATCACAAACATGTGCATGGCCTATCTCAATTTCTCTCGGGGCATCTTTCTATCGCGCACGCACCTCCCTCGATCTCCCACCCATATAGTCCCCTCACGATCTCGAGGGGATATCTCTATCGCAAACACATACTCTCTCCCTCCCCATGCGTCCATGCCAACCATGTGTCCCTCTCGACCTTTGTTCCTTGTTGGCCAGACCTCTATTGGACATGTGCTACAGGGGTGTCTCTCTCCGTTGCAAACAATCACACACTAGCTATCTTCGTGTATCTCCTCGCCTCGCTTTTCCATCTTGGAGATGCATGCCTGATATGTTCGCATAAGAAACGACAAAACACACACTCTCTCTAATTTATCGTTTGTTGTCACTTTCTCTTTCACACACATACTCTTTTTGCACACTTACTCATTCTCCTTCACACACACTTGATCTGTCTCGACTTAGGCACTCTCCTCGGTCTATAGCATATAGATTTATTGAAAGGTCAAACATCACAAAGTTTGACCATGTACGTGGAGAAAAACAATTACATCTAGTACGACAAACATATACCATTAGATTCACCATGAGATGTAGTTTTGTATGATGTATCTTTGGTATTGCAGATATAAATAACATTTGCGTAAACCTGATCAAAGTTTCCAAAGTTTGACTTCTAAAAAATTTACATGCACTGCATTATCGAGCGGATGGAATATCTCTTTCCCCCTCTCAGCTATCTGACGCACCACGCAGCCTTATCGGGGCTCCTCAATCTCTCTCAAACTTTATTGGTCAGTTTGGTTCGTGACCTGACCCTCATGCCTTGATGGCCAGTACTGCCTGGTGTGGACGTGAGATGTAAAATATTTCTACCTGGCCAGGCTTGTGTGGTGCTGAAGCGTTTGGTTCATGCCTGGGCCAGGCAAAGCATCAACGTCCCATCAATCAATCCATGCAGCAATTATTTAATGCTAATACCCATCCATGTTGTTGTTAGCCTCGTTGCCGCATGACCAGGCACGGCCATGCGTTCAAAATCGGTCGCCTGGACCAGGCTACTTGCAGTGTATGGAGTCCAGCTAGGCTAATTAAAGTGCAAGGGAACCCAGGCCATGCGGGCTTTCTTTTTCATAGGGTAGCAACCAAACAAGCGTGCATGAAATCCAGCCACAACCCTAGGCCAAGTAAAAGATGCTCAGGACGCAAGGCAAACTGACCTTATATCTCCCTGGTTCACACATACACATGTCTCGCTCGCGCTATACATATAGACCCATCCAACACTCTCCGCCCTTGTTCTCTCTCCATGTGACACGCACCCCCCTAAGTACCATAATCCCTCACTCCATCATAGGTGCAAGCACTCCCCCCTCCTAAGTATGACTGTCTATTACTAGCCATCAGGAACACACGTATTGTCTCCTTCCATCCATACGTCTATCTCGATATCTCTCGGGGCATCTTCTATCGCGCACATACCTTGTCACTCGATCTCCCACCCATGTTGTCCCATCGCGATCTCCAGGGGATCTCTCTATGACAAACATACACTCTCTCCTCCCCATGTCTACATTTTGTCCGTACGTCTCTCTCGACCTCTCTCCCTTGTTTATCAGACCCCTCTTGGCCACGTGCTACGGGTCTTGCTCTCTCGGTTCCAAAAACCACACACTATCTCCACACCTTGCTCCGTTGTCGAAGATGCATGTGTGATATCTTTGCATAAGACACGCACGCTTTTTCTCTACTTTTATCGTGTGTCATCCATGTCTCTTTCACACACGCACACACACTTTTTTCACTCACTCACACTCTCTCTCTCTCTCTCTCTCTCTCTCTCTCTCTCTCTAGTTAGGGACTCTGTCACGTCCATAAGCATATGGATGTTTTGAAAAGTCAAACCTCAGAAAAGTTTGACCAGGTATATGTGGAGAAAAGCATTTACATCTGGAACAATCATTAGATTCATCACAACATGTACTTACTTCATACTATCATTTATCTTTGGTGTTGTAGATATAAGTAATTTCTTTATAAACTTGGTGAAAGTTTCAAAAGTTTGACTTTAAAAAAAAGTTATAACTACATTATCGAACGGAGGGAGTCGCTCTTTCTCTCTCTCTCTCTCTCTCTCTCTCTGCTATCTCTCACGGGCCTCCCCTCTCACTCAAACTCTCTATACCGACGGATTATACGCTCACTGTGTCAGCGTATAGCTCCGCATATTGTTTAGTTGACCGGTCAACCAATCCACATGCTTCCTTGTCAGCTCGTGTTCTGGCCCATGTGGCAGTGGGTGAAAATAAGTAAACTAGAGCCCCATCTGACACGCGTGAAGTAAACAAAGTTGAAACCACTCGGGGTAGCACCCCGCTCGCTAGTAAATTGAGGGCGCATTGAGGACACACTTCTTGCGTGTGAAGGACGCACTCGCGCACAATTCACCACTTCGCGGCGGCATCCATAGAAGGATGCACTCACGCCGCCGGTTGAGATGGATTGCGAGGCAGCCAACAAGCGGAGGCGGCTCGAGCCAAAACCGCATCCGGCGAGCCTGGACTTCATCAGCAGCCTCCCCGACGACATGCTGCTCATCATCATCGGCCTCCTCACCACCAAATCTGCCGTGCCGACCGCCCTACTCTCCCGGCGGTGGTGCCCCCTCTGGCGCTGCATCCCCCTTAACCTCACCGTCGACAACTGCCTCTGCGACGGGGATTGCAAACGCATGGCCGCAGTCTCCAAGATCCTTTCATCGCATCCTGGGCTAGCCATACGCCTGAACATCCGCATGTTCAGTACGAGCTGCAAGGTCCAACCCAAGTTCGACGAGTGGTTCTTATCCCCCACCCTAGATCAGCTCGAGGAGCTCAGCTTTGAAGCTGGATGATGTCGCTCTCTGCCGCCGTCCGCGCTCTGCCTCACGCCAACGCTGCACCACGCTAGCTTCAGCTCCTGCTATCTTCCCCAGATTAATGCCGCGCCTGCCCTTCTTCTCCCTCAACTCAAGCAGCTCGACCTCTTCGATGTTGTTATCTCGAAGAAGGCTATGGAGCACCTGCTCCGCAGCTGTACTGCGCTCGAGTACCTTTGTCTTGAGCAAATCCACGGGTTCATTAGCCTCCACATCGCCTCGATGAATCTCTGATGGATTTATGTGTCTTGCTGGCCCCGCAACAAGACATCAATTGGGAAGAGATCACTCCAGCTGTTCCACATTATGGTCATTGAGAATGCGCCTTTCCTTGAGAGATTGCTTGTATCGGATCTAGAAGGTCCAACAAAAACCAGGGTCATTGACGCGCCGAAATTGACAGTGTTGGTGTACTCGTCTGCCAAATTCTCCGAACTCTTTATTGGATCCGTAATCGTTCAGATACATCACTCATCTTCTTCTCCGTCTTCTTGAAATTCACATTTTTAAATTTCTTCTTGATGTATTTATGACCGTCTTCTAAAAAATGATTCCCACAAGCTTGACCCAGTCCATGCGCACAGTGAAGATCTTGGCACTAAAATCTATCGGCCCCAATCTGGATCAAGTTGTTGGATTCCTTACATGCTTTCCGTCCACGGAGAAGCTACTCATCGAGGTGAAACTTCTTTCCTATAAGTAAATGGTAATCACAACGTAGCTCAATTTTTTCATAATTTTCCCAAATTACGATGACAAGTGTAGTATTCAAAACTGCAACTACGCACTGCACCGAAAGAAATGTTTTTAGTATTTTTTTCTCACGTGATCACCTGTATCGTTTTTATGTTGTACTACTATAGTAGCCTAGGCTAGTCATAGTGGAAAGTAACTTAGACTACTCCAGTAACTCTATGGTTACCCTAAGAGCAAGTACTACCTTCGTCCTGGTTTACTCTTCCAATTTTGTAGTATCCAAATTTGACCATGGATTTAACTGACAAAATGTTAATGCATGTCACTAAGAACTATATCGTTGGATTCGTATTTGAACATAATTTCAAATGGTGTAATTTTTAGTGACATGCATTGGCATTTTGTTAGGTAAATCTATGGTCAAAATTTTATACTAAATACGAGGTAGTATTCCCTCCGTCCCAAAATTCTTGTCTTACATTTGTTTAGATACAGATGTATCTAACACAAAAATGTAACTAGATACATCCATATTTAGACAAATTTAAGACAAGAATTTTGGGACGGAGGGAGGCCAAAACACGTGCCAAATTCACTTGTGATGCATTTGGCATCGATGCCCCTCCATTGCTCACCTAGTGCCCCAATTTGGATCACCTACTTTGCTCCGGTGCCAAATTAACTCACGCAATGAAAAAACACTGCGTGGGAGAGAGAGAGGACTGAGGCAATAAAAAACACTTGTTTGGGAGAGTGAGAGGCTGGTGTAGTTGGTTTGATTGATTTGTTTATACATGTGGGTCTGTGTGCACAGCAGTGCCAACTCTCTCACATCACGAAGCGGTGCCAAAATCTTTTGATTTGACATCGATGCGTATTATGTGGCATACTTTTGTGAAATATGGCATCGGCCACATAGTGGAAGGCAACAAATGCGCAAGCTCTTCACGTGCTCCTAGTTAAATGAGAGGAAACAAAGAGAGAGAGAGAGGGAGAGAGAGAGAGAGAGTGAAAAAATATCACTAGGCAGCCAACCCTATCGTATGAGCGAATGATATTGGTACCTCTTGATGACACGGCAATCTTATACAGCCAGCTGCTCTAATATGTTCTCTTCTTTTGGAGATAAAAAAAGACCCAAAAGTGAAAAATGTGCTGCACTATAACAATCTCATCGAATACCTTGATCTCCATCTTATAGAAAATTATTTGATCAACTACCGAGGCAGCACATCTGAGATTAAATTGGCCAGGTTATTTGTTTTGGAGGCAAGTGTGCTCAAGGTAATGAGGTTTGGCGTTCTCTGGCGCAACAATGAATGGCGTGCTAATCACCGCAAGCGTCTAAGCCTAAATGACAAAGTCTCCGCAGAATCTGAATTTGTTCTTGAAACATCAAGTGGCCAGAGACTCGAAAACTTATTTGCCCATTAGTGACTTGTCAGGGTGGTGGATTTTAGTTTGTACGATAATGTTGCATCCACCTAAAGTAACGAAAGTTCTTACGTAAACTTCCTAGTAATTCCCTCTTCGTAGGTGCAGCATTACTCCTAACATTTGTAATATCAGTTTGAAACTTGTAATATTGCCGTGTCCTACTCCCGCGTTTTCAAAATCCTGCGAATCAAACAGGTCCTGAGTTGGTGATGATGTTGTGCCTCCCATCTTTCACCAATAGTCATTGGATCTAGATCTGACGCTTATAAACCAAGCTTCTCCATTTTTGCAAAAAGATGCCCGCACTTGTTCCCTATTTACAAACAACTCTTTGTCTCTCACAATCAGCCTTAGTTCCTTCCCACCACATCTAGAAGGCCGTGGAAAAATCTGGCGCGATGGCCGCTGCCGGTGCCATCCACGCCCAATCTTGGTGTTCCGTGCAATGCACGGGCATCCACGCACGTGAAATTATGTCGAACAGGGCTAGTTGTAAGCAGGCTAGCTCTACAGCCATGATGATAGTGACTGCAGACGGTGAGGCTGACTATGGTATGCCGAACACGGCGCCTATACTCAGGTGTCATGTCCGGCGCAGGGTCTTGTCACTTCACTATGAGGAGCAGCACGTAATAATTTGACCAACGGGTAGTACAGTGCTAGTACTCCTACTACATTGGTAGTACTACTACTAGTACTAGTAGCACCACGGTCTGGATTTAGGAGTACTACCACGTCCATCTGGATTTTAGTATTTGACTAGCAATATCTAGTAATACATGTCACAAAAAATGTACTACTCCCTCTGTAATTAACCACATGGTGTATTGTTCTATTCCTATCGGCGAGAGAACTTAATGTCTTTTTGCTAACTAAATACTGCATGTCATGTTTGGTAGTCTCAAGTCATTGAAAGCATGCAAGGCCCACATCTCTCATTGGTTGATATGTCACGAAATAAGAAACAAGGAGGGAGTTAATGCACCGTGCCTAAGTGTTTTGGGATTATTTGGTTTTCGTAAGGTGACTTACACAACATTTTTGTTTACATGCATTAACATTTTATTAGTTACATCAAAGGTCAAAACTTGGCGCAAAATGCAAAGGGGACCAATAAAACAGTAAACATCAAACTTCTCTCGTTTGGTCCCAACTAGAGGTCCGGTGAGATGACTATACTGCACCGACACGGAGGGGGACGCAGCTTCATTGACTTACTGCAACTGCCTTTGGGTGAATGACACGTGGGCCCAAGGGGTGGCTGGCCCACCTATTATACAGCCAAAGGCAGGTGCAGTAGAGGGCCGAGGAGTAGTACAGAATCCTACGCACCTACGCACGCTAACCAAGGGCAAGAGTGATCACTCAAATCGCAAGATTAGTTGACTAGAAGCTAAGCTAGACCCATGGAGGTGATGAGCGCGAGCATCAGCCGGCTGTGCCAGATGGTCCACGACGCCGGCCTGCGGCCCGGCACCGAGGAACGTCTCTAGGTATTGCTTGAGGCCGCCAGGGCGAGGGGCCGCTTGGACAACAGCTTCGTCTCCTTGTTCGACGAGGTCCTCGTCGGTTTCCTCGACAAGTTCACCGTCGTCAAGAAGCTCGCGGACAACTTTGACATACGCCTCTAGCCGACGCGCCCAGGCTCTGCAATGCCTGCCACCCTCTAAGGCCACTATGGTGACAACCTCTTCGACGCACTGGTGGCCCTGTGACTGCCCGCCGTCACGCCGGATAATGTCCACCTCAAGGTCGCGCTCGCCGCGCAGCGCCTGGCGCAGCAAGACACCATCGACATAATCACCCACGTCTACGCGCAAATCGTCCACAAGGACTACTACATGCAAGAGGAGGACGATAGGACGTTGGCCTTCTTGGACCGCCGGGCAACCTTGGACGGCATTGTTCAGAAGCACGTTGAGCTCGCCGCCAACGTCGCTGCTCCTCACACGTCGGTTGGTGACCCGGCGCACTAGGGCATGAGGATGTCGTTGATGGATCCGTATGTATTTTTATCTTTCCGTCAAATCAATGTAGTAGTATATGGTACTACGAGTAATTATCTTACCTTTGGCATCAACTTCATAATTTTTGTATGTACTCCATGCATGAATGGCGCCAGAACCAAACTTCTCATTACTCTAGGAAAAATCGTTATCGGTCGCGCCATGGAGCAGAACCAAATTTTACAAGTTATGAGTTCAAAAGGAAAAGCCTGCCGTGTTCGCGTCGCACCCCCACATGGTTGGTCCGGCACGCCGCTCAAGGGGGAATGCGTGCGGTGTTGCATTTTCACTTACAAGAGGGACCGCAGTTGAGCAAACCGACTATCGGCAAACCCCCACCCCGCCCACCACGAGATGGCTGAGAAAACAGGAGGGAGAAGAGATGGCTGTAGCACGGACTCCAAGAAAATTGGTGTCGGATGGGACTCGTGTGGGTGGCGTGTGTCGTACTGCTAGACATGAATGCTAGTTATGGCCCATGCCACCCCACTATATCGAGCCTATATCGAGGTACGTAGAAAATATTTCCTGGAGTCCGTGCTCAACCCTCCTCTTTCTCTCTTCTCAGCCAGCCAGCGGACGCGCGGAGCCCATCATCTATTTTCTCACATGCGGTCCCACATGTCAGTGAAAATGCAAGAGGACCCACTGAACCTGCACATCTTTCACCTCGATGTGCTGGTGATGAAAAACAAATCCAATAAAGATCGTTGGTGGCCGCTTTTGGAGTTACTCAAGAGTAGTAAGATTCTATTTACAGTTTAACCCAAGATGCACATCACGTGGCTTCAACTACCACTCTATTTTCTTGCATGACACAACCTAGATGCTGGATGTCCCACGTGTCAGCAAAAGGAGGAAGAACCCGACCAAATCTTCGGTTGTGCTCTCGAATTAGACTAGTTGTGGTAACTTAAAAAATTTATTGTGTACTCCCTCCGTTCCAAAATACTTGACTTCCATTTGTCCAAAAATGGATGTACCTATATACTAAAACATGTCTAGATACATCTATATTTTGACATAGAAGGCATGTATTGTGGAACGGAGGGAGTAGAATGGATGCAAGTTTTTGTATTGGGAAGAAGAGTACATCCATATATTGATAGAGCGCAATTTAGTAGATGTTCTAGCAATTTTAGCTAGCATAAAGGCTAGAGATGAGACTAGTGCACTTGTTGATACTCCTACTAGAATAGAGGCTAGACATGAGACTAGATGCGAGGAAGCAACGTCTACTTCTTTACACTCGAAGAAGAAAGAAGCACGCAAGATCGATCTCCGCAGATCAACAATGAATGCATCGAGAAGGCACTAATCCAACTTACAGGAGCAGTTATAGAAGTTGGATATCTTCTAGAGTAGTAAAATGTATTCTTGTGGTTCTTGTTTTCTTTGGTCTTGCTTTTCTAGTCAAAATTATCGTTGGAGTTCATGCAAAATGGAGGTCCGTTTGGGGTCGTGCGTTGGAGTAGGCCTTACAAGTGGGACCACAGTTGAGGAAACCGACTATCGGCAAACCCCCACCTCGCCTGCCGCGCAATGGCTGAAGATAGAGAAATGACGAGGTTGAAGAGATTGCTCTAGCACGAACTCCAAGAAATAATATGGTGTCAGATGGATGTCGTGGTGGTGGCGTGTGCTGTACTCCTGGACGTGAATGCTTGTTCTGGCCCATGCCACCCTACTACTCCTACTGCTTACTATATAGTACTAGTATCGAGGATTCGAGGTGCTGGTTACATACAGCGAACACATTAACATATGGCTACAGTAAAAACACCCGCCCGACGTGCGAAGCATGTGAAGCTAGTACAAATAGTGTACTACTATTGTTGATTGGCCTCATCCGATAACCTATTGCAATGCATGTACAATTATGTATTTGGAAAATATTTTTTTGCCTCGTCGCAGCACTCACTTAGAGAAGTGAATCGAAAGCCATTCATAAATTTAGTAAGTTTATCAGAGGCATATCATTTTATTACATACAACAGGTCATCAACCCATATCGACAACGAGGATACATTATAAATACTAAAGTTTTCACCACACATCAAATAACAAGCAATGAAATGAACTTCAACTCAACCATTCCTCAGCGTTGGAAATGCTTGGTTTGTACCACAAGTGATTCTTTGGGATGGGCCATCCATTGTCGATCTCGTGACCAACGCAGGACTGATCATCCAGGCTGAAGCGGCCTACTATATCAGTACCAGGGTAGGGAACCACCAAATGTCCGAGGTATAGACACAGTTGCTTCTCATAAATGGTAGTAACGCTGTGTCAACAGCATTTGGATCGCCTTTCACCATCATTAGATAGTTTTGTCCAAGGAAGAGCGAGTTTTCTCCAAGACTATCAATTCTGTACCAGGGAAAAGGAGTTGGCACTAGCACACTAGTATCCATCCCGAATACCATGCAACGGGCATTGGAATAGGTCCGGAGAGTGCGACCATGGGAGACTACACCTGCTTCCTTAGTAGTAACATCATCAGTGGGCTGTATACACACAAGAAGAGGTGATCCATCGGAACTAGTTGCTAGGCGCCACAGAGTATATGGGCGCTGCTCGTCCTCATGCTCGTGATCATCACCATCGTCATCTCCCCCTTGGTTATAAAAATTTTCAGGTATAGGTGGTGGAATGTTCACAGGACCTTGGAAACACAGGAAGAAGGTTAATTAGTAAAGGGAAACTTGCTAACCCGCATGCATGTGGATGAAAAAATTATAATTACGGTGGAAGACAAACGTACCGGAATCATAAGGATTCCATGCAAAAACAGTGCCAGGAGTGGTGGCAGCAAACACAAGGCCCTCGTATTGAATTGCATCACAGTACTCATCCGTGTACAGAAACTGATTTTTGAGCAATATCCATCCAGTCAAACCACGAAGGACGGCAACAAGCTTGTCGAAGATAGCAACGACTTCATAGTTGTTGTAATTCCAAGAGCGGTTGGGAACTCGAAAAATTGCTATCTTCCGAAGCAGACATTCACCATGATCGTATTTGAACGTGCGTACAATACCGGTGTGCTCAACCTCTGGGTAGTCTGCTAAGATTTTTTGTAAGTGGAACCCGGTCACGAGTGTACACATTCACAAGTTCCCACTCGCAGTTGGACCCAATGTAAACAACCCAATCTCCATTTGCGCCTGCCCAAGCCTTACCCTCAAGCGATGGCATCTTAACATCATACGTATCATTATCAAGCGGCATCAACTTGCAATGATGTTATTAGTTGAGTCGTGAATGGGCTTGAACGAACCTGCCATGCTAGCCGAGGTGATGACATCGCACCCATCAATGTGAGTTCCTCCACCACGTCATCTTTGAGATCGGGACAAGAACAAAGGGGTCGTTTCTGGCCTGTTCCCTCCATGGAGAAGACGATCGAACAATGGCAGAAGGAAGGGTGAAGGGCTGAAGGAAAATGGAGGAGGAAGAAGAAGAGCGTGCGAAAGTAGTTCCAAATAAAGACGGAAAGGTGAAGAGTCGATGGACGGTTTCCAGTTTGCCACGGTTCACGAAGAGGCGCCCCGGCCTACACGTCCGTTCGGAAATACTAGTAGAAAAGAACTCACCGTTGTCTCACTGATATCTTGGAACAGGACCACATGTCAACGAAACATGGTGTGTAATTTCTCGTGCAAAATGCGATTTGGCCGCGTTGGCCCGAGGTGCCGCATTAGTTATCGACCTTTATTTTTTTAATGGCGTGTCGTTCAGTTTTGCAGCACGACTAACTGGTATTGTACGCAGAGAAAATATAAACTACTCTACCACTACTCCACCTCCAGTACTAGTAGTATAAAAAAGATATATAGGCTGGAGCTTCAGTGCTTTCTTGCTAAGGGCTGCCCACTTGCTTCTCACACTACCACCCTCTCTCCAGATCTAAAAAAGACGGCCTCTCTCTCCCTCCTCACCGGTGATCACAGATCCACCGGGGAAGAAAAGGACGTGCAGTGTTGACGCAGACGTCGTTGGCGAGCGAGGTCACGCACTGACGACAAGGCCGTCCTCTCATACCTAGCGCCCGCGCGGGATGGCCTTCGTCCCCAAGCTCGCTGCCGTAGTGTGTGCGGAGGACGACGACCACGAGCGAAACCACTTCCCGCCGACCCTCAGGTATGCTACCTCTTTTTGAACCATACCCTTGTTCTATTGCCCCATCTGCCATGTCGTTGCATGTGGATCTTTTTCCACTCCACCATCTTCCCAATTTGCTATCCTCTGCTCTACTGGCCACGCAGACGAAAAACATAATTTGCACTATTAAAGGAAACCCTACTTCATGCATACTAATCCATGTCTGGGTTGAATAAGGAAAGGAAGGGAGACTGTATTGTCCAAGAGAGTAGGCATCGAACCCACATCTAGGTTGAAAAGGGGGAAATCAGTAGCTAAGGAACGAGTCTCGTGTCTCTTGGTTGAAGAAGGGTAGAAAGGCATGACAACGCAATAGAGAATGACCAGGTCGATCGGTTTGTTGTCCTCACATAGGAAAAAGGTGGCTAAAGAGAACAAAAATGGGACGTAATCCACATATGCTGCCTGGATATTTGTTGCTCTGGGCAACCATACCTCCCTCACCACTCTGCGTCTGTGGAGGTACATCGTACTGGTGCGCCCACTATCCGAATGGGCCTCCCATGCTCTTATTGCCACTTTTTTTGCCACTTTTTTTGCTATTAGTATAACGCCAGCAGTCAAGTCAAGCAATGCTACTGCTAAAGTGACGCCACATTTAACTAATGTCGCTCTTAGTCTAATGCCACCAATAAATTTAAGCAATGCCATTTAATGTCACTGGATTATTTCAGGGTTAGTTGTTGATTGTGGATGTATTAAAGATTTTTCAGCTAAAGCATTCTAATGTTGTTGCACAGCCAGTAACATATTACTACCTTCAGATTACATACCTCACTTTCATGAGATAAGTTAATTTTTTTGTACAGTGTCACCAAAATGCCAAGGCGCTGATGTCATTTTATTTTGGTTAAACTGCACAAAAAATTATGAAGACAAGAGGAAAGGTCAAGAGTGGGCACCTCCTCCTCAGGCTGTTCTCTTGATTCGTTCGATCAAGTTTTTATGTTTGATCGATTATCAAGATTGGGATAGCAATTTTTAAGGTCCCCCCCGAGTTCGAAATGATATTTACCTTGGAGGTACATGGTTTGCAATTTTTTATACTGTCATTAGTTAATAATGCTAATTACCTTCAGACTTTTGTATTTGGTTTAATGCTCATGCACAGCTAGTATACCAATGCTGAAACTTGTTACCTTTTGTATTGTTAATTCTTATAGAAATCTTCCAGTGCTAGAGTTTATTGAAATCTGTTCAGTAAAACCATTGTACTGTACCCTGTAATAAACTAACTACTCTACTGTTGCACAAGCCACTGGATTAGTGTATATTTGTAGTATTCGAATGGTGTTGCATTAGCGTATGGACATAAATAAAGTGTGGCAAGCTTTCCCAGATATGTGCTCAAGAAAACTACTACTTGTTTTTCTAAATACTAGACGTTTGGGTACTTTAAATTGAACCACGAAAACGTCTTATATTAAGGAACAGAGGGTGTAGAGTTCACTCAAATTATCCCGGTAAAGCTGGTCACACCTTTGTTAAAATTAATGTTCATTATGTTATCAGAGGAGGTCTGTATGTTTGTCTCTAATGCCTGTCGACTACATACCTGACATCATGATGTAATGTTAAGTCATTTCCTTTTGTACAGTGTCACCGAATTGTCAAGGGGGTGATGGCATTTTATTTTAGTTGAACTGCACAAAATATACTTAAAAGAAGAGGAAAGGTCATGAATGGCTCGATTTTTCAGAAAAAACTATGTATGCCTTCCTGACATCAGCTGTTGTTGCTTTATTTATTCCTTCAAACAGGTGGTTAGAAACAGTCTTGCTACCTTTTCCCATTAAGAAATTGGAATGCTTATATTTGTGAGTCTATGCTTCAACTAGTGCCACTTTTATAGTAATCACACTTTCAATATCTGTGCAAACAGGGATGATCGATTTTAGTGGAACTGCACAAAAAGTCCAACTGGTTCAACATTAGGAGCATGTTTTTTTTCCAAACCTTTATATCCAATTGGTGGCACTATGAGCTGTTCATTACGAAGGTACATGGTTTGCTACTATCTTGCTACTCTTTTTGTACTGTCATTAGATAGTAATACTAGTGGTTTGCATGTGAATTATTGGTAGGGTGGACCTACATTGGAGGTGCAGGACAGGATTCAATGATTGGATGCTCAATTTCGGTTGTATCGATTTCACCTCTTCCATCACTGCGAACATGGATATCCTTGGTCTGATGAAGAATAGGGCTATATTTCTGCTCTAAACTAGCAAATCAATTCAGTATGAAATTGTCTAGGGAAAAACATAACTGTATCAGATTGTCAAGTGCAGAACATGACAAATACTAAGCGGAAGAGACATGTTTAAACTGAAAATACATGGTGTGGTACATGTTTACTAGCTGCTTGACATTTGTGCAGACAGAGATGTCTGCCCGTTGCTATTTGGCAAACAAACAAACTGACTACAATTTTGGTTGAACTGCACAAGAGAATATTATAGTCACTGAATGCAGTGTGATGTCTACTACACAACCTTCTTCTTGTAGACGTTGTTGGGCCTGCAAGTGCACAGGTTTTTAGGACAGTAGAAAATTTCCCTCAAGTGGATGACCTAAGGTTTATCAATCCATGGAAGGCGTAGGATGAAGATGGTCTCTCTCAAACAACCCTGCAACCAAATAACAAAGAGTCTCTTGTGTCCCCAACACACCCAATACAATGGTAAATTGTATATGTGCACTAGTTCGGCGAAGAGATGGTGATACAAGTGCAATATGGGTAGTAGATATAGGTTTTTGTAATCTGAAATAATAAAAACAGCAAGGTAACTAATGATAAAAGTGAGCGTAAACGGTATTGCAATGATAGGAAACAAGGCCTAGGGTTCATACTTTCACTAGTGCAAGTTCTCTCAACAATAATAACATAGATAGATCACAAAACAATCCCTCAACATGCAACAAAGAGTCACTCCAAAGCCACTAATAGCGGAGAACAAATGTAGAGATTATGGTAGGGTACGAAACCACCTCAAAGTTATTCTTTCGGATCAATCTATAAAAGAGTTCATACTAGAATAACACCTTAAGACACAAATCAACCAAAACCCTAATGTCACCTAGATACTCCATTGTCACCTCAAGTATCCATGGGCATGATTATACGATATGCATCACACAATCTCAGATTCATCCAACCAACACAGAGTACTTCAAAGAGTGCCCCAAAATTTCTACCGGAGAGTCAAGAAAACGTGTGCCAACCCCTATGCATAGGTTCATGGGCGGAACCCGCAAGTTGGTCACCAAAACATACATCAAGTGGCACGTGATATCCCATTGTCACCACAGATAAACACGGCAAGACATACATCAAGTGTTCTCAAAGTAAAGACTCAATCCGATAAGATAACTTAAAGAGGGAAACTCTATTTATCACAAGAGAGTAGAGGGGGAGAAACATCATAAGATCCAACTATAATAGCAAAGCTCGCGATACATCAAGATCGTGCCATAGAGAGAACATGAGAGAGAGAGAGATCAAACACATAGCTACTGGTACATACCCTCAGCCCCGAGGGTAAACTACTCCCTCCTCGTCATGGATAGCACCGGGATGATGAAGATGGCCACCGGTGATGGATTCCCCCTCCGGCAGGGTGCCGGAACGGGCTCCCGAGAGGTTTTTGGTGGCTACAAAGGATTATATAGGTGAAAGAAGTCGGTCGGGAGGTGCTCGAGGGGCTCACCAGACAGGGGGGCGCGCCCAGTAGGGGTGGGGGCTCCTATCTCGTGGCCTCCTCGAAGATCTTCTGACGTGAACTCCAAGTCTCCTGGATCATATTCTTCCAAAAAATCACGTTGCCGAAGGTTTCATTCCATTTGGACTCCGTTTGATATTCCTTTTCCTCGAAATACTGAAACAGGCAATAAAACAGCAATATAGGCTGGGCCTCCGGTTAATAGGTTAGTCCCAGAAGTAATATAAAAGTGTATAATAAAGCCCATAATCATTCAAAACAGATAATAAAATAGCATGAATGCTTCATAAATTATAGATACGTTGGAGACGTATCAGCATCCCCAAGCTTAATTCCTACTCGTCCTTGAGTAGGTAAATGATAAAGAAAGAATTTATGAAGTGTGAATGCTAGAAGGTGCACAAGTTTGATCAATGATAATTTTAATCACCTTTTTTAGCATGATAATATGTCATAACAGTAGTTCATCTCATAAAACTTCTCATGATAAAGTAACAAGCAATTCACATGTCAAAGCATAGACCATAAACTTTCTTGAAAACTAGCAAACTTCATTCTCGGTCCTCAAACAATTGCAATTCATCTTATTTTCAGGAATAGCAAACTCCACATACTCAACTATCATATAGTCTTCTACAATTGCTAACACTCACGCAATACTAATGGTTATGGAGTTCCAATCGGACACTAAGAAAGATAGGGGCTTATAGTGTTGCCTCCCAACGTATTCACCTTTGGGTGATGCCAACAATAATAGTTCATGCTAACTTACATCCAATTGGATATATATATCAGGATCACCCCAACACAAAGTACTTGCCAAAGGATAAAATGAAAAAGGGAAAGGTGAAGATCACCTTTACTCTTGCATAAAAGTAAAAGACATAAAGTAAAAGATAGGCCCTTCGCAGAGGGAAGCAGAGGTTGTCATGCGCTTTCAGGGTTGGATGCACAAAATCTTAATGTGAATGAACGTCACTTTATATTGCACTTGCATATGGACCTTTATTATGCAGTCCGTCGCTTTTATGTCTTCACACCAAAATATCATACATATTTAGAGAGCAATTTTTATTGCTTGCACTGATGACAACTTACTTGAAGGATCTTACTCAATCCATAGGTAGGTATGGTGGACTCTCATGGCAAAACTGGGTTTAAGGATATTTGGAAGCACAAGTAGTATCTCTACTTGGTGCAAGGAATTTAGGCTAGCATGAGGGGGAAAGGCAAGCTCAACATGTTTGAATGATCCATGAAAATATACTTTAACTGAGATGTCGGAAAACATAACCCATTTCGTTGTCTTCCTTGTCCAACATCAACTCTTTAGCATGTCATACTTAATGAGTGCTCCCAACTATAAAAGATGTCTATGATAGTGTATTTATATGTGAAATCTCTCTTCCTTCAATATTCTTCCATGAATTGTTCAAATGACCAATACAATGCTTGCTAACCTTCAATAAATTTACAACCTCTACTTCTTAGATGTGAAGTCATTACCCCATGAGATAAGCAAATGAGACATATATAATTTCAGATTTATGACAATCAACTCATTCAACAATTTACTCATAAGTATAAGTGAAGCACACGAGTAAATGACAAACTACTCCAAAAAGATATAAGTGAAGATCAATGAGTAGCTAAATAATTATGTAACTATGCGAGGACTCTCTCTCTCATTTAGGAATTTAAGATCTTGATACTCTAATCAAACAGCAAGCAAAACAAAATAAAATGACATTGCAAGGATAGCACAACTCATGTGAAGAAGCAAAAACTTAGTCTCAATCGATACTAACCGATAGTTGTTGAAGAAGAAAGGTGGGATGCCTACCGGGGCATTCCCAAGCTTAGATGCTTGAGCCTTCTTGGAATATTATCTTGGGGTGCCTTGGGAATCCCCAAGCTTGAACTTTTGTGTCTCCTTAATTCCTCTCATATCATGGTCTCTCTATTTCTCAAAAGCTTCATCCACAACAAACTCAACAAGAACTCATGAGATAGGTTAGTATAAACCAATGCAATACCTTATCATTTTCTACTGTAACAAATCACTAAAATTATTATTCAACATTGCATACTAAATGCCTCTGCATATTTAATACTCCTATCCTCAAATAGAATCATTAAACAAGCAAACATATGCAAACAACGCAAACATAACAGCAATCTGCCAAAACAGTACAGTCTGTAAAGAATGCAAGATTCATCATACTTCCCTAACTCCAAAAATTATGAAATAAAATTCCCACTGTAGTAATTTTATCAGATCTCATCATGCGAAAAGTTTCAACATTATATCATGCTCTGACTTTTCTAGGGAATTTTTGCAACAGCGGTAAACTTTCTCTTTTCAAACAGCAACATTTATACTAGCAAAATAAGCATGGCAAAGGCTATCCTTGACATTTTTATTGAAAATAAATATGCAGAACATTATTCTAAATAACAGCTAGATAATAATAACAAAGGAAAATGACGCTCCAAGTAAAACACATATCATGTGGTGAATAAAAATATAGCTCCAAGTAAAGTTACTGATGAATGAAGACGAAAGAGGGGATGCCATCCGGGGCATCCCCAAGCTTAGGCTTTTGGCTATCCTTGAATATTATCTTGGGGTGCCTTGGGCATCCCCAAGCTTAGGCTCTTGCCACTCCTTATTCCATAGTCCATCGAATCTTTACCCAAAACTTGAAAACTCCACAACACAAAACTCAATAGAAAACTCGTAAGCTCCGTTAGTATAAGAAAATAAAACCACCACTTAGGTTCTGTAATTAACTCATTCTAAATTCATATGGGTGTAATATCTACTGTATTCCAACTTATCTATGGTTCATATCCTCCGATACTACTCATAGGTTCATCAAAATAAGCAAACAACACATAGAAAACAGAATCTATCAAAAACAGAACAGTCTGTAGTAATCTGTATCAAACGTATACTTCTGGAACCCCAAAAATCCTACCAAATTAGGAAGTCCTAAGAAATTCGTGTACCAATCCAGAGAAAAAAGAATAAGATCGAAAGCACGTTTCTGTGAATTAACAAAACTAATTTACTGGGTGAAAAAGTTTCGGATTTTCAGCAGGATCAACACAACTATCACTGTAAGCTATCCTAAAGGTCTTACTTGGCACTTTATTGAAACAAAAGCTATAAAACATGATTACTATAGTAGCATAATCATGTGGAAACAAAAACAGTAAGGATAAATATTGGGTTGTCTCCCAACAAGCGCTTTTCTTTAATGCCTTTCTAGCTAGGCATGATGATGGCAATGATGCTCACATAAAAGATAAGGGTTGAAACATAACGGAAGCATCATGAAGCATATGACTAGCACATTTAAGTCTAACCCACTTCCTATGAATAGAGATTTTGTGAGCAAACAACTTAAGGGAACAATAATCTACTAGCATAGGAAGGTAAAACAAGCATAGCTTCAAAATTTTCAACATATAGGGAGGAAAGTTGACTTTTTTGCAATTCCTACAAGCATATGTTCCTCCCTCATAATAATTTTCAGTAGCATCATGAATGAATTCAACAATATAACCAGCACCTAAAGCATTCTTTTCATGATCTACAAGCATAGAAAATTTACTACTCTCCACATAAGCAAAAATTTTCTCATTCGGAATAGTGGGAGTATCATAAGAGACTTGAACACTAAAAATTGTTTCCACATTAAAAGGGTAATGTTCAGAAAAAGGGTAATCATAATCATGACAAGTTTTATAAATATAATCATCACTACTTTTTATAGCATAAGTTTCATCACAATAATCATCATAAGTAGCAACTTCGTTCTCATCATAATCGATTGAAACCTCTCCCAAGATAGTGGAATCACTAAATAAAGTTGACACTCTTCCAAATACACTTTCATATTTCTCACAATAAGATTCAATATCTTCCAAAATAGTGGGATAACTACTTCCTAAAGTTGACATTCTTCCAAACCCACTTTCATCAATATAATCATCATAAGTAGGAGGCATGCTATCATCATAACAACTTTGCATATCAAAACTTGGGATGCTAAAAATATCATCTTCATTAAACATAGCATCCACAAGCTTGGGACAAACATTAATTTCAGCAAATAAATTCTCAAATATTTCATCCTCATCAAACATAGCTTCCCCAAGCTTGGGCCCTTTCATATCATAAGCATAATCACTCTCATCATTAAAAATATGAATAGCACCAATAGTAAAGCAATTATCATCATCACAATGAGTAGTAGGAGCAACATCATTTGGGAGGGATACCTTTCTACCTTTGTTGCTCCTTCTTTTCTTTTTCTTCTTCACATTATGTGTGGGTTCAACCTTCCTCTTTGAGCTCCTTATTGACGAGATTGGTTGAATAGAAAGCTCCTCCTCGTTACCTAATTCATCATAAGAAATAATAGGAGGATATTGGGAAGTCTCTTCCCTTTCATTAGTATTCTCTTAATCTTCTATTTGCTTTCTTTTCTTTAGGTAATTGGCAATATAAGGATTTTCAATGCAATTCACCGCACAAAACATATAAATATCCTCTAGATCAAAATCAAGAAATCTATCAAGATTAAATTTTGGAATACCCTCAGTTATACGTTTCATTTCTTCATACCCCAAAAGAAGACTAAGCTCTTTATGTTGCCCAAGGGTAATCAAGTTATCACAATTTTTGGACACGATTCGATCATGAAACAATTTGCATTGGAGATTTAAATGACCATGTTCATTGCAAAGTTCACAAGGGGCACGAAAAATATTGAATCTTTCAGAACAATCATCAAGCCTTTCTTGTAAACCTTTAGTTTTTAAATACTTATGCCTCTTGCAATATCTATTTTCTCTATTTGGTGTGTCCATGCAAATCCAATCTACTCCACAAAGATCAACATGCTTATAAGAGACATTTTCATCATAACTAGTGCAATCATCATTAGTACTATGGATATTCACACTAGTAGAAAAAGGGTCAAACGTGAAGCACATTAGTGCCGGTTTGTATTAGAGCCGGCACAAATATATACATTAGTGCCGGTTCCAACGGCTAGCCGGGCCGCTCTCATTAGTACCGGTTCGTGGCTAACCTTTAGCACCGGTTCGTGCCACGAACCGGTACTAATGAGAGTGGTGGCAGGATAATGTCAGTCTGGGCCCCCTCCAGCACCTTTAGTACCAGTTCGTGCCACGAACCGGTACTATAGGTCCTCCTGCATATAAACCCTTCGTCCAGCTCGCTCTGTTATTCCCCCTTTCCCCTCTCCTCTCCTCTTTGTTCTTCCTCTTCTCCCCTCGAGCTCATCACACATTTTGCCCAAAATTTGTCAAGATTTGAAGGCCCCCATCCTTTCAACTGATCACAAAGGTTAGCAACTTTGTCCTTTCATCTCTCATTGCTAGATTAGCTCTTGCAATGCTTTATATAGTTATTAATTCATGAGTTTAGTAATTTGGGAGGAAATATATATATGTGCTAGTATTTCATTTATATGCAATTTGAGGTAAAAAATAACACTTAGTTTGCATATGTAGGTGTGGTTTACTTAGTGCCTTCTAAATCTCCGTCGTAACCACAGTCGATCACCCGCACCGTCCCGTCGCCGGCACCACCTTGTGGTGAGCCTGTTTTTCATGAAATTTTATATAAAAAATTGATGTTTGTGTGATTTGGATATATAGTTACTCATATAATAATTATCTTACCCGTACGTTGTTTGTTATACATAGTGCCATGGTTTTGATATCCGTCCCCGTCGGCCCTCGTCCTTGTTATGATTCGGATGTGGTATATTCTCTTTTAAAACTATTTGTTGCATTTCGTGTTTATGACAAATTATGCCCATCAAGTTGACATAAATATTTTTATCTAGGAGGTATGTGAACCGGAAATTCCAACCGACCCTATTGTCGAGAGGTTAAATTTAGTTGAAAGAGAAAACGAGTACTTGAAAGAAAAATTGAAAAGAATTGAGGGGGAGAAGATGGAATTGGAGTTGCATGTTGCCGATGTCCTCGATGATCACAAGATCAAGATGGAGAAAATGCGCTTGAAGATTAGAAAGATTAGAAAATATGCCATCGATAGTGAGGCTTCGTATCATTATGTTGTTGGATCAATTGTTACCTTAGTTGCGATCTTGATCGCATTTGTTGTTGCATTTAAATGCTTTAGCTAGAGAGTTATTTGTTTGTTGCATTTAAGTGTTGTATGAACTTTATGTATGAACTTGTATTAATTTGGTCCATTCGGTGTTGTGTAATGAAGATGAGCCGGCAATGGATGTACGATGACCGATGCTCTCCCCAGTTCGTTGAGGGCGTGCATACTTTTCTGCTTGCGGCTAAGGCAAACAAGCGGGCGGATGGTTTTATGCCTTGTCCATGTGCTGGCTGTAAGAATGGTCGCAATTACTCTACGTCAAGAACCATTCACGTCCACCTGTTTGAGTCCGGTTTCATGCCCCACTATAATGTTTGGACCAAGCACGGAGAAAGAGGGGTTATGATGGAAGACAATGAAGAAGAAGAGGACGACGATAGCTATCCTGGCCATGGGTTCCCTGAATACGATGGTACAACAATGGGGGAAGAAGCTGAGCCGGTAATGCGGGAAGAAGCTGAGCCGGCAATGCGGGAAGAAGCTGAAGAAGAGGCATCAGATGAGCCCATTGATGATCTAGGTCGGGCCATTGCCGATGCAAAGAGAAACTGCGCAAGTGATTTGGAGAAGAAGAAGTTGCAGCGCATGTTAGAGGATCACAAAAAATTGTTGTACCCGAATTGCGTAGGTGACAAGAAAAAGCTGGGCACCACACTGGAATTGCTGCAATGGAAGGCAGAGAATGGTGTATCTGACAAGGGATTTGGAAAGTTGCTGGTAATGATAAAGGATATGCTTCCAAAGGACAACGAGTTGCCCGAGAGTACGTACGAAGCAAAGAAGGATGTCTGCCCTCTAGGGTTAGAGGTGCAGAAGATACATGCATGCCCTAATGATTGCATCCTCTAGAGTACGAGGATTTGAACGCTTGCCCGGTATGTGGTGCATTGCGCTATAAGATCAGCCGCGATGAGCGTGGTGATGTCGAGGGCGAGCGCCCCAGGAAGAAGATACCTGCCAAGGTGATGTGGTATTCTCCTATAATACCACAGTTGAAATGTTTGTTCCAAAACAAAGAGCATGCCAAGGCGATGCGATGGCACAGAGAAGACCATAAGAAAGACGGAATGTTGAGAGTACCCACTGACGGGTCGCAGTGGAGAAAAATCGAAAGAAAGTACGGGAAGGAGTTTGCAGATGACGCAAGGAGCGTATGGTTTGGTCTAAGCGCAGAGCAGCAACCATAGCACCTGGCCTATAACTCTATGTTTGTATAACCTTCCTCCGTGGTTGTGCATGAAGCGGAAGTTCATTATGATGCCAGTGCTCATCCAAGGCCCTAAGCAACCCGGCAACGACATTGATGTGTACCTAAGTCCATTAGTTGAAGAACTCTTACAACTGTGGAATGGAACAGGTGTACGTGCGTGGGATGAGCACATGGGGGAAGAATTTGACCTAAAGGCGTTGCTGTTCGTGACCATCAATGATTGGCCTTCTCTCAGTAACCTTTCAGGACAGACAAACAAGGGATACCGCAGATGCACGCACTGTTTGGATGATACCGACAGTATATATTTGAATAGTTGTAAGAAGAATGTGTACCTGGGACATCGTCGATTTCTTCCGAGCAGGCATCCCGTAAGAAAGAAAGGCAAGCATTTCAAAGGTGAGGCGGATCACCGGACGAAGCCTCGCCACCGTACTGGTGCTGATGTACATGATATGGTCAAGGATTTGAAGGTGATATTTGGAAAGGGTCCTGGCGGACAACCTGTTCCGAAGGACGCTGACGAACGCGCACCCATGTGGAAGAAGAAATCTATATTTTGGGACCTGCCATATTGGAAAGACCTAGAGTTCCGCTCTGCAATCGACGTGATGCACGTGACGAAGAATCTTTGCATGACCCTGCTTGGCTTCTCGGGCGTGTATGGGAAGACAAAAGATACACCTGAGGCACGGGAGGACCAGCAACGTATGCACGGAGAAGACGGCATACATCAGGGTCATGCAAGCTACGCTCTTACCAAAGAAGAGAAGGAAATCTTCTTTGAATGCCTGCTCAGTATTAAGGTACCGTCTGGCTTCTCGTCGAATATAAAGGGAATAATAAACATGGCAGAGAAAAAGTTCCAGAACCTAAAGTCTCATGACTGCCACGTGATTATGACGCAACTGCTTCCGGTTGAATTGAGGGGGCTTCTACTGGAAAACGTTCGATTAGCCATTGTGAAGCTATGTGAATTTCTTAATGCAATCTCTCAGAAGGTAATCGATCCAGAAATCATACCAAGGTTACAGAATGATTTGGTGCAATGTCCTGCCAGTTTCGAGTTGGTGTTCCCACCATCCTTCTTCAACATCATGACACACGTCCTAGTTCACCTATGCGAAGAGATTAACGTTTTGGGTCCTGTATTTCTACACAATATGTTCCCCTTTGAGAGGTTCATGGGAGTCTTAAAGAAATATGTTCATAACCGTGCTAGGCCAGAAGGAAGCATCTCCAAGGGCCATCAAAATGAGGTCATTGTGTTTTGTATTGACTTTATTCCCGACCTTAAGCCGATTGGTGTTCCTGAATTGCGGCATAAGGGCAGACTGGATGGAAAAGGCACGCTAGGAGGGGAACAAATAATATGTATGGACGGACATTCTCTCACTGAAGCACACTACACAGTTCTACAGAATTCCACCTTGGTGGCTCCGTATATGGATGAACACAAGAATTTGCTACGCTCCAAACACCCGGAGCGGTCTGATGACTGGATTACACGTGAACAAACCAGGAGTTTCGCCAGCTGGTTGCAGAAACGTACCATGCATGACACCTCTATTGAAGATGACCTGTACTTGCTCTCCCAGTTACCATCTTCGAATATAATGACTTTCAAAGGGTACGAGATAAATGGTAATACATTTTACACGATCGCCCAAGATAAGAAGAGCACCAACCAAAACATTGGTGTCCGCTTTGATGCAGAAACCAAGACGGGAAAGGAAACATATTATGGTTATATACAGGACATATGGGAACTTGACTATCGACGTGTTTTAAAGGTCCCTTTGTTTCGGTGCAAATGGGTCAATATGACACGAGTCGGGGTAACGGAAGACCCGCAGTACGGAATGACAAGAGTGGATCTCAACAATCTTGCGTATGTAGACGAACCATTCGTCCTAGCCAATGATGTGGCACAGGTTTTCTATGTGAAGGACATGTCTACCAAGCCAAGAAAAAGAAAAGATAAGGAAGCGAATGCATCGTACGATGAGACAAAGCGGCACATAGTTCTTTCTTGGAAGAGAAACATCGTGGGAGTGGATGACAAGACAGACAAGTGAGAAGATTATAAAAAGTTTGATGAAATTGCTCCATTCACAGTGAATATTGACCCGAGCATCCCGTTAAATGATGAAGATTTTCCATGGTTACGGTGCAAAGGGACACATGCGAAGAAAAAGTCTCACACCCAATGATCTGGGATGTGATCGGCTTCACTATCATCACTTTCTTCTGTGTTTCACACCCAGGAGGGAATGTCTGTAATAGTTAGGGTAGTTATGTGTTTTGGCATTTGAAACGCGAAGAAATTTTATGTGCAAACAAATTCTTTTCATGCATTTACTGATTTTTTTTCCAGCTAAATGACCCTGAAATTGAAAAGCATTTCAAATGAACTCAGAAAAGGTTGAAAGTTGGCATGGTATCATAATTTCATACAAATAGCATGTGCAAGAAAGTAGAGAGGGTTACGGCAAAAACTGGATGCACTTCGTGTACAAAATGGACAATCTCTTTCGAAGTATCAGGGTTTCCGACGAAAACTGAACTGTTACAAAGGCATTTCATTTTTTAAATAACCTAAGCATTACTAAATTGAATATAATGATAAAACACACTAATATTAAACATAAGAAAAAAGAATCGCTGAAAAACTTTTTTCAAACTTAAGTTATTCACAAACTAGTGATTCACACTAATTTCAAATAATTCAAAATTTAAACTATTCAAATTTGAAAACTACGGGCAGTAACAAAAAGTTTGTAATTTTTTGTACCTAAAGCAAAAATATTCACAAAGAAACTCTAAATACACAAAAAAAACAACACAAAAATAAATAAAGCAAAAAAATAAAAAAAATGCAGAAAAGAAAAAAATTTATAAAAAAATGTTGGGGCGCTGCCCGGTGGGCCTGCTAGACCTAGGGTGTGCAAATGCAGGCCCAGAAGGGCCGACAGGCTCACAGGGCAGCGCGCCGTAGTTAGGCCCAGAAGCCTGCTATATAGAGGAGTTCGAAACGGAAGCTGCGGCTGGGTTTATAAACCAGTGCGGCTGCCCTTCGCTCGGCGAGGTGGGACTAAACATAGCGCACCGCGGGTGGCAGCTCACGGCCATTAGTACCGGTTGGTGGCTCCAACCGGGACTAAAGGGGGGGCCTTTAGTACCGGTTTGTGCCACCACCCGGTACTAAAGGGGGTCGCTTCCCGCCGCTTGGCCTGGCCAAAACAGGCCTTTAGTACCGGTTGGTGGCTCCAACCGGTACTAAAGGTGCCCTCTATATATGCTAGAGTGCGAAAATTTCATTTTCCCTCTCTGTTCGTTCCTCTGTTTCCGTCTCCGTCGCCGTCGCCGCCGCCCTCGATCGTCTCCGTCGCCGCCCCCGTCCCCGTCGCCGCCCCCGTCCCCGTCGCCGCCCCGGGCCCATCCCCGTCGCGCTGTCCCCGTCCCCGTCGCGCCGTCCCTGCCGTCGTCGCCCTGGCCGTCGCCTCGCCGTCGCCTCGCCGTTGCCTCGCCGTCGCCGTTGCCCCGCTGTGAGCTCTCCCCCTCTAACCCCTCTCCCTCGCCCCCGGCGGCCACCATGGGCGCCGCCCCTCCCTGAGCCCATACACACACACACACACAAGCATGCATGATGAACACACACACACACACACGTACAAATGTTAGAAATGTTAGAAATGTTAGAAATTAGTGTTATATAGAAATGTTAGAAATTAGTGTTATATAGAAATGTTAGAAATGTTAGAAATTTTAGTGTTATTTAGATTATTTAGATTAGCATAATTAATGTTATATAGAAATGTTAGAAATTTTAGTTATCAAAATCCAATCATTAAAAAAATGTTACTTCTCGCGGGCATATAGCTAGTATTTGTTCTCGACGATGCCCGGCCCGCATCCTCGCCGTCGACCCGTCCGCGACGATGTCCAGCCGACCCATGTCCGGGACTGGGCTCCGCCGGGCTGGCACTGGGAGGTGCTGCCTGGAGGGGCGCGCCGCTTGATGAGGAACCCGGCCCCGGGTCCCGTCGTCGACCCTGATCTCGTTTGGTGGCGTTCGCGTGGGCCAGTTTCGGTGCGGAGGGACCCGGCCCCGCCGGAGGTTGTATGTCGCCGTGTCAGGGAGGAGGACGAGCACGTCCATCGCTACATGGTTGCGTTAGAGGGCGGCAGGTTCTCCAATACCTGGCAGTTTCTTTGGGGATCTCACTTCAGCTATGATCCTGTGAGGGTTCCTTCTCTTTGGGTGTCCACCGCCCGCGCCGGAGGAACCGCGAGTGTCCTAGATTCTTCTGTAGTATTCGATCTTTATTAGCTAATAGCCAGTGATGTACTATTCAATATTATATATTATTCGAGACGATGTATTCGAGATTATATCTATTATTCTAGACGATGTATTCGAGATTATATCTATTATTCGAGACGATGTAATTTGAATACTAAATTGTTTTATATTTCTTTTGAATTAGTTAAATAAAAGCTATGGCAGACAATACCGACAGAGAGGGAGAACAAACCATGTTCGATATGATACGCGGGCCAGATGATGATCAGAATGAAGAAGATTATGACGGCTCCGAATTTCTAAACAACACCAGAGAGGGTGATATGATATTCGATCGCGACAACCGAATTGATGAAGTCATGAACTACGATTATGACGATGACGAAGAACATGTTGATCCTGAAACAACAAAGACCGGCGAGGTATATATATTTATATAAGCAGGCATCTGGTGATCATCACATGTTTTAAATGACTTGAAGATATATTAACGAATCGATCTTTGTTCTTTCATCCATCCGGATCGAGCAAATCTTCAGGCAAAAGGACGAAACGAGGCCCGAACAAAAAGTTGAAGCAGGGCGTAAAGTACAATATCGAGGCATGCAGCCCTACCGGCGAACCATTAGCGCCTAAGAAGATTGCGGACAAGATCGTTCGTCAGTGCGGAGTTCTTGTGAAGGACCAACTCCCGATCAAACTTCAAGAATGGAGAGAGCCAGCAAAGCCACGTCCAGATGTTACTTTTGTCGACAAGAATCAAAAAGATCTGCTTTGGGATACTCTCATGGAACATTTCACCCTACCAGATCATTTCACAGAAGCAGATGTGCAGAAAGTCAAGGAGGCTGCTCTTAGGAAGATGGCGGTTGCATTCAAGAACCACAAGAATCGTGAATGGAACAAGTACGTCAAGGGAGGAAGGAAGACTCCAGTATTCAAGGGAACACTAGAGAACCAACGTGCTCATTGGGACGATTTCATGAAATTCAAGGATTCGGAATTAGCTAAGGAACGGTCGAGAATAAACAAGAAGAATGCCAAAAAAAAGGATAAGTTCCATAAGTTGGGGCCAGGTGGCTATGCGGTGGCAATGCCTAAGTGGGATAAGTCTGAGAAAGAGATGGAGGATGCAGGTGTCACTCCGGTTACTAAGAGCTGCCCCCCCCCCCCCAGGGTCAGGACTTGGTTCTATGCGCATGGGGGGGGGAGTTGGACCCGGAGACAGGCAATGTTTCGACGAGGGCAAGTCTGAAGGGAGCCGACGATGCGATACTTGTTGCAATAGAAGAGGCACGGTCGGGGGTGTTCCAGCCCCACAGAGAGAACGACGAGCTTACGCGTGCCCTGGGAAATCCTGAACACCCGGGAAGAACACGAGGCAAGGGCGCTATTCCGTAGTATGAGGGGTTTTCAGAATGGAACACCGACAACAGAACCCGTGCGAGAAAGAAGATTGCGGAGGAGAAGAAGAGGAAGATGGAGGAGGAGCAGAGGAAGCGGGACTATGAACGCCTTCAAGGCCTAGAAGCAAGTCAAGCAGAATTGGCAGTCAAATTCCAGCGGCAGCAGGAGCAGATCGACTCACTTACCCAGCAAAGGGGTCTCAGCAGCTGCAGCAGCTAGCGGATGATTCAGCATTGGATAGCACCGGCCCATCCATGCCGAGAAGCAGCGTGGGTTCCGTCCCGGACGACGCAATTCTGGGTAGATACCCCGTGGATGACATCACGGAGAACACTAACTGCGAGCTACATGTAAAAATGAAGAACATATCCATGAAGGTGGCGGACGGCGTTGCTTCTACAAATCCCCCCGAGGCAACCTTCTATTGCAACCCGATTCCAGCGGGCTATGCTCGTGTCTTGGTTGATGAGATGGTGGACCCACCATATTCGGAGCTACAGCTTGACATTGCTGGAGGTGACGGCAAGCGCTTTCTCGGAGAGGCCAAACATCGTATCATCCTATGGAAAAAGGATTGCATCATCTTTTGAAGGCCACCGACACCGCGTCAGCCGACTCTTCGTCGAAGTCCGCTACCGAGTCAGCAGACTCCCGCTCCTGCAAGTCCACCAAGTCCGGCAAAGTGTGAGGCCACTCCTCCTCCACGTCCGGCAAAGTGTCAGGCCACTCCTCCTCCTCCAAGTCCGCCACAGCGTCAGACGTCCACTCCTCCTCCAAGTCCGGCACAACCTCAGGCCACTCCTCCTCGTCCAACTCAGCCCTATCAGCCGTCTCCGCCGCCTCAGCAATCGCAGAAGAGACACCCCGCAGCTATGGTGCGTAGCGGTAAGAGTCGAGGTAGTACAGGAAGTACAGGCGGAGGCAATCGATATAAATATGGTCCAAGCCTCACGCCTCTTCCGCAGAGGGCTTATGACAGGTCCGAGGAGGAAATCGCAGGCATATCAAAGGCCGAGGTGGAAGCCCATTTTGCACCAAAACCGCCACCGCCGCCAAGGGAGAAAGTGCCTGAGGAAACGATTGACCACTTCATTCGTATGGCTCAACCACCAGCTCCCAAGCCTGTTGACACATACTATGAGCGCCACATCAGGAAGTTAAATCGAGCACGTCTACAAAGGGAGGCAAGCACGTCTACATCGGGATCGAGCAAACAAGAAGCAGTTGTCAAAAAATGCGGGAAAACCATTCCCCAGCTGGGAGAACAGGCGGCGCAATCGATCCCCTCGCTTGTTGTGCCAACAACACGTGACAGTACGCGCACCCAATATTATTGTGGGCAAACAGTGCACGTTCCCGAGGTGGGCAATGTGGTAATAATGGAGGAGCATATAATGCAGGCTGAAGTTCTCAACATCACTGTTGGACAACTCCTCGAGATCGAGCCCATGCCTTTGCTTAGAGAGGATGAAATAAAATGGAAATATGTCCGGGGCCAACCTTTGGTCGAGCCAGACAAGGTCAAGAACCCCCCAACGAGAATGTATGAATTGCATCAATGGTACATGAACATTACCAAGATTTCAGATTGATTGTCCCTCATGGTGAATGTCAAGGAGGAGCATTACTTCCATGAGAAAGCTGTGTCCATTGAGTATACTAAACTGTTTCAGTTATACAATCAAGACGCCCTCGACAAATCTATCGTCAGTTGCTATTGTCTGTAAGTGATTTCTTTCTGTAATTTAAGTCTCAAGCTAGCTGTAGTGATCCTTTTGATCAATCATTACCTGTAATTATCCTCACTATATTCTTTTCTGTGGTATTATGCAGGATGGTATGAAATGAGAAAAGGTGGACGCTTTGGCATTGGGTTCATTGACCCAAACACCGTTAATGAATACACATGGCTAATAAATCCACGTCAGCAAAAGAATGTAGAGGACAACATGCTAGAGTTCTTGAAGCGCCTCAAATACAATGAAGATATACTACTTCCTTACAACTTCCAGTGAGTCACACTGTCTTGTACTACAAATTCTCTGTTTTTGCCTACTAGCTAGCTACATGTTTTTGCTTACATATGCCCGCTTAATTAAGACATGCAAACGTGTATGCATGCAGATTTCACTGGGTCTTCTGTATCATTAAAGTTGACGCCGGAACAGTTGAAGTACTGGACTCACTACTCTCAGAAAAAACTGACTATAACATCTTGTATGGGATAGTCAACAGGTAATTTCAATCATTATTAACTATATATCTCGGCCTATTTAGTTCGTCATTCCATGATATGAACTATTTAATAACCCCTTTATTCATTTTATTTATTCATTTTCTTTGTCGGCGGGCAGGGCTTGGGCAAGGTTTATCAGCGTCACGGAAGGCGAATGGAAAAAAAAGCTTAAATGGTTTCGACGCAAGGTAAGTAATTAAGTAGTACTAGCTAGCTAGCTAGCTACCATCTCTTTAATTATCATGCTTGATTAATTATTATCTAATCAAATTCCATTCTCGTAAAGGCCCTGAAGCAGGCACAGGGGACTGATCTGTGTGCATTCTGCGTTTGCAAGAACATTCGTATGATGGCGTCCGAAAGGAGCAGATCTCAAAGACAGGAATGGGTACGCTTGTTAAAACACTATTCACAATTTTTACACCATTATCGATATCTAGTCACACAGCTAATACACATACATATTGATCTCCTTCTTAACAGTTCAAAGAGGTGCGGGAGAAGCTCCTAGAAACGGAGCACGTAGAAGCACTTCAAGAGGAAATAGCGGGATTTTTTCTCGACCAGGTCATAAATCCGAAGGGAGAATACTATTACCCGCTACCGCCCCCATGAAAACCACATCCAATTGTCATCGTGCTCCGAAGGCACCAATTAGGCTAATGCCACTGGCTCTGAAGGCAACATGCATATGTAGGAGAAATTGTATATAGCTATACATGTGTGTATGTGTGAATTAATTAATATGGTGGTTTGTGAGACATTGATGATATATATATGCATGATTGGTTCTACTAGAAATTCTATATATATATATATATATATATATATATATATGCATAACGTGTACAATGTGTAGTATCGTAAAATACCAGCAAACGAAAAAGAATTAAAATGGAAACACAAAATTAAATGAAAAAGAAATCATAAAACTAAAAAAACCCCAAACCTTATAGTACCGGTTAGTCTTACCAACCGGTACTAAAGGGCTCCAGGCAACCAGAGCTGGCTCGTGCCACGTGGTTGCCCTTTAGCACCGGTTCGTGCTGAACTGGTACTAAAGGGGGGGGCTTTAGTGACCACAATTTAGTGCCGGTTATGGAACCGGCACTAAAGGGCCTTACGAACCGGTGCTATTGCCCGGTTCTGCACTAGTGTCAAAGAGTTCATACTAACAACATTGCAATCATGCTCATCATTCAAAGATTTATTACCAAGCATTTTAATGCATTCTTCTTCTAGCACTTGAGCACAATTTTCCTTTCCATCATACTCACGAAAGATATTAAAAAGACGAAGCGTATGAGACAAACTTCACTCCATTTTTTTGTAGTTTTCTAAACTAGTGATAAAACAAGAAACAAAAAGATATACCTTGAAGCGCTAACCTCCCCGGTTTGTAGGACAGTAGCAAATTTCCCTCAAGTGGATGACCTAAGGTTTATCAATCCGTAGGAGGCGTAGGATGAAGATGGTCTCTCTCAAACAACCCTGCAACCAAATAACAAAAAGTCTCTTGTGTCCCCAACACACCCAATACAATGGTAAATTGTATAGGTGCACTAGTTCGGCGAAGAGATGGTGATACAAGTGCAATATGGATGGTAGATAAAGGTATTTGTAATCTGAAATAATAAAAACATCAAGGTAACAAGGGATAAATGTGAGCGTAAACGGTATTGCAATGATAGGAAACAAGGCCTAGGGTTCATACTTTCACTAGTGCAAGTTCTCTCAATAATAATAACATAGATAGATAATATAACAAGACCTCAACATGCAACAAAGAGTCACTCCAAAGCCACTAATAGTGGAGAACAAACATAGAGATTATGGTAGGGTACGAAACCACCTCAAATTTATTCTTTCGGATCAATCTATAAAAGAGTTTGTACTAGAATAACACCTTAAGATACAAATCAACCAAAACCCTAATGTCACCTAGATACTCCATTGTCACCTCAAGTATCCATGGGCATGATTATACGATATGCATCACACAATCTCAGATTCATCCAACCAACATAAAAGTACTTCAAAGAGTGCCCCAAAGTTTCTACCAGAGAGTCAAGAACGTGTGCCAACCCCTATGCATAGGTTCCCAATGTCACGAAACCCGCAAGTTGATCACCAAGACATACATCAAGTGTTCTCATAAAAGACTCAATCCGATAAGATAACTTCAAAGGGGAAACTCAATTCATCACAAGAGAGTACAGGGGGAGAACCATCATAAGATCCAACTACAATAGCAAAGCTCGGGATACATCAAGATCGTGCCATAGAGGAACACGAGAGAGAACATGAGAGAGAGAGAGAGATCAAACACATAGCTATTGGTACATACCCTCAGCCCTGAGGGTGAACTACTCCCTCCTCGTCATGGATATTGCCGGGATGATGAAGATGGCCACCGGTGATGGGATCCCCCTCCGGCAGGGCGCCGGAACGGGCTCCCGAGAGGTTTTTGGTGGCTACAGAGGCTTGCGGCGGCGAAACTCCCGATCTATCTTCTGTTCTGGAAGTTTTAGGATACGTAGGTATATAAGGGTGCAGGGGTTATGTCGGTGGAGCTACGAGGGGCCCACGAGGTAGGGGGCGCGCCGGGGGGGTGGGCGCGCCCCCCACCCTCGTGGGCAGCCCGTATCTCCCCTGACGTGCACTCCAAGTTCCCTGGGTTGCTTTCCTTCCAAAAATAACTTCTCCTGTTGATTTCGTTCTGTTTTGACTCCGTCTGATATTCCTTTTCCTCGAAACACTGAAATAGGCATAAAACAACAATAATAAAAACATCAAGGTAACTAATGACAAAAGTGAGCGTAAACAGTATTGCAATGATAGGAAACAAGACCTAGGGTTCATACTTTCACTAGTGCAAGTTCTCTCAACAATAATAACATAGATAGATCATATAACAATCCCTCAACATGCAACAAAGAGTCACTCCAAAGCCACTAATAGCGGAGAACAAACGTAGATATTATGGTAGGGTACGAAACCACCTCAAAGTTATTTTTCGGATCAATCTATAAAAGAGTTTGCACTAGAATAACACCTTAAGACACAAATCAACCTAAACCCTAATGTCACCTAGATACTCCATTGTCACCTCAAGTATCCGTGGGCATGATTATACAATATGCATCACACAATCTCAAATTCATCCAACCAACACAAAGTACTTCAAAGAGTGCCCCAAAATTTCTACCGGAGAGTCAAGAAAACGTGTGCCAACCCCTATGCATTGGTTCATGGGAGGAACCCGCAAGTTGGTCACCAAAACATACATCAAGTGGCATGTGATATCGCATTGTCACCACAGATAAACACGGAAAGACATACATCAAGTGTTCTCAAAGTAAAGACTCAATCCGATAAGATAACTTCAAGTGGGTAACTCAATTCATCACAAGAGAGTAGAGGGGGAGAAACATCATAAGATCCAACTATAATAGCAAAGCTCGCGATACATCAAGATCGTGCCATAGAGAGAACACGAGAGAGAGAGAGAGAGAGATCAAACACATAGCTACTGGTACATACCCTCAGCCCCGAGGGTGAACTACTCCCTCCTCATCATGGATAGCCCCGAGATGATGAAGATGGCCGCCGGTGATGGATTCCCCCTCTGGCAGGGTGCCGGAACTCCCGATCTATCTTGACATTCGATGTTTTTAGGGTACGTAGGCTTATATAGGCGAAAGAAGTCGGTCAGGAGGTGCTCGAGGGGCCCACGAGACAGGGGGGCGCGCCTAGTAGGGGGGGGCGGCGCCCTCCTATCTTGTGGCCTCCTGGAAGATCTTCTGACATGAACTCCAAGTCTCCAGGATCATATTCTTCCAAAAAATCACGTTGCCGAAGGTTTCATTCCGTTTGGACTCCGTTTGATATTCCTTTTCCTCGAAATACTGAAACAGGCAACAAAACAATAATATGGGCTGGGCTCCGGTAAATAGGTTAGTCCCAAAAGTAATATAAAAGTGTATAATAAAGCCCATAACCATTCAAAACAGATAATAAAATAGCATGAATGCTTCATAAATTATAGATGCGTTGGAGACGTATTACAGTTCCATTTGAAAATAGACACAGAAAGATTGGATAGTCACTTCATGGACTGCAGAAAAGTAGTATTGTACTATTTATTAGCCAACACTAGGTGCTTCATTGCTTTGGTCTGATTATACAATGGGCATCATTTTGCCTAAGTTAAAGTTTGTATTCCGAAAATAGTCTCGCGGTGTGATCAAGAGAAGACCATATCATATTGAAGTGGATGTTCCTCCTTCATGTGTGGTTCATTCTCTTGGTTCCTGCTGTTGGTGAAAACACTTACGTTTGCAAGAGGAATTATAGACTTCACAAACAAATTTGTCTTTCAGTCTGTATTGAATGTTGGACAAAAGAAGCATCCACGTTAGTAGGAAGAACATATGTTTTTTCTAGATCTTTGCTTTTGGAACTACATATTTGTATATGATCTGTGAATCATTGAGATGCATTAACATGTTGGTCTTATGTATGGGAATCGTACTAGTTAGTTTTAGTTGCGACGCATGATCTGAAGTGGCTGATCTTTGCTTTTGGAGCTACATATTTGTATATGATTTGTGAATCATTGAGATGCATTAACAGTTACTTATTTCTGTTCGCTCAGTGTTTACAAGTTACTTATCGATCACTAGATAGCCTACTAATGCGCTCCTGGCAGTTTTATTTGCGACGCAAGATACGAAGTGGCAGTTTTCTGAATAAAAATGCCTACCTCTGAAGAAACTGACAAGCTACACTATCCTACCTACTTGATCCTACACGGATAAACAGCGGATCACGCACGTACTACCTCCTTTCCGGTTTGCAGGGCTCAATTTAAGAAACGACCTACTCGATCCTACACGAATAAATAGCGGATCACGCACGTACTAGTACCTCCTTTCCGGTTTGCAGGGCTTAATTCAAACCACTCACCAACCAAGGTACTCCCTCCGTCTGGGTTTATTAGTCCCGTGAGCAAAGCAGCAAGACCAAGGCATGGCAATGATTAATGGCATGCAGAAGTTTAAGTCTAATTAATTCCAGTGATTTAAGTGGTTGCATGCGTGCCCTCGGCTGTGACTCGTTGCATGCTGCTCCGCGTACTGGCTGCGAGCGATTCTGAGTGCCTGCATGCAGCCGACCGTAATTAAGGCAGCTAACTAATGTGAAAAAGATGCAATTTAATTGTTGCAGGCTTTTTAAATCTGTGGAATCATTATTGACAAGGAGGGAGATGATTTGAGTGCACTCGTTTGACCGCCATGCCGATGTGCGACCGAGACGGGACGGGACGGCACAATCATAATTTCAGTTTCTCTAGTTTTCCATGGCAAACTGGCGCACTAAGCCATTATGCATTGAATTCCGATGACCGTCGCGCTACCTTCCGCCTATAAGTATTGTTTCCCGGCCTTCTCCGGTGGCACCGTGACCCAGCTCGCCATATCCTCATAAGCCCCCACTGGCCCGACGTCGCTCGAGACGTCCGCCATGCCCCCGCCCGTCCGCGGTAGGCGACGTCGGACGCGGTCACCGCCGGAACTAGTGTTCTTTTTTTCACCGGAAGGCAGACGGAGGGAGGAGGCATTCTATCTGTCTTTAGATGGCAATGTGGAGATCGAGGAGTTGTTGGAGTGCGGCCGCCTGTCGAAGGAGCAGGAGTTGTTGGAGCGCGACCGCCTGGTGGAGGAGCAGCGTATCACCGATTTGCGCCACCAGCGGGACATGGAGCAGCAGCGCACCGACGCTCTGAGTCGCGAGCAGAGCGCCCGCAACTGGGCCGACTACGTGGAGGCCGGCGCCCGGCAAATAGCCTTGGAGGCTGTCGGGCATGCACGTGTTCGCGACGCTGATTTTACTATCAGCTCGTCAAGTGGGTTTCCCACTTGGAAGCCGAAACTTCGGTGGACCACGCCGGCATAGAAATGGACAACGCATGTGAGCAACGCGCCTTATTGCACCTCTTGCAAGTCCAAGGCGAGGCGCAGGACGCCGGTGCTGGCGTTTAGCGTGTACCAAAGATGGCAGTCGGCATCGTCTATTTAGCTAAGAGTAAGTTAATACTTGTACGCTACTAGAGTATTAGTGGGAGTAGATAGTTAACTTGTCTATGATGGTTGTCAACGTGGAAGTTCAATACTCTATTTGTGGATCAAACCTGTTACTTTGCTCTGAATGTTGAACTTTCCGTTTGAACGTATGGAATGGGCTGTTATTTTTTAAAATGGGTTGTATTTTTCCTCCACGGTTTAGAGGCTGACTTGTGGGCCTACCAAGTTGACCGTACACAATCAGGAGATGATTGTACGTGGAGAGGATGACAGCAGGGACCTGCCAAGGTCATGGCAGTACGCAAGCAAGTGCCTCCTTATTTCAAGCCAATAAAAAAATAGCTCCTCCTTGTGGATTTCTGACATCTGGGTCCCATGCCATTGTCAACGTAGTCAATAAACGAGAGAATTGCACAATGAGCAGCTAACACCAGGGACCCAGCAGCTCGCCCAGTTATTTTTGCTTAGGGTTAATTTGATAAATGTCGCTCCAAATCTGGTGTATCCAAGAAATGCCACTGCAATTTCCAAACTTTGAAAAATGCCATTTCATGCCATTTCTAGTGGCATTTTTCGAAGTCTGGAGTGGCGTTTTTCAAAGTTTGCAAACTGCACTGGCGTTTTTCAAAGTTTGCAAAAATTCTAGTGGCATTTTTCAAAGTTTGTAAATTTCAGTGGCATTTTTATGAATCGCCATAATTAGAGTGGCATTTATCTAATTTGTTTTTGAGACGGAAGCAGGGTGTCAACTGGGCTGTGTGGGACACTCTGGCCTTTCTAGATAGCCTTTTCTTTTATGTTTACCACGGACCAGCCCAGTAGTTTTTTTTTTCTTTCTGAAAATGGCTAGCCCAATTTTTTTTGTGATTTGTCAAGTAAGTCGCTTTATCAGGCCTGTTGGGCTGCAAATCTTTCAAGACGAGGAGAACTTCATTCGGCTGGCCGAGAAAATGGCCTATCAGTAATGAGAAATGGGCTGCACATTTTTAAAACACATCAAACCGACAATTAGTTTCAAATATCTTTTTTTCATTTCGAGATTTTAAATTGCATTGATTTTTATGCATGGACAATTTATTGGATTTTATATTGATATACATTTATTTTTAAAATCAGTCTGAATGTGACTCGAAATTTCGGGATTAAAAACAGTTTAGACCGCACCGACATATGCAAAATTTTGTATAATGCCACAATATGAGCTGTAATGCTAAAAAAATGAATATGGGCTCAAAAAAACCCGTAAAAATTAGCAAATGGGCTATAAATTATTTGAAATAATGGCAGATGGTCTGTATGTTGTTTTCCATAGATTTGAGGCTTTCCTAAAAAAAAGGTTGACACACAAGCAGTGACTCTTGGATGCCCATCCAACGGCCGTCGTGCTTCTTCAATCTTTGCTCTTCCTGCTCCAGCCGCTCAAACAAGCGCTGCGGGACTGCCTGCTCCCTGCTTCCCGCGGCCGGCTATGCTGCCGCGCAGGCCTCACCGCCCCACCGTACTCCCATCGTTGGCCTAGCCATCCCTCTACTCACCCACAGTCCCACACCTACTGTTATTCTCCGGCGACGGTAGACGAACCAGTAAACCCTTGTACAGTCGTACTCCCCTCCGCGTGGGAAACAACTGCCGAGTCTTCCCTGGCTCCGTGTCGTTCCCTTCCTAGGCCTCGCCATCGTCCACCGCCCTGGTGCTCTCGGCGTGGCGTGGTCAATGACCTACATGCATCTGAAGTGGACTGTACGTGGAGATGCTGACAGCTGGGTCCTCGACCGCACGCAAGGAAATGCCTCCTTATTATGTGCAAAACAATGATTCCTCCACCTGACATCTGGGACCCACCGAAAGGGCCTCCGAATTTCACGAAAAAAATGTTACCACCGCTGACAGCTCGGACCCACCAGCTATATCTTCGCATGCAAGGAAGTGCCTCCTTATTAAGCACAAAAAAAATGAATACTCCCCCTGCTAGCTAGGACCCAGTATAGTGGGCCTACTAAGTTGACGGGGACGAAGGGCTTTGTCAACTTAGTCAATATGCACGATTCTAGCTCGACTGACCGTACGATGTCCATCCAACGACCGTAGTGCTTCTTCAACCTCTGGTCTTCTTGCTCCAGCCGCCCAAAGCAGCGCCGGTCATGTCGCCTGCTCCTGCCTCTCGTGGCCGGCTGTGCTGCCGAGGAGGCCTCCCCGCCCCCATACTACTCCTGCTGGCCAAGCCATCCCTCCACTTCACTCACCCACACCCCCTGTTATTCTGCAGCGACGGCAGCGCAACCGAACCAATGAACCCTTGTACTCCTCTCCGCGTGGGCATCCACTGCCGTGTCTTCCCCAGCTCCGCGTCGTCCCCTTCCTAGGCCTCGCCGTCGTCCACCGCCGTGGTGCTCTCAGCGCGGCGTGGTCAATGTGGTCAACGACCGAATTCCATTGGAAGAGTACTGTACGTGGAGAGGCTGACAGCTGGGTCCACGGCAGCCGCAAGGGAAGTGCCTCCTTATTACGTGGAAAATAATTATTTCTCCACCTGACAGGAGTGACCCACCGCACGGACCACCAGTATTTCGCGAAAAAACGTTTCCCCCTAACTGCTGGGACCCACCAGACGGGCCACTGTATTTCATGAAAAAAAAACGTTTCCCCCTTACTGCTGGGACCCACTAGATGGACCATCGTATTTCGCAAAAAAACGTTCCCCCCGCTGTCAGCTCGCACCCACTGGGAGTGCCTCCTTATTACGCACAAAAAAATGAATACTCCCCCTGCTAGCTAGGACCCACCATAGTGGGAGGCTGACTTGTGGGCCTACTAACTTGACTGGGACGACCGCCTTTGTCAACTTTAGTCAATATGAACGATTCTAGCCCAGTGACCGTATGATGTCCATCCAACAGCCGTAGTGCTTCTTCAACCTCTATTCTTCTTGATCCAGCCGCCCAAAGCAGCGCCGGTCGTGCCGCATGCTCCTGCCTCCCGTGGCCGGCTATGATGCCGCGGAGGCCTCACCACCTCCTACTACTCCCATCGCTGGCCAGGCCATCCCTCTACTCACCCACACCCCATGTTATTCTGCGGCGACGGTAGCCTCACACCGCAGCCGGACCAGTGGACCCTCGTACTCCTCTCCGCGTGGGCATCCACTGCTGCGTCTTACCCGGCTCCGCGTCATCCCCTTCGTAGGCCTCGCCGTCATCGACCGCCCTAGTGCTCTCGGGGCGGTGTGGTCAACGTGGTCAAGGAACGACTTCCATCGGACGTCGACTATAGGTAGAGAGGCTGACAGCTGGGTCCACGGTCGCAGCGAGGAAGTGCCTCCTTATTACGCGGAAAATAATGATACCTCCACCTGACAGCAGGGACCCACCAGACGGGCCACTGTATTTCGCAAAAAAAAAAAAAGTTTCCCCCTTGACTGCTGGGACCCACCAGATACAGCTTTGGACGCAAGAAAGTGCGTCCGAGAAAAAAATGATTTGCCCGCCTGACTGCTGGGACCCACCAGCTACATCTTAGCACGCAAGGAAGTGCCTGACAGTCGGGACCCACCTGGTCAAAGCGTACATAGCGCTGTCATTCTGGTCGCGCACGTGTACGTACATACTGGTGGATGTAGAGGCGCGCACGTGTCATAGTAGAGGCGTGCACGTAGCATGTACACGTACGTACAACGGCCAGTGTGCAAGAAAGAAAATACGGCCACGTATGTGTACATATGGGGGGGTCTCGAACTCCTACTCGCGCATACGTACGGCCAGGGCTCGTGTACATGGTGGGTCGGAACAGAGAAACAACATCGTCATTGTGTTCATGGGGTGCCAACCGGCTGGGTCGAAACGGAATGCGTCGTCGTGTTCATCGGGAGGGCTTGGACCGCACAGGCGATGGAAATGAGGCCTGGCGTACCGCAGAACGGAGGAAATGGCCTTGTGTTCGACCGGCCACGTTCGAAATGGGATCCTGTTCATCGGGAGGGGTCTGGCGTACTGCAAAACGGAGGAAACAGACCTCCTACGGTCGAAACGGTGGTCCTGTTGATCGGGAGGGGTGTGGCATACCGCAAAACGGACGAAACGGACTTGTGTTGGAGCGTTACGGTCGAAACGGGGGTCCTGTTCATCGGGAGGGGCGTGGCGTACCGCCGGGATTCCACGGGATACTGTTCATCTCCACCATCGACCTCCTCCAGCCTCCACGGGCTACCGTCGACCTCCTCCAGCCTCCACGGGCTCATGTTCATCCAGCCTCCACCGCGCGCTACTCCACCGGATACTGTTCAACCACCCCTCCACGGGCACCCCTCCACCGTCTGTTGTTCATCCAACCCTCCACGGGGTCGTCCTGTTCATCCAGCCCTCCACGGGGTCCTGTTCATCCAGCCCCAACCGGCAAGATCGAGGCAATGCCACGGGGTCCTGTTCATCCACCCCCACCGCTCACTGTTCATCCAACCCCCCTGATGTCTAATACACAACCTTCTTCTTGTAGACGTTGTTGGGCCTGCAAGTGCATAGGTTTGTAGGACAGTAGCAAATTTCCCTCAACTGGATGACCTAAGGTTTATCAATCCGTAGGAGGCATAGGATGAAGATGGTCTCTCTCAAACAACCCTGCAACCAAATAACAAAACGTCTCTTGTGTCCCCAACACACCCAATACAATGGTAAATTGTATAGGTGCACTAGTTCGGCGAAGAAATGGTGATACAAGTGCAATATGGATGGTAGATAAAGGTATTTGTAATCTGAAATAATAAAAACATCAAGGTAACAAGGGATAAACGTGAGCGTAAACGGTATTGCAATGATAGGAAACAAGGCCTAGGGTTCATACTTTCACTAGTGCAAGTTCTCTCAATAATAATAACATAGATAGATAATATAACAAGCCCTCAACATGTAACAAAGAGTCACTCCAAAGCCACTAATAGTGGAGAACAAACATAGAGATTATGGTAGGGTACGAAACCACCTCAAAGTTATTCTTTCGGATCAATCTATAAAAGAGTTTGTACTAGAATAACACCTTAAGATACAAATCAACCAAAACCCTAATGTCACCAAGATACTCCATTGTCACCTCAAGTATCTGTGGGCATGATTATACGATATGCATCACACAATCTCATATTCATCCAACCAACATAAAAGTACTTCAAAGAGTGCCCCAAAGTTTCTACCAGAGAGTCAAGAACGTGTGCCAACCCCTATGCATAGGTTCCCAATGTCACGAAACCCGCAAGTTGATCACCAAGACATACATCAAGTGTTCTCATAAAAGACTCAATCCGATAAGATAACTTCAAAGGGGAAACTCAATTCATCACAAGAGAGTACAGGGGGAGAACCATCATAAGATCCAACTACAATAGCAAAGCTCGGGATACATCAAGATCATGCCATAGAGGAACACGAGAGAGAACACGATAGAGAGATATCAAACACATAGCTATTGGTACATACCCTCAGCCCTGAGGGTGAACTACTCCCTCCTCGTCATGGATAGCGCCGGGATGATGAAGATGGCCACCGGTGATTGGATCCCCCTCCGGCAGGGAGCCGGAACGGGCTCCCGAGAGGTTTTTGGTGGCTACAGAGGCTTGCGGTGGCGAAACTCCCGATCTATCTTCTGTTCTGGAAGTTTTAGGATACGTAGGTATATATGGGTGCAGGGGTTATGTCGGTGGAGCTACGGGGGGCCCACGAGGTAGGGGGCGCGCCCGGGGGGGTGGGTGCGCCCCCCACCCTCGTGGGCAGCCCGTATCTCCCCTGACGTGCACTCCAAGTTCCCTAGGTTGCTTTCCTTCCAAAAATAACTTCTCCTGTTGATTTCGTTCTGTTTTGAATCCGTCTGATATTCCTTTTCCTCGAAACACTGAAATAGGCATAAACCAACAAATCTGGGCTAGGCCTCCGGTTAGTCCCAAAAATAATATAAAAGTCGATAATAAAGCCCAATATTGCCTAAAGCATTAGATAAAGTAGCATGGAGCAATCAAAAATTATAGATACGTTGGAGACGTATCACCCCCCCCCCCCGCAACGCTCATTGTTCATCCAGAGGCAGTATCGATCGGCTTTAGTTAGCAGCAGTAGCAAAGGAATCGCTCGATCGGGTTCAGGTAACAGCCATCGATCGATCGCTCGGGTTCAATAACGCGTAGCCTGCAGTGCAATCGCTCAGGTTCAGTTAGAGCCCAATTCTTTGCTTGGGTTCAGTTAGAGCCAACGCCTCTCACACACACGCGTACATGTATGAGAGAAACGCGCATCACTCGGCCCCTGACCACCCACCGTAACCGGGAACACCCCAAAATTTTCCTCGCCTCGCTTCTAGCACAGTTTTTTCCGTCATGGACGGCCCAAAGAATGCCATGCATCTGCGTCTCCGGCCCGCCCAGGACGAAAAGCCCATTTTCTGTCATGATTTTTTGTCATAGAAGTAGGAGGCCAGCACTTCTATGATGATACCGGGTTTTGTCACAATTATCGTCATAGAAGTGTCATATGTATGACAGAAAAAAAATTCATTCGGCCCAAAATGTCACGGATGTGTCTTTTTTTTGTAGTGTATGCTTTACGGGAGGATAAACCTGTGGCTCCCACTGCTGGTGTCACGGGGTATGCTGAACTAAAGAAAACTTATGATTCCAAGATGAAAATATGTGAAAAGTCAAATCACATTGATATGCTTGTGATGAGATCATCCATATCACCTGACATAATTGGGGCACTACCCAAGAAAGATACTCCTAAGGAATTCATGGCAGCCCTAGAGGAGCAATTCAAAGGCTCCGACAAGGTTTATGCGCAAGAACTTTTTCACAAGCTCCCTGGGAAGTATAATAATGTTGGTGATGTCAGGGCTCACATTTTAAAGATGGTGAATGCTTGTAACAAATTGAAGGCATTACAATGTGAGCTCAATGACAATCTCCTTGTCCTCATGATCTTGGACTCCCTCCCTGAAGAGTTTGATCAATTTAAGATTAACTATGATCTTGGAATCCCTCCCTGAAGAATTGTTGAGGAAGAAGAGAGGATTAAGAGGCAAGGAAAGGGCCAAGCTTTTTTGGTTGGCTCCTCCAAGAGAAAACACGATGGAGCAAGCTCTTCTAAGCAACGGCCACAAAAGAAGTTCTTTAAGAAATATTCATCAAACTCATATAAAGGAAAGGAGAAGGTGGACGATAAGCCTAAAGAAAACAAGTGCGACTTCTGCAAGCATGAGTGAGGGAGTCCTAGACTAGGGGGTGTCCGGACAGCCGGACTATCATCGTCCGCCGGACTCCAAGACTACGAAGATACAAGATTGAAGACTCCGTCCCGTGTCCGGATGGGACTTTCCTTGAAGTGGAAGGCAAGCTTGGCGATACGGATATGTAGATCTCCTACCATTGTAACCGACTCTATGTAACCCTAGCCTCCTCCGGTGTCTATATAAACCGGAGGGCTTTAGTCCGTAGGACAACATACATTACACCAATCATACCATAGGCTAGCTTTAGGGTTTAGCCTCCTTGATCTCGTGGTAGATCCACTCTTGTACTACCCATATCATCAATATTAATCAAGCCGTACATAGGGTTTTACCTCCATCGAGAGGGCCCGAACCTTGGTAAAACATCGTGTCCCTCGTCTCCTGTTACCATCCGCCTAGACGCACAGTCCGGGACCCCCTACCCGAGATCCGCCGGTTTTGACACCGACATTGGTGCTTTCATTGAGAGTTCCTCTGTGTCGTCGCCGATAGGCCCGATGGCATCTTCAACCAACGACGCCGTCCAGGGTGAGACTTTTCTTCCCGGACAGATCTTCATATTCGGTGGCTTCGCACTGCGGGCTAATTCATTTGGTCATCTGGAGCAGATCGAAATCTACGCCCCTAGCCATCAGGTCAGATTCGGAAGCCTAAACTTCACGGCCGATGCCCGCGGAGACTTGATCTTTGACGGACTCGAGCCACAGCCAAGCGCGCCGCACTATTATGATGGGCATGATCTAGCTCTACCGCCGAACAGTGCCTTGGTGGCCGCACGCGAATCTGCTTCTGCCATTAGTCCAGAGCCGATTGCCCAGATAGAGGATCGGTGGATGGACACCGCCTCGGGGGCTTCAACTTCCACGGCGATGGAGCCGAACACTAATCTTGTCCCTCGCAAAACTCGTGATTCCGAGGTGTCGGACTCCTTGCTGGACTCCGAACCTCCCACGCCCCTACCAATCAAATCGGATTGGGCGCCAGTTATGGAATTCACCGCCACGGACATCTTCCAATACTCGCTTTTTGGCGACATCCTGAATTCACTAAAGCATCTCTCGTTATCAGGAGAGCCCTGGCTGGACTATGGCCAGGATGGTTGGGATACGGACGACGAAGAAATTCAGAGCCCACCCACCACCCACTTTGTAGCCACTGTCGACAATCTAACCGACATGCTAGACTACGGCTCCGAAGACATCGACGGTATAGACGACGACGCTGGAGACGAACAAGAAACAGCGCCTATAGGGCACGCGAGGACCACCTCGTCATACGACATATACATGGTGGATACCCCAAAAGAGAGCGATAATGAGGATCAACGGGCCGCGGCAGAGGATAACCCCGCCGATGAACAACCAAAACGGCGGCGCAGACGCCGCCCTAAGCCCCGCCTCGACAACAACAACGCTGCTAAGGACCCCGCAATATAGCAGGGTACAAAAGTGGACGACGAACATGCAGATAAGCAACCATCCGAACAGGACGAGTCAGATAATCAGTCCAGGCCCGGCGAAAATGACGGTTCGGACGATCTCACGCCGGACACGCCGCCGGAAGGTAAAAACCTTCGGAAAAGACTCGTCAACACTGCAAGAAGCTTGAAGAAGGAAAAGCGGAAGCTCAAAACAGCGAAAGACACACTCAGAATGAGGTGGAGCAAAGTACTCAGAACCGCGGATAAATACGGCAATGGCCACCAATCAAAGAGCTACCCAAAGCGCAAGCTGCTACCAGAATTCGACGACGAGGCCATAGAGCCCCCACAGTCAAAAAATAAAGAGGCTGCCTGGTTGGATAGACGGCCGGATGACAGGCCAAATTCTGAAAGCGGCACCACACATAAACCAAACAATGAACTTGGAAGGACAGATGGCCCAGCCAGGTCCATCTACGGGCCAAAGAAGAAGGCCCCAGGAAGCAAGGCAACACGTCAAGTGTCCGAAGATAGCGGCACACCCAAATACAGGGGCGCCGCACACCCACTATGTTTCACCAATGAGGTGCTGGACCATGAATTCCCAGCAGGATTTAAACCAATAAACATAGAGGCCTACGATGGAACAACAGACCCTGGAGTCTGGATAGAAGATTATGTACTACATATACACATGGCCAGAGGAGATGATCTCCACGCCATAAAATACCTACCCCTCAAGCTCAAAGGGCCAGCCCGTCATTGGCTTAAAGGCCTCCCAGAAAACACTGTGGGAAGTTGGGAAGAGCTCGAGGACGCGTTTAGAGCAAATTTTCAAGGGACTTATGTCCGCCCTCCGGATGCAGATGATCTAAGTCACATAACTCAACAGCCCGGAGAGTCAGCGCGCAAATTCTGGAACAGGTTCCTCACTAAAAAGAACCAAATAGTCGACTGTCCGGACGCCGAAGCATTAGCAGCTTTTAAACACAACGTCCGAGATGAATGGCTTGCCAGACACCTCGGCCAAGAGAAACCGAGGACAATGTCCGCGCTAACAAGCCTCATGACCCGCTTCTGCGCGGGAGAGGATAGCTGGCTAGCAAGATGCAGCACCAGCGACCCAAGTACATCCGAGATAAGAGATGGAAACGAAAAATCACGGCGCAGAAAAGAGCAGCGCCGGAATCAAGAGAAAAGCCCAAAGAGCACGGCAGTCAACGCCGGATTCAAAAGCTCGCGGCCAAATAACAAAACACCGCCTCTTAAGGATGACGGCGATGAGCTGTCCAACTTAAACAAGATTTTGGGTCGGATATGTCAAATCCACAGTACCCTCGGAAGGCCTGCAAACCATACCCATCGAGACTGTTGGGTTTTCAAACAGTCCGGCCGACTAAACGCCGAACACAAGGGGCTCGACGCGTCAAGCGAAGACGATAAACCCCACCAGCAGAGCACCGGAAAACAAAATACTTTCCCACAAGAGGTCAAAGCAGTAAACTCACTTCATGTGATAATACGGAAAAATAGTGCGGCACTTCCTAAAAAGAGCCTCGCACGGTCCAACCCAGCAGACCATAGAGATTGGATATCAAAACCAATCACTTTCGACCACCTGGACTATTCCAGAAGTGTTCGAAACGCGGGACGGACTGCCCTGATATTGAATCCCATAATCAACGGATTACAATTTACTAAAGTCCTAATGGACGGAGGCAGCGACTTAAACCTGCTGTATTCAAACACAATCCGCAAGATGGGGATAGACCCTACCAAAATTCGACGCAGCCGCACTTCCTTCAAAGGAGTAACGCCAGGCCCTTATGCCAAGTGCACAGGCTCCCTATTACTAGAAGTCGTGTTCGGATCACCGAACAACTTTCGGCGCGAAAAACTAATTTTTCATATCGTCCCATTTAAAAGTGGATATCAAGCACTCTTGGGACGAAGGGCTTTTGTCCGTTTCAACACCATACCACATTACGCGTCTCTTACACTCAAGATGCCCAGTCCGCGTGGCACCATCTCAGTGCGAGGGTCACCCAAAGACCCCAGACTCGGATAGACGAGTCCGGCATCAGTAGGCTAGGGGCTCCCTAGCCGCACACCCCTTCACAAGGGGCTGCGCGCACAAACAACCGCGGGTTTATTCAAACCCCGCTTTGCTTATTCATATTTTTTCTTTCACACATACCTAATTCGCACGAATTATTTTCAAACTAAGCGTTTCTCTTTTTTTTTACAGACGAACAACGTGCATACCCGTCCAGGATAACGGCTCAACGGAGACACAGGCGCAGACGTGTAGTAGGGACCCGTTGCGAGGATTCTTTTCAGATTAAGACCCTGCGTAAACCTTTTTTACTGTCTCTTGTTGTTATTCTCCCTTGGTTTCTTCCTATAACCAAAGCGGAGCCCGACGTTTTGGCATCGGCCGCGTCGGAGGACCATGCCCGTACCTGGACACTAGGGGCTTAGGGCATCGTTCTACCCATTATTATAAAGACCGAACACCTTAGGGAGTGTTCGGTGTCTCGAGTTAGGCATTATATGCATCAGCTCTGAATCATGTCTTTGGTCAAATGTTGGGTTTGCCCGGCTCCTGTGTTTTGCTGCCTTACATTCCGTATCATCGGCTAACGCAGCACCAGGAGAACTACTATGATTGTGCCCCAGTTCAGCTGGGCGAGCACCTCAGTAGAGAAAGCCGAAAACTGACTGTCATGATATAGCGAGAGACCGGTCAACCACTCGATCGACTACCGGAATGTTTAGAATTCCCCGCTTTGATGAAGGACCGTTTCCCGGTCAGGCACACACGCGCCCCGAACTCGGAGAAGTGCGGTGCCCCCAGGGGCTATATCGTAGCCCCACCCTCGAACTCCATTGGCTAAGTGAAAATGATAAAGCATTATAGTCCGGATTGCCTCGTTTGCTACGCTACCACCTCCTTAACAGGACCGAGATGTCGGATTAAGTGTGAAAACGCGCTATCTTTGCGAACACCCCCGCACCTTGTGCGTGGGGGCTGAAGCCGAAGACTGCAATCTTTCAGGTTATACAAATGTATACGTAAACGACCGCACAGGAGAAGTTTTACTACTTGGGACGCACAAGTATAAAAAGCAGTTATAGCATAATCATTGTTTTACAAGCTAAAACGTTCATTTGAACGTGACATTTTTTGAGCACTGCGGCTCTATTACACGAGCACCACGCATAACTTCCCCGAAATAGTGCTCGGCAGGGAGCCGGCTTTCATCCGAACCCTGGGCAGCAACAGCGGTGGCATCCATCTCTATCCAATGCGTCTTCACGCGGGCAAGAGCCTTCTGCGTGCCTTCGATGCAGGCCGACCACTTCATCTCCTTGATATGCGGCACCGCTCCAAGGAATTGCTGCAGTAAGCCGAAGTAGCTCGTCGCCTTGGGCCTCTCTGGCCAGACATGAGCCATGATGTCAGTCATGGCAAGTCCGGATAATCTATTTAGATCGGCCCATTCGGCCAACCGGTCGGTCAACGGAAGTGAGCGATCCGGACTATGGAATTGAGACCAAAATAGCTCTTCCGTCTTGTGATCCTTCTGGCTCCGGAAGTGCTCAACGGCATCAGCCGCACTTGCCGCTAAGTCCATATACGGATCCTCCGGATTCCACAGCCGATCAAATTGAGCATACTTTTGATCCATAAACCGGCAACGCGGCAGAAAAGGCTTGCTAGCCACGATATCTCCGGCCTCGCGCAGCTCCTCCTTCATGGCCCGCATTGCAGAGCGGGCATCCTTGGCCTCGGCGATGGCCTTCCTCAGGTCTTCCCGCTCCGATAAGCGCTCCTTTTCAAGAGCCTCATTGCGGTCGGCAGCATCTTTTACCTTCACGGCCAATTCGGCCACCTCTTCCCTGCTTAGGCAGTGTGCAGCCCTTTCGGCTTTCAACTCCTCGGCCGCCCTCGAGGCAGCCGCGTCACTCCTTCGGGCTTGCTCCTTAGCTTGAGCAAGTTCGGCCCGAAGGCTCTCCACAGCAGCAGCACCGTCTGTATAACAACATTTAATTTATCAGAGGAGGGTTTTGACCCCCTTAATAAAGCGACTGTGGAGAACTCATTTACCTTGCGACTCGTCAAGTCGCCGGTTGACAAGTGCGATGTCCGCATCCGCCACGTCAAGTTGCCGCATTAACTCGGCAACCCCACTAGTCCGGCTAGCCCTCGGACTATCCGCCACCTGCATAGGAACGACGACATTCATTACTTGCGATTTCGATCCTCGGCACACTGTCGCTTTCGACAACCTACCGAGTCTCAGGGGCTACTACCTATACAGGGCGCACTTTTTATGTGCAAAACGGCCAAAAAAAGAACAGGTGCGCCATTTTCGCGTACCTCAAATCCCGCCAGCAAGCTCGTAGCGGCATCACGCAATCCACTCTCGGCGGACGAAATCCTTCCAATCACCATACGCATCAACGCATGGTGATCTTCTGAGATGGACGCCCTCTCAAGGAGATTCTTCAGTTCTCCCGGCCGGACACTAGCGGGCGCCGAACTCCCCGGCCCCTCCGGACTCGGGGACGCCCTCCGTCACGATACTTCAGGCTCGTCTGCCCTATCCGACGGCGCAGCAGACGGGGGCGTTTCGCTCTCCATCATCTCCGGAAGAAGGTCCCCCGAAGACAAACTCATCTGCGAAGGCTGCAAATCCGAACTGCAAGATAAAAATTTCGGTCACCCACAGAAGCTCAAATGGAGGTATTTTCTTACTAATGAACTCCCCTTTTCATACTCACGGCTCGTTGGAGGGTTGATCCTTTGGTGATGATTGTACGTCCGGATTCTCCCCGGACGCCGGACCCCCCGGTGAAGATCTCTTCCCCCATTTAGGGGCTTTGGCCTCCGGATCTTCGGAGGTGGTCCTCTTCTCCCCCTGGAAGGAGGAGTTTTTGATTCCCCCCTCTTCAGACGCCCCTTTGGGCGAAGTAATAGCTCCTTTATCTTTCCCATCGCCCCCTTTCACGGGCGCGACCTCCAACATTCTGACCAGCACGAGCTCCAGTGCGGTCTCTGGGAGGGGAGCCGGACACCTTATCAGCTTCGATCGCGCTACCCACTCCTGTGAAAAGTTATGGGTCAGGAGGCAAACCCTAGAAAAGCAGATAAATAAAACGTCCGGACTCTGAGCTATTTACCTGAGTATCCGGGCGATTGCAGCTTAGGCCTGCGTCCTCGGTCAATTCCGGACACGCTACCTGCGGTCCGAAGAACGACTTGTACATCTCCACGGGTGTCGCACCCATGAAGTGTTGGAGAATTCGAGGTCCCTCCGGGTTGAATTCCCATAGACGGAGAGGACGGCGTTTGCAGGGCAGAAGACGCCTGATTAGCATGACCTGCATCACCACGACCAGATTGATCTCCCTCGCTTGGAGGTCTCGAATCCGGCCCTGCAGTGAGGGCACGTCTTCGGACGGCCCCCAATTGAGCCCTTGGTTGACCCACGACATCAGTTGGCGTGGATGTCCCGGGCGGAATGAAGGCGGCGGCTTTTGCTTGCTGCCTTCGGAGCGGTGATATAGAACCACTCCTGTTGCCACAGTCCGAGTTCCTCTTGGAAGGAACCCTCAGGCCACAGGGCATCGGCCCTTATGCTTATGGCCGCCCCGCCGCACTCCGTTTGACGCCCCCCGATCATCTTCGGCTCCACATTGAAGGTTTTCAGCCACAGGCCGAAGTGGGGGGTGACGCGGAGGAAAGCCTCGTAGACGATAATGAATGCGGAGATATGGAGGATGGACTCCGGAGCCAAATCGTGAAAATCCAGCCCGCAGTAGAACATGAGCCCTCTCACGAAGGGGTCCGTCGGGAAGCCTAAACCCCGAAGGAGGTGGGGTACGAAGACAACGTGCTTACCGGGCTCGGGGGCGGGCACAGCCTGCCCTTGGGTAGGCAACCTGTGCGAAATCTCATAGGACAGGTACTTGGCTTCACGCAGCTTTAACACATCATCCTCCGTGACGGAGGAGGGCATCCACCGACCTTGAAGGTCGGAGCCGGACATGATTGAGAATCCGAAGCGCTCGAATCTAGGGCTCTGGGTGTTGGAACTGGGAGCGAGAAGGAGATTCGATGCGAGGTTGAAGAAAAAGAACGAACCCCGGTCTTCTTATAAAGGGGAAAAATACCAAGGGTCGTCTCCGTGACCGTTCGGGATTCACCTCCGTTGGAGGAGGCGTGGCGACGGGCACGGTTGGGTTACCCACGCACGTATTGATGAGAATCCCGGAATAAGGGGAACACGATCTCTGCTTTGACAAGACGTGCCAAGGAAACCGCTTCGCTAAATGTGCTGAGGTGGTATGGTAAAAAACGATTCAAACAAAAGGCTTGGTAGCGGTGTGATGTCATGCCTCATAATACGTCAGCAGACTGGACTGGTGTACATTTTATTCTCTCTACGGTGGAATGTGGAATTTATTTTGCAGAGCCGGACACTATCCTGGTGTTCATGATCTTCTCTGGATTATTCAAGGGAGGAACCCGCCTTGTAATGCCGAACATTATGCGAGCCGGACTTATCGTCATCGAAGCCTGGTTCAGGGGCTACTGAGGGAGTCCTGGACTAGGGGGTGTCCGGACAGCCGGACTATCATCGTCCGCCGGACTCCAAGACTACGAAGATACAAGATTGAAGACTCCGTCCCGTGTCCGGATGGGACTTTCCTTGGCGTGGAAGGCAAGCTTGGCGATACGGATATGTAGATCTCCTACCATTGTAACCGACTCTGTGTAACCCTAGCCTCCTCCGGTGTCTATATAAATCGGAGGGCTTTAGTCCGTAGGACAACATACATTACAACAATCATACCATAGGCTAGCTTTAGGGTTTAGCCACCTTGATCTCGTGGTAGATCCACTCTTGTACTACCCATATCATCAATATTAATCAAGCAGGACGTAGGGTTTTACCTCCATCGAGAGGGCCCGAACCTGGGTAAAACATCGTGTCCCTCGTCTCCTGTTACCATCCGCCTAGACGCACAGTCCGGGACCCCCTACCCGAGATTCGCCGGTTTTGACACCGACAATGAGGATCATTATCAGAAAGACTGTCCAGAATTCCTCAAATGGTTGATGAAGAAAGGTACTGATGAAATTACTTTCGTTGAGGAAATGTTATATGTTGATTACTCAACTACCTCTTGGTGGATTGATTCAGGTGCAACTTCTCATGTTGCTAATTCTATGTAGGACTCAAATATAATCCAAACCATGGCAAAGGTGGCAAGAAGACTTAAGGTGGTGAATGGATTTGAAGTTGATGTTGAAGCCATAGGGTGAATCACCTTAGAACTCCACACTGGCTTCCGTCTTAATTTAAATAATGTTCTTTATGTCCCTACCTTAAGTAGGGATTTGATTTTTGTCTCTTGCCTAGATGATAACATGTTTGAGAGCAAGTTTGGGAACAAACAATTTGTTTTGAATTATTGTAATAAGAATGTAGGCCTCGGCGTCAGACAAGGCCAATTATATATGTTATCATTGAATTATTCTATCCTGCATCTGAGTGATGTATGTAATATTGAGAAGAAATGGAAGGGTACGAGTACCTCTTCGAAATTGTGGCACCGTCGTTTAGGGCACATTTCGAGGGGGAGAATTGAAAGACTTATTAAAAATGACGTACTCCTTCCATTAGACTTCTCTGATGCAGACAAATGCATTGACTGTATAAAAGGTAAATACGCAAAAACGACTAAGAAAGGAGCGGTAAGAGCTACAAGTGTCCTTGAACTCATACACACTGACATATGTGGACCCCTTAATGTTAAGTCTATGGATGGTTTTGATTCGTTCATTACCTTTACAAATGACTTTTCTTGATACGGATATATTTATCCTATACGTGATCGATCGGAAGCTTTCGACAAATTCAAAGTGTTCAAAGCTGAAGTTGAGAACCAACTAAACACTAGAAAAAGTTTTACGATCGGATCGCGGGGGAGAGTATTATGGTAGGCATGCTCCTTATGGGCAAATTCCAGGACCTTTTGCTAAGTTTCTCTCTGAGAATGGAATTGTTGCCCAATATTCAATGCCTACTGAACCTCAACAAAATGGCGTGGCTGAACGCTGATACCGCACACTTATGGATATGGTGCGAAGCATGCTCAGTCATGCAAGTTTACCAGTCAGACTATGGATGGAGGCATTAAAGACGGCCGCACATGTGCTAAATCTCGCTCCTACTAAAGCAGCACTGAACACACCATATGAGATGTGGACGGGAAAGAAACCGAGCTTGAATTACTTACGTGTATGGGGTTGTCCCGCTGAGGCTAGAATTTTTAATCCACAACTTAAGAAATTAGATCCAAAGACAGTTAGTTGTTTCTTCATTGGATACCCTCATAGGGGAAATGGATATCATTTCTATTGTCCGGGTCACACCACCAAGTATGTGGAGACTCGACAAGCAATATTTTTTGAGGATAACGAAGCCACCGAAATAAGGGAGATCAATCTTGAGGAGAAACGAGTGTGTGTTCCATCCCCGGCTATCCAAGAGATTGTTTTGCCACTACAAACTATGGTGACGTCTCATGCGAATCCCCAATCTAGTACTTGAGGTCCTGAGGCTGATGGTTATCCTGAAACTAATGTAAATCCAGAAGGTGAAGAGGATCACCAGTCAGGTAATGAAGATGACCGTCAGAACAATAATGCTCCGGCACCACCTCCTCTTATGGGCAGGCCATGTCGTGAGAGAAAGAAAGCCATATCAGATGATTATATCACTTACATGATTGAGAATATTAATAAATTGGGAAAGGTAGAAGATCCAACCTCTTATAAGGAAGCCATTAAAAGCGAAAATTCATCCAAGTGGTTGGTTGCCATGGAAGACGAGTTGAAGTCTATGGGCTCAAACGACGTTTGGGACTTAGTTGAAGTTTCCGATGGAGCTAAGAAATTAGGCTGCAAGTGGGTCTACAAAACCAAGTATGATTCCAAAAGGAATTTCGAACGGTTCAAGGCAAAGCTAGTGGCAAAAGGGTATACATAGAGAGAAGACATTGATTATAAACAAACCTTCTCTCCTGTGTCAACCAAGGATTCTTTTAGAATCATAATGGCATTAGTAGCTCACTACGACCTAGAGCTACACCAAATGGATGTTAAAACGGCATTTCTGAATGGTGACTTAAAAGAAAACATTTACATGGCTCAGCCAGAAGGCTCTATTGTGGAAGGGAAGGAACATTTAGCATGTCGTCCAAAGAAATAAATTTATGGCTTGAAACAAGCTTCAAGAGAATGGTACCTCCAGTTTGATAAAATTATCAAAAACTTTGGTTTCACCGAAAGTGTTGTGGAGAACTGCGCATACGTTAAGTTTAAAGGTAGTAGGTTCACATTTTTAGTCCTATACGTTGATGACATATTGTTGGCATGTAGCGATAAGGATATGCTGCATGAGACCAAGAATTTTCTGTCATCCAGTTTTGATATGAAAGATCTTGGTGAAGCCTCGTATGTCCTCGGCATCGAGATTCACCGAGATAGGTCTAGAGGAACGTTAGGACTATCTCAAAAGGCATACTTTGAGAGAGTACTGAAGAAATTCAATATGTATAAGTGCTCACCCTCACCTGCTCCTATAGTTAAGGGCGATAAGTTTGGGACATTTCAATGTCCAAGGAACCAATATGAAACTGATCAGATGAAGTCCGTTCCTTATACTTCAGCTGTCGGAAGCATCATGTATGCTCAAGTGTGTACACGCCCAGATTTATGTTTTGTAACCGGGATGCTTGGCAGATACCAATCAAATCTAGGACCGGACCACTGGAAGGCCGCAAAGAAAGTCTTGTGTTATATGCAAGGAACTAAGGATTTCATGCTTACATGTAAAAGAATTGATAACCTAGAAATTGTTGGTTATTCAGACTCTGATTTTGCCGGGTGTGTGGATAGTAAGAGATCTACGTCAGGTTATATATTCACACTCGCGGGAGGAGGTATATCGTGGAAAAGCTCCAAACATACGTTAACTGTTGGATCTACGATGCAAGCAGAATTTGTAGCATATTATGAGGCCACCGGGCAGGCTATATGGCTAAAGAATTTTATTCCCGGCTTAAAGTGGTTGACAACATATCTAAACCAATTTTATTGTACTGTGATAATGAACTCGCAGTTTTCTATACGAGTAACAACAGGTCAAGTGGTGCTACCAAACACATTGACATAAAGTATCGTGTTGTGAAAGATAGAATCCAGGATCAAACAATTCATCTTAAACATATAAGAACGAAGCATATGCTTGCGAATCCGCTAACAAAAGCCTTACCACCCAGTATCTTTCGTGAGCATGTTGCTGGCATGGGACTACTAGAAGCCTTATGATTCTTGAATAGGAGGATCATTAAAATAAACCACTCCCTAATTAGCAAAATGTTTTCCACTTCGAAATAGGCGGGTGTGCTATAAGTGTTGAGGTTCAATAGCGTTTCGAGCTGTTGTAACACCTCACTTTGGTACATCATTCCTATCTAGAATGGGCGAATGAAGTTAAGCCTAGTGATCAAGGGGGAGAATGTTGGTTTTGATCTGACGGCTTAAACAGGCCGGATTAGATATATTAGTCTAACAGAAAAAGAAAATGAAGGGATAACGATAAGTGAAGAGGTCCACGTACCAATGTACGTGAGCCTCGATCACAACTAACGTGCCCTGATCGGGGGCGCCCAAAAACCAACTCAGGTTTTGGGTCCCCTGTTGATACATCTCCAACGTATCTATAATTTTTGATTATTCCATGCTATTATATTACCCCTTTTGGATGTTTATGGGCTTTATTTTACACATTTATATCATTTTTGGGACTAACCTACTAACCGGAGGCCCAGCCCGTATTGCTGTTTTTTGCCTATTTCAGTATTTCGAAGAAAAGGAATATCAAACGGAGTCCAAACGGAATGAAACCTCCGGGAGCGTGATTTTTGGAACAAACGTGATCCAGAGGACTTGGAGTGCATGTCAAGAAGCAGCCGAGGCAGCCACGAGATAGGATGGCGCGCCCACCCCTACAGGGCGCGTCCCCCTGTCTCGTGGGCCCCTCGGGCGGCACCCGACATACTCCTTCCACCTATATAAGCCTACGTACCCCAAAACATCCAGGGAGCCAACGAAACACAATTTCTACCGCCCTAACCTTCTGTATCCGCGAGATCCCATCTTGGAGCCTTTGCTGGCGCTCGCCGAAGGGGGAATCGACCACGGAGGGCTTCTACATCAACACCATAGCCCCTCCGATGAGTTGTGAGTAGTTTACCACAGACCTTCGGTCCATAGTTATTAGCTAGATGGCTTCTTCTCTCTTTTTGGATCTCAATACAATGTTCTCCCCCTCTCTTGTGGAGATCTATTCGATGTAAACTCTTTTTGCAGTGTGTTTGTCGAGATCCGATGAATTGTGGGTTTATGATCAAGTTTATCTATGAGAAATATTTGAATCTCCTCTGAATTCTTTTATGTATGATTGAGTTATCTTTGCAAGTCTCTTGGAACTATCAGTTTGGTTTGGCCTACTAGATTGATCTTTCTTGCCATGGGAGAAGTGCTTAGCTTTGGGTTCAATCTTGCGGTGTCCTTTCTCAGTGACAGCAGGGGTAGCAAGGCACGTATTGTATTGTTGCCATCGAGGATAAGAAGATGGGGTTTATATCATATTGCTTGAGTTTATCCCTCTACATCATGTCATCTTGCTTAATGCGTTACTCTATTCTTTATGAACTTAATACTCTAGATGCAGGCAGGAGTCGGCCGATGTGTGGAGTAATAGTAGTAGATGCAGGCAGGAGTCGGTCTACTTGTAGCAGACGTGATGCCTATATACATGATCATGCCTAGATAATCTCATAATTATTCGCTTTTCTATCAATTGCTCGACAGTAATTTGTTCACCCACCGTAATACTTATGCTATCTTGAGAGAAGCCTCTAGTGAAACCTATGGCCCCGGTTCTATCTTTTATCATATTTGCTTTCAATCTACTTTTATTTGCATCTTTACTTTTTGCATCTATATTATAAAATACCAAAAATATATTTATCTTATCATACTATCTCTATCAGATCTCACTTTCGCAAGTGGCCATGAAGGGATTGACAACCCCTTTATTGCGTTGGTTGCGAGTTCTTTGTTTGTTTGTGTAGGTGCGTGGGACTTTTGAGGAGCCTCCTACTCGATTGATACCTTGGCTCTCAAAAACTGAGGGAAATACTTACGCTACTATTGTTGCATCACCCTTTCCTCTTCAAGGAAAACCAACGCAAGCTCAAGACGTAGCAAGAAGGATTTCTGGCACCGTTGCCGGGGATGTCTTCACTCAAGTCAAGACATACCAAGTACCCATCACAAACTCATCTCCCTTGAATTTACATTATTTTCCATTTGCCTCTTGTTTTCCTCTCCCCCACTTCACCCTTGCCGTTTCATTCGCCCTCTCTTTCCCAAACTCCTCCTCTATTTCGCTTGCCCGTTGTTTGCTCATCGTTATGTCTAGTTCCTTATCCGCTCCTATGTCTCCCGAGTTTGAAGTTCTTCACTTCAAGCAAAGGCAAGGAGAAAACTTAAAAGATGCTTGGTATAGGATGATGGAATCTTATCGCAAGTGCACCCTAGAGGTGAACTTAGAATTCTTCTTCGCAATTTTTATGTTGGGTTAAATATGACGCATAGACAACTCTTGGATTGCATTGCCAAAGGAAACTTTATGGAAATTGATCCCAGTATCGCGCATGAAATTATAGAGGGAATAGTGGGAACACTACCTCAAACGGGAGGACCACATCCTACCCAAGAAGAAACCGAAGTGTTTGGAAAGATTTGCAAAGTAACAAAAATATTACAAAAGTCTCTTGAGCCTCTTAAAAGTGTTAGCGGAAATCTTCACCGCATGAATATGTTGATTACTCTTTGCAATAAGCGGTTGGATTCTTTAGATCTAAAAAACTGAAAATTAAAGATGGCACTACTTAGATCTATCTTCGCTTTTATGCCTAGCTAGGGGCATTAAACGATAGCGCTAGTGGGAGGCAACCCAATTTTATTTGTGCTTTTTGATTTTGTTCCTGTTTAGTAATAAATTTTTCTTCTACCTTCTGTTTAAATGTGTTTTTATCTTTTAATTAGTGTTTGTGCCAAGTAGAACCTATAGGATAACCTATGATAATAGTTGATTTGATTCTGCTGAAAAACAGAAACTTTGCGCGCACGAATTTAGTTTTGTCAAATCACAGAAACGTGCTTTTGTGTTGATTCTTTTTGCTGATAATCAATAGATAAATTTTCCAGGACTTCCTATTTTGGTAGGATTTTTAGAGTTCCAGAAGTTTGCGTTAGTTACAGATTGCTACAGACTTTTCTGTTTTTGACAGATTCTGTTTTTCGTGTGTTGTTTGCTTATTTTGATGCATCTATGGCTAGTAAAATAGTTTATAAACCATGGAAAAGTTGGAATACAGTAGTTTTAACACAAAAATAAATAAAGAATGAGTTCATTACAGTACCTTATGTGGTGGTTTTGTTTTCTTTCACTAATGGAGCTTATAAGATTTCCTGTTGAGTTTTGTGTTGTGAAGTTTTCAAGTTTTGGGTAAAGCTTTGATGGAATATGGAATAAGGAGTGGCAAAAGCCTAAGCTTGGGGATGCCCAAGGCACTCCAAGATATTCAAGAATAGCCAATATCCTAAGCTTGGGGATGCCCCGGGAAGGCATCCCCTCTTTCGTCTTTATTCATTGGTAACTTTACTTGCAGCTATATTTTTATTCACCACATGATATGTGTTTTGCTTGGAGCGTCGTGTATTATATTAGTCTTTGCTGTTTAGTTTACCACAATCATCCTTGCTGTACACACATTTTGGGAGAAGCCTACTTGATTGAATTTGCTAGAATACTCTATGTGCTTCACTTATATCTTTTGAGCTTGATAGTTTTTGCTCTAGTGCTTCGCTTATATCTTTTAGAGCACGACGGTGGCTTATTTTTGTAGAAATTGCTAGTCTCTCATGCTTCACTTATATTATTTTGAGAGTCTTTTAGAACAGCATGGTATTTTCTATGTTTATAAAATTTGTCCTAGAATGGTAGGCATCCAAGTTGGGTATAATAAAAACTATCATAGAAAGTGAATTGGATGCTATGATCGATTTGATACTTGATAATTGTTTTGAGATATGGAGGTAGTGATATTAAAGTCATGCTAGTTGGGTGATTATGAATTTAAAGAATGCTTGTGTTGAAGTTAGCAAGTCCCGTAGCATGCACGTATGGTTAAAGTTGTGTAACAAATTTGAAACATGAAGTATACCTGGCTTGTGCATCCTTATGAGTGGCGGTCGGGGACAAGCGATGGTCTTTTCCTACCAATCTATCCCCCTAGGAGCATGCGCGTAGTGCTTAATTATTGATGACTTCTAAATTTTTGCAATAAGTATATGAGTTCTTTTGACTAATGTTGAGTGCATGGATTATACACACTTTTACCTTTCCACCATTGCTAGCCTCTTCGGTACCGTGCATTGCCCTTTCTCACCTTGAGAGTTGGTGCAAACTTCGCCGGTGCATCCAAACCCCGTGATACAATACGCTCTATCACAAATAAACCTCCTTATATCTTCCTCAAAACAGCCACCATACCTACCTATTATGGCATTTCCATAGCCATTCCGAGATATATTGCCATGCAACTTTCCACCGTTCCGCTTATCATCATGACATACTTTACTTTTGTCATATTTCCATTGCATGATCGTGTAGTTGACATCGTATTTGTGGCAAAGCCACCATGCATAATTTTTCATACATGTCACTCTTGATTCATTGCACCATCCCGGTACACCACCGGAGGCATTCATATAGATTCATATCTTGTTCTAGTTTCGAGTTGTAATTCATACGTTGTAATCAATAAAAGTGTGATGATCATCATTATTAGAGCATTGCCCAAAAAGAAAAAAAAGAAAGGCCAAAAGAAAAAAAAGGCCCAAAAAAATAAAAGAAAGAAAAAAATAAAAAAGGAAAAGAAGAAAAAAGAAAATAAATAAATAAAATAAAAGGGGCAATGTTACTATCTCTTTTTCCACACTTGTGCTTCAAAGTAGCACCTTGTTCTTCATGTAGCGAGTCTCATATATTGTGCTTCAAAGTAGCACCATGTTTTTCATTTAGTGAGGCTCATAGGTTGTCTTTTTCATACTAGTGGGAATTTTTTATTATAGAACTTGGCTTGTATATTCCTACAATGGGCTTCCTCAAATGCCCTAGGTCTTCATGAGCAAGCAAGTTGGATGCACACCCACTAGTTTTCTTTTGTTGAGCATTCATTTATAGCTCTAGTGCATCCGTTGCATGGCAATCCCTACTCCTCATGTTGACGTCAATTGATGGGCATCTCCATAGCCCGTTGATTATCCTCGTCAATGTGAGACTTTCTCCTTTTTGTCTTCTCCACACAATCCCCATCATCATATTCTATTCCACCCATAGTGCTATATCCATAGCTCACGCTCATGTATTGCGTGAAGGTTGAAAAAGTTTGAGATTATTTAAGTACGAAACAATTGCTTGGTTTGTCATCGGGGGTATAGATGTTGGGAACATCTTTATGTGACGAAAATGAAGCATAGCCTAACTATATGATTTTGTAGGGATGAACTTTCTTTTGCCATGTTATTTTGAGAATACATGATTACTTTGATTAGTATGCTTGAAGTGTTACTATTTCTTTTATCAATATGAACTTTCATTTTGAATCATTTTGGATCCGAACATTCATGCCACAATAAAGAAAATTACAATGAGAATTATGCTAGGTAGCATCCCACATCAAAAATTCTGTTTTTATCATTTACCTACTCGAGGACGAGCAGGAATTAAGCTTAGGGATGCTTGACACGTCTCCAACGTATTTATAATTTTTGATTGTTCAATGCTATTATATTACCCCTTTTGGATGTTTATGGGATTTATTTTACACATTTATATCATTTTTGGGACTAACCTACTAACCGGAGGCCCAGCCCGTATTGTTGTTGTTTTTTTTGCCTATTTTAGTATTTCGAAGAAAAGGAATATCAAACGGAGTCCAAACGGAATGAAACCTTCGGGAGCGTGATTTTTGGAACAAACGTGATCCAGAGGACTTGGAGTGCAAGTCAAGAAGCAGCCGAGGCGGCCACGAGATAGGAGGGCGCGCCCACCCCTATAGGGCGCGCCCCCTGTCTCATGGGCCCCTCGGGCGGCCACCGACGTACTCCTTCCTCCTATATAAGCCTACGTACTCCAAAACCATCCAGGGAGCCAACGAAACACAATTTCCACCGCCGTAACCTTCTGTATCCGCGAGATCCCATGTTGGAGCCTTCGTCGGCGCTCCGCCAGAGGGAGAATCAACCATGGAGGGCTTTTACATCAACACCATAGCCCCTCTAATGAGTTGTGAGTAGTTTACAATAGACCTTCGGGTCCATAGTTATTAGCTAGATGGCTTATTCTCTCTTTTTGGATCTCAATACAATGTTCTCCCCCTCTCTTGTGGAGATCTATTCAATGTAAACTCTTTTTGCGGTGTGTTTGTCGAGATCCGATGAATTGTGGGTTTATGATCAAGTTTATCTATGAGAAATATTTGAATCTCCTCGGAATTCTTTTATGTATGATTGAGTTATCTTTGCAAGTCTCTTGGAATTATCAGTTTGGTTTGACCTACTAGATTGATCTTTCTTGCCATGGGAGAAGTGCTTAGCTTTGGGTTCAATCTTGCGGTGTCGTTTCCCAGTGATAGCAGGGGCAGCAAGGCACGTAATGTATTGTTGCCATCGAGGATAAAAAGATGGGTTTTATATCATATTGCTTGAGTTTATCCCTCTACATCATGTCATCTTGCTTAATGCGTTACTCTGTTCTTTATGAACTTAATACTCTAGATGCAGGCAAGAGTCGGTCGATGTGTGGAGTAACAGTAGTAGATGCAGGCAGGAGTCGGTCTACTTGTTGCAGACGTGATGCCTATATACATGATCATGCCTAGATAATCTCATAATTATTCGCTTTTCTATCAATTGCTCGACAGTAATTTGTTCACCCACCGTAATACTTATGCTATCTTGAGAGAAGCCTCTAGTGAAACCTATGGCCCCCGGGTCTATCTTTTATCATATTTTCTTTCAATCTACTTTTATTTGCATCTTTACCTTTTGCATCTATATTATAAAATACCAAAAATATATTTATCTTATCATACTATCTCTATCAGATGTCCCTTTCGCAAGTGGCCGTGAAGGGATTGACGACCCCTTTATTGCATTGGTTGCGAGTTCTTTGTTTGTTTGTGTAGGTGCGTCAGACTTTTGAGGAGCCTCCTACTGGATTGATACCTTGGTTCTCAAAAACTGAGGGAAATACTTACGCTACTGTTGCTGCATTACCCTTTCCTCTTCAACGAAAACCAACGCAAGCTCAAGATGTAGCACCTGTCACCAGCGCCATATTAAAAGGATACGGGAGAGAGCTGGCCACCTGCGCGATCACAATTCACGTAAGGTTTACTCTCCTCCCGATATTCTCACCCCATCCAATCAGGGGGAGCGCTGCAGCAACGGGAACACCTAAGCCAGCCACCACCGCCTTCCCCGGCCAGTCTTGGTGGCGTCCTGAAGGAATCAGGACATCAAGGAGAACCTCTACTTTGACTACATCACCCCTACATCACGCCTGCACTGAGTAGGCAATCATGTCCACTCCCGTGACATGTAAAGAAACCCTAAACCCTTCTTTGTTCATGTTGTGAGGTGATCTAGATGCAATTAGATTCTGCTAATGGCATCTCATATATGCATAATTTCTCCAACACTATCTACTCCCTCCATTCTCAACTTAGGTATGTTCTTATTTTCATAGAATCCTGCCGCTTGGATATGTTCTTATTTTAAGAGTAAATTTATTCCAGGGCCAAAGATCTGTACATGTTCAGTTTATTATTGTACTGAACTAGTTTTGCTGTGACAATTGTGGTTGGCTGATGTATCTCTGTTGCTGACTCTGCTTATCTGCAAGTAGAAGAAGTAGTAGTAGTTTCAGAGGTACTACTATATCTATATCAGTGATGATCTTACCAACACTGGCTTTTCTATTCATCTAAACTGAATACTGTCGTATCTCTACATTTGTATTTTATTATCTGCAAGTAGTAGGGCTTGTTTTGCATGTATTATTCTTAGTTGCATACTATGTTCTAGCGATACTTGAGAAAATCTACTATTATACTTTCATATGTATTACTCCTTCTATAAATAGAAGTAATGTTCATCTAGCAAAGCTATTTGTTGTAACAGTTTTTCTCAAGGCACTCTAATATTCATCTCTTTTTCTTTCATTAGGTTCTCAAGCACCAAAAGAAGCCACATTAAACAAGATGGATGGATAAATTTCTCTCAGGTTCTCAATGCTAGATGACCATGACACCAAAAGATGGATAAATTGTCTGCATTATCTTTGTTGCAAAATGATGTTGTGGCTGTGATGAACTGTTAGCTGCGGAAGATTATGTTGTTATGATAAATTATGAATGCTGGGATTTGGGATTCAAATTCATGTTGTTATGATAAATTATGTAGTTGCTGTGATGAGATATTGACTTCAAGTCATGCAAAAAATATGTTGTTGTAGGGAAAACTACTGCTAAATTATGAGATATTGATTTCAAGTCATTTTTATCAGATGACCCTTAAAATTTTGTAGCAAGGATATAAGGGGAGTTAGTTACATTGTAAAGATTGGATTTTTAAATGTTCTACACCATGTTATGTCAACATGACAAACCCTTTCTACCAAATAGAAATTTTAAACAAAAAGGATTGTGAAAGGAAGGTGAGGGAGTTATGGACTAAGGGGTCCTCAGGGAGCCGGCCCATTGGATGCGGGCCGGACTGGTGAAGCCGTATAACGACAGAAGATCCACGACTGGATAAGGGAACTTCAAAGTCATGGTGTGCCCTCCAAGCCAAGAATAGGCAGGATCTTCCACTACTAGGGAAAACCTTATACACAGAACTTTAGCAGTAGCGCGGGTCAAAAACGCACACTGGTGCTAAGTAGCAGTAGCGTGCTGTTGCAAACTGCGCTACAGATAAAGTCCTAGCAGTAGCGCGCCTAATTCTGAACACGCTACTACTAAAATTCCCACGACCTAGCCGGTAGGCTACAAATAATAGTAGCGATCTATGTAGAACCGCGCTACGGCTACCTGCTTTGTAGCAGCGCATTTCCGCTGAAACGCGCTACTGCTAAAGGATGTAAAATTAAATGGAAAGCAAATAGAAAAGTAAATGAAAATGAAAGAAATAGAAGAAGGTGAAAGGAAAAAAATAAATTGTAAAGAAAAAATGAAAAAGGGGAAAAAGAGAAAGGAGTAGCAGTAGCGCGTATCGCAGAACGCGTTGTAGCTAACGTGTCACTAGCGTGCTTTCTGGAACGCGCTACTGCTACTTCTAACTTAACAATGGGGTTCGTCCTTCCCCACGGCCGCTTCCCCCAAATCCGACTCCTCCGCTCTCGCTGCCGCCGTCGCCCGTCGGCCGCCCCGCGCTCTCCGCACACCCTCGACGCCGCCCCCGACCCCGACCTCGACGCCGCCCTCCGCCACGTGCCCGAGCCCCGACCCCGACCTCGACGCCTCCTGCCCCTCCCTCACCACAGGCACCCGAGGTGATCACGCCTGCTCCTCCCTCTCCCCTACCTCTGCCTAGGGTTCTTCAAATTATAGTTGCATCAAATTAGTTACGGTTCATGTAAGGGTGGAAACGAATCGGATGCGGATGCGGCTCAAATTAGTTAGGGTTCATGTAAGAGTCGAAATGAATCAAATTTCTAAGATGAATCATAAAACGAGTAAAATTTGACCACTTATTTCACTTTTAAGTTGGATAATTGGAATATCCGCTATCACTTTCCACACCCTAGGTTCATCAAATTAGATGGTAATTAGGGTAGTAGTTCCTAGGTACAAATTAGTTAGTAAGAACTAGGTACTAATTAGGTACTAGTTTATTTTTATTTTTATTAAGTTTATTTTTAGTAAGAACTAGTTGAATTAATAGAACTAGTTGAAGATGTCACATTTGTTGTTATTTTTTTAGTTAAAGCAATTTTTCCCGCATCGACGTTGACGATGCCTATCCCGCATCCTCGTCGTCGACTCGGTGGAGGATGCCTGCTTGACCAGATGGGCCATGTCCAGGACTGCACTCCCCCGGGCTGGTACTGGGAAGCGCTACCTACCGGGGGCACAGCTTGGTGAGGAGTCAGCCCGTCATTGACCCGAACCTTCTTTGGTGGTGGTCGCATGGGCCAGTGACAGTCGAGAGGCTTGAGGACCCCGCGGAGGTGGTACATCACCGTGTCAGTGAGGAGGACGCGCACGTCCGTCGCTACTTGTTTTCGCTGGAGCACAGTTTCTCCAATACATGGCAGGTTCTCCAGGGATCTCACTAGAGCTATGATCCTGTGATGGTTCCTTCTCTTTGGGTGTCCACCGCCCGCGCCGATACCCGTCGTTCGCTAGGGTTTTAGTTGTATTAGTGATGTTATATGTATGATACTATTTGGGATGTATTAGTGATAATATTCGACGATGTACGGACGCAAGAGATGATTTACTTTTGCTTATTCAATGCATGCTAATTTGAATATTTATTTATTTGATGATTTGGTTTTTCTTATTGAATTCTCATGTCAATATGAGTCCTATAAGATATTTTGAAATGTATACCTTGTGTTGCTCAAATAGGATATGTGCTTACCCAAGTGGCCGGTCATGGTTGCACGTTACAACTCCGAGTGGCCTATATTTTGCCGGAGTGTAGATTAATTTCCGTTCCAACAAATTTCAGGCGCTCGATATGTCCTATTTTAGCAAAGGTCATGCCGGATTTTTCCGTGAAATTTTGAATGACTTGTGCCAGAATATGTAGGACATATCGAGTGCCCCGGATTTGTGGGTTGAGTATCCTGGTAGTTGTCTTTGATCGATTTTCAATTAATGTTTCAACTATGAACATAGGAAATGACTGACGATGAAAAGGTTTTTGGTATTTGCAAATACTGCGAAGAGGAGCGCGGCCTGTGCGACAGAATCTTCCTAGATGATTATAGGCGCTTCAGCATCAAGCTGGACGAGAACTTCGAAGTGGATACAGTAAGTCACAACAACAAGTCTTTTTTCTTAATTAAGCATGACATCTGCTTCATTTGCTTCAACTTATAATTTAATTTTTTTTACTATTCTACTAGCGTATCCCCTGCCATGCAAGAGTTTTTGTCTTGGATAAGATAGGTTTCAGTCCTATAAAAACTACTATGGTGGTAAAGAGAGTTTACTTGAAGACCCACCATGGTTGTATTTTCCACGCAAAATTATACAAGGCAGACACCTACACCTATTTTGGATGCAAAACTTGGCAAGCACTATGCAAGACTTATGCATTTGAGCCTGATATGGTTATCACCTTTGATATTCGTCCGGAAGATGATATTGAAGGTAATATCGACATCTGGGTCGTTGTGCAGACGCCTCCAGTTATACCATTATGTGAGTTTCTCAACCATATTTATATCTTTGATATTGTTTATTCAGAAATAGTTGACAACTAATTTCTATTGACAGCTTATTTCCAATCAAGCAAACATGTCCGGCGCTTGGTAGACAGGACCTACTACTGTCCCGGGGCTGAACTAAACTGCGAGGAGATAAGTCATTATGTTTCATGGCTTGAGGGTCTTCATACTCTGAAGACAAATTATTTTTTTGGACTTGAAAATCTTAGTACTCAAAACGTGCGACCAATAGTGTTCGTACTTAACTACGGTCACATCTATTTAGGAAAGATGGTAAGATTTTTACTATTTGTCCTCAGTGCATCTTTTGCATACATTATTTTTAAGCTAAACTTCATTGATAAGTATGTTACGATACGATGTTCTTCAACAGGGACTCCCGATGAATGTTGTGCCTCATTGGATGGAGACTAAAGGTCGCATGAGAATTTTTAGCTTACGGCCAAGATATCCTACAATGCACTATAGTGCATACAAGATTTCTAATAGCGAGGAATGCTTAATAGTGAAAGACTGGAGCAAAATTATGAATGATCGCAGAGAAGTACTAGGGGGCAGCAATCAGAAGCGCAGCCCACTATTAGGAGACAGGTTCATCTGCATGCTCCAACTTGATGAAGCAGTAGAGCTACACATGTTTTATGTTATTTTACCTGAGAGAGAGCAGCATGAGTGATAAATTAGCTAGCTAGAAATGAGTTTGAAGATGATGATGTGCTACACTATGACTATGATGATTACATAGCTAGTGTTGGTGGTAATGACTATGATGATTACTATTAACTAGTGTTGGTGGTGATTAGATAGCTACCGCGGCTAGTGTTGGTGGTGATTAGCTAGCTAGAATGAGTCTGAAGATGATGATGTGCTACACTATGACTATGATGATTAAATAACTACTGTTGGTGGTAATGACTATGATGATGATTACATAGCTTGTGCTGGCGGATTAGATTCAAGTGGAGGCAACATGTGGTGCACATCGAAAGTACTACTAGTCCAAACTAGATCAAGTTTGGATTAGTAGTATACTTTTGACATGCACCACATATTGCCTCCACTTGAACCTAATTCACATTTATTTGACACACTGTTATGGACATAATGATATAAACCTCATAATTGGTATTGTACCAAAATTTGTATAATGGCATATAAATACACTCAAAATAATAAAATAATAAAAAAGAATACTAGTAGCGATGGACAGGAAACACGCTGCTACTAGCTAGATTAGCACCAGCGCTTTATAGAACAAATGTTGCGGCTATGAGTCTTAGCAGTAGCGCACGTCGTACGCGCTACTGCTAAGTAATAGCTGTAGCGCCTTATTAGTAGCGTGGTTACCCGCACTACTAGTGGGCACTAAACCCGCGCTACTACTAGGGTTTTCCCTAGTAGTGTTCTTCTTTCCGTAACTAATCACGTGTAACCCTAACCCTACCGATGTCTATATAAACCGAGGGTTGTAATCTTTAGGGTCAGAGCTACATTCATCACCTCATCACATTAGGGTTTAGGTCATGCTGATCTCGACGTAGATCCACTATGTAATCATATACACATCCAATATAATCAAGCAGGACATAGGGTATTACCTCTTTGAGAGGGCCCGAACCTGGGTAAAACACCGCGTTCGTTGTCCCTTGTTCCCCATTGATCCCAGATCCACAGCTCGGGAACCCGTACCCCGAGGTCTACCGGTTTTGACAAAGACATTGGTGCTTTCATTGAGAGTTCCGCGGTAGGGTCGTGCAAGGATCGATGGCTCGCCTAATCATAGGAGAAGGCATAAGCTCCGGGGGCCTCTTCGTCCCTGGACAACGTAACTCTTCGCGTTCGGGAGCGTCCTGCTACACGCTCACCCGACTGGTCGTCTGGATCAGATCGATATCTTCGCTCCCGAATACTGAATACGTTGCGGATATGCAAGGCGATCTGGTTTTTGCCAGATTCAGTGCCCCTTCCCGCACCCCTGCAGGCCTTGTCGCGCCCGCTCTGGAGTCCCCCTCCAATTCGATCTATAGATCGACCCCAGTCCTTGGAACAACTTCGAGCCAGGACGGCTCCGCTCCAAGTGGGGACCAGACTACACCCTCAGCCAGATTCACCATATCCGTGGAGGACCTACCTTCGGCCCTCAAGGCAGAACCGGGAGGCGGAAGCCAAGAGTCAATCTCGGATGAACCTTTCCTTCACAACTCTCTGCTGGTCGTGAGCCCTTACGACGAGTCGGCGACTGATGGCTAGGGGTCACTCCCGGCCCGAAACGGCTCGACCTTGAATCCCGACGGGGAAACTGCACGGAAGGACCAAGGCCCGCCCTCAGTATCCACGGATAATCTGGACCCCCTCGAGAATCCAGTCCTGCATCCCGAAATTAGCTCGGCCCGTGGAAACCAGGGATCGGACAGGGCACGGACTGTCCCTACCCTGTTACGACGGAATTTGGCCAAGAGCCCTCAAATTCGGAGACCCTCGATATGTTAAATGAGGCACTGGACCGAATTCAGAAAATGACCATCTAGGAGGACCGGCCCTCAGCCACAATCTGCAACCCTTCGAGGCGAATAATAGGGAATTTTACGTCCCACCCACCACCCACTTGGTAGCCACTGTCAAAGATTTAACCGACATGCTAGATTATAATTCAGAAAACACTGAATAAATGGACGAGGATAGCGGAGCTACGGTTAGCACCGATATTGCCCCCCCCCCCCCCCCCCCCCCCCCCCCGTCATTGGCCGCTGGTCGGCCGCATCCACCTATAACATGTACATGGTGGACACCCCAACGACGGCGACATCACTCCCAACCAAGACAATAACAAGCACGGAGATGAGCCGCCCAAACGCCGCAGACAATGCCGCCGATCAAAGGCACGTCGAAGCCACCCAAGCAACACGAACTCCGCAGAAAACGGCACCATAAATAATACAGATGACCTCATCGGAGCTGCAGCTGACGAACTTCACCATGATGACCCCGTGGGGCAGGAGGACCCGCTCAGTCCGGAAGACCTTGAGGACTTCGAAGATAGCAATTACCTCCCATCCTCTGAAGAGGAGGCCAGTCTCGGGGATGAAGATTTCAACGTCCCCGAAGACCCACGGGAGCAGGAACGGTTCAAGCGGAGGCTTATAGCCACCGTCCGCAGCCTGAAGAAACAATAACGCAGAATCAAGGCCGAGCAAGAAACCCTCAACGACCGATGGACTTAAGTCCTGGCCACCAAAGAAGGGTACGGCCACGAACGGCCAATCAAAAGCTATCCAAAGCAACGATTACCACCGCAATTTGACGACAAGGCCGTAGAGACAATGCGTCCAACACACACTCGTGCTGAATAGCCAGACCGACCCCCTAGAGGGCGGGACAGAGAAGCCGACGAGGCCGAGCACCCCGCCGCACCACCTCGCCGCTATAGCAAGGATAAAACGCGGCCGACCTACAAATATGACCTCCGTCATCACCTGGACGCTCGGGGAGGCCATACCAGGTCCATCTACGGACCAAGAGAAGAACCGCCCGCTCACCGGGAAGGATATTACGACTGGCTAAACCGAAATGATAGAGTTAGGGAGCAGCAGCGGACTCGGATGGCCGAGACCTCCGACGCGATATAGCCTAAGTTCAGGGCTCTGCACACCCCCTGTGCTTCACGGAGAGGGTGATGCAACACCAATTCTCGGAAGTCTTCAAGCTCGTGAACATCGAACCATACGATGGAACAACAGACCCCGACTGTATGGATAGAGGATTTCCTCCTACATATCCACACATGGCTTGAGGAGACGACCTCCACGCCATCAAGTATTTGTCGCTAAAGCTTAAAGGACCAGCTCGACACTGGTTGAACAGCCTTCTCGAGGACTCTATAGGCTGTTGGAAAGAGCTCGAGGACGCTTTTCGAGCAAACTTTCAGGGCAACTATGTCCGGCCTCTAGACGCTGACGACCTAAATCGCATCACACAACAGCTCGGGAAGTCTGCCTGACAGTTCTGGAACCGATTCTTGACCAAGAAAAACCAGATTGTCGACTGTCTGGATGTCGTAGCCCTGGCCGCTTTCAAGCATAGTGTCTAGAACGAAAGGCTCGTGCGATAGCTCGGCCAGGACAAACCAAGAACGATGGCAGCCCTTACTTCTCTCATGACCCGCTTTTGTGCAGGCGAGCACAATTGGCTCGCTCATAAAAACACCGACCCTGATACACCCAGTACCTTTGAGGTTCGGGACGGAAATGGAAAGCCATGACGCAACAAGAATAAATGTCGCTCAACAACGGCGATGGCGAGGATACGACAGTAAGTGCCGGATTCCAAAACCCTAAGTCCGGATTCCGAAAGAAAGCACCTAAAGGCAACGGTGATGGCCTGTCCAGATTAGACGCAATTCTGGACAGGCCCTGCCAAATCCATAGCACATCAGAGAAGCCTGCCAACCACTCCAACCGTAACTGTTGGGTGATAAAACGGGTCGGCAAGCTCACAGCCGAAGCCTCTGGCAAAAGCCCATGAAGAGAGGACAATGATAAGCCCCGCAGGCCGAACAGTGGAGGCCAGAAACCCTTTCCTTCTGAAGTTAAAACTTTAAACATGATCTATGCAACCCACAGACCGAAGAAGGAGAGGAAGCGAGCGCTGCGGGACGTATATGCCGTCGAGCCCGTGGCCCCGAAGTTTAACCCATTGTCAGCCTACACGATCACTTTCGATTGCAGGGATCACCCGACAGCATACGCCACGGAGGGTCCGCGGCCTTAGTGCTCGACCCCATCATCGACGGATTCCACCTCACCAGAGTCCTCATGGATGGAGGCAGTAGCCTCAGTGTGATATATGAAGACACAGTGAGGAAGATGGGGATCGACCCGTCAAGGATCAAACCCAGTAACAACACCTTCAAGGGGGTCATTCCGGGGGTAGAGGCCCGCTGCACGAGCATGGTAACGCTTGAAGTAGTGTTCGGCTCTCCAGACAACTTCCGAAGTGAGGACTTGATCTTTGATATTGCACCTTTCCGCAGTGGCTATCATGCCCTCCTCGACCGAACGGCGTTCACTAAATTCAATGTCGTTCCGCATTATGCGTACCTCAAGAAGAAGATGGCAGGACCCTCAGGCGTCATAACTATCAATGGCAACACAGAACGCTCACTTCGGACCGAGGAGCACACTGCGGCCCTAGTGGCCGAAGAAAAAACCAACCCGTACGGGTCCTGATACCGGCCCACCGTAAAGGCCGGCGACAACAGCAAAAGGGTCCAAACTTGTTCCCCGTCATGGTAACCCACATGCGTTCGCTGCAAATAGGGATGTGTGCCCCACGGCACGCCCAAAATCTTCATGATCCATGTGCCTCGTCAGAACAATTTCGTGCTCAAAATACCATGGGCAGATGTGAGGCCTATGTCAATAGATCCGCACCACGTGTTCAGCTAACCCGAACTTTGGAGTCACCTTGTTTTCGGACAGTATGGGGGACAATTCCGCCCCCTGCATTAAGCTTTATCTGCAGGACCCCCCTAAAGGTTTTATTGAAGGTTGCAACCCCCACCTCTCAGAAGCAAAGGTGCAGACGTGCAGTAGGGCACAGTTGAGGCTTTGACTCACGCATCAAGGCCCTACGTAAACTATTACTCTGTAATTCTTTTTTTCTTTCTTTTTAATAAATGTCTCGGCTGTTTGATTTGTACGATTAGACATCTTGAGCCTATGAGAAATAATAAAAACACCCTTTAGGTGTTCGGATATCCGCATCTTGCGATTGTCTCCTTCCTTTCTGATTCTCCTCTCACTCTTCAACGACAACCTCGCATGATGATATAATTCACACTCTAAGAGCTTGATTTCCTCATCAGCTCCACGTACCAAGTCTTACACGGCTTTCCGTGGAGTGTTCGGCATCTCGGATATTACATTATATGCATCAGTTCTGAACTATGTCTTGGGTCAATAGTTGGGTTGCCCAGCTCATATCTTTACCCCTTAGTTCTGCATGTTCAGCTAAGAGGGTAAAGGGCGAACCCCTGCGATTGTGCTTCTGGCTAGCCTAGTACAGTACCTCAGGAGGAGAAAGCCAAAAACTGACCGTCATAGTAAGTGCGAACTGATCAGCGATCCGATGACGAGGCCTTGACTCCAAAAAACGTTGGCGATTTCACCGTGTCACACGAAAGGTTGGTCTTAATTAGCACTAGCTACGTGAGTGGAAGGGGAAGGCCTCAGCTCCCAAGTACATCACAAATCATTGGGGATTAGTCCTTAGTCCCTACCATCAAGCTCCTATGGCTAAGTGAAAGCAATAAAACCGAACAGTCTAATTGCGTAGTCTCGCTCCCGCACTACCGCCTCCAGGTACCAAGACGTTGGCTAAGGGTAATAGTGCGGCGATGAAACACACCTAGTGGTATTCACTCGGGGGCTGAAGCCGACGACTGGTAACTTTCAGAATAAACATACTGCCGCACAGGAGTCAAAATGAAACCATGACAAAATAAATTCTAGATGCTGCATTATAAAGCATAAGTTCCATATGACAAAACTTAATACAATCACTCAATGATTTCGTCTTTAGAACACTGTCCCTCTATCGCCCACGCGCCATTTATCACCTGTGTAAAGTACAACTTCGAACATTGATGTTCTTTTCCCTTCGGCGGAGGACAAGTGGCCATGTCCGTCGGATTAATCTTCGGCCAATGCACCATGGTATTCGCAAATGCCAGCCCAGCTCCCTCGAGGCATGACAACCGCTTCACGGCGTCAATACGGAGCGGCGCATCCCGCAGCTTCTGTACTAAGCCAAAGTAGCTCTCCGGAATCAGCTCGGCCGGCCACAGTCGAACACATAGATCCTTTAGTGCCAGTTCGAACGTCTGATGCAGCTCCATCAGCTGCTTCATCTGGTTGCTGAGGAGGGGAGGATGCTCGGAGGCCGGAAACTGTGACCAAAACAGCTGCTGCTCGGAGTCCTCCTCGTAAGCGGCATTGCTCCATGGTGGCCGCCACATTCTTCAGAAGCTCGGAGAAGACGCCTGTGGAGTGCTAGACCCGCGTCAGCAGGGCGAACCTGTTGCCTCCGAACACACTATATAGTAAGTATTTCTTACCATTTGCAATTTTCCAGACTTGGAAGAGCTCTTCCTGGACACCTCGCACTTCGGTCCTTGCTGTTGGGGAACGTAGTAATTTCAAAATTTTCCTACGCACACGCAAGATCATGGTGATGGCATAGCAACGAGAGGGGAGAGTATTGTCCACGTACCCTCGTAGATCGTAAGCGGAAGCGTTAGCACAACGCGGTTGATGTAGTCGTACGTCTTCACGATCCAACCGATCCAAGCACCGAACGTACGGCACCTCCGAGTTCAGCACACGTTCAGCTCGATGACGATCTCCGGGCTCCGATCCAGCAAAGCTCCAGAGATGAGTTCCGCCAGCACGACGGTGTGGTGATGATGATGATGTTCTACCGGCGCAGGGCTTCGCCTAAACTCCGCGACGATATGACCGAGGTGGAATATGGTGGAGGGGGGCACCGCACACGGCTAAGGAACGATCCGTAGATCAACTTGTGTGTCATGGGGTGCCCCCCTGCCCCCGTATATAAAGGAGAAAGGGGGGAGGAGGCCGGCCCTAGGGGGGGGCGCGCCAAGTGTGGAGTCCTACTAGGACTCCCTAGTCCTAGTAGGATTCCACCTCCCTTGTTGGAGTAGGAGAAGGGGAAAGAGGGGGAGAGGAAGAAGGAAAGGGGGGCTGCACCCCTTGTCCAATTCGGACCAGAGGGGGGGCGCAGGCCTCCTTCCTTTTGGCCTCTCTCCTCTATTCCCGTATGGCCCAATAAGGCCCATATACTCCCCGGCGAATTCCCGTAACTCTCCGGTACTCCAAAAAATACCCGAATCACTCGGAACCTTTCTGAACTCCGAATATAGTCGTCCAATATATCGACCTTTACGTCTCAATCATTTCGAGACTCCTCGTCATGTCCCCGATCTCATCCGGGACTCCGAACTCCTTCGGTACATCAAAACTCATAAACTTATAATATAACTGTCATCGAAACCTTAAGCGTGCGGACCCTACGGTTCGAGAACTATGTAGACATGACCTAGAACTATTCTTGGTCAATAACCAATAGCGGAACCTGGATGCCCATATTGGCTCCTACATATTCTACGAAGATCTTTATCGGTCAAACCGCATAACAACATACTTTGTTCCCTTTGTCATCGGTATGTTACTTGCCCGAGATTCGATCATCAGTATCCAATACCTAGTTCAATCTCGTTACCGGCAAGTCTCTTTACTCGTTATGTAATGCATCATTCCGTAACTAACTCATTAGCTACATTGCTTGCAAGGCTTATAGTGATGTGCATTACCGAGAGGGCCCAGAGATACCTCTCCGACAATCGAAGTGACAAAACCTAATCTCGAAATACGCCAACCCAACATGTACCTTTGGGGACACCTGTACTACTCCTTTATAATCACCCAGTTACGTTGTGGCGTTTGGTAGTACCCAAAGTGTTCCTCCGGTAAACGGGAGTTGCATAATCTCATAGTTATAGGAACATGTATAAGTCATGAAGAAAGAAATAGCAATATACTAAACGATCAAGTGCTAGGCTAACGGAATGGGTCATGTCAGTCACATCATTCTCCTAATGATGTGATCCCGTTAATCAAATGACAACTCTTTTGTCCATGGATAGGAAACATAACCATCTTTGATAAATGAGCTAGTCAAGTAGAGGCATACTAGTGACACTATGTTTGTCTATGTATTCACACATGTATTATGTTCCCGGTTAATACAATTCTAGCATGAATAATAAACATTTATCATCATATAAGGAAATAAATAATAACTTTATTATTGCCTCTAGGGCATATTTCCTTCAGTCTCCCACTTGCACTAGAGTCAATAATCTAGTTCACATCGCCATGTGATTTAACACCAATATTCACATCTGTATGTGATTAATACCCATAGTTCACATCATCATGTGATCAACACCTAAAGGGTTTACTAGAGTCAATAATCTAGTTCACATTGCTATGTGATTAACACCCAAAGAGTACTAAGGTATGATCATGTTTTGCTTGTGAGAGAAGTTTAGTCAATGGGTCTGTCATATTCAGAGCCGTATGTATTTTGCAAATATTCTATGTCCACAATGCTCTGCACGGAGCTACTCTAGCTAATTGCTCCCACTTTCAATATGTATCCAGATTGAGACTTAGAGTCATCTGGATTGGTGTAAAAGATTGCATCGTTGTAACTTTTTACGACGGGCTCTTTTATCACCTCCATAATCAAGAAACATCTCCTTAGTTCTCACTAAGGATATCCTTGACCGCTGTCCAGTGATCTACTCTTAGATCAAAATTGTATTCCTTTGTCAAACTCAGAGCAAGGTATACAATAGGTCTCGTTCACAGCATAGCATACTTTATAGAACCTATGACTGAGGCATAGGGAATGACTTTTCATTCTTGTTCTATTTTCTGCCGTGGTCGGGATTTGAGTCTTACTCAATTTCACACCTTTGCAACACAGGCAAGAACTCTTTCTTTGACTGTTCCATTTTGAACTATTTCAAAAATTTATCAAGGTATGTACTCATTTGAAAAAAAATTATCAAGCGTCTTGATCTATCTATATAGATCTTGATGCTCAATGTGTAAGCAGCTTCACCGAGGTCTTGCTTTGAAAAACTCCTTTCAAAACACTCCTTTATGCTTTGCAGAATAATTCTACATTATTTCCGATCAACGATATGTCATTCACATATACTTATCAGAAATGTTGTAGTGCTCCCACTCACTTTCTTGTAAATACAGGCTTCTCCAAAAGTCTGTATAAAATTATATGCTTTGATCAACTCATCAAAGCGTATATTCCAACTCCGAGATGCTTGCACCAGTCCATAGATGGATCGCTGGAGCTTGCACACTTTGTTAGCATCTTTAGGATTGACAAAACCTTCTGGTTGCATCATATACAACTCTTCTTTAATAAATCCATTAAAGAATGCAGTTTTGATATCCTTTTGCAAGATTTCATAAAATGTGGCAATTGCTAACATGATTCGGACAGACTTTAAGCATCGATATGAGTGAGAAAAAACTCATCGTAGTCAACATCTTGAACTTTGTCAAAAACCTTTTTCGACAAATCTAGCTTTGTAGATAGTAACACTACTATCAATGTCTGTCTTCCTCTTGAAGATCCATTTATTTTCTATGGCTGCCGATCATCGGGCAAGTCAATCAAAGTCCACACTTTGGTCTCATATATTCCCATCTCAGATTTCATGGCCTCAAACCATTTCGCGGAATCTGGGCTCATCATCGCTTCCTCATAGTTCGTAGGTTTATCATGGTCTAGTAACATGACTTCCAGAATAGGATTACCGTACCACACTGGCGCGGACCGTACTCTGGAATACCTACGAGGTTTTGTAGTAACTTGATTTGAAGTTTCATGATCATCATCATTAGCTTCCTCGCTAATCGGTGTAGCAATCACTGGAACTGATTTCTGTGATGAACAACTTTCCAATTTGGGAGAAGGTACAATTACCTCATCAAGTTCTACTTTCCTCCCACTCACTTCTTTCGAGAGAAACTTCTTCTCTAGAAAGGATCCATTCTTAGCAACGAATGTTTTGCCTTCGGATCTGTGATAGAAGATGTACCCAACAGTTTCCTTTGGGTATGAAGATGCACTTTTTTCGATTTGGGTTCGAGCTTATTAGGTGAAAAACCGTTTTCATATAAGCATCGTAACTCCAAACTTTTAAGAAACGACAGCTTAGGTTTACTGCTAAACCATAATTCATACGGTGTCGTCTCAACGGATTTAGATGGTGCCCTATTTAAACGTGAATGCAGCTGTCTCTAATGCATAACCACAAAACGATAGTGGTAAATCAGTAAGATACATCATAGATCGCACCATATCCAATAAAGTGCGGTTACGATGTTCGGACACACCATAACGTTGTGGTGTTCCAGGTGGCGTGAGCTATGAAACTATTCCACATTGTTTTAATTGAAGACCAAACTCGTAACTCAAATATTCGTCTCCGTGATCAGATCGCAGAAACTTTTATTTTCTCATTACGATGATTTTTCCACTTCACTCTGAAATTCTTTGAACTTTTCAACTATTTCAGACTTATGTTTCATCAAGTAGATATACCCATATCTGCTCAAATCATCTTGTGAAGGTCAGAAAATAACGATACTTGCCACGAGCATCAACATTCATTGGATCGCATACATCGGTATGTATTATTTCCAATAAGTCAGTAGCTTGTTCCATTGTTCCGGAGAATGGAGTTTTAGTCATCTTGCCCAAAAGGCACGGTTCGCAAGCATCAAATGATTCATAACCAAGTGATTCCAAAAATCCATCTTTATGGAGTTTTCTTCATGCGCTTTACACCGATATGACCCAAACGGCAGTGCCACAAATAAGTTGCACTATCATTATTAACTTTGCATCTTTTGGCATCAATATTATGAATATGTGTATCACTACGATCGAGATCCAACAAACTATTTTCATTGGGTGTATAACCATGGAAGGTTTTATTCATGTAAACAGAACAACAATTATTCTCTGACTTTAAATGAAAAATCGTATTGCAATAAACATGATCAAATCATATTTATGCTCAACGCAAATGCCAAATAACATTTATTTGGGTTTAACACTAATCCCGAAAGTATAGGGAGTGTGCGATGATGATCATATCAATCTTGGAACTACTTCCAACACTCATCGTCACTTCCCCTCTACTAGTCTCTGTTTATTATGTAACTCCTGTTTCGAGTTACTAATCTTAGCAACCAAACAAGTATCAAATACTCAGGGGCTACTATAAACACTAGTAAGGCACACATCAAACACCTGTATATCAAATATACCATTGTTCACTTTGCCATCCTTCTTATCTACTAAATATTCAGGGCATTTCCGCTTCCAGTGATCATTTCCTTTGCAGTCTAAGCACTCAGTTTCAGGCTATGGTCCAGCTTTGGGCTTCTTCGCAGGAGTGACAACTTGCTTGTCTTTCCACTTGAAGTTCCCCTTTCTTTCCCTTTGCCCTTTTTCTTGAAACTAGTGATCTTGTCAACCATCAACACTTGATGCTCTTTCTTGATTTCTACCTTCGTCGATTTCAACATCACGAAGAGCTCGGGAATCGTTTTCGTCATCCCTTGCATAATATAGTTCATCACAAAGTTCTACTAACTTGGTGATGGTAACTAGAGAACTCTGTCAATCACTATCTTATCTGGAAGATTAACTCCCACTTGATTCAAGCGATTGAAGTACCCAGACAATCTGAGCACATGCTCACTAGTTGAGCGATTCTCCTCCATCTTTTAGCTATAGAACTTGTTGGAGACTTCATATCTCTCAACTCGGGTATTTGCTTGAAATATTAACTTCAATACCTGGAACATCTTATATGGTCCATGACGTTCAAAACGTCTTTGAAGTCCCGATTCTAAGCCGTTAAGCATGGTGCATTACATCTGCTCCTGCAATAGGTCTGTCACCTAGCGGTGCATTAAGGACATAATTCTTCTGTGCAGCAATGAGGATAAACCTCAGATCACGGATCCAATCCGCATCATTGCTACTAACATTTTTCAACACAATTTTCTCTAGGAACATATCAAAATAAACATATGAAAGCAATAACGCAAGCTATTGATCTACAACATAATTTGCAAAATACTACCAGGACTAAGTTCATGATAAATTTAAGTTCAATTAATCATATTACTTAAGAACTCCCACTTAGACAGACTTCTCTCTAGTCATCTAAGTGATCACGTGATCCAAATCAACTAAACCATGTCCGATCATCACGTGAGATGGAGTAGTTTCAATGGTGAACATCACTATGTTGATCATATCTACTATATGATTCACGTTCGACCTTTCGGTCTCCGTGTTCCGAAGCCATATCTGTATATGCTAGGCTCGTCAAGTATGACCTGAGAATTCCGCGTGTGCAACTGTTTTGCACCCGTTGTATTTGAACGTAGAGCCTATCACACCCGATCATCACGTGGTGTCTCAGCATGAAGAACTTTCGCAACGGTGCATACTCAGGGAGAACACTTCTTGATGATTTAGTAAGAGATCATCTTAAAATGCTACCGTCAATCAAAGCAAGATAAGATGCATAAAGGATAAACATCACATGCAATCAATATAAGTGATATGATATGGTCATCATCATCTTGTGCTTGTGATCTCCATCTTCGAAGCACCGTCGTGATCACCATCATCACCGGCGCGACACCTTGATCTCCACCGTAGCATCGTTGTCGTTACGCCATCTATTGCTTCTACGACTATCGCTACAGCTTAGTGATAAAGTAAAGCAATTACAGGGCGTTTGCATTTCATACAATAAAGCGACAACCATATGGCTCCTGCCAGTTGTCGTTAACTTCGGTTACAAAACATGATCATCTCATACAATAAAATATAGCATCACGTCTTGACCATATCACATCACAACATGCCCTGCAAAAACAAGTTAGACGTCCTCTACTTTGTTGTTGCAAATTTTACGTGGCTGCTACGAGCTGAGTAAGAACCGTTCTTACCTACGCATCAAAACCACAACGATAGTTCGTCAAGTTAGTGCTGTTTTAACCTTCGCAAGGACCGGGCGTAGCCACACTCGGTTCAACTAAAGTTGGAGAAACAGACACCCGCTAGTCACCTGTGTGCAAAGCACGGCGGTAAAACCAGTCTCGCGTAAGCGTACGCGTAATGTCGGTCCGGGCCGCTTCATCCAACAATACCGCCGAACCAAAGTATGACATGCTGGTAAGCAGTATGACTTGTATCGCCCACAACTCACTTGTGTTCTACTCGTGCATATAACATCAACACATAAAACCTAGGCTCGGATGCCACTGTTGGGGAACGTAGTAATTTCAAAATTTTCCTACGCACACGCAAGATCATGGTGATGGCATAGCAGCGAGAGGGGAGAGTATTGTCCACGTACCCTCGTAGACCGTAAGCGGAAGTGTTAGCACAACGCGGTCGATGTAGTCGTACGTCTTCACGATCCGACCGATCCAAGCACCGAACGTATGGCACCTCCGAGTTCAGCACACGTTCAGCTCGATGACGATCTCCGGGCTCCGATCCAGCAAAGCTCCGGAGATGAGTTCCGTCAGCACGACGGCGTGGTGACGATGATGATATTCTACCGGCGCAGGGCTTCGCCTAAACTCCGCGACGATATGACCGAGGTGGAATATGGTGGAGGGGGGCACCGCACACGGCTAAGGAACGATCTGTAGATCAACTTGTGTGTCATGGGGTGCCCCCTGCCCCGTATATAAAGGAGCAAGGGGGAAGGAGGCCGGCCCTAGGAGGGGGCGCGCCAAGTGTGGAGTCCTACTAGGACTCCCTAGTCCTAGTAGGATTCCACCTCCCTTGTTGGAGTAGGAGAAGGGGAAAGAGGGGGAGAGGAAGAAGGAAAGGGGGGTTGCGCCCCTTGTCCGATTCGGACCAGAGGGGGGCGCAGGCCTCCTTCCTTTTGGCCTCTCTCCTCTATTCCCGTATGGCCCAATAAGGCCCATATACTCCCCGGCGAATTCCCGTAACTCTCCGGTACTCCGAAAAATACCCGAATCACTCGGAACCTTTCCGAACTCCAAATATAGTCGTCCAATATATCGACCTTTACGTCTCGACCATTTCGAGACTCCTCGTCATGTCCCCGATCTCATCCGAGACTCCGAACTCCTTCGGTACATCAAAACTCATAAACTTATAATATAACTGTCATCGAAACCTTAAGCGTGCGGACCCTACGGGTTCGAGAACTATGTAGACATGACCTAGAACTATTCTTGGTCAATAACCAATAGCGGAACCTGGATGCCCATATTGGCTCCTACATATTCTACGAAGATCTTTATCGTTCAAACCGCATAACAACATACTTTGTTCCCTTTGTCATCGGTATGTTACTTGCCCGAGATTCGATCGTCGGTATCCAATACCTAGTTCAATCTCGTTACCGGCAAGTCTCTTTACTCGTATGTAATGCATCATTCCGTAACTAACTCATTAGCTACATTGCTTGCAAGGCTTATAGTGATGTGCATTACCGAGAGGGCCCAGAGATACCTCTCCGACAATCGGAGTGACAAAACCTAATCTCGAAATACGCCAACCCAACATGTACCTTTGGGGACACCTGTAGTACTCCTTTATAATCACCCAGTTACATTGTGACGTTTGGTAGTACCCAAAGTGTTCCTCCGGTAAACGGGAGTTGCATAATCTCATAGTTACAGGAACATGTATAAGTCATGAAGAAAGCAATAGCAATATACTAAACGATCAAGTGCTAGGCTAACGGAATGGGTCATGTCAATCACATCATTCTCCTAATGATGTGATCCCGTTAATCAAATGACAACTCTTTTGTCCATGGCTAGGATACATAACCATCTTTGATAAACGAGCTAGTCAAGTAGAGGCATACTAGTGACACTATGTTTGTCTATGTATTCACACATGTATTATGTTCCCGGTTAATACAATTCTAGTATGAATAATAAACATTTATCATGATATAAGGAAATAAATAATAACTTTATTATTGCCTCTAGGGCATATTTCCTTCACTCGCCTCCTGGAGCTCCTTCTCCGCCTTGGACGGCTGGGAGGATCGCTCCCTCTCATCCTTCTCAAGGGCCTCAAGCTTCTTGACGGCATCCTTGAGCTCCACTTGCACCTTGGCTACTTGAGCCTCGTGCTGCTCACCTGCGAGCTTGGCCTTCTCGAGCTCGGCCACCTCCTTGTCAGCGTCCGTTTTCTTTGCGGCCACCTCTGCCTCGGCTTTCTTCATGGCCTCTCTCAAGCCCTCAACCTTGGCGGCGGCAGCTGCAGGATTATCACAATGAAAATATTAGCATATAGTCCGGATCGCCAATACCCGGTATTATGAAATTACACATCTAATAAAAGGGCTTACCTTACGCCTCGTCAAGCCGCTTGTTGACAAGGTCAAGCTCTTCATCGGAATGCTTGAGCTTCCGATCCATCTCCTCTAGTGTCGCAACATTAGCAGCCGCGGCCAGAGAAGATGCCTGTAACATTAAAAAGTTCACAACACTTCAAATAATGGCCCGTGGAACGAGATCCTCCGCAGATTTTTCTTTGCCAACCTTGCAGACTCTTGGGGGTCCCGAGCTATCCGTCTAAGGATCGAAGGTAAAAGGAGACAGGGGACACGATGTTTACATAGGTTCGGGCCCTCTTAATGGAGATAATACCCTACTTCCTGCTTGATTGACTTTGATGAGTATAGATGTTACAAGAGTTGATCTATCTCGAGATCGTAATGGCTAAACCCTAGATGTCTAGCCTGTATGATTATGATTGCCTCTACGAACTAAACCCTCCTGTTTATATAGACACCGGTGGGGCCTAGGGTTGTATAGAGTCGGTTTAGAGAGAAAGGAAAAATATATTATCTGAAAGCCAAGATTGCCATCCACGCAAAGGAGAGTCCCATCCGGACACGGGGGAAGGTCTTTGATCTTGTATCTTCATGGCCCATTAGTCCGGTCCATATCACATAGCCCAGATGCCCGAGGACTCCCTAATTCAGGACTCCCTCGGTAGCCCCTGAACCGGGCTTCAGTGACGATGTATCCGGCGCGCAGATTGTCTTTGGCATTGCAAGGCGGGTTCCTTCTCCGAATAATCCGAAGCAGTCTTCCGCACATAATAAATGTATTCGGCTCTGTCCAATAATTACAACCCTAAGTTGTAAGGGCAACAATACTTAAAACAAAATAAGTCACGTCCACGGGCAACTTTTTTGGCGAGACGTTCTCTTTTGGCCTTGTTATTATTCTGAACCGTTTTCAGCCCTCGCTTCGCGTTTCGAAGCATGGCCATTGACACGTCTTGTCAAACCAGAGATTATGTCCCTTTAACATGGGCAATTTTGCTATTTTTTTGAATTTACTGTTCACTGACGTACACATTTATAGTTTTTTGTTTGCCATGAGCTGCTCGAACGTCGAAACACCACAAAATTTTGCATGTGCCTTGCGCACAAAAGTATCTTCGACGCTGTAAAATTTCAGATTGTTTTGATTTTGTTGCTATTTTTCTATTTTACTGTTCATCTCGCACTAAAACCGTCCGAAACGGCACGAGGGACGAAAACTATCCGGTTTTGATAGTTGAGGGACGAAAACTCTCCGGTTTAGAGTTGAGGGACGATTTCTAAACTCTCGAAAGAGTTCGAGGATAAAAAATATACTTATTCCTAAAATCTATATTCTATTCTTACATGTGAGGGAAATATTTTTGGATATCTGCATTCTGTGGGTGTGCAAACGAACGACACTGACAACTGTATAGAGCACGGGAATGACCACCGATCGATTCGATATATACCGAGCCTAATCCCAGCCACATACACCCACATGCACGCATTAATTATTATTTGGATGTAGTCATGTACGAGGACGACCTAGCTAGAAAATTACCACTATTCGGATCACCAGCTAGCTCTCTTTCGCGTCGACGCACAATATTGATCTATAGTACTTGTATAGGTTTTTAATCGGGGCCGGCCGACTACACGGATCTACGGTGCAAAACCGATAGAGTGAGGCGCCGGCTGGGAAAGTAAGCATCCGCCAAGCGCGGTTCCTGTCGCCTGGATTACGGCGGAGCATGTGTAGATTAACAGGATTGCGCGAGCTAGCGACAGGTCGACAGGTAAAACGAGATCAAATTTCACATGCATCCATCCGTAGCTATGATCGTCCGCCCCCTGCGGGTATGAGTTTTAAATTTTGTCTCTGTACATTCTTCTAGAAAGATCCAGTACATATCTTCGTTAGCATCCACACGATTGTATACTCGCATTTCTAACTAATTTGCTAGCTAGGTCATGTCCCCTCGACTGAAGAGGACAATCAGGGTAAGCAAAACTGCGTCAGGTTGATGATGTGCGCTATGTGCTCTGAAGAATCTCTCACTGACAAAGAACTCACGGTCGAGCAGTAAGCCGGGGTCGCGAAGAAGGAGGCGTCGTCGTCCTCGATGACAGTGACGCCGACGCGCCGCCGGCATCTGTCTGTCATGGCGACGCCGGGCAGGGGTGCAGCCGGGACGGCCGCGTCAAGGAGGAGAAGGCCGACGACATTGACGGCGGCGACGACGGCGACTACTCCGCGTTTAGCGATTTTTTTTTAGTTATATTTGTTATGTAAACGCGTCACGGACATGTAATATATGCCAAAATTTGCCGAAATATAGCAGTGTTTAACCGAACTTTGCCGAACTTTTTTTTTTTTGGAAAAAATAGACGCGCCTGGGGCGGCCCTGGAGACGGCGACTGGGGGGCAACTCGCCCCAGGCCGTTTTTTTTGCGCCAGCTCGTCCCCAGGCAGCAATTTTAGGCGCCCCTGGGGGGCCAACGGTTGGAGATGCTCTAAGCATCCGCCAAGCGTGGTTCCTACCGCCAGGATTACGGCGGAGCATGTGTAGATTAACAGGATTGCACGAGCTAGCGACAGGTCGATAGGTAAAATGAGATCAAATTTCACATGCATCCATCCGTAGCTAGGATCGTCCGCCCCCTGCGGGTATGAGTTTTAAATTTTGTCTCTTTAAATTCTTCTAGAAAGATCCAGTACATATCTTCGTTAGCATCCACCTCGCATTTCTAACTAATTTGCTAGCTAGGTCATGTCCCCTCGACTGACAAAGAATCAGGGTAAGCAAAACTGCGTTAGGTTGATGATGTGCGCTATGTGTTATGAAGAATCTCTCACTGACAAAGAACTTACGGTCGAGCAGTAAGCTGCATCCTATATACTGTATGATATATTCTTCATCAAACGATGTGTGTGTTGAATCAGCCGATCTGGGACCCTGCATTTTTGCCCGGTTCCTTGGCTCATAGCCCAGTGGCCAGAGCGCCTGCTATTGGTCTAGTTTTTTTTTTTTCTGAAGTCAGGAGTGCACGCAAGAGCTGAGCTTATGCACTCTGTCGGCGAGCAGCGCCTGCTTTTGCTCTCCACCATTGGTGGGAGAAGCGCACTCACCCGCTCACCTCATTGCTCAGGCCCAGCATGTTGTTTTCTTGCCAAAATATCGCACGGCTACCGGCAAACTTTTGTTTTATCCGGGACGCCGACATGCCTAATTGCGGCAGCGTGATTGCGATTGCGTGGTCAACCACCTGCACGCGTGAATCGGCCATGACTCAGCCAGCAGAATGGCCGCTTCTCTCGTCGGACTCGGGACTCCGTCGGAGAGCCTTTCGTGCGTGCCTAACTTTTGTTTTTGCGATTTTGGTGCAGTACTGTACCGTACGTGTATGCACAACATTATTGGCTTATTGCTTGCCTGAAAATCATGTGGAGTAGTATATGACAGTCAGATCATGCACGTCGTCCTTTGCCATCATGTGCATTGTGTAAAGTGAGATCAACGAAGGCCCGTTTCTTGTGTGGGCGACAGTGTCACTGATCTGTTCCACAGAAGAATCAGCCATGAGCTAGTACCAAAAAACGTCTTGAAGGAAAGAGTGTTGGAATATACAGTATATGTCTGTGTGGCTTACAACATTTATATTACCGCTCCTTTTATCTCCTGGAAATTGTTGATGTGGAATTGAAAGCATCATATACATGTACAGTATACATGAGAACTTGGACGGAAATTAGTCCGAGCAAGCCGATACTTTCATGCTGGAAGTACAGTACATTTGTGTACTGGAAATTAAACATTGTTTATATAACCCGGGTACAACATGATAGGAATGACCATGTTGTCCATACTTTGGCAATATGGATTGTTTAAAAGCTTGAGGATTTGAATTGGAATTTATTCAAATTCGGTGCATGACTCACACATGCGTGATGAGACCTTGTTGCAGATTAAGTTGAGACTCCTATTTGGTTACTAACGATCGTGGTTGGTTGTGCTAATCTGGAGTCTTTGTTTGAACAGATTGATTGTCTGGAAACTTATCTATATACGGTTTAAACTAAACCGGAATAACTCTATATATATTGGTCTCTACCTTCTGGTCTCAATATCATTGTGAGGGACAGATTAAGGTGAGGAACAGAGGGTAGGCCGTAAGTTCAACAAAGAGCCGCTCAATTTTCTCAGACCCTATATATGCAATTGGCTGCACTTTCATGGTGCAAGCTAAATTAGATACCTTGATAAGCCTAGATCAGTGCTATGTCTTTGTCGATCAGTAACTTGATTAGTTTTAATATTTGGTACATGCTTAGCCAAAACATAGGACTCCTAACGTCAGAGAGGACACTTTACACGATTGGGACATATGGCTTAATTACTTAGCAGATGATACTGCATGCATCATTATCTCTTGGCTGTTTAATAAGGTAGAGGTCGAAGAAGCTTATTTGAACACCACCTGCAGAAATATCTCTCGAGATAAGCGTAGGGTATCAATCACTGACCTATATGCTTTGTCTGACTTACCCCAGAGTGGTATTAGCAGTAGTACTTGATGAGTTATCGCCATGGAAGACTAGAATGTTCCACAAGTAATGTATACAATCGATGAATGCAACAGGGCACACGCGTACATCTCCTACAGTAATGGATCGGTTTTTCCTCATAGTAATCAATTTCTTGGTCGACTTCACCGAGGCCACCGGGTCATCATCACCATCTGGTGAGTAAACGATAACAATGGCTCAATCAGCTGTAACTTTTCAGTTTTTTTAACAACGATTAACTTGATGTGCATTAGTTAGGAGCCATGGTTTAAGTTAGGTTAGGCAGCTTTCCACCTCTAGTCGGCTAGCAACTCGTTGCAGATGGCCATCAATATAATCACGTCCCTTGCAGAAGGTTTATCCTTGATTGTAATTATTTCTTATTAGCTTATCAAGCTGGGTGCTTGGTGTAGAAGGCTTATCTAAAGCACATGTTCTTTCACGGAAAATTCATCCAAAAATAGGAACGTTGGTGGTGGTTATGTTGGCTATCACTTGTGCTTTTTGTATGTAGTCATTATTGCTTGCAGCCAGTGGCGGAGCTAGAGGATGGTCAGGGTGGGCCACGACCGGCTCGGAAATTTCTCAATTACCTTTATATTACATCAAAAATAATATAACAACTATAAATTTTATCAACATTTTTATTATTAGCCCCACCCTGGCCCATTGGGCTAGATCTGTCACTGCTTGCAACTTGGGCTGGGCCACGTTGACATATGATGCTAAATGCATGGCCATGGTGATCTTGGCCTGCAGAAGCCATGCAAACATCTTTCTAACAAGGTCGCCAAAAATCTTATCTGTCAATTTTTTTGCTTGGAACAGCTTTGGTGAAAACTACTTGTGAAAAGGGTCTTCTGTGCCACAAAAACACAACCAACATGGAACCCCAGCAGTGCATCCCTACCAAGAAAAGGGGAGCAGAACCTGGGGGTGGCTGGAGGCGCACAAAGGGTGAGCCATGACGATGAAGGTAATTGAGAAATTTCTGGTACAATTTTCGAAGAAGGGAATTGCAGTTAAAGTGTACCCTCTCCGTCCCAAAATAAGTATCCTAACTTTGTACAAACTTCAGTATAAAATTATACTAAGTTTGAGACACTTATTTTGAGATGGAGGAAGTATTTCACATGCTTAATGTCTACACGAGCTCCCTTGTACATACTCCCAGTCCCTGCCTCAAAGGTTACCAAACGTGTTGTTACAACTCATGTCTTCATCTCATTTTTTTGGTGAAGATCGGGCGCGAATCAATCTCGCGAACCCGTGGGGCAAGGTTGTGCTTAAACGCAAGGCTGTTGGCCGCAATGTCAAAGCCAGGCAACTGGCGGCGGCATACTAAATGCCGCTCGCCTTCTCATCAACCAAGAGATCGAGGGCTTTAGTTGGGCCAAGAACTCTTAACTCCACATTGAGCTGCCGACTTCTGAGCCCGATAACGCATGACATGCATGCCTCATATGTAGGGTTTGCAGTCAATTGACTTGAATACCAGAACTTGAATAATTCATCATTGATTGTCTCGTGGTTTTCTCTAACAATAACCTAACATTTGCGGCTTATTTGGGGGGTGGGGGAGGGGGTACAATCGTGGGTTATTTGATATTGATTTTTTTATAAATGTTTTTATATCGGAATGAAGCCAAGTTTCGGTTCACCTAAAAGAAAGAGAAATTAATGTACCTTTTGACGGTAAAAATCAATCAGGTGTGGCTACAATAATTACCTTGCTAACGGTTATTGGTTTGAAAGTTTTAAGTATTGTGATGATCCCTTGAAAACAGAAAAACTGTATTGTGATGATCAACTACATGACCGAAACAAGCAAACAAACCATTACGACTTGCCGGACAGAGCTATCTGGAGAAGCAAGTTTTTTTTTTCTTAAGACGATTTATTTAGTTACGGAGCTAGCGAGGTAACCGTAAAATCAGGCATCTCACACTACTTATTGTGTAGATGTCCACCAAACGCTATAAAAAAAACCCCAAACATTAAACAAAAATATATAGACAAGCGGCTCGTTTACCCTCCATAGGCCACTTTCTAGACCATACTACTCCCTAAGTTTTTAAATACGTTTTTTTAGAGATATCAATACAGACTACATATGAATGCATATAGACATATTTTAGCGTGTAGTTTCACTCGTTTTGCTTTCTATATAGTCCATATTGATATCTCTAAAGTGACTTATATTTAGAAACGGAGAGAGTACTAAAAATATGTACTCTCGCATGAGTCATGACCGATACTGTAATTTAACCCATGGCTAGACTAGAGGTTGTTGGTCGACCAGTGTTTACACCGCGTAAAACTCCAGTAAATAATCGCATGCAGTACGACTGGTGCCTATCAGAGCATGTCTAGCCGGATTTCTCGAACCCTCTATATGTCTGGGTGGACGGTCCGGTCAATGTCCAGTCATGAAAATATGGCCAACCGAGCTTCTCAAGATGGCCCTATGTTTACCGGGCCGATCAGCACCCCTCATTTTCGATTTTAATTTTGGCTGGTACTCGGCATCCCTATTATCCAGACTAAAACTGTGGCGGATATGAGGAGGCCTTAACACGCTCAGATGCGTCCGCCATATCCAGTCCGACAATAAATAGCACCAATTCTTCCTAACCTTGTCGGACGAGCCATTTGCCTCTCTCTCTTCTCCCTCGTTTGCCCAGGCACTCCACTTGCTCCATCGCAACTCTAGCTCCGCCGCCGTCCTGACGCCTCAACGCTACTACCATCGCCGCCACAAACCTCCTCACGGGTTGTCACGTCCAATCGGACACTGTCGTCGCTCCGGATGCCGGCGCGGTACGCCCAGCTACTCTAAATACTACACCTTGCCTTCTATGTGTTCGACAAATTGACCAGACAGTTTTTTATGATTCTTCTATACGAAAATGACAGATTCAGATTGTTCGTCGGATGAGGAGTGTGGAAATGCGGAGGTTGATTGAAATCAGGGAGGAAGCTCTGTTTTTCAAAGAAAAACAAAACAAAATGGAACTTTGTTTCGCCCCACCTTATATATAAAACAACAATCGAACAAACAACTGAATGATACAAAATAATGAGCAAGGCCTCATACAACATTGATCCCAGGATTATCGGATCGCGCAGGACACAAGCGACTACGTACCTAAAGAGAGCATAAGAAGATTCGAGTATATACAATGCCACGCTACACCGTGTCGTGCCAGCCGACATTGCTTCCAGGCCGAGTTTTTTTTTTATTCTCATTCATTTTCCCTAGTTAATCAAGAATGTCAGGTTTTTGGGTCGGAATTTTCTTATAAAGTGCACCAACCCTCCTCTTTTTAATGTAATGATCAAATGCAGGAACCGCCTGCCCTCTCGCGCGAGGATTCTGAAAAAAGGTACCACATATTTTCCAACACCATCTTCTTGTGCAATTCAAGACTTGGAGGGGGAATCCCAACCGCTACGCCGTCCCTCAAGCCAACAGAGCCTTGGCTCAGTGGTAGGGTATGCGGTTGTGCAGCCCAACGACCCGAGTTCAATTCCCGGAATTTACAGGTGATGCACAGGGGTTTTCCCCCATTTATTAAGGATCAAGCTTGGTGTATGGTGGAACCACTCATCAAGAAATATCTTGATACTCATTTAAAAAATTCTGAGGACCATGTTTATCCTGGTACTCATACTAAAATGGCCGTATGCATCTTTAGTTGGTGCAGAGGCCGGGAAGTGAAAATCTTCCCATTTTATAAGATTCTGTACCAGCATGTCTATGTACCTCGAATGGAGACTCGGATGGAGACTCGGGAGGCGACTCGCGTCCCGCCCGCGGCGGCCGTCACTGGCCGGCGGCCGTCACTGGCCGGCGGCCTGACCCTGCGGCTCGGCCGGCGAGCCGGGTTGGAGGGCGGTTTTGGGTTCTTGCAGACTCGGATGACGAGGACAACGACGACGAGGATCCGGTGGGGGGATCAACGACGGACTACTCGCCCACACCATCAGATGTGATCTGCGAGGCATTCGCACCTGGATACTCGAAGGAAGATGTTGCCGCGTTGGTCGATGAGTTGGTGCCGGGCAATGATCCAGCGCGGATCGGGCTACGGGAAGAGGATCGAGTCGAGGTGGTTCGCCGGATAATCCATCGGAGGACGGCGGCGTCGGCGATCCGGCCTTGGAAGGGGCCTCTACCTAAGGTATGTATCCCACCGATAACCATGTCAGATTTTTTCCCACAAGATGATTGGAGTCTAGTGCGTAAGAAGAACAAGAAGAGAGGGAGGCCGGAGCCAGCGCCGCTGGCGACGGCGATCCGGCCGGCGGCCGAGATCCGGGCGGCCAGGGAGGCTCGTTTGAATTACCTTCTGGGCCGCGAAAGTGCCGTGGATAAGTGGGCCGACGGTGAGATCCTGCATGGGTATGAGGCCCAGCATGGGGGTGTACACGAAGGCTTGGTTGGGCAGGCTGCGACTGGGTATGTGGCCCAGGAGCGCCTCGAGCCCGTCGTGCCTGATTCGGCCGAGGCCCTTCCTCGACCTGGTAATGCTGCATGTACGTACGAGGAAGATTGTATTCTTCTCGTTCGAGCGCCGCCGTGCCCTAGGGTTCGCAAGGCCGGAATGAGGGGCTTCCCTTCCTGTGGAGCACGCCGGGAGCGGAGAGTTAGGCCACTGCCGGGCATGGCTGGCCGTGGAGATGCGCCACCGCCAGCCAAAAGGCCATCCTCGGGCGCAGCATGGCAGGGTGGTGTGGTTCCTCCACCCGCGGCGGCTGCCGGGCGCGGCGCCCAGGTGCATCAAGGCCAACGGACACCGGCGGCGGGGCCTGTCGCGACCGCTGCCTCTGGCCAAGGCGCCCCAGCCTTGGGTGCACGGCCTCCGGGTCAGGCGCCTTTGCAGCAGGCGGCCGGGAGAGGTGGACTAAGGCCGTCAACGCCGGGCGTGGGTCCCTTAGCCCATCCTGCCGGACGGGGGAGTTTGAGACCTCCGGCGCCAGCTGCTACGCCGCTTGCCCCCCCAGGCTTCGGGACGTGGAGGCCCTCGGCCACCAGCGCCAAGCGCAGCTGAGAACCCAGCGGGCCGAGGCGGAGGACCGAGGCATGTTGTTGGCGCGCCGGTGACTACTGGCAAACCACCGCCCCACTACGTTGCGCGGCCGGCGCAAAACCGTTCCGGTCAGAATCAGACGAATAACAATGGGCCAAATGATCCGCCACGAGGGTAGTGTGGGGATGATGGGTACGATGCATACGGTGAAGGACAGCACCGAGGTTCCTCTTCTACGGGAGGAGGGCGTGGTTACGCTTGGCAGAGCGACAGGTCGGCTGAGAGACCCTTTCTTCGCCCGGCAGGTGGTTTTGTTGAGGGAGCCTCCGGTCCGGATCACCGCCAGAGAGGAGGCTTTCGTGGCCATCGTGGAGGTCGGGGTGGGGGCCGTGGGAGATTTCGCCGCCCGCCCCCGCCTAGGGTTGCTGTTCCTACAGAGGTTACTGAGGAGGCTCAGCATACTTCGTCAGAGCTTCTTTCACAGACGATGGAGGTGGTGAATGCTTTGGCAAGTGTTGAGGTTGCTGGGACTGGGACTGTGGATGAGGCTACCGACAGGTCTGATGCCGAGAGGGCGTCTAAATATGCTCGTAAGAAGGAGAGGATGATTTGTTATCGTTGTGGTGAAAAGGGCCACTTCATTGCTGAGTGTGTGGCCTAGCTGTGCCAGTCATGTGGCAAGTTTGCACATGACTCGGGAGAGTGCCCATTGTTGCGTGACCTACCTTCGACTCTGAATATCTATGGAGTCTACTGTGCTGAGCTTATGTTTTTGAGTCCCCGGCGGCGAGAGAGGTCCCGGAGGATAACCCGAGTTTGACTACTGGGATTGTGAGAGCGACCCAGGGCAACGTGACTGAGGCACAGATTGTGAGGAGGCTTCAGGAGCTAGCTCCCGGTGATTTTGTATGGGATTTGGTACCCATCGAGGACAGGGTTTTTAAGGTTGATTTCCCGTCTGTGGATGACTTGCAGAGATTGTTGAGTTTTGGCTTGTGTAAAGTTCCCGGTACTAAGTGTATCCTAGAGTTTAACGAGTGGAAACAGGTCGAGCCTAAGGGAAAGCCGCTTACACAGGTCTGGTTGCGGTTTCTGGGGGCTCCGTCTAAGCATCTGCAGGATGCTCGCGTGGTGGCCAGTTTGGGTATCATGGTTGGAAAGACAAAAAAAGTGGATATGGCCTTCACGCGTGCCAATGGGATAGCCCGGCTTTTGGTAAGCATTCTGGATATTGAGTTTGTGCCGGATAAGGTCAACTGGACCTATAAGGGAGAGGTGTTCCCGTTAGATATTGAGTTTGAGGACACCGACTTATTTGATGATGCTGTTAATGGTAACGATGTTGACATGCACGACAGGGATGCTAGTGCGGGGGCGAAGGGGGCACCGTCAGATGAGCCCACGCGAGAGGGATCTAACGGTTCTCACACAGCCTCTCAGTCGTCTGGGAATGGATCTGGGGCTGAGACGACAGTCTCACCGGCGATACCCATGACTACTCTGCGTTTTGGGTCTTTTGAGCCAGCCTCGGCACCTCCGAGACTATGGAGTGACCGGGTGGAGTCTGGTGATTATCTTGAGCACATGCTCCCTCCGTTGGAGTTCGAGAGGGAGTCTGGTTTGTCTGCTGATCGTCACACGATTTCTGTGGGCCGAGATACAGAGAGGAGGCCGGTTGATGGCTTTCTTGGTCTGCCGCCTACCGCGGCCGCGACTACGGTGTCGGCGATCGCGGGCGTGATGGGGTGTGGGGGAGGGGGTTCGGGACATGGAGTCCTGTCTTCCCCCGTCCCCATACCGATGCCGATGTCGTCGGTGTCGTCGGCCCCGAGGGGGTCGGCTCTTGCTGCGAGAGGGAGCCCGAGGCAGGAGGCCTCGACTCCTTCTACGATGGTGGTGACAACCACTGTGGCGGCTGCTGCGGTTGGGGGGCGCCAGGGCAGGAGGCCCTGTCTCCTCCCTCTTCACCGTTGGTCAGGAGGACTACCTCGCCGATGGCTTCGCCGTCTCAGCAGGCGGCTGGGGCGGGTGGAGGGCGCGGGCAGGGGGCCCCCGTCATCCACTCTTCCCCTTTGCCTACTCTGGGGCACTCGTCTAAGGGGATCGGGAGCCCGCAGACACCTTCTCTAGTAACTTCGGCACCACCATGCAGGGTTTCGGTGCCAGGTTATACCAGGGAGGAGGTGATCGCGTTTGGTGGGATCCCGGACCCTATCTCCAAGGGGAGACGGATGAGTGCTCGCATCCTCGACGTACCTGAGGTGGACGATATGCAGCAGCGGTGCGCTATGAGGGCGGCCAAGCTTCAGGAGGCTGCTCTTTCTTCTGGTATGTCCGTCAACCTGTCTAATTCCCTATTGCATTTTTCTAATGAGGACATTATAAATAATGCAAACCAATTAGGAGTTTCACTAGGGGATACGGATAGTGAGATTACCAATTCGGTGAATGATATTTTAGATTTGGAGGCGGAACGTGCTTTAGAGACTATTCGCAATCTTGCAGCAGTTAAACCAATGAATGATGATGAGATTAATGCATTAGGGGTTAGAGTGCTTGATAGTCTGTGTGCGGATCTGGCACCCCCCAATCATGACGTTGAGGAAGATGATGTTTCCCTAGAGATTGATGCTAGTAATATTTGTGAACCCGGTCATGAGGACCGGGTGAATGAGCTTAATAAACCTAAGCGTAAGTGGAAACGGAAGATCTATCCCGATTCCGCAGTTCGTAGGAGTGCTATGATTTGAACCACCAAAAAATTCCATGATGATCTATGAGAGGTATTTTTTGGAATAGAAGAGGTCTAAAGGACTTGGCTAAAAGACGATTCCTGGCTGAGACAGCTTTAGAGCAGAAGTTAGATTTTGTTGCTCTATCAGAGCGGGTAGAGATAACTTTGCACCTCAGTTTCTCTCTTCTCTGGTTGGTGGTATTGACTTCGATTGGCATTGCCTCTCTCCGCGAGGAAGATCGGGTGGTATCTTACTAGGTGTGAGATGCGATTCACTTGAAGTCCGTAGTGTAGTGATGGGAGACTTCGCGGTAAAGTTTCGAGTTAGGTCTAGGATGGATGGCTTTAACTGGGCTTTGGTAGCGGTTTATGGTGCCGCGCAGCCAGAGCTTAAAGCGGAGTTTCTCGCAGACCTTGTTCGAATCTGTGGGTCAGAGCAGCTGCCAATTTTAGTTGGAGGTGATTTCAATATCATCAAGAGGAGAGATGAGAAGAACAATGATAACTTTGACGGCAGATGGTCCTTCATGTTCAACACCATTATTGAAAGCTTGGATCTGAGAGAGATAGAGCTCTCTGGTCGAAAGTTTACATGGGCTAACGCTCTGCCAAACCCAACCTACGAAAAACTTGATCGAGTTCTAGCGAGTGTGGAGTGGGAACAAAAATTCCCGCTAGTCACGGTGCAAGCTCTTTCGAGGGGAATATCTGATCATACCCCATTGTTCGTGGACTCAGGGGAGCCGAACCACGTGGGTAACAAGAACACCTTCTCCTTCGAGACGTCATGGTTTGAACGTGAGGGGTTCTTAGATTTGATAGCCAAGGAATGGGTTAAAGAAGTTCGAGGCAAAACTGCTATTGAGCGGTGGCAGAATAAGATTAGGAACTTGCGAAGCTTCTTACGGGGTTGGGCTAAGCACCTTAGTGGTGTGTATAAGATTGAAAAGGATAGACTCCTGACTCTTATACAGGACCTGCACATTCAGGCCGAATCCAATATTTTGTCACCAGCAGAGCTTCAGGTTAAAAATGAGGCGGAGAAGAGGTTAAAAGAACTACTCCGCGAATAAGAACTGAAGTGGGCTTTATGTGCTAAAGTGCGCAAAGTGGTCCAGGGGGACGCGAATACTCAGTTCTTCCATTTAATAGCTAATGGCAAACACAGAAAGAAGCGAATCTTTCAGCTTGAGCAGGACGAGGGTACTATTTTAGGTCCGGATAACCTAAAAACATACATTACCGACTATTATAAGCAGTTATTTGGACCTCCGGAGGATAATACGGTGTCCCTTGATGAGTCCAGAACTGAGGATGTGCCTCAGCTATCGGCTGCTGATAATGAGATTCTGGTTGCCCCGTTCTCGGAGAAGGAGGTTTTTGATGCTATTGCACAGATGAAAAATAATAAGGCTCCCGGACCGGATGGTTTCCCGGCTGAGTTCTATAAGAAGTGCTGGCACATTATTAAGGGGGATTTATTACCTATGTTTCATGATCTGTTCTCTGGACAGCTTCAATTATTCCACTTGAATTTTGGGACTATCACACTTGTTCCTAAGAAGACGGATGCGGTGAGAATTGAGCAATTCAGGCCGATCTGTCTCCTTAATGTTAGTTTCAAAAATTTTACCAAGGTCGGGACTAACAGGCTCACGCAGATTGCACATTCTGTAGTGCAACAGTCCCAAACTGCTTTCATGCCGGACAGAAATATACTTGAAGGGGTGGTAGTCCTGCATGAAACGCTCCATGAAATCCACTCCAAAAAATTAGATGGAGTAATTTTTAAAGTGGATTTCGAGAAAGCGTATGACAAGGTCAAATGGCCATTTCTCCAACAGTCTTTGCGTATGAAAGGTTTTGATGAAGCCTGGCGCAGACAGGTGCAATCATTTACGCAAAAAGGTAGTGTGGGAATTAGAGTTAATGATGACATAGGTCACTACTTCCAGACACATAAAGGCCTAAGACAAGGAGACCCGATGTCCCCTATCTTATTTAACATTGTGGTGGATATGTTAGCAATTTTGATAGGAAGTGCTAAGGAAAATGGTCAAGTAGGTGGATTGGTACCTCATCTAATTGATGGAGGTGTCTCTATCCTTCAGTACGCTGATGATACAATCATCTTTATGGAGCATGACTTGGCCAAGGCGAGGAATATGAAGCTTGTGTTATGCCTATTCGAACAATTGACCGGGTTAAAGATCAATTTTCATAAGAGCGAGCTGTTCTGTTTTGGTAGGGCCAAAGATGAACAGGATGCTTATAGGCAATTGTTTGGATGTGAGTTGGGAGAGCTACCATTCTCATACTTGGGGATTCCTATCCACCATCGAAGGCTGACAAACAGAGAATGGAAGTGCATCGAGGACCGATTTGAGAAGAAAATGAGTTGCTGGAAGGGCAAGCTCATGTCATATGGAGGCCGATTAATCCTAATTAATTCGGTGCTCACGAGTATGCCGATGTTTCTTCTATCGTTCTTTGAGGTACCAGTTGGTGTTAGGAAGAGACTGGACTTCTATAGATCGCGGTTCTTTTGGCAGGGTGATGAGCTTAAAAGAAAATATCGGCTTGCTAAGTGGGATATCATTTGTAGACTGAAAGGCCAAGGGGGTCTAGGTATTGAGAATCTCGAAATTAAGAATAAATGCCTTCTTAGCAAGTGGCTGTGGAAGCTCTCTTCGGAGAATGATGCTATGTGGGCTCAAATCCTTCGCAGCAAGTACCTCCAATCAAAAACTTTGTCACAGGTCACAGTACGGCCGACCGACTCGCCCTTATGGAAGGGTCTCATGAAGGTCAAAGCAGGCATTGTTCAATAGGACAAAGTTCGTTGTTGGAAACGGCACAAGTACACGTTTCTGGGAAGATACTTGGCTCGGTGACACACCCTTAGCCATCCAATACCCCTCTTTGTACCGCATTGTTCAACGACGTGAGGTGTTCGTTGCATCGGTCTTTCAATCCACCCCCCTTAATATCCAGTTCAGACGAGTGCTAGCGGGCAATCGTTGGGAAGAATGGCTCCGTCTAGTTAGGAGACTGATGGAAGTCCAGCTTTCTCAACAACCCGATGAATTACGCTGGAAGTTGACTAAGTCTGGAGCATTCACGGTTAAATCAATGTATATTGATGTTATTAATTCGAACTCCATTCCTACGTCCAAACATGTTTGGGATGTCAAAGTTCTTTTGAAAATAAAAGTGTTTATGTGGTTTGTTCATAAACAAGTAATTTTAACTAAGGATAACTTGATAAAGCGTAATTGGACACGACCTACTAGGTGTAGTTTCTGCGATCGGGATGAAACTATTAAACACCTCTTTTTTGATTGCCCGCTGGCCAAGATTCTTTGGCAGACGGTCCACATTACTTTTAATATCAAGCCCCCGAACTCTGTTAATGCGTTATTTGGGTCATGGCTTAATGGGATTGAGCCTAACTTAGCGAGACATATTCGGGTTGGAGCCTGTGCTTTGCTGTGGACTATCTGGAATTGCAGAAACGATTTGGTCTTTAACAGAATATCATGTATACATTTTTTGCAGGTTTTATTCCGGACTACGGCACTGATCCGTTCGTGGTCGCTACTCACCCAGACGGAGGCCAGGGGGCATTTGGTTACTGGGTCTGTCCGCTGGGAGATGGTAGCTCGGGATATCTTCAACCGGTTTGGATGGCGGTCATGTAATAGGATAGGCATTTAGCTTCCCTATCTAGTTTACCCAGCCGGTTGTGGCATCTTGATTCGGCTAGTTGATGTTTCTAGCCTCTTTTGACTCTGTGTGAGCTTTTTGTACTTTTCTATGACTTGTGGAGACCTTTGGAACCATGTTGGCACTACCTTATTTTGATAATAATATGGCCGTATGCATCGTTCTGATGCAGAGGCCGGGGATTTCCCCCTTTTCGAAAAAAAAACAGTAAAATAGTATAACTGCTCTGAAAGAACAGTAAAATACCACGGATAAAAGAATACTGCTTAGAATATCAGGAGCAGGACAAAGAAAAATCCTTAGTTCATCAGTTGAGCGTGCCATGAAACTTCGACAGAAATTTCTTCAGAATCGAGGGATTTATCTCGTGAGCTGCTAATTGCTGGCCTGATCAAAATAATATTTTAGCAGGGAAATAAGAAGAAAAATCCTCGGTTCATCAGTTGCGCGCGTCATGAAGTTCCACAGAAATCTCGTCGGAATCGGAGGATTTCTGTCGTGCTTCAAGTTGCGGGCCTGATCCGGCCGGCTGGGGGCACGCACGAGCGCCGCGTGACGGGCGCAACCGACGGCGAGACGCCACTCATCTCTTACGGAGCTTATCTGAAACCGAAACAGGGGCGAGAAACATCCACACTCAAGAAACAGAAAGAGAAACAGAAGAGAAAGTGGTTGGATAAGCCTCCCGTCAACAGATCAGATGCATGTATTTGTCTGTAATTTGTCACTCATGAATTGATGTATATCCAAAACCAGGGGCCTTTACACGCTGGGGCGGACGAGCTCACTCTGTACAGCGGAGCGTAGAGGAAGAAGAAGAAGAGGCTCACTGTATGTGCAGTATCTACTGGCTATCTAATTGACCAGCCCGGAATCGAATTGGGTCTTAAAACTCCAATCTTCTGGGGCGGCCTAATCCCCACCGATCTTCCTTCTATACATCGAACGGAATTATTCGGGGAATTTCTTTCCTATGTACAGTATGTTCACTATGTACTGGTATCTTGCTGCTATGGCATGTCGACGATGTTGTTGTTTTTACTGGTTGCTGCGGCCGGCCATGGAGGCGGCGGAGAGCCGGCTGGGCCCGGCGTGGAACCGCTCCACCACTCGCTTCCGGTGCTGCACTTGCTGCGCCGCGTGGGACGGCACGAGCGCCTTGCGTGCCCAGTGCCCGCTCCCCATGGGGACGCGCTGCGCCAGCCCGCTGTATGAGCGTCTAGAGCAGCCGCTGCCGCTGGGGACGAGCTGCGCGAACGGGCTCGCCGTGCGCTTCGACCGCGGCGAAGGCGGGGAGGATGGCTTCCTGCAGCTGCTTGCGGCCGGGACATCCTGCTTGCGCTCCTTGTGGAGGCTGCAGCGGAACGAGCCGGGGTGGTTCGTCGGAGAGCACATGCATGTCCGACGGATCTTCGCGGTGGTGGCGCCGCCCACGGGGGAGGAGCGGGGAGACGAGACGCTGCAGGACTTGCTTGGCGAGCGGCTGGCGCCGCCGGCGGGGAGCTTGAGACGGGAGAGCGAGGCGGATTGGTAGTTGGGAAAGGGAGTCAAAAGGATGGGGCCGCTGGGCCGAGATGCAGCCGCCGTCGACATGATGAGAGATTATTAGAGAGGTGGACTCCGGTGGTGGCTTTGGTATGTGAGTTGAGCTCGAGTGGTTCGTCGCCGGTTTTGGTAACCAGAGATGCAAGTTGGTTGGCCTCGATTTATAGGCGGGGAAGGGAGAGAGGAGGGGCAGTTTGGTAACTTTGCGGGCGTTAAGAACTGGGGTTTGGCCGAGTTAATTAAACTCTGGTAATTGTGGGCGTGATGCAGTGGGCGTCCGGGCGGGCAGCACACCGGAATGGGTCTGCGACTCAAGCTAGTAGGTGCTGAAGGTTTGTGCATCAGGCTGCAAGTGGGACTCTCCGCGGGAGGCCCGCGTCCGCCCCACGTCCGCCACATCGTATATGTGGAAGGCCCGCATCTGTCCGCATATTTTTAGACGGGATAAGTGGGTTTCGTGGGTATCCCACATGTCATCAAACATGACTTTAAGTAACTGATGCATAACACGTAACTGAATCAAAGGAAGAAAGATCGACCAACACTCCTAGCGTACCTCGTGCAGGTACTTAGGCTGCTCGGAGAGGCAGGACCGTGGCGTCCTCCGGCACTTGCTTCCGCTTCACAGGCTTGGCCTGCAATCTAGTCCACAAGGCCTCCTTGACGGCGGCAGAGAGGTGGTGCAGGTGCAGCTCCTCCATCTTGCGATTATACTCCTCCACCTGCCTCCATCTTGAGATCTGATACTTTAGATGAACGCAACAGAATGAATGGGGAAAAGACGAGCTGTGGCAGCCAATAATTCGGACGCGATTCGTTCAGAAGTTAGAAACGTTGGAAGTTATTGCCCTTTTTGAGGGATTTTACTTCGTCACGGTCCACGGTAGAGATGCTGCAGCATCCACGGCAGAGTTGGGCCGTCCATGACGGTGATGGACGGCGACGTTGAGCTGGCGTCCATGGCAGGGCTGGGTGGCCATGTCAGAGCTGGACGACGACGTCCACGGCGGCGCTAAGGCGGCCTTGGCGGAGGTGGAAAGCGGCGCTGCGGCTATGGCGGAACTACACGGCGGCGTGTCTTGATCCCCGATCATCATCAAGGCATGCCTGATTCGAGAAGTGTGATGGACGTGGGCTTGATGCGGGCGTCGCGGGACAAACCCACATATCCCACTTATTTAGTCACTTTATTCGCGGGTGTCCACGAACATAGATTATGTGGGCTTTTAAGTGGGCACCGCGGGCAGCCCGCGTCCACTTGCAGCCTGATTTGTGCACCAATGAATCGGAACATATGGTTGTTTCGCAACTTTCAGTTCAGAAAAGGTGTCATAGAGGAGGAGCACTTTTCCAGACGCCTGATATTACGAGGAGCAGACCGCGCATGTGCCAGTTCGGTCGGAATTCGGCAATGCCGACCCCATTCCTCGCCCACCGGTTCTGCCTCGACCCATCACATTTTTTATACTCCCTCCGTTCCAAAATAGATGAACCAATTTTTGATATTCCCTCCGTTTCGGTCGGCATTCGGCCATTTATTACAAAGTTGGTTCATGTATTTTGGAACGAAGGGAATATGTTGCTGTCAATAAACACTGAAAGAACGGTCCCAGAAAAAAAAGAAGGAACTTATCTCCGAACGTTCAGAGCGAGGCGTGTGATGGTCCAGCTGGCACGAGCATGGCCTGACGGACGTGACGCCCCAGCAGCCGGCAGCGACCCGACGGACCCTAGCCGCCGGCCGTGGGTACTTCGCCTCCGCTTTGCTTGAAACCCGGTCGACCTCTGAACACAGTATAGCATCTGCATCAGTCGCCGTAATGGCCGCCTTGCCCATGTATGTTCGGCTTTGCGTTCTGGTTTCCTTGGATTCTGGGCGGCCGGGTGATGCAACGTAGGCGTCTCAATCCCTGCCCGTCCGTTTCTCATTCGCTTTCGCTTCCTGTCCTTTTGTTCTTCGTTTGTTTGCTTTGTTTTAATGTGAACGAACGGCCGGATGTCGAAAGATCGTGATCGATAACCTGTGGTTGAGTTGGTTAGGTGGACAGTGGTATTCCCAACCCACCAGGGTTCAAATCCTGATGCTCGCATTATTCCTGGATTTATTTCAGAATTTTCGGCGATGTGCTTTCAGTGGGACGAGACGTTCCCGTCGACGACGAGGCGCCTACGGTGACTTCGTAAATTTCAAGATGATATGCCGGCTCAGTCTCTCGGAGGTGCTCATAGGGGTAGGGTGTGCGTGCGTGCCTTCATAGGGATGGGTGTATGCGCGCGTATATGAGCGCTTGTGTCTGTACTGATGCTAAAAAAAGACAAGCTGCCCTCGGTACCTGCGTCGGTTAATGGCTAGATTAATCCTCGCAAGTTTAATTACTACAGGCTTAATTAATTACGGCCCTGTGCTGCTGCAGGCACCCTGGCCACATACATTTTGTTTTTTGAGACAAACTCGCAAAGCTTTTATTCACCCGTCACAAATGTTTACAGGGACGAAATCTAGATTTCCCGGGTGACCTAACCAGACATGGCGGCCAAAATCCAAGGATAAAGCATGCTTTGCAAGTTTGTGTGCCTCAACATTCGAGGTCCTAAACTCATGATTAATCAAACAAGAAGAAAAAACTCTAGAACGGTCTATTATTTCATGCACCACCGCACCATATTGTGCACTTGTGCCTTTCTTGATTGCTTCGACAGCCACCTTACAGTCCGATGCCACTTGAATCTGGCGGAAGAGCAAGTCATCAGCTAGGGCTAGAGCCTCACGTATCGCCATCGTCTCCAAAGTCTCTGGATCATCAACGTTGTTGAACCCGATCGCTGCCGCTCCTTGGAACTCCCCGCTACCATCTCTGCATATTGCCGAGACTGTCCCAAAGCCACCATGACGTGCCACCGCCGCATCAACATTGATCTTCATATGATTTTCAGACGGAGGGATCCACTGTGTTGTTCTAGGGGCCGGTGCCGGCTTCTCCTTCTCTGGCCTCTCCAAAACCTGTATCTCTGAAATATACTTCAAAATGAAGCCATGAGTTGCAAAGGGAGTCTGGAAAACTCCTTCATGTATTAGCTTCCTCCTGGCAGCCCAGATCGCCCATAAGGTGACGATCATTGTGACAAGCTCGTCCTCTGGCAGCGACTCAAACATGAGAAAAAGCCAATCTCTCGCGTTGTCGTTTCTATTCATAGCCATATGTTGCACCATCTCCTCCTTTGACAAAGCCCATATGCTCCTAGATAAGGTGCAATCCAGGAGCGAATGTCGCCAACTGTCATGCGCGCCACACACGCCGCAGATGTCCATCGTAGCCATATTTCTGTGCTGCAGCAAGTCACCTGTAGGTAGCGAGTGTTGGGCAAGCCTCCATGTGAATACCTTGAGCTTTGACGGCACCTTTAGCTTCCATAACGCCGACCAACTTGACATCAGACCCCGGGTGTTGGAGCCGTGCTCTTCTTCTTCTAACCATGCTTCTCTTCCACTCTTAATGCGGTATATCATTTTGTATGATGTCCGGACAGAAAAGACTCCTCTCGGATCTTCGGACCACGCCCAGAAATCATCCACTTGACGAGTGCAAATGGGAATCCTCAGTATAGCCTCGGCATCCATTGGTACAAAGATTTGCCTAATCAACTCCTCCCTCCAAGAAGTGTTGGGTGCATCAATTAAGTCTGAAACTAACTCTGGAGGGTCCTGGATCAAGGAAGTAATGGGCCTCATCATACTCGCTCTGGGGATCCAATTATGCTGCCAGATGTTCGTCGAGCGCCCATCTCCGATGCGCTTGATCACTCCCAATTTCAGGATTTGAATACCATCAACAATTGCTCTCCATATCTGTGATGGATGTGATCCCACCTCTGCTTCGAAGATGGTTGAGTTTGGGTAATAGGCTGCCTTCAGAATGCGTGCACTCAAGGACAGCGGTTCTGTCAGGCACCTCCAAGCCTGCCTAGAAAGTAAGGCCAGATTAAACACTTCCATGTCCTTGAAACCAAGCCCCCCCCCCCCCCCCCCCCCCAAATCTTTAGGGTTTGTCATGACGTCCCAAGATACCCATGCAGGTGTACATCGAGTTGGGCCGTGTTAACTCGCGTGATCCGGGGTTAATTAACCACCCAACACCGATGTTCAAAAAAAAACACCCAACACCGTGATCATTCCCTCGGTGTTTCTTTTTTCCCTGAACTGGAGCGCAGATCTCTAGTGGCAGAGCAGCACTGTTCATGTCATGGCCGCAGCACACGGCATTCCAGAATGAACGGGGCCAGGAACGGACCCATTCTAGACAACCACGCGCGCGGACACGTCCCGGACGCCGCGCGCAACGGCTGCATAGTGGTCAGGAGGTACGTGGCGCCGGCCGGCCGCGACAGCTGGCTCCGGCGGGGGCTGCTTGGTGATTGTTTTGCCTTTGTCTCTGGCCGCACCTTGCCGTTTGGATTCGATCGAAGCAGCTACCGTGCGTGGCCCGGCCGTCGTTGGCTAGCTGCATCGCGGTGGTTGCTAGTACGAGTACAACTTGATACTACCCTGATCATGGAGGCGCCCTTTTTGGTTGTTGGAGAAAGCAGAGCGGGCCAGATGAACCGAAATTTAGCGTCATTTTGTGTATGCCGTCGATCGATCTCCAATCATACGGAGCTTGGTCTCTAGATTCACTGCATTGATTATGCGGTTGTGGATCCCAAATCATACTCATCTGTCCATACACTCGCACAATTGCCTACAACTTTTCTTTTAAAAAGGCGCATGCATAATCGTAGAGTTCCTGTTTATAGTGGTAGCAGATGTTAACCGGTTTGACTGAGCGCATGTGGACGGTTATGTCACATTTTGGAGAAAAATAATTACAGCAGTATAGCATCATGTGCTATATATGTTCAAGTTCATCGTGGAACAACACCTTGAAAACGACGGGCCAGATTAGTGCGAGGGTCTGTGATTCGATCTGAGATGCGACACGAACTCGATGCCGCGCGCATTTAGTAGGACCTCGTTGGTACGTTTTGGAAGAAGAATATTTTGTTAGTCCTTTTCGACCAAAGCATGCATCGTACGTGTAGAACCGGCCGGTCTAAACCAGGCCCGACCCAAGCTCGATGTGGCGTGATCTGAGATTAATGAATGCAATCGATCGGACGTCATCCTATCCCCGCCGGCTCTGTCACAAGTGAAGCAAGCAAGCAAGATCAAACGGTCTATAACTGTCCGACACCATATCCTCGGTCAGGACGGAGAAGCTGGGTTTGGTAACGACGGGTGCTCGCGCATGAAAGGCATATAGACCCCGACGTGGGCAGCGCCGGGAAGGCACCGGCCACGGCCAGCGAGGGCGTGCGTGTACACGTGTCACGGAAATGGAAGTTCCGAAGGTGACTAGAGTAGGTGAGGTCGTCCGGTTGGCCGTTGCATTCCCGCCTGTCCCGGCAATACATGGATCGGCTGGCACGCGTCGGAAGTGGGAAGTGGTCGGCGCGAGGCAGTTATTCGGTCCTGCTCAGCTCCTACGCTGCGACTAGCTCGATCTAGCTGCAAGAGATGCGACGTGCATCTCTCCTCCGCCATGCATGCCCGGCAACAGTGAGCGCCATGCCGCCATGATTGGTCACGTCAGGGCGTCCATGCATGCGTGCTTTCCATGGCTGGTGCATGGTCTCTGGCACTGCACGGCCGTTTTAATTCCAAACTGAACCAACTCTTCCGATTGTAATTTTTTACATGACAGAGATAAGTGGCCCGCAATGGATATCAAAAAGCTCATGCTGCCGTAGATACGTACCTCATGCGTCCATGCCTTCATCATACAGTCTCTTTGTACGAGTACTTGAGAAGATGGCCGGACTGTCAAATTAAGCTGGCAGAGGCCTAACGGCACGTACTTTATTTACTGCAGTACTACGAGTGCACGCGGACGGAAATTACTACCACCGTTCGCCTTGAGTCTAGTCCCAGCCACACGTACGTACCCAATAATTCACCCGCAAAACAAAGTACGTACCCAATAATTAACCACGCCCGTGCAGTATAATACTCGTATATAATAGGCGAATGCATGTACAAGGACGAGCTAAACAATTGTTTTCAACAGTATAGTATAGGTCTTCCCTGTTGAGCAAACGAAAGCGACAGGTTTAAAATCCGATCTCGCCAGCTAGCTCTGCCTTTCGCGCCTCGCCGTGTAAGGTTAGATTTTTAATCAGGCCCGATGACAACGGATCTACGCCGCAACAGTGACACGGCGGGGTTCCTGTCGCGAGGATTACGGGCGAGCGTGTGTAGATTAGCAGGCAAGTGGGCGGGAGACAGAATCCAGCAAAGCTAGCGACAGGTGACAGGTAAATTGAGATCAAAATTTCACATGCACCCGTTAGCTAGGGAGAGCCGCCTCCGCCGGGTATCGAATTTTACATTTTCTTTCTGTAAATTCTTCTAGAAAGTTCTAGCATCCATTACCCTTACATACTGTCGTAAGCATCAACATAATTTTACTGTATACTCACATTTCTAACTAACCAGGGGAGTAGCTAGAGCCACAGTAATTAATTAGCTTCTCAGTAGTACTCCGTCCGTGAACAAATGAATTTTTGACGAAAAAAATTATTATTATTTTTGCTAAAAAGGGGAAACAAAGCCAAAAAATTTCACTTCTTCATTTGAAATAAATTAGAAGTTCCAATCAATCGTGCATACTCCGTCCGTCCGAAAAACCTTGTCCCAAACTTGTCTCTCTAGCACTTAGTGCTAAATACATCAATTTGAGGGAGAATAGTGCTAGATAGTTCTTGAAGGCGTCGTCGCGGCTCTTATGGGTCATCGTGTTGCTCCAGAGGAAACTCTGACCCCTGGATCGGACGGCGGCGGCGCGTTGGCGTCGTAACCTCCTTGGAGGCGCCGCCTTGGAGCTCACGGTTCGTCATATGTGCCTTCATCTCTTCGCGGTGGCGTGTTCACGGTGGAGGACCCCGATTGCTCTTGTAGTGGTAGGGATGTGTGCGTGTGTTGTCGTGGGGCGCGTTTGTACTTGGGCTGTGGTTGATCATTGCTTTATATATAAAACAGGGCGAAAGCCTTTTTCGGTATAATGATAGATACATCCATTTGAGGAACAAACTTTTTCGGACGAAGGAAGTACTTTTTTTTTTTGCACTCCATCGCCGGTGCAAAGCACTCACGCACTCCGATAACATGATATTTTGCCAAAACCGTACCAGTAGGCCTCCGACGTCTTTCTAATTGGGCAGCTAGCTGCATGCATCGGCCGTGACTCAGCTACCGCCTTTCGCGTCAGATCACACTCGGACACTGCATGATTGGGTTGGTTATAGCTTGCTAGCGTGGAATCTCGTGTGGGAGATCACAGGAAAATACATATGCATGCATCTCGTCATCGTGTGTATGTGCACTCAGATAAACATGCATGCATGTGTGACGTGTAATGTGGGCAATGAAATGCAAATTAATTCAACAGTTTTGTTCTGCTGAAGAATGGAGCAAGAACTGGTAAATTGTGGACCCTCTATGTGGTTAATTAAGAGAAAGTCCTCCAGCAAAAAAAACCAGTTCAGCTAGGAGACAGTAAAATACAGTGCTTTGTCACATCCTCTGCCACGGCGTTCAGAGGACCTCAACCGTATGATCGGGCACACAAAGATACAATTAATCTCCACTGAATGTCCAGTCGTGAGTGCCCGAAATATCCTGGTACGTGTTGCGTCAATATGCTTGATTACGAAACTTAATTAGGCTGGTGCATGGATAGCCAAACACATAGGACTCTTGACATTAGAGGTTACCTCCGTGCGACCACGACATATGGTTTTAGTGAGTAGAGTGTTGCATGTATCATTATCTCTCTCTCACTCTCTCTGGTTTTGAATAAGGCAGAGATCGAAGAAGCTTATTTCAACAGTGCATGCAGAAATATCTCTGGATATAAGCTTAGGGTATTAATCACCCACTTATTTGTTCTGCCCGACTTAGCCCAAAGTGGTATTAGCAGTAGCGTACTTCATCAGTCATCGCCATGGAAGACTAGAATGTTCCGCGAGTAATATATACATTCGCTGAATGCAACAGGGCACACGCGTACATTTCCTACAGTGATCAATTGCTTTTTCTTGAGAGTAATCGATTGCTTGGTCGACTTAGCCTAGGCCATCGGATCATCATCAACGTCTGGTGAGTAAACTATAATCAATGGCTCAATCAACTGTAACTTTTCAGTTTATTTAACAGCGGGTAACCCAATGCGCATTCCATGCCATGGGTCAGGTAGCTTTCCTCCTCCGGGTGGCCAACAGCTTCCTTGCTGATGGCCATCAACCATGTCCCTTGCAGAACGCTTATCTAGAATACAAGTTCTTCATGGAAAAATCAACCAAAACAGAAATGTAGGTGGCGGTTACGTAGGCCATCCGCTGTAGTATGACATTGCCTCTTGCAGCTTGGCTCGGGGGCAAGGACGGCTGGCCGGCCAGGCCGCCCTGACATCTTTGGACAAGGACTCCAACATCTTAGCCACCAAAAACTCCGAGGATGTTGCTAGGTAACCTTGACAAATGTTGTTACTATGAAAGTGCAAGTATGGCAATGGTTGAGTACATGATCAGATCAGGGAAACAAATCGTTGCTACTCGGAGGAGGCATCTGGTGTTCTGGACACACAGGGTCTTTTCCTTAAGAAGATTTATTTAGCTACGGAGCTAGTCAGGTGAACGTAAAAACAGGCACCTCAGATCAGATTATAAATATGTAGATGCCCCAAACATACAAAAATCGATTGACGTGCGGCTCATTTACCTCTCCGAGGGCCACTTTTTAGAACATACTATGAGGTGCCTGTTTTTACGGCTACCTTGCTAGCTCCGCGGAAGCACATAAATCCTCTTAAGAAAAAGACCCTGTGTGTCCTGATGCCTCCGTCCTGCAAGTTGTAGCGATTTGTTTGCATGATGTCGTCATGTAGTTAATCATCGCAATATACTTGCACTTCCATACTAGCCTCGTTTATATGTCTAGATCTAGCAACATCCTCGAAGTTTTTTGCGGGTAAGATGTTGGCGTCCTTGTCGAAAGATCGTTCCCTGCCTCCTTCAGTCCAAGATGACTGTCGCCTTATTTCTGGCATCACATATGAGCATATGGCCTGGCCGCCCATGCATGCGCCTGGCTCAAGCTGCAAGCGGCAATGTCTACATACTTCAGAGGATAGCCCGTGAAACCACAGCCTACATGTCTGCTTACATGAAATTTCCATGAAAAAACTTCTGTTACGGATAAGCCTTCTGGAGCTGCAAGGGTGTGGTTGATACTCATCTGTAATGAAGCTACTGGTCCAAAATGTAGAAAGTTCTGTTTCTGGGGTCCCATTTGAGGCGCAGATGGCGACCTAATCCAACCTAACCCATGGCACGGAAGGCACATCGGATTACCCGTTGTAAAAGAACTGAAAATGTTACGGCTGAATAGCCAATTGTTATAGCTTACTCACCGGACGATGACCGCCTCAGAAAAAAAAAACATAGATTTTGGTTTTTGTGCACCCAGGGACATTGCACCCCGGTGCACCCACGATAAAAAAAAACATAGCCAACCATTTTAAAAATATCTAAAACTTTGTGGATGTGATTATGACCAAATGTTTTAGGTGCTTGCAAAATTTGCTGGCGAAATGACATCCGATGAGCTCTGTACAAAAAAAAAGTTTGAGATGAAAGCATGTGAACATTAACTTGGGTGCAGAGCATCATTTTTATTTCATTTTGTATAGAGATCATTTGATGTTTTTTGGTGACCAAACCTTGCAAACTCCTAAAACATTTGCTCATAATCTCATCCACGAAGTTTCAGAATTTTTGTTTTTTTTTTCCATTGTTTCAAATTTACTCTTCAGTCCGTGGGTGCACCGACGTTGGGTGCAGCCACTACATCCCAAAAATATAGTCACCAAATGGTGAGGATTATCTGATGGCCTCAGTCAAATCGATCAAGCAATTGATTGTAGGAAATGCACGCGTGTGGCCGTCCCATTTAGCAACTGTATATATCACCCCTGGAACATCTAGTCTTGCACGGCGATAACTGACTAAGTACTACTGCTAATACCACTTTGGGCTAAATGGGACAGAGCAAACAGGTGTGATAGATACCCTAGGCTTCTCTCGAGAGATATTTCTTCATGCGCTGTTAAAATAAGCTTCTTCGATGTCTGCCTTATTTAACAGTGAAGAGATAATGATACATGCAGCACTAATCTGCTAAGTAAACCACATGTCGTGGTCGCGGGAAGTGTCCTATGACGTTAGGGTCCTAGATTTTGTCCAACCGTATGCATGAACGAAACCAAATGTTCGAACTAATCCAGTCACTGATCGACTAAGACGTAGCACTAGTCTAGTGTAGCTCTACTAATTAAGCATGTCGACGAAACCTGCACCAGGAGGTTTCGGCACCACTGCCTGCCATTCAACAGAGACCAATTGTGCCTGTTAACTAACTAATCAGCCGGGGCCTTGAGAAAATTGACTAGTTCTTTCTTTCGAGACATTTCTTATGAGCTAGTTTATGGTCGATTATTCAGTGGTAGAACGATCAGTGGCACCGTCGCCCACATGAGATGTGCATGTAGCTAGCCTTTTCTGATTTTATGGAACCGTTCGAAAGAAATGATAGCTTTGTCCATAATCATCCTAATCATCCTTCCCGGAATGAACAGTCTGAGTTTCAGCAATTATTTCATCCAAACAGGGGCGAAGCCAATTAACCGGACTTTCGCAGGAATAATGTCTGGAATGAGTCGATCTTAATATCACATTTCATTGCAACCATGCATCACTTTGATGCAGGGCCCGGGGGTTTCAACCTTCTTTTCGGACAAAATGCAACCGTCCAGATCTTCAAGACTTCCACTGTACGTATCGTCCTGTGAAAATCATCAATGCACGAAAAACCTTCGTGCACAATATCTGCGCTAGAGATCTAGGGCAATGAATCCATCTGACTACTAGTAATATACCCAATAAGATGAACTGCGATGGAGTTTAAGCTCTCTCCGGCCGGCCGGCACTAAATTACTAGACCTAGGATCGGAGTTCTTCTCTCCATTCTTTGGATGAATCATCTTGCTTCACATGTGGGTGGTTTTGGATCATTCAGAGACACCAGCCGTACTGCCTGCCATTTTTTACCGGAGTTTTATGGGGTGTCGACCAGCAAGTGACGAGAACTACAAAGAAGCCAGAATTAAGGCTAGCCAAGCCAATAATTTAAATTACAGCTTGGGTCATGACTCATGAGACGGTAAAAGTATGTTCTAGAATGTGGCTCTTGCAGGGGTAGACAAGCCGCTCATCTATTGATTCTTGTAATGTTTGTTTCTGGGTATGTAGATCAATCGATCTGAGGTACATGTTTGTTTTTACCGTTACCTCGCTTGCTACGTGATTAATAAATAAATAAAAATCACCTTAGGAAAAAGACCTCACATGCCCAAATGCCGCTATCCTGCAAGCTATAACGACTTGTTTGCCTGATTCGATCATGTAGTTGATCATCAGAGTACTTGAACTTTCGGACTCATAACAGTTATCAAGGCAACTCTCTTAGCAACATCAGATTGATCTTTACCATCTAAAAGTATATTAGTATTTTGTATTTTCCCATTTCGCTACATTTTTTGGCGAGCTGAAGCTTGGCTTCATTCCTATATAAAAAAAACATTCATAAAAAAAGTAAGTTTTGAAATAAACAGGGCAGTTTTCCGCAACCCCCCCTCCACACACACACACACACACACACACACACACAAATGTTAGGTTGTTGTTACAGAAAACCACTAACCTTGGGCCTTTCCACTTAATCATAACTTATGTCTTCTAGGACAATCGCAAGCTCTGAAATTCAAGTCAATTGACTGCAAAGCTTATATACGAGGCGCACATGTCAGGTGTTATCGGACAAAAGAAAATTGTAGATCAATGTGGAGTTGGATCCTGATCCGACTGAAGTTCCCACTATCTCAGTCGATGAGAAGGCAAGCGACGTTCAGCATGCCGCCGCCAGTTGCCTTGCTTTGACATCACGGGCAGTAACCTTGCTTTGATCACGACCTCGCCCCATGGATTCGCGAAATTGAATCACTCCTCTTTTCACCAAATAATTGAGACGAAGGTCTCAACTCTGAGTTGATATATAGTTTAGGGTTGTATTATTCGATCTTAGCATAGAGCCCCTACCTTGTTGATCTCACACCCCGATTAATATACATCGTATGTGTCTATTCCTATAACAATGTGAAAACCCTATATTCCGAGTCATGCCTCCCTCTTGAGTTCATCTGAACCGAGTTACATCTCCATCGGTGTCCCCTACTTCTACGGGCTGCAATAGTAGCCACCGTCAAAGTCTCATTGTCACAAACCTCTACTGCTTGCAACCACCCAATCAAGTTCTTGGTGAATGTATATGACACAAACACTCCCTGGTCTTTGCTTCACATTCTAGCTCTTTATCTCTTAAGTGTCCCTCATCCTTCACTGCCACGGCTCACCCTCTGCGCGCCTCCTCCTACCCCCGGCTTCGCTCCCCTTACCGTGGTCGAGATGCATTGTTGGGGTCGCATGTTATTTGTCGCTTGGTGGCACAGAAGATCACATCCACATGTAGCTTTCGCCAAAGTTGTGCCAAGCAAAAAAATCTGGTTAGTAAGATTTTGGCGTCCCATTCAAAAGATGTTGGCCTACCTTCGGCCGGCCAAGATCACCATGACACCATACTTTTGGCATCACATGTCAGCGTGGTCTGGCCGGCTCGCCGGCCATGCCACCAGCCCAAGCTGCAAACAAAAATGTCCACATACTAGCTCATCATAACCACCACCTACATTTCGGTTTTGGATGCATTTCCATGAAAGAACCCGTGCTCTGGATAAGCCTTCTGCAAGAGACATGATTGACGGCAGTCGGTAACGAAGCTACTGGCCGGCCAGAGGCGGAAAGCTACCCACCCAAACCTAACCCATGGCACATAGTAATGCACATCGAGCTAATCATTGTTAAAGTAACTGAAAAGTTACAGCTGATTAAGCCATTGGTCTAGTTTACTCACCAGATCGGGATGATGATCCGATGGCCTCGGCTAAGTCGACCAGGCAATTGATTACTCTGAGGAGAAAGCAACCGATTGGTGTAGGAAATATACGCGTGTGCCCTGTTCCATTCAACGAATGTATATATTACTACTGGAACATTCTAGTCTTCCACGGCGATAGCTGATTAGGTACTACTGCTGATACTACTTTGGGCTAAGTCGGACAGAGCAACCAAGGTGGGTGATTGATACCCTAGCTTATCTCCAGAGATATTTCTGCATGCGCCGTTGAAATAATCCTTTTCGACCTCTACCTTATTAAACAACAAAGAGATAACGATGTCGTAATCGCATGGAGGTGTCCTCTTTTTTTGTTGCGTGGAGGTGTCCTCTGACATTAAGAGTCCTAGGTTTTGGGTAACCAGATGCATCAGCCTAATTAAGGTAACTAATCAAGCATGTCGACGCAACATGTACCAGGGTATTTCGGACAATCGCAGCTTGCCATTCAGTGAAGATTAATAGTATGCTTATGAGACCGATCAGATAGTTAAGGTCCTAGCTCGGAGTGTCAAAGCACATTTTACTGTAAACTAGTTGAACTATTTTTTTTCGGGGGGCTGTCTCCTAATCAACCACATAGAGGTCCATCCACGGCCAGAAATTGCACTTTTCCCGACGGCCAGAAACCCACAGGAAAATACTAATTACCGTCAGGAAACTAATTCCTGTGGGCTGGCCGACAGGCAAAGCCCGTCAGGAATAGAGCGACAGGGAAATCCACTGATGCCTGACGGTTAATTTGCATTGCACTCCCACATGACATGTCACTGATCTGAGTGTACATACACGCAAGATGCATGCATGCATATGTTATTTTCCTGTGATTTTCCACACGAGATTCCACGCAAAGCGAGCTAAATAACAAAATAAAGGCCGGAGCTGAGTCACGGCCGATGCAAGCAGCTAGCTGCCCGAATTAGAGAGATGTCGGAGTGACCTACTGGTGCAGTTTTGGCGAAACATCGTGCTACCGGAGTGAGTGCTTTCCACCGGCGATTGAAAGCAAAAAAAAAAGGCATGCAAAATTAACTGGAATTTCTAGTTTATTTTGTAATAACGAATTGAAACTTCTTTGGCTTTGTTTCCCATTTTTAGCAAAAACAAAGAGTGTCTTTTTGTCTGAAATTCATTACTTCCGAAAACCTAGTTTTTTTAGGCAACTTCCAAAAACCTATTTAGTGTGGCATGAGCTATCTAGTTGGTTTAGTTGAATACAAATGCGAGTATACAGCAGAATTGTGTTGATGCTTACGAGGGTATGTAAGTTATCTATATACTAGAACTTTCTAGAAGAATTTACAGGAACAAAATGTAAAAATAAAATCTGATACCCGTGGAGGGGGAGGCGGATCTCCCAAGCTGACGGATGCATGTGAAAATTTGATCTGAATTTACATGTCGACCTGTCGCTAGCTCGCTCAATTCTGTCCCCCGCCAAACAGTTTGCCTGCTAATCCACACACGTTCGGCCGTAATCCTCGCGATAAGAACCACGATGGATGCTTAATTTCCCGGTGCCTCGCCGTGTCGCTGTTACGCCGTAGATCTGTGTTGTCGGGTCTGATTAAAAATGTACTACTCCCTTTGATGTAGAATAAGTGTCACGGTTTTAAACTAAAGTTGGACTATAGACCAAAAGACAGAGCAAGCTTGCGATCCATCTGATTTTAATCCTGTCCCTTTCGTTGCTCAACATGGAGAAACTATACATATTGTTCGAAAACCATTGTTTAGCTCGTCCATGTACATGCATTCGTCTATTATATAGGATTATTATACTGCACGGGCGTGGTTAATTAGCGAGTACGTACGTGTGGTCGGGATTAGGCTCAGACCGATCGACTTATGGTGTTTCCGTCTGCGTACGTGCGCTCGTAGAAAGTACAGACTTCTTTCAACAACTCATGGCTGGCAGTGGCCGGCATCTTACAGGCGTACAGTAAATAAATAGGTGCCCGTTACGCCTCGGCCAGCTTTGACAGCCCGGTCGTCGTCGAAAGTACTCGACCGTCTCCTAAAATATTTGAGCATTACCCACAAGGGTCAGACTACATCATTACAACAAGCCCCAGGGTATGAACCATATCGTCAGGCACTGAACCCAACTGGACAAAGTCACCAGATATCTTGGCTCGACTGGCCAAACTGTGAGCTACTTTGTTCTGCTCTCTCCTAACCCAGCCTATCTTGTACCCACTGAAACCTGCTAACGTTGTCTTGATATATGTGACAACGGAAAACAGACCAGATTTATTTGGGGCACCCAAAGAGACCAACCAAGGTGAATGTTATGGCTGTAAAAAAGAATGAACTGGTGAATTATGAAGTCCATATCTACGGCATCATGGGTTGCCCGCGATCATTTGCCGGCCAATTATCTCTGTCATCTCTGTCCTGCAAAAAATTGCAGCCGGGCATTTCAAAATTAACCGCTGCCTAGTGTCAAAGTCTTTGCACCACCCAACAAAGGTACGCATGCATGCTGCATTCTTCGAATCCCCTGACGTGGTCAATCATAGGTGCGTGCCACGTACGTATACGTACGAGAAAGAAAGAGTATGCGCGCGTGCCAGACTGCCATTATTGCATGCAGCAGTACCTAGGTGGCCGCATGCAGGCGGATGGACATACTGCATGGTTGGAGAGACACCACGGATTATGCTAGCACATGCAGCCGCCCGATCTATCGTCGCAATCCGATCCATGGACTAACGTGCGTGCCATACCGAGTTATCGATCGACTCGATCTATCCACGTTTCCACGTACTACAAGGGAACGAGAGGTCATGGATTATTACAGGACACGATACGACCGAAGAAAATATGGTGCTCGCTAGGGTAGGGTACGTGGCTACGTGCATGGCGCTCACTGCGTGCCCGCCATGCATGGTGGAGAAGTGAAAGTGATGCACGTACGCCACGTCACATCTCTTTCGGCGTAGCTAGCCAGCACAGTAGGAGCTGACCAGGACGGAATAACTGCCTCGCCGACCACTCCTGAGTTCCGACGCGTGCCGCTGCGTCCAGCTCTTGCCGGGACCGAGGGTAATTCAACGGCCAACCGGATGACCACACCTTCGAAACTTCTGGTTCCGTGCCACGTGTGCACTGGCCGGTGGCTTGGTTTCGCAACGCACGTCAATGTCTACGTGCCTTCCATGCACGAGCACCCGTCGTTGCCAAACCTAGCTTCTCCGTGCTGGTTAAGGATACAGGGTATAACAGTCGTAGATCGTATGATGTTGCTTCACTTGTGAGGAAGCAGGCCGGGATAGGATGATTTCTGATTGGATACTTGTGTCACATGAGATCACGCTACATCGAGATTGGGTCGGGCCAGGCTTAGCATGATTTGACACGTACGGTGCATATATGCTTTGGACGAAAACGATCAACAAGATCTACCTCTTTCGAAACGTATCAACAAGATTCTTGCAATAATTGCGGCATCAATGAAACGCTTCACCCATATGCTCAGATTGCATTTCAGGTCGAATCCCAGACCCGCATGCACTAGGCTAGCCCATTTCTCCTTTCTAAAAAAGAAAAGGAAAAGCTAGGCCGACCCTCTCTATTATTTGTTCCACAACAAACCATGGAATGTATGGAGCGCATGGTATATACTATTCATTATCATTTCTCCAAAATCCGACAGAATCGTATATATGCACGCAGTTACCCAAGAATATGTATGACAGTATAATCACGAACTCTAAAGTTATACGAAAACCAACATATAGTCAAATGGTTAGAAGGGTGGTCTTACCCCAACTCACTAGGGATGAAGACTTTTATGTTTGACAACCCGTGTGTCTCATGAAGGTTGTACGTGTGTGTGCGTGCGTGTGTCAGTTAGAGGTTCAGGTTTATGTAAAGTTGTAGAAAAAGGCTTCTACGTACTCAGTGTGACCTGAGTGGGGCATCTTGGAGGACGAGCTCAATGAAGCATGTTTTTTCAAAAAAAATAAAAACAAAGAATCACATAAGAAGCTTTAAAAAATTATGAAAAAATCTCTACATATTAATATAGATGTATTCTACATGTGTGTAAAGTATGACGATGAAATATACTATGATGAAATCTACATAAAAAGGACAAATTCTTGTATTTTTAATAATGAAAAGTGCATGTATAGTTCGCCATTTTCAAAACATGAACATGTTCAAAATTTACACACATGTAGTATACGTCTGTATGAACATGTGTGATTGTTTTCAGAATTTTTGAAACTTCACAGTCTGATTCTTTTTTTCAGAAAGACGAGCTCCATGAAGCTCATCCTCCATTTAGTATTTTTGAGGTGACTTGTAGTATAGAGTGAATAGAGCTTATGTATAGGCGGAGCCATCCACCTCACTGATGAAATTGTATCTTCCCTAAAAGAAAAACTACAGTCATACCCATCGAAAACAAACATACAATTATATTATTTAATTTTTGTATTGGTTATGGGGGAAGAGAACATACAATTATACTTCCTTCGTTCTTAATTACTTGTCGCAGAAATGAATGTGTCTAGGTATATTTTTTTGGTTCCAGATACACACATTTATATCTTTTTTGCGGCAAGTAATTCGAGACGAAGGAAGTATATGCGTTTTCCAGCAACTCTATAAAATTATGCGCGTATAGGGACAAACGCAGTATGATCCGGAGATCCACGATAATACACCGAACTGGGAGATCAACTACATATGCAGCTGCGGAGACAAAGGTCCGTGCGCATGATTGGGGATCGAAATCGTCCACGGCCGGTCGGCAGAAAGTAAACCTAGAGTGTACAGTGGTACAACTCGGCTTTCTTCAACAACAGGAAAAAGGGCGCCACGATATAAAAATCAGCAGGCCGAGCATCAACCACCGAGCTAGATGCAGGTCGATCGACGGCCCAGGCCCGATAGCTGCTCCGGATCCAATCGACAAGGTAGGTGCGGCCAGAGACAAAAGACCGGCCAAGTAGCCCCCGCCTGAGCCAGCTGTCGCGGCCGGCCGGCGCCACGCACCCCTTCTCGCCATGCAGACGTCGCCCGCGGCGGCCTGGACGTGTCTCCGCGCGCATGGTCCTGACTCCTGAGTCCTGACCCCGTTCGTTCGTTCGTGATCTTGCAAATCAGCGCAGCACCAATTGGTTTACGCGCCTGCGTGCATGTGGCCAGGGTGCCTGCAGCAGCACACGGCTGTAATTAAGCCCCAGTAATTAACTTTGCGAGGATTAATTTAGCCATTAACCGACGCAGGAACCAAGGGCAGCAGCTTGTCGATCATAATCTTTCCACATCCGGCTGTTCGTTCACAGTAAAACAAACAAAACGAAGAGCGTGCGAAGACAGGAAGGGAAAGCGAGCGAGAAACGGACGGGCAGGGAAAGAGACGGCCACCTTTCGACCGTCCAATCGACCGGAATCGGAGGAAAGCCAAATGCAGAGCCGTAGCAACAGCGATCAGATCAGGGCATCTTCTCGTGTAGAATCGAAAGTGATCGTGCCATGTTGGGCGCCACCATCGCTGGCTCCACTCCAGGATCCCTTCGTTCCCGCCGACTCCACGAACATACATGGGCAGCCATTACGGCGACTGATGCCGATGCTATGCTGTGTCGAGCGTCCAGAGGTCGGCCGGCTTTCAAGCAAAGCGAAGGCGAACCCACGGCCGGCGGCTGTGGTCCGTTGGGTCGCTGCCGGCTGTTGGCGCGTCACGTCCATCAGGTCCTACTCGTGCCACCTTGACCATCACCTCTGCCTCGCTCTGAAACGTTCGGAGATGCGTTCCTTTTTTCTGGGACCGTCCTTTCAGTGTGCAGACACCATTGGATTAATACAGTATAATGCAAGAAATTAACCGGAAAATTGACACTGAAATCAGTATTCAAATCAAGCTGGCATGCGCCCTACATGCTGAATCGCAAGCCGTTCCGGTGTGTTGCCCACATCTCAGACGCCCACTGCATCTGGCCCGTAACCCGAGTTTAATTAACAACCGTTTCGTTTCCTTAATTAACTCGGCGAGACTCCAGGTTCTTAACGCCCAGAATTACCAAACTACCCCTCTGTCTTCCTCCCCGGCCTATAAATGGCGGCCAACCGGCTCCCATCTCAGGTTACCCAAACCGGCAGCGAACCACCGGAGCTCAACTGACATACCACCGCCACTGCCGAGTCCACCTCTCTAATCTCTCGTCATGTCGACGGCGGCTGCATCTCGGACCAGCGGCCCCATCCTTTTGACTCCCTTTCCCAAATCCCAACTACCAATCCGCCTCGCTCTCCCGTGTCAAGCTCTCCATCGCCGGCTCGTCGGTCAAGTCCGTCAGCGTCTCGTCTCCCCCCTCCTCCCCCACCGCCGCCCCCAAGATCCGTCGGTCCTGCATGTGCTCTCCTACGAACCACCCCGGCTCGTTCCGCTGCAGCCTTCACAAAGAGCGCAAGCAGGAGGCACCCGCCGTCAGCAGCAAGCCCGCGTCTCCGCCTTCGCCGCCGTCGAAGCGCACGGGCAGCCCGTTCGCGCAGATCGTCCCCAACGGCAGCGACTGCTCTAAACGCTCGTACCGCGGGCTGGCGCAGCGCGTCCCCATGGGGAGCGGGCACTGGGCACGCAAGGCGCTCGTGCCGTCCCCCGCGGCGCAGCAGGTGCAGTACCGGAAGCGAGCGGGCGGGTACCGCGCCGGGGCCAGCTGTCTCTCCGCTGCCTCCATGGCCGGCCGCAGCAACCAGTAAAAACAGCAGCAAGATACGTACATACTGCACAAACTGTACATAGAAAAAAAGTTCCCCGAATAATCCGGTCGCTGTATAGAAGGAAGATCGGTGGGGATCATGCCGGAGGGTTGGATTTTAAGACCCAAGTCGATTCTGGGCTGGTCAATTAGCTAGCCAGTAGATACTGTACATAGAGTGAGCCTCTTCTTCCTCCCCGCTCCGCTGCACATAGAGTGAGTTAGTCTTCCCTGCTCCACTTGTACATAGAGTGAGCTCTCGTCCTCTCTGCCCGTTGTGTATAGCCCTTGATTTTGGTTCTGGATATACATCAATACATCATGAGTGAGAAATTGGAGACACGCATACATGCACCTGATCTGTTGACGGGAGGTTTATCCATTCCTGAGTTCTGTCTATGTTTATGTTTCTGGAGTGTGGATGCGTCTCGCCCCTGTTTCGGTGTTGGATAAGCTCCAGACAGGATCGGTGGCGTCTCGCCGTCGCTTGTGCCCGTCACGCGCCACCCGTGCGTGCCCCCAGCCGGCCGGATCCGGCCAGCAACTTGCAGCACGGCGGAAATCCTCCGATTCCGACGAGATTTCTGTGGAACTTCATGACGCGCGCAACCGATGAACCGAGGACTTTTCTTCTTCTTTCCCTGCTTGTGAAGTGCGAAAATAAGCATTTTTATCAGGCCAGCAATTAGCAGCTCACGAGAGAAATCCCTCGATTCTGAAGAAATTTCTATCAGAAGTTTCATGGCGCGCTCAACTGATGAACAGAGGATTTTTCTTCGTCCTGCTCGTGATATTTTAAGTACTGTAGTATATTAAGTTTAACTGTGCTATTTTACTGTTCTTTCAGAGCAGTGGTACTATCTTGAGGGATGGCGTAGCGGTTGGGATTTCACCTCCAAGTCTTAAATTGAACAAGAAGATGGTGTTGGAAAAATCAGTGGCATTTTTTTTTTTTGAGAAACCTCGTGGGCAGGTGGTTCCTTGGTTTCATTACATTAAAAAAAGAGGAGAGTTAGTACAATTTATAACAACCGGACCCAAAAAACTAATATTCTTGATTAATTAGAAAAAAACGAATGAAAACTCAAAAGGAAAAATAAAAAAACCTGAAAAAGGCACTAGAGCTTGGGGTAGGGGTAGGGACAGGACAAATGCAGCATCAAGGGACATTGTCAAAGCCAGGAGCACCTAGGCCCAAAAAGCACTTAAGCATAACAAACTGATCAACGTTGGGATCTGATAATCTTGGGATCAACATTGTATGGGGCCTTCCTCACTATTTTGTATCGTTCGGTCGTTTGTTCGATTGTTGCATTATACATAAAGTAGAGTGAAACCTTATTTCGAGGAAGTTCTGTTTTTTTCTTTGAAAAAGACAACTTCCTCCCTGATTTCAATCGAGCTCTGTGTTTCCACAATCCTCATCGGACGAACAATCTGAATTTATCATTTTCGTAAAGAAGAATCATAAAACTGGCCGGTCAAACTTTTGAACATATAGAAGGCAAGGTGCAGTATGAGAATAGCTAGACGTACCGCGCCGGCATGCGGTGTGACTGACAGCCTGTGAGGAGGTTTGTGGCTGTGGTGGTGGTGGCGTTGAGGGGTGACGACGGCGGTGGAGCTAAATTTGCGACGGAGAAGAGAGGAGAGGCAAATGGCTCGTCCGACAAGGTTAAGAAAAAATTGGTGCAATTTATTGTCGGTCATGCTTGTCAGACTAGACATGGCGGACGCGTCCGAGCGTGTTCAGGCTTCCTCATATTCGCTACCAATTTAGTCTGGATATGAGGGGTGCCGATTACCCAGAAAAAAAAGGGGTGTTGATCAGCCTGGAAATATAGGGCCAGCTTGAGCAGCTCGGCTGGGTCATATTTTCGTGACCGGATATTGACTGGACCATTCACCCAGACATATAAAGGGTTTGAGATGTCTGATTGCGCATGCTCTGACATGCAAATTATTTACTGGAGTTTTACGCCGTGTAAACATTGGTTGACCAGCGACCTCTAGTTTAGCCACGGGTTTATATTACAGTATGGGTCATGACTCACGAGAGTATGTACTTTTAATACTTTCTTGTTTATAAATATAAGTCTTTTTAGAGATTTCTATATGGGCTATATACGAAGCAAAATGAATGAATCTACACTCTAGAATATGCATATATGTATTCGTATGTAGTTTGAATTAAAATCTTTAAAAGGACTTCTGTTTAGAAACGCAGGGAGCAGTATGTTCTAGAAAGTGGCCCATGGGAGGGTAAACGAGCCACTTGTCTATATATTTTTGTATAATGATTGGTGTCTTTGTATAATGTTTGGGGCATCTACACAGTAAGTAGTCTGAGGTGCCTGATTTTACGGTCACCTTGCTAGCTCCGTAACTAAATAAATTGTCTTAAGAAAAAGACCTTGCTTGCCCAGATGGCTCTGTCCGGCAAGTAGCAACGATTTGTTTGCTCGTTCTGGTCATTAGTTGATCATCACAATACTGTTTTTCTGTTTTGAGGGGATCATCACATTACTTAAAACTTTCAAACTAAAAACAGTTATCAAGGTAATTATTGTAGGCACACCTGATTGATCTTTACCGTTAAAAGGTACATTAATATCTTTCATTTCTCTTCTTTTTAGGTGAGCTAAACTCGGCTTCATTTCAATGTAAAAACAGTCATAAAAATATACTCCCTCCATGCCAAAATTTTTGTCTTACATTTGTCTAGATATGAATGTATCTAATACTAAAACGTGACTTGATACATTCGTATTTAGACAATTCTAAGACAAGAATTTTGGGACAGAGGGAGTAGTAAATATCAAATAACCCACGGTTGTCCCCCCTCTCCTGGTTGATCTTGGCCCAACTGAAGCCCTCACTCTCTTGGTTGATGAGAAGGCGAGCGGCATTCAGTATGCTGCCGCCAGTTGCCTTGCTTTGACATTGTGGCCAACAACCTTGTGTTGAAGCACAACCTTGCCCCACGGGTTCGTGAGATTGATTCATGCCTGATCTTCACCAAATAAATGAGATGAAGACATGAGAACAACACATTTGGTAACCTTTGAGGCAGGGATTGGGAGTATGTACAAGGGGGGTCATGTACACATTAAGCATGGGAAATACTCCCTCCGTCCCAAAAACTTTGTACAAAGTTAAGACACTTATTTTGAGATGGAGAGAGTACATTTTAACTCCCGTTCCCTTCTTTGGTAAAATGATGTGAATTAGTACAGGGAGAAGGCCCGCCTTAGTTCACTAATTAATAAAGTCTTCATGGGAAGAAAACAACCGTTCCACTTCCCACTTGAACATTCATTCCCTCTAGATAAGCCTTCTGCACCAAGCGCCCAGCTTGATAAGCTACCAACAAATATTTACAATCAAGGATTAACTTTCTGCAAGGGATGTGATTATATCGATGGCCATCTGTAACGAGCTGCTGGCCGACCAGAGGTGGAAAGCTACCTAACCTAACCTAACCCATGGCTCCTAACTAATGCACATCGAGTTAGTCGCTGTTAAAAAAACTGAAAAGTTACATTTGATTAAGCCATTGTTAACGTTTACTCATCAGATGGTAATGGTGATCCAGTGGCGTCGGTAAAGTCGACCAAACAATTGATTATTGTGAAGAAAAACTGATCGATTACTTAGGAGATGTACGTGTGTGTCAGGTTGCATTCATCGATTGTATATATTACTCGTGGAACATTCTAGTCTTCCACAGCGATAACTCATCAAGAACCTGCTAATACCACTCTGGGCGACAAAGCATATAGGTCAGTGATTGATACCCTAGGCTTATCTCAAGAGATATTTTTGCATGTGCTGTTGAAATAAGCTTCTTCGACCTCTTCCTTATTAGACAACCAAGAGATAATGATGCATGCAGTATCATCTGGTAAGTAAATAAGCCATATGTCCCAATCGTGTAAAGTATCCTCTGACGTTAGCAGTCCTAGGTTTTGGCTAAGCATGTACCAAATATTCAAACTAATCAAGTCACTGATCGACAAAGCACTAGTAGAAAAAGGGTCAAATCTGAGAAACATTAGTACCGGTTTGCATATGAGCCGGCACTAATGTGTCCAGTAGTGCCGGTTGAAATGACTAGGCGGGATGAGATCTTTAGTACCGGTTCGTTGCGAATCTTTAGTACCGGTTCGTGCCACGAATCGGTACTAAAGATGCTGTTGCCCGACCAGCACCTTTAGTACCGGTTCGTGGCACGAACCGGTACTAAAGAGGTTGTGGCAGGGCTATTTTTAGTCCCACCTCGCTCCCCTAGCAAGATTTTGACCACCTTAAATATGCTACTTCTCAAACTATCACAAGCAGTTGGTCTTCATTGAACTTTATGTGTAGGATCTGTGACTGCAATAGGAATCTTCGCCGGTTCTTAAATCGGTGGTAGATTTCTATTGGCAATTTAGATTCTATACAAAAAGATCATTGATGATCAATGTATTTTTTATATGTACTTCTCTGTAGCAGTAGCGCGTTTTGGCTGAAAGGCGGCACTGATCAATGTATTTTTTCTGCGTTCAGATGCACAATTTAAATATGTTACTTCTCAAACTATCACAAGCATTTAGTCTTCATTGAACTCTATGTGTATAATTTGTGGACTCAATATGAGTCTTCACTGGTTTCGGACGAGAACTCATCAGTTACACGGGTGCTTCATTTTTTTAAACTTATTTGAACTCCAGACTTTTTTTGAGCCGGCATTATGCAGCATTCGAAGCAACGTCATCAATTTCCAACACGTTCTGACATCATTTGCTGTTTTTCAGTCACCGATTTGTTTAGATCAGAGCTAAATGACCGTGAAAATGAAAATCACTACAAAACAAACTCTAAAAATGTTAAAGGTATCATCATTTCACCCGCATAGCATGTGCAAAAGAGTAGAGAGGGTCACGACAAAAACTGGACGAACTTCGTGTACAAACTGGACAATCTCTTTCGGAGTATCAGGGTTTCGGACGAGAACTCATCGGTTACACGTGCACTTCTGTTTTTCAGTCATTTACCAATATGTTTAGAGAGCTAAATGACTGTGAAACAGTAAATCACAACAAAAGGAACTCTGAAAAAGCAGAAAAGAAAAAACTATATAAAAAAATTACTCAAAAATAAATAGCAAAAAAATAAATAATGCAGAAAAGAAAAACTATATAAAGCAAAAATATTCACAAAGAAACTAAATACAACAAAAAACACTACTCAGAAAAAAATAGAAGAAAAAATAAAGCAGAAAAGAAAAAACTATATAAAAAATTACTCAAAAATAAATAGAAGAAAATAAATAATGTAGAAAATAAAAAATTATATAAAGCAAAAATATTCACAAAGAAACTAAATACAGAAAAAAAAACTACTCAGAAATAAATAGAAGAAAAAAATAAAGCAGAAAAGAAAAAACTATATAAAAAAATTAATCAAAAATAAATAGATGAAAATAAATAATGCAGAAAAGAAAAAAAATATATAAAAAATTGTTGGGGCGCTGCCCGATGGGCCTGCCAGACTTAGAGTGTGCAAATTCAGGCCCACAAGGGCCAGTAGGCTCACAGGGCAGCGCGCCCTAGTTAGGCCCAGAAGCCTGCTATATAGAGGAGTTCGAAAGGGCAGCCGCGGCTGGGTTTATAAATCAGTGCGGTTTCCCTTCGCTCGGCGAGGTGGGACTAAAAATAGCGCATTGCGGGTGACAGCGCACGACCATTAGTACCGGTTGATGGCTCCAACCGGTACTAATGTGTTGCCCTTTAGTACCGGTTAGAGCCACCAACCGTTACTAAAGGCCCTCGTTTCCCGCCGCTGGGCTGGCCAAAATTGGCCTTTAGTACCGGTTGGAGGCTCCAACCGGTACTAAAGGCCACTCCTATATATACTACACTTACGAAAAATCAGTTATCGTCGACCACTTCTCGCGCTACATCGATCTATCGCGCCGACGCAGACGCCGCCGAGCCGCCGTGCCGTCGCCCCCCGCCGCCCGTCGTCGCCGCCCCCGTCGCACGTCGTGGCCGTCCCCGCCGCCCCCGCCGCCCGTCGTTGTCGTCCCCGTCGTCGCCGCGCGCCCCTGCCGCCCTCGCCGCCCCCGCCGCCCGTACGCCCGCTCGATCATACCACACACACACATACACACACGCATACACACACACACACACACACTACACACACACATGTACGTACACAAACACACATATTTTTTACTTATTTTTTGTTTTCTATTGTTTAGATGAATTAATTAATATAACTATTTTATTTTTAGAATGTTATAAATGTTAATGTTAAATGAATTAGAACTAGTTTATTTTTAGTAAGAAAATTTAGGTATATGAGATTATTTGAACTAGTTGAATTAATATAACTAGTTTATTTTTAGTAAATGCTTAGTTGAACTAGTTGAATTAATAGAACTAGTTTATTTTTAGTAAGAAAATTTAGGTATATGAGATTATTTAAACTAATTAAAATTTAGATATATGAGATTATTTGAATTAATATAACTAGTTTATTTTTAGTAAATGCTTAGTTGAACTAGTTGAATTAATAGAACTAGTTTATTTTTAGTAATAAAATTTAGGTATATGAGATTATTTGAACTAATTAAAATTTAGGTATATGAGATTATTTGAATTAATATAAGTGTTTATTTTTAGTAAATGCTTAGTTCAACTAGTTGAATTAATATAACTAGTTTATTTTTAGTAAGAAATTTAGGTATATGAGATTATTTGAACTAGTTGAATTAATATAACTAGTTTATTTTTAGTAAATGCTTAGTTGAACTAGTTGAATTAATAGAACTAGTTTATTTTTAGCAAGAAAATTTAGGTATATGAGATTATTTGAATTAATATAACTAGTTTATTTTTAGTAAATGCTTTGTTGAATTAGTTGAATTAATTGAATCAGTAAGTGTTTAATGTCTCGCCTATATGAACATAGAAAATGTCGTCTGACGACGGAAAAAATTTCATTATGTGCGAATACTGTGAAGACCACCGCGGCCTGTGCGACAGAAATTTCCTTGTTGATTATAGGTGATTCAGCATTAAGCTGGATGAGACCTTCGAATTCGATACAGTATGTCACAATGACAAGTCTGTTTTCGTAATTAAGCATGACTTATATATGCTTCATTTGCCTGACTTATAATTTTTAGTTTTCACTATTTTACTAGCGCATCCCCTGCCATGCAAGAATTTTTATCTTGGATAAGATAGGTTTCAATGATATGGAAACTATGGAGGTAAAGAGAGTTTACCTAAAAACTGAGCATGGTTATACTTTCAACGTCAAAGTATACAATGCAAACACGTACACCTATTTTGAATGCAAAACTTGGCAAGCACTATGTAAGGTTTATGCATTTGAGCATGGTATGGTTATCACCTTTGATATTCGTCCAGAAGATGATATTGAAGGTAATAGACACATATGGGTCGATGTGCAGACGCCTACAGTTCTACCTTTATGTGAGTTCTTCTCAACTATATTTTTGTCTTTGATATTGTTTATTCAAAAATAATTGACAACTAATTTCTATTGACATCTTATTTCCATTCAAGCAAACATGTCCGACGCTTGGTAGACAGGACCTACTACTGTCTCGGAGCCGAACTAAACTGCGAGGAGATTAGTCATTATGTTTCATGGCTTGAGGATCTTCATACTGTCAAGACAAATTTTCTTCCCGCACTTAGAAATGTTAGTACTCAAAACGTGCGACCAATAGTAATCGCATTGAACTACAGTCACATCTATTTAGGAATGATGGTAAGATTTTTTACTATTCGTCCTCAGTGCATCTTTTGCATACATAATTTTTTTGCTAAACTTTCATTGCTAAGTATATTAATTAAGTACTATACACTAGTGCAGAACCGGGCATTAGCACCGGTTCGTAAGGCCCTATAGTGCCGGTTACATAACCGGCACTAATTTGTGGTCACTAAAGGCCCCCCCTTTAGTACCGGTTCAGCACGAACTGGTGCTAAAGGGCAACCACGTGGCACGAGCCAGCTCCGGGGACCTGGAGCCCTTTAGTACCGGTTTGTAAGACCAACCGGTACTATAAGGTTTGGAGGGTTTTTAGTTTTATGATTTTTTTTTCATTTAATTTTGTGTTTCCATTTTAATTCTTTTTTGTTTGCTGGTATTTTACGATACTACACATTGTACACGTTATGCATATATATATCACATCAATGTCTCACAAATTAAACCACCATATTAATTAATTCACACATACACACATGTATAGCTATATACAATTTCTCCTACATACGAATGTTGCCTTCGGAGCCAGTCTAATTGGTGCATTCGGAGCATGATGACAATTGAAAGTGGTTTTCATGGGGGCGGTAGCGGGTAATAGAATTCTCCATTCGGATTTATGACCTGGTCGAGCAAAAATCCCGCTATTTCCTCTTGAAGTGCTTCTACGCGCTCCGTTTCTATGAGCTTCTCCCACACCTCTTTGAACTGTTAAGAAGGAGATCAATATGCATGTGTATTAGTTGTGTGACTAGATATCGATAATGGTGTAAAAATTGTGAATAGTGTTCTGATAAGCGTACCCATTGCTGTCTTTGAGATCTGCTCCTTTCGGACGCCATCATGCGAATGTTCTCGCAAACGCAGAATGCACACAGATCAGTCCCCTGCGCCTGCTTCAGGGCCTTTACGAGAATGGAATTTGATCAGATAAAAATTAATCAAGCATGATAATTAAAGAGATGGCAGCTAGCTAGCTAGCTAGTACTACTTAATTACTTACCTTGGATCGAAACCATTGAAGCTTTTGTTTCCATTCACCTTCCGTGACGCTGATGAATCTTGCCCAAGCCCTGCCCGCCGACAAAGAAAATGAATAAAGGGGTTATTAAATAGTTCATATCATGAAATGACGAACTAAATAGGCCGAGATATATAGTTAATAATGATTGAAATTACCTGTTGACTATCCGATACAAGATGTTAAAGTCAGTGTTTTTTGAGATTAATGAGTCCAGTATTTCAACTGTTCCGGCGTCAAATTTAATGATACACAAGACCCAGTGAAATCTACATGCACACACGTTTACATGTCTTAATTAAGCGGGCATATGTAAGCAAAAACATGTAGCTAGCTAGTAGGCAAAAACAGAGAATTTGTAGTACAAGACAGTGTGACTCACCCAAAGTGGTAAGGAAGTAGTATATCTTCATTGTATTTGAGGCGCTTCAAGAACTCTAGCATGCTGTCCTCTACTTCCTTTGCATGATGTTCATTTATCTTCCATGTGAATTCATTAACGGTGTTTGGGTCAATGAACCCAATGCCATAGCGTCCACCTTTTCTCATTTCATATATCTTCATCCTGCATAATACCACAGAAAAGAATATAGTGAGGATAATTACAGGTAATGATTGATCAAAAGGATCACTACAGCTAGCTTGAGACTTAAATTATAGAAAGAGATCACTTACAAACAATAGCAACTTACGATAGATTTGTCGAGTGCGTCCTGATTGTATAACTGAAACAGTTCTAAATACTCAATGGACCCAGCTTTCTCATGGTAGTAATGGTCCTTCTTGACATTCACCATGAGGGACACTCGATCTGAAATCTTGGTAATGTTCATGTACCATTGATGCAATTCATACATTCTCGTTGGGAGGTTCTTGACCTTCTCTGGCGCGACCAAAGGTTGGCCCCGGACATATTTCCGTTTTACTTCATCCTCTCTAAGCAAAGGCATGGGCTCGATCTCGAGGAGTTGTCCAACAGTGATGTTGAGAACTTCAACCTGCATTATATGCTCCTCCGTTATTACCACATTGCCCACCTCGGGAACATGCACTTTGCCCACAATAATATTGGGGGCGCGTACTGTCACCTGTTGTTGGCACAACAAGCGAGGGGATCGATTGCGCCGCCTGTTCTCCCAGCTGGGGAATGGTTTTCCCGCATTTTTTGGCAGCTGCTTCTTGTTTGCTCGATCCCGATGTAGACGTGCTCGCCTCCCTTTGTAGACATGCTCGATTTAACTTCCTGATGTGGCGCTCATAGTCTGTGTCAACAGGCTTGGAAGCTGGTGGTTGAGCCATACGAATGAAGTGGTCAATCGTTTCCTTAGGCACTTTCTCCCTTGGCAGCGGTGGCGGTTTCGGTGCAGAATGGGCTTCCACCTCGGCCTTCGATATGGCTGTGATTTCCTCCTCGGACCTGTCATAAGACCTCTGCGGAAGAGGCTTGAGGCTTGGACCATATTTATATCGCTTGCCTCCGCCTGTACTTCCTGTACTACCTTGACTCGTACCGCTACGCACCATAGCTGCGGGGTGTCTCTTCTGCGATTGCTGAGGCGGCGGAGACGGCTGACGGGACTGAGTTAGACGAGGAGGAGTGGCCTGAGGTTGTGCCGGACTTGGAGGAGGAGTGGACGTCTGACGCTGTGGCGGACTTGGAGGAGGAGGATTGTCCTGACACTTTGCCGGACTTGGAGGAGGAGGATTGTCCTGACACTTTGCCGGACTTGGAGGAGCGGGAGTCTGCTGACTCGGTGGCGGACTTCGACGAGGACTCGGGTGACGCGGTGTCGGTGGCCTTGTAAAGATGATGCAATCCTTTTTCCATAGGATGATACGATGTTTGGCCTCTCCGAGAAAGCGCTCGCCGTCATCTCCAGCAATGTCAAGCTGTAGCCCCGAATATGGTGGGTCCACCACCTCATCAACCAAGACACGAGCATAGCCCGCTGGAATCGGGTTGCAATGGAAGGTTGCCTCGGGGGGATTTGTGAAAGCACAGCCGTCCGCCACCTTCATGGATATGTTCTTCATTTTGACGTGTAGCTCGCAGTTAGTATTCTCCGTGATGTCATCCATGGGGTATCTACCCAACATTGGGTCGTCCGGGACGGAACCCACGCTGCTTCTCGGCATGGATGGGCCGGTGCTATCCAATGCTGGATCATCCGCTAGCTGCTGCAGCTGCTGAGACCCCCTTTGATGGGTAAGTGAGTCGATCTGCTCCTGCTACCGCTGGAATTTGACTGCCAATTCCGCTTGACTTGCTTCTAGGCCTTGAAGGCGTTCATAGTCCCGCTTCCTCTGCTCCTCCTCCATCTTCCTCTTCTTCTCCTCCGCAATCTTCTTTCTCGCACGGGTTCTGTAGTCGTTGTTCCAGTCTGAAAACCCCTCATACCACGGTAGAGCGCCCTTGCCTCGTGTTCTTCCCGGGTGTTCAGGATTTCCCAGGGCACGCGTAAGCTCGTCGTTCTCTCTGTTGGGCTGGAACACCCCCGTTCGTGCCTCTTCTATTGCAACAAGTATCGCATCGTCGGCTCCCTTCAGACTTGCCCTCGTCGAAACATTGCCTGTCTCCCGGTCCAACTCCCCCCCATGCGCATAGAACCAAGTCCTGACCCTGGGGGGCCAGCTCTTAGTAGCCGGAGTGACACCTGCATCCTCCATCTCTTTCTCAGACTTATCCCACTTAGGTATTGCCACCGCATAGCCACCTGGCCCCAGCTTATGGAACTTATCCTTTTTTCGGCATTCTTCTTGTTTATTCTCGACAGTTCCTTAGCTAATTCTGAATCCTTGAATTTCACGAAATCATCCCAATGATCACATTGGTTCTCCAGTGTTCCCTTGAATACTGGAGTCTTCCTTCCTCCGTTGACGTACTTGTTCCATTCACCATTCTTGTAGTTCTTGAATGCAGTCGCCATCATCTTACGAGCAGCCTCTTTGACTTTCTGCACATCTGCTTCTGTGAAATGATCTGGTAGGGTGAAATGTTCCATGAGAGTATCCCAAAGCAGATCTTTTTGATTCTTGTCGACATAAGTAACATCTGGACGTGGCTTTGCTGGCGCTCTCCATTCTTGAAGTTTGATCGGGAGTTGGTCCTTCACAAGAACTCCGCACTGACGAACGAACTTGTTCGCAATCTTCTTAGGCGCTAATGGTTTGCCAGTAGGGCCGCATGCCTCGATATTGTACTTTACGCCCGGCTTCAACTTTTTGTTCGGGCCTCGTTTCGTCCTTTTGCCTGAAGATTTTCTCGATCCGGATGGCTGAAAGAACAAAGATCGATTCGTTAATATATCTTCAAGTCATTTAAAACATGTGATGATCACCAGATGCCTGCTTATATAAATATATATACCTCGTCGGTGTTTGTTGTTTTACGATCATGTTCTTCGTCATCGTCATAATCATTCATGACTTCGTCGTGATCGAATATCATATCATCCACTCCGGTGTTGTTTAGAAATTCGGAGCCGTCATAATCTTCTTCATTTTGATTATCATCTGCCCCGCGTATCATATCGAACATGGTCTGTTCTCCCTCTCTGTCGGTATTGTCTGCCATAGCTTTTGTTTAACTAATCCAAAAGAAATATAAAACAATTTAGTATTCAAATCTCGAATAATAGATATAATCTCGAATACATCGTCCAGAATAATAGATATAATCTCGAATACATCGTCTCGAATAATATATAATATTGAATAGTACAGAAGAATCTAGAACACTACAGAAGAATCTAGAACACTACAGAAGAATCTAGAACACTACAGAAGAATCTATTAACTAATAAAGATCTAATACTACAGAAGAATCTAGAACACTCGCGGTTCCTCCGGCGCGGGCAGTGGACACCCAAAGAGAAGGAACCCTCACAGGATCATAGCTGAAGTGAGATCCCCGAAGATACTGCCACGTATTGGAGAACCTGCCGCCCTCTAACGCAACCATGTAGCGATGGACGTGCTCGTCCTCCTCCCTGACATGGCGACGTACCACCTCTGGCGGGGCCGGGTCCCTCCGCACCGAAACTGGCCCACGCGAACGCCACCAAACGAGATCAGGGTCGACGACTGGACCCGCGGCCGGGTTCCTCGTCAAGCGGCGCGCCGCTCCAAGCAGCACCTCCCAGTGCCAGCCCGACGGAGGCCAGTCCCGGACATGGGTCGGATGGACGTCGTTGCGGACGGGTCGACGGCGAGGATGCGGGCCGGGCATCGTCGAGAACAAATACTAGCTATATGCCCGCAAAAATTAACATTTTTTTAATGATTGGATTTTGATAACTAAAATTTCTAACATTTCTATATAACTAACATTTCTATAACATTTCTAACAATGCTATATATAACTAACATTTCTATAACATTTCTAATATTTCTATAACTAAAAAACAGAAAAAAAATTATAACATTTCTATATATATAACTAACATTTTTATAACTATTTCTATAACTAAAAAACAGAAAAATTTCTAACAATTCTAACTTTTTTATAACTATTTCTATAACTAAAAAACAGAAAAATTTCTAACAATTTCAAACATTTCTAACATTTCTAACAATTCTAACATTTCTAACTATTTCTAAAAAACAGAAAAATGTCTAACAATTTCTTAAAAACAGAAAAATCTATAACTAAAAATGTATGTGTGTGTGCGCGCTCACCGGCCGGCGAGGCGAGAGGCGACGGGGGGAGCGCGGCGATGGGGACGGCGACGGGCGCGGCGACGACGGGGACGGGGACGTATGGGCCGGGGCGGCGACGGGGGTGGCGACGGGGCGGCGACGACGGGGACGGGGCGGCGACGACGGGGACGGGGCGGTGATGACGGGGACGGGGCGGCGACGGGGGCGGCGACGAAGGGGCGGCGACGACGGGGACGGGGCGGCGACGGGCCGGGGCGGCGTCGAGGGATATGGAGATGGCGGGGGCGGCGGGCGACGGTGCAGAGGTGAAGAAGCAGAGGGAGAGATGAGAAACTGACGAAATTTTGAAGTGTTTTCTTATATAGAAGGCACCTTTAGTACCGGTTGGAGCCACCAACCGGTACTAAAGGTTTGTTTTGGCCAGGCCAAGCGGCGGGAAGCCACCCCCTTTAGTACCGGGTGGTGGCACAAACCGGTACTAAAGGCCCCCCCTTTAGTACCGGTTTGTGCCACCACCCGGTACTAAAGGGGGTGCGCTGGCGCAGGTGCGGTGCGGAAGTTTAGTCCCACCTCGCTAGTCGAGGGGCTACCGCACTGGTTTATAAGCCCCAGTGTGGTAGCTCTCTCGAGCTCCTCTCCTAATCAGGCCTACTGGGCCTACCTGTCCTCCTCGCCTTGTGGGCCTACTGGGCCTTCGCGGGCCTGCATCCTGGCCCAAGGAAAGGTTGTGTCGCTAGTCGTATGCAGGCCGCTTTGGCCCAGTAGGCGGGCTTTTTTTTCTTAATTTGTTTTTGCTTTATTTTTTTGTTTTATTTATTTTTGAGTTGTTTTTTTTGCTGTATTTAGAGTTTCTTTGTGAATATTTTTGCTTTAGGTACAAAAAATTACAAACTTTCTGTTAGTGCCGGTAGATTTCAAATTTGAATAGTTTAAATTTTGAATTATTTGAAATTTGTGTGAATCACTAGTTTGTGAATAACTTAACTTTGAAAAAAGTTTTTTCAGTGATTCTTTTTTTTATGTTTAATATTAGTGTGTTTTATCATTATATTCAATTTAGTAATGCTTAGGTTATTTAAAAAATGAAATGCCTTTGTAACAGTTTAGTTTTCGTAGGAAACCCTGATACTTCGAAAGAGATTGTCCATTTTGTACACGAAGTGCATCCAGTTTTTGCCGTAACCCTCTCTACTTTCTTGCACATGCTACTTGTATGAAATTATGATACCATGCCAACTTTCAACCTTTTCTGAGTTCATTTGAATTGCTTTTCAATTTCAGAGTCATTTAGCTGAAAAAAAATCAGTAAATGCATGAAAAGAATTTGTTTGCAGATAAAATTTCTTCGCGTTTCAAATGCCAAAACACATAACTACCCTAACTATTACAGACATTCCCTCCTGGGTGTGAAACACAGAAGAAAGTGATGATAGTGAAGCCAATCACATCCCAGATCTTTGGGTGTGAAACTTTTTCTTCGCGTGTGTCCCTTTGCGCCGTAACCATGGAAAATCTTCATCATTTAACGGGATGCTCGGGTCAATATTCACTGTGAATGGAGCAATTTCATCAAACTTTTCATAATCTTCTGACTTGTCTGTCTTGTCATCCACTCCCACGATGTTTCTCTTCCCAAAAAGAACTATGTGCCGCTTTGGCTCATCGTACGATGCATTCGCTTCCTTATCTTTTCTTTTTCTTGGCTTGGTAGACATGTCCTTCACATAGAAAACCTGTGCCACATCATTGGCTAGGACGAATGGTTCGTCTGCATACGCAAAATTGTTGAGATCAACTGTTGTCATTCCGTACTGCGGGTCTTCCGTTACCCCGCCTCGTGTCATATTGACCCATTTGCACCGAAACAAAGGGACCTTTAAACCACGTCGATAGTCAAGTTCCCATATGTCTTGTATATAACCATAATATGTTTCCTTTCCCGTCTTGGTTTCTGCATCAAAGCAGACACCACTGTTTTGGTTGGTGCTCTTCTTATCTTGGGAGATCGTGTAAAATGTATTACCATTTATCTCGTACCCTTTGAAAGTCATTATATTCGAAGATGGTAACTGGGATAGCAAGTACAGGTCATCTTCAATAGAGGTGTCATGCATGGTACGTGTCTGCAACCAGTTGGCGAAACTCCTGGTTTGTTCACGTGTAATCCACTCATCAGACCGCTCCGGGTGTTTGGAGCGTAGCAAATTCTTGTGTTCATCCATATACGGAGCCACCAAGGTGGAATTCTGTAGAACTGTGTAGTGTGCTTCAGTGAGAGAATGTCCGTCCATACATATTATTTGTTCCCCTCCTAGCGTGCCTTTTCCATCCAGTCTGCCCTTATGCCGCGATTCAGGAACACCAATCGGCTTAAGGTCAGGAATAAAGTCAATACAAAACTCAATGACCTCCTCATTTTGATGGCCCTTGGAGATGCTTCCTTCTGGCCTAGCACGGTTATGAACATATTTCTTTAAGACTCCCATGAACCTCTCAAAGGGGAACATATTGTGTAGAAATACAGGACCCAAAACGTTAATCTCTTCGCATAGGTGAACTAGGACGTGCGTCATGATGTTGAAGAAGGATGGTGGGAACACCAACTCGAAACTGACAAGACATTGCACCAAATCATTCTGTAACCTTGGTATGATTTCTGGATCGATTACCTTCTGAGAGATTGCATTGAGAAATGCACATAGCTTCACAATGGCTAATCGAACGTTTTCCGGTAGAAGCCCCCTCAATGCAACCGGAAGTAGTTGCGTCATAATCACGTGGCAGTCATGAGACTCTAGGTTTTGGAACTTTTTCTCTGCCATATTTATTATTCCCTTTATATTCGACGAGAAGCCAGACGGTACCTTAATACTGAGCAGGCATTCAAAGAAGATTTCCTTCTCTTCTTTGGTAAGAGCGTAGCTTGCATGACCCTGATGTATGCCGTCTTCTCCGTGCATACGTTGCTGGTCCTCCCGTGCCTCAGGTGTATCTTTTATCTTCCCATACACGCCCAAGAAGCCAAGCAGGGTCACACAAAGATTCTTCGTGACGTGCATCACGTCGATTGCGGAGCGGACCTCTAGGTCTTTCCAATATGGCAGGTCCCAAAATATAGATTTCTTCTTCCACATGGGTGCGCGTCCGTCCGCGTCCTTCGGAACAGGTTGTCCGCCAGGACCCTTTCCAAATATCACCTTCAAATCCTTGACCATATCATGTACATCAGCACCAGTACGGTGGCAAGGCTTCGTCCGGTGATCCGCCTGACCTTTGAAATGCTTGCCTTTCTTTCTTACGGGATGCCTGCTCGGAAGAAATCGACGATGTCCCAGGTACACATTCTTCTTACAACTATTCAAATATGTACTGTCGGTATCATCCAAACAATGCGTGCATCCGCAGTATCCCTTGTTTGTCTGTCCTGAAAGGTTACTGAGAGCAGGCCAATCATTGATGGTCACGAATAGCAACGCCTTGAGGTCAAATTCTTCCCTCATGTGCTTATCCCATGCACGTACACCTGTTCCATTCCACAGCTGTAAGAGTTCTTCAACTAATGGCCTTAGGTACATATCAATGTCGTTGCCGGGTTGCTTAGGGCCTTGGATGAGCACTGGCATCATAATGAACTTCCGCTTCATGCACAACCAAGGAGGAAGGTTATACAAACATAGAGTCACAGGCCAGGTGCTATGGTTGCTGCTCTGCTCCCCAAAAGGATTAATGCCATCTGCGCTTAGACCAAACCATACGCTCCTTGCGTCATCTGCAAACTCCTTCCCGTACTTTCTTTCGATTTTTCTCCACTGCGACCCGTCAGCGGGTACTCTCAACTTTCCATCTTTCTTACGGTCTTCTCTGTGCCATCGCATCACCTTGGCATGCTCTTTGTTTTGGAACAAACGTTTCAACCGTGGTATTATAGGAGAATACCACATCACCTTGGCAGGAATCTTCTTCCTGGGGCGCTCGCCCTCGACATCACCAGGCTCATCGTGGCTGATCTTATAGCGCAATGCACCACATACCGGGCAAGCGTTCAAATCCTCGTACTCACCGCGGTAGAGGATGCAATCATTAGGGCATGAATGTATCTTTTGCACCTCTAACCTTAGAGGGCAGACAGCCTTCTTTGCTTCGTACGTACTCTCGGACAATTCGTTGTCCTTTGGAAGCATATCCCTTATCATTACCAGCAACTTTCCAAATCCCTTGTCAGATACACCATTCTCTGCCTTCCATTGTAGCAATTCCAGTGTGGTGCCCAGCTTTTTCTTGTCACCTACGCAATTCGGGTACAACAATTTTTTGTGATCCTCTAACATGCGCTGCAACTTCTTCTTCTCCAAATCACTTGCGCAGTTTCTCTTTGCATCGGCAATGGCCCGACCTAGATCATCAACGGGCTCATCTGATGCCTCTTCTTCAGCTTCTTCCCGCATTGCCGGCTCAGCTTCTTCCCGCATTACCGGCTCAGCTTCTTCCCCCATTGTTGTATCATCGTATTCAGGGAACCCATGGCCAGGATAGCTGTCGTCGTCCTCTTCTTCTTCATTGTCTTCCATCATAACCCCTCTTTCTCCGTGCTTGGTCCAAACATTATAGTGGGGCATGAAACCGGACTCAAACAGGTGGACGTGAATGGTTCTTGACGTAGAGTAATTGCGATCATTCTTACAGACAGCACATGGACAAGGCATAAAACCATCCGCCCGCTTGTTTGCCTCAGCCGCAAGCAGAAAAGTATGCACGCCCTCAACGAACTGGGGAGAGCATCGGTCATCGTACATCCATTGCCGGCTCATCTTCATTACACAACACCGAATAGACCAAATTAATACAAGTTCATACATAAAGTTCATACAACACTTAAATGCAACAAACAAATAACTCTCTAGCTAAAGCATTTAAATGCAACAACAAATGCGATCAAGATCGCAACTAAGGTAACAATTGATCCAACAGCATAATGATACCAAGCCTCACTATCGATGGCATATTTTCTAATCTTTCTATTCTTCAAGCGCATTTTCTCCATCTTGATCTTGTGATCATCGACGACATCGGCAACATGCAACTCCAATTCCATCTTCTCCCCCTCAATTCTTTTCAATTTTTCTTTCAAGTACTCGTTTTCTCTTTCAACTAAATTTAACCTCTCGACAATAGGGTCAGTTGGAATTTCCGGTTCACATACCTCCTAGATAAAAATATCTATGTCAACTTGATGGGCATAATTTGTCATAAACACGAAATGCAACTAATAGTTTTAAAAGAGAATATACCACATCCGAATCATAACAAGGACGAGGGCCGACGGGGAGGATATCAAAACCATGGCACTATGTATAACAAACAACGTACGGGTAAGATAATTATTACATGATTAACTGTATATGCAAATCACACAAACATCAATTTTTTATATAAAATTACATGAACAAGAGGCTCACCACAAGGTGGTGCCGGTGACGGGACGGTGCGGGCGATCGACGGTGGTTACGACAGAGATTTAGAAGGCACTAAGTAAACCACATCTATATATGCAAACTAAGTGTTATTTTTGACCTCAAATTGCATATAAATCAAATACTAGCACATATATATATTTCCTCCCAAATTACTAAACTCACAAATTAGTAACTATACAAAGCATGGGAAGAGCTAATCTAGCAATGAGAGTTGAAAGGACAAAGTTGCTAACCTTTGTGATCATTTGAATGGATGGGGGCCTTCAAATCTTGACAAATTTTGAGCAAAATTTGTGAGGAGCTCGAGGGGAAAGGGGAAGAACAGAGGAGAAGTGAGGGGAAAGGGGAAGAACAGAGTGGCTCGGGTGGACGAAGGGTTTATGTACGTCGACCTATAGTACCGGTTCGTGGCACGAACCGGTATTAAAGGTGCTGGAGGGGGCCCAGACTGACAACATCCTGCCACCACCCTCATTAGTACCGGTTCGTGGCACGAACCGGTGCTAAAGGTTAGCCACGAACCGGTACTAATGAGAGCGGCCCGGCTAGCCGTTGGAACCGGCACTAATGTATACATTAGTGCCGGCTCTAATACAAACCGGCACTAATATGCTGCACGTTTGACCCTTTTTCTACTAGTGATACGATGTTCTTCAACATGGATTCCCAATGACAGTTGTGCTTCAGGGATCGAGACTAAAGGTTGCATGTCAATTGTTAGCTTACGGCCAAGATATCCTGCATTGCACATGAGTGCATTCAGGATTTGTAGAAGCGATGAATGCTTAATAGTGAAAGATTGGAGGAAAATTGTTAACGATCGCAGAGAAGTACTAGGGGGCAGCAATGAGAAGCGCAACCCACGATTAGAAGACAGGTTCATCGCATGCTCCAGTATGATGAATCAGGAGAGCTATACATGTTCTATGCTATTTTACCTGAGAGAGAGTAGCAGGAGTGATTTAGCTAGTTCATGCTCTTAGTACTTGTCCTTTCATGTCCGTGTTCTTCGTTCTGAACTTAATATCAAAGAGTGATTTGCTTTTGTGGTGTTATATATGAACGCTTATAATATATCATGACAATCATGTTGAACTTGATGATATTTTTGCAACTGGTACAAGTGAATGTTTCTTCTTTAAGCTACTGTTGGTGGTGATTAGATAGCGGTAATGACTATGATGATTAAATAGTGATAATGACGACTACGATGACTTTTAGCTAGCTAGCTAGAGTATATATACTCATGTTGATGATATGATGCAAGAGTTTTTATATGATGATGATGAGTTATTATATCATTTAATGAAAGAAAACCGCAGATTAGTTTGAGCTGGATGGATCCTACCTAAGTGATCAAGTATATATATGTCATATCCATATATATTATACTTGATCACCTAATTAGGTGATCAAGTATAATATGAATATGGCATATACTTGATCACTTAGCTAGTAGCTATAGATCCAATGCATCCAGTCAAAACTAATCCGCGGTACTTTCACCTAATAATTTAACAACTCATTATAATGTAAAACAATCACTAAATTAAATTGAAAACATAAAATTAAAGCAAAAATTAAAAAAAAAACATTTAGTACCGGTTGGTGTTACCAACCGGTAGTAATGTCCTACACGCACCCGGGCCTGGCTCGTGCCACGTGGTGGCTCTTTAGCGCCGGTTCGTGACGAATCGGTACTAAAGGGGAGGGACCTTTAGTCCCCACTCTTTAGTGCCGGTTGGCGAACCGGCACTAAAGGCCGTCACGAACCGGCACTAAAGGCCCGTTCTGCACTAGTGAAGACATAGCACTGATCTAGGCTTATCAAGGTTTCTAATTTAGCTTGCAGCATCAAACTGTAGCCAACTAAATATATAGGCCCCGTAGAAAATTGAGCGGTTCTTTGTTGAACTTACGGCCTACCCTCTGTTCCTCACCCTAATTCATCGTCCCGCTCACAATGGTATTGAGGCCAGAGGGTAGAGACCAATATATATGTATAGAGAGTTATTCCGGTTTAGTTTAAACCGTATACAGATAAGTTTCCAGACAATCAATTTGTTTAAACAAAGACTTCAGATTAGCACACAACCAACCACGATCATTAGTAACCAAATAGGAGTCTCAACTTAATCTGCAACAAGGTCTCATCACGCATGTGTGAGTCAGTTGCCGGATTTGAATAAATTCCAATTCAAATCCGCAGGCATTTAAACAATCCATATTGCCAAATTATGGACAACCTGGTCATTCCTATCATGTTGTACCCGGGTTATATAAACAATGTTTAATTTCTTTTTTTGAAGGCAACAATGTTTAATTTCTAGTACACCATGTACCGTACTTCCAGCATGCAGTAACGTCTTCCTAGGACTAATTTCGGTCCAAGAGTTTCCATGTACACTGTACATGTTGTATATGATGCTTTCAATTCTACATCAACAATTCCCAGGACATACAAAGAGCAGTAATATAAATGTTGTAAGCCACACAGACATATACTGAATATTTCACCACTCTTTCCTTCCAGACTTTCTTTTGTATTAGCTCATGGTTGATTCTTCCGTAGAACAGATCAGTGACACTGTCGCCCACACATGAAACGGGCCTTCGCTAGTCTCACTCCACACAACACACACGATGGCAGAGGACGGCATGCATGATCTGACTGTCTTATACAATACTCCAAATGATTTTCAGGCAAGCAATAAGCCAATAATGTAGTGCGTACACGGTAGAGTACTGCACAAAATAACAAAAAAAGTTAGGCACGTGCGAAAGGCTCCCCGACTGAGTCCGACGCGAGAAGCGGCCATTCTGCTGGCTGAGTCATGTCTGATTCACGCGTGCAGGTGCTCGGCCACGCAACGCAATCACGCTTCCGGAATTAGCCATGTCGGCTTCCCGGGTAAAGGAATGTATAATAGCGTAGGATGCACCCCTAGCTCAAGCTTACTGCTCGACCGTGAGATTTTTGTCAGTGAGAAATTCTTCAGAACACATAGCGTGTGTCGACAGTGTGACGCAGTTTTGTTTACCCTGATTGCCCTCTTCAGTCGGGGGACGTGACGTAGCAAATAAGTTAGAAATGCAAGTATACAACTGTGTGATGCTAACGAGGATATGTACTGGATCTATCTAGAAGAATTCACAGAAAAAATATGTAAAACTCATACCCGCAGGGGGCGGACGATCCTAGCTACGGACGGATGCATGTGAAAATTTGATCCCATTTTACCTGTCGACCTGTCGCTAGCTCGCGCAATCCTGTTAATCTACACATGCTCGGCCGTAGTCTTGGCGACAGGAACCGCGAATGGTGGATGCTTAATTTCCCGGCGCCTCACTGTGTCACTGTTACGCTGTAGATCCTTGTCGTAGGCCGTGATTAAAAATCTATACAAGTACTATAGATCAATATTCTGCCAAGTAAACTAGCTGCCTACGTCGACGTGAAAGATAGAGCTAGCTGGTGATCTAAGAACAAGTACAATAAGGTGATGTAAGCGGGCTGTAAGGCATTAAATATTATATTCTTGCTTACTTGGAAAAGAGAGAAGAGGAGAGAGAAGAGAAGCGGGCTACTAGTTAACAGCCGGCTGCTGCACGTGGTCCTAGGTACTTTGTGAGAGAGTGGGGTGGGTCATGTATCAACAAAATAGTACATATTTATATCTAGCTATTATGATTGTTGGCTATAAGTTTGACTATATGTGACATGGCAACATCATATTATTCCCTCCGTTTCTTTTTACTCTGCATATAAGATTTGGTCAAAGTCAAACTACACAAAGTTTGACCAAATTTATATAAAAAAATATGAACATCTACAATACTAAAACTATATAGTATGAAAATACGTTTCATGGTGCATCTGGTAATATTAATTTCATACTGTGAATGTTTATATTTTTTAATATAAAGTTAGTCAAACTCTACAAAGATTGATTTTGACCAAACCTTATATGCAGACTAAAAAAACGGAGGGAGTATTAACCATGCTCAGCGATACTAGTTTTTTAGCTAGGTCGTCCTCGTACATGACAGCATCCAAATAATATTTAATGAATGCGTGTGGGTGTATGTGGCTGGGATTAGGCTCGGTAATATCGACCAGTGCTCATTTCCGTGGTCTATGCCGCTGTCGTGTCGTTCGTTTGCACACCCACAGAAAGCAGATTTTCATTTTTCCCGAAAAATAAAACGAGAATGTAGATTTCCATCAATAACATATGGCCGGCACGACCATGTGATATTCTCCCCAGCAGTAAATAGAGTACGTGCCGTTACGCCTCGGCCAGCTTTCACAGGCCGACCGTCTCCTAAAGTATACTCCCAAAGAGACTGTATAAGAAAGGTAAATTTTTTTAGGGATATATAGTTAAGGTACATAGGACTGTAGAAAACAAATAAACGGGGTGAATTTGGGCTGTCCACGATCAATTGATTGCCGACCTCTTTATACATAACCGCAAATCACAACTGGAACAGTGGGTTCAGTTTTAGCATGCTCTCTCTTACCTTCTTTTTTCACATGAAAGATAAAAGTAACAATAGATCTGAGCCATTAATTTGATTAATTAGAGATTGTTAGAATTGTGTCGAACATTACTGTACAAGTTAGGTGACAGTTGGACTTGAAGTCATACGATGTGTAGACAGAATATGGAGTCGTGTTCAAATAGGACAGTTGTATCCTAGGCCTCATATATAACGGGGGTTGACACACGACGTAATCTATGCCAACATACTAGCACAGGCATGGGGGAGCCGGCGGCATGTGCTGGCGCCCTGGCGGCCGGGGTGCGGTATTGTGACGGTGTCATGGGGAGGAGCACCCGTAGTCAGGCCCTGGGACGTAGCCTTATTGGTGAACCTCGTTAACAAATCTCGTCGTTCCTCATGTGATAGCTTGGTCCTCGGTAGATCGACGGTGGTCTCGGATTTATTCTAACAAGTGGTATCATGAGCAAGGTTCGAAGAGGCCATGAAAGTTGATTTAGAGGAGAGCGATGAAGACCGGCGGCTGTGGAGGCACGGCGACATGTGGAAGCGATCGGAGATCATCGCGTGTTAAGCAATCGGAAGCATCAGCGGTGTTCTATGCGTGTGCAATGGGAGAAGAAAGTCTCGGCAAGATCGATCGATCAGATCGTGAAGCAGCAGGAGTCTGGTTCAATCCCAAGTGCGCATGGTGGCTGGTGACCTAGCATACGAGGGCGGCGCGGTCGCTTGGGCGAGCGATGCAGCGCGTGAGCTCGGGCACGTGGCCGGGCAGCAGCATCGGCCGAGGCCTAGTGGAGCGCTCGCGCGTGCTCTGGCCAAGCCGAACAGAGCAGGCAGTACCATGTGGGCCGTTGGGTCAAGGCGTGGCTGCCCAAGAGGTGGTGTACGTGTACGGAGCAGCAAGGGCGTGAGGCCGATGCAGCACTAGCGTGGCTCAAGGTGCACGGGGATCCCACGGGGTAGCACGTGGCTCAAGGGACATGGTCCATCAGGAACTTGTGGCCGGAGCAGAAAGGGTTTGACAGGAGCTGTAGGAGTTGGCTAGACGAAGCCCGCAGGAAAGCTTGATGCGAAGCGTGAGATTTGTTTGTGAAAAAAGGCACGTGCATGGAGGCTAGAAGGAAATTAATCAGCGAAGGGAAGCTACTATACTACCTCCTCCGTTCCTAAATGCAAGTCTTTATAGAGATTTCACTGTAAACCGCATACAGATGTATATAGATGCATTTTAAGTTTAGATTCATTCATTTTGCTCCGTATGTGGTTCATCTAGTGAAATCTCTACAAAGACTAATATTTAGGAACGGAGGGAGTACATGGGTAGCTTTGCATCTAGTGATAGTTACGTTGGCTGAAAAAGGCAACATCAAGCATCGAGGATTGTGCCAAGTTAGCTTTCACAGGCCGACCGTCTCCTAAAGTATACTACATGGTTGGATTTTACGGTAGGAGGAGTAGCTCAGTTGGCATAGCAGTGATGTTTTGAAGGCGTTGCAGAAGCCAGGACAGCTAAGATAGAAGTATCATGTATTGGACGGACATTCGCGGAAAATAATTTGAGAGCCTGGAGCGCATGTGTAGGGATCATGCAAACACGGGGCGTCAAGCAATGCACGAAGATGTGCGGGCGGACACGACGCAGGGTGGAGCATGGTTGCAGTCGGATAATTTTGGCTGGGTCGGACTGGACTGTCTGACGGATTGACAGGGATGTTGGTCAAAGCAGAAGACAGTGGTGATTTCGGCGATGATGACATGGGAGCGTGATGCTGATGGTGGCTGACTTTTGGGGCGTGGAAACACGTGGTGCAGGCCTGAGGGCTTGTGCGACTTCGACAGACTATGACGCAGGGTTGATTCAAGATGGTGCACACATGAGAGAGCTTGAAGTCGACAGGGTGCAGGGTAGCATAGCGCAGCTACATGGAGTCCTGTTGAAGGTGGAGCTGGAGTCTGATGAACGACTTCACTCTGTGCTGGTGGAGGGGCTACGACATAAATGCAAGGAGAGTCGAAGCCTATTTCAGCGGGATAGCGAGAGACGCGTGGATCGGATTGGGTACAAATGGTCTGATGGAGACGTGATACTCGACATCGGTCGGTGATGATCGATAGTTCTCTGTAGTAGGGTTGAGTGGTGTGGGTACGGGACCCTTGAGACTCGACCAGGACAGCAGAGGCTCGGCGCGGTGATAGCGGCGAGGCGTGCGGTAAGCACGGGACACAGCGACATGGCAAAGTGCGGATGGCAAATATAGAAGGAGGCAGAGTGCTATAGCTATGGGACATGTCAGAGACTATCTGGGGAAAAGATGAGACAACTGTGAAGTTGACTCAGTGTGACATGGGCGACGGTGAAATTCCTTCAAGTTTCAGACAGATGGTCAAGAAAGAGCGGTGACGTTGAGTTCAAGTAACTCTTATATGTTGCGTCCAATATGTGGGTTGTTCATTTTTACGCAGATTGTGGTCGGTGTGTGATGGTGTTGAACGGATACTATGGAAGTTGGGAGCACAAAGTAGAATAAAGAGGAACTTAATTTTGCTCAACTGTTGACTGTGAAGAATACGAGAAGGGACTACAGTTGCAGGTGGAGTCACGTGGAGTCTGGGAGTAGCAGCGGTGCTCATAGCGTATCTCAAGTCCAATGTACATGGAGCACAGACGAATTCAAGGTGGTGGAGAATATTCGTCAAGGTGGAGTTTGTTAGAGTTATGTCAAATATTATTGTACAAGTTAGGTTACAGTTAGACTTGGAGTCGTACGGTGTATAGATAGGATATGGAGTCATGTCCAAATAGGACACTTGTATCCCAGGCCTCTCATATATATCGAGGGTAGACACACGATGTAATCTATGCAAACATAATAGCACAGGCACGCGGGCGTGCCGGCGGCATGTGCCGGCGCCCGGGCGGCCGGGGTGCGGTATTGCGACGGTGTCATGGGGGGGAGTGCTCATAGTCATGCCCCGGGTACGTAGCCGTATCGATGAACCTCGTTAACAAATCTCGGTGTCGTTCCTCATGTGATTGTTTGGTCCTTGGTAAATCGACGGTGGCCTCGGATTTATTCTAACAGTGATTTGTTTAACTTTTACCTTTTTACCTTGTATGTAAAAAGGAGCAGGCAAGAAAGAGCATGCTAAAATTACTCTTTTAAAATTAAACGGCTGCCGTGGTGCTGGAGTGTTGCACCCAAGAGAAGCACACGGGCATGCATCAATTCTGGGCGAGGGCACGTGGCCAACGAGAGGTATGCATCTACGCATACATAGGAGAAATATAACATACACGCGCGTCGACCTGGTATTACAGCAGCACCTATCGAATATTGTATGGTTGGAGAGGCGCCATACATGTACGTATAAACGCAATGGCGGAGCTAGGCTGCTCCCCAAACATTGCTACTCAGGTTCTCGGCTGCTCCATCTTATCCGGCACAATGGCCGTCACACTAGCTCGGCGCTGTCTCTCGAAGAGCTCTACCTCTGGGCCACGCGTGGAGCCGGCGACAGCGAGGAACAAGGATGCGCTCGAGCTGTGTCTTTGCTGCCAACGGCCATGAACGGCCATCTGCATGAACGGCTATGGAAGGCCGGCCGGTTGGCCACTCCAGGTCTAGTTATTTTGGTTCCAAGCTTGGGGATGCTACGTTTAATAAAGATGATATTTTTAGCCTCCCATGTTTTGATGAGCAAATTTATTATGATGATAGCATGCCTCCTATTTATGATGGTTATATTGATGAAAGTGGGTTTGGAAGAGTGTCAACTTTAGGAAGTAATGATCCCACTATTTTGGAGGGTGTTGAATCTTATAATATTTATGAAAGTGGATTTGGAGAGGTCATGACTTTATTTAGTGATGAATCCACTATTTTGGAAGAGGTTTCAATTGATTATGATGAGAACAAAGTTGCTACTTATTATGATTATTGTGATGAAACTTATGCTATAAAAAGTAGTGACGATTATATTTATAAAATTTTCATGATTATGATTACAATTTTTCTGAATATTACTCTTTTAGTGTGGAAACAATTTATAGTATTCGAGTCTCTTATGATACTCCCACTATTCCGAATGAGAATAATTTTGCTTATGTGGAGAGTAATAAAATTTCTATGCTTGAAGATAATGAAAAGAATATTTTATGTGCTGGTTATATTGTTGAATTCATAAATGATGCTACTGAAAATTATTATGAGGGAGGAATATATGCTTGTAGGAGTTGCAATGATATCAAGTTTCCTCTCTATGTGCTTAAACTGTTGAAGTTATGCTTGTTTTGTCTTCTTATGCTAGTTGATTATTGTTCCCATAAGTTGTTTGCTCACAAAATCCCTATGCATAGAAAGTGGGTTAGACTTAAATGTGCTAGTCATATTCTTTATGATGCTCTTTTTATGTTTCAATTCTTATCTTTTATACGAGCATCATTGAAATCATCTTGCCTAGCTAAAAAGGCAATAAAGAAAAGCGCCAAGTAGACGATTAATAGACAAATTCCTCAGGTCCACCAATTTATTTCAGAATTTTTGGAGTTACATAAGTATTCGAATGATATAGATTACTACAGACTGTTCTGTTTTTGACAGATTCTGTTTTCTATGTGTTGTTTGCTTATTTTGATGAATCTATGAGTAGTATCGGATGGTATGAACCATAGAGAAGTTGGAATATAGTATATATTGCACCTATATGAATTTAGAATGAGTTCATCACATTACCTTAAAGTAGTGGTTTGTCTTTTTATACTAACGGAGCTTACGAGTTTTCTGTTGAGTTTTGTGTTGTGAAGTTTTCAAGTTTTGGGTAAAGATTCGATGGACTATGGAATAAGGAGTGGCAAGAGCCTAAGCTTGGGGATGCCCAAGGCACCCCAAGTCAATATTCAAGGACAACCAAGAGCCTAAGCTTGGGGATGCCCCAGAAGGCATCCCCTCTTTCGTCTTCGTTTATGGGTAACTTTACTTGTAGCTATATTTTTATTCGCCACATAATATGTGTTTTGCTTGGAGCGTCATGTATGATATTAGTCTTTGCTTTTTAGTTTTCCACGATCATCCTTGCTGTACACACCTTTTGGGAGAAGCCCACTTGATTAGAATTTGTTAGAATACTCTATGTGCTTCACTTATATCTTTTGAGCTAGATAGTATTTGCTCTAGTGCTTCACTTATATCTTTTTAGAGCATGGCGGTGGTTTTATTTTGTAGAAATTATTGATCTCTCATGCTACACTTATATTATTTTGAGAGTCTTTTAGAACAGCATGGTATTTGCTATGGTTATAAACTTGGTCCTAATATGATGGGCATTCAAGTTGGGTATAATAAAAACTATCATAGAAAGTGCATTGAATACTATGATCAATTTGATGCTTGATAATTATTTTGAGATATAAAGGTGGTAATGTTAGAGTCATGCTAGTTGGGTAATTATGAAATTGAAAAATACTTGTGTTAAAGTTGGCAAGTCTCGTAGCATGCATGTATGGTAAAAGTTGTGTAACAAATTTGTAGCATGCACTAATAGAATCAGCTTCTTTGTCGTCCGCCATGGCGGACGGCAAAGGCACAGATCCCGGACGGCAAAGTCCTTTGCGTTCAGCCAGCGGACGGCAAACCATCCGGCTGAACACGTGCCAGCAAAGGCCTTCTTTGCCGTCCGCTTCGAAGAAACGGACGGCAAAGGATTGTGTCGTCCGCCATCTGAGGCCAGCATACGGCAACAACGACGGACGGCTGCGGTGTGGGGTGAGAGCCGTTAGGGGGTTAACGGCGCTCTTTGCCGTCTGCTGACAGACGACAAAGAGCTTAGCTAGGGCAGCACTGGGAAGCTGCCATGTGGCCAGCTATGCCGTCTGCCAGCATACGGCATAGATGGCCCTGTTTGCCAGGCCTATCTGGTCACTTTGCCGTCCGCTTGCAGACGGCGAAATGACCAAATAGTCGGCCAGTGTTCCCAGTTTGCACAGGTGACTGCCACGTGTCCTCTTTTCCGTCTGCTAGCGGACGACAAAGCTATTTGCCTCGACTAGCAGATGGCAAAGACGCTACACATTTCAAATTTTTTTAAATCCAATTAATTAGACATGGTTTCAAACACAGATATACATGCATACATATCCAACATATCCAACAGTATGTCTAACAACATATTTGATCAAATCCAACAACATAGTTCAACAAAGTCCAACATATCCATATATACATAACCACAAACAAGTTTCCGACAACATATCCATATAGGCATACATATCCAAACAAGTTTTCATAAACAACAAGGAAGCACCAGAACAATAGTACACTCCATGAATCCAAGCCTTCCTCATGTAAAGCAAATCTGCAAATTGGCAAAGTTGAAAGTTAGAAGAAGAAGAAGAAGAAGAAGAAGAAGAAGAAGAAGACTAGTTAGAAGAAGAAGAAGAAGAAGAATTTTTCTTCTCTTTCTTTTTCTCCTCTCCTCTTCTTTAATTATCTTCTTCTTCTTATAACTAAGGTAAGTAAAAATGCCATTTTATTACTAAGCTAGGTAAAAATGCTAAGTGTAGGTCATTTTAGAGCTAAGCTAGGTAAATAGGTCGTTTTGGAGCTTAGTAAGGTTATTATGTCATTTTCGAGGAAAATAAGCTAAGTCTATATCATTTTGGACGTAACAAAGATTATCATGCCATTTTTGACCTAAGTATGCCTAGTATGTCATAACTGAACTGAATAAGCTAAGTATAGCTCATTTTTTATCTAACTTAGGTAATTATGCCATTTATGAGGAAAATAAGCTAAGTATCCATTTGTAAAGCAAAACATTGGAGAAAACTTACCCTCATCACAACAAATATGATGAAGATCGCAACTAAGATAACAATTGATCCAATGGCATAATGATACCAAGCCTCATTATCAATGGCATATTTTCTAATCTTCTTAAGCTTCAGGCGCATTGCATCCATCTTCAAGCGCATTGCATTCATCTTCATCTTGTGATCATCGATGACATCGACAACATACAACTCCAGTGTCATCTTCTCTTCTTCAGTTGTTTTAATTCTTTTTTCAAATACTCATTTTCTTTTTCAACTAAATTTAACTTCTCGACAAAAGGGTCTGTTTCAAATTCCGGTTCACATACCTCCTAGATTAAAATACCTCTATGTCAACTTGATGACCATAATTGTCATAAATGCAAAATGCAACAAATAGTTATGAAAGAGAATTTACCACATCCGAATCATAAAGCCGGCGAGGGCCGACGGGGATGGACATCAAGACCATGGCACTATGTATAAGAAACAATCATACAAAGTAAGAAAATTATACATACCAGCTATATAAATCATACAAAGTACAACATAAAAATTTTAATACCTAATAATCACTATCGGTAATGATGTGCTCATCGTCATCATTAATAAATGCATCATCATCATCACTATCGGTAATGACGTGCTCATCATCATCATTAATAAATGCATCATCATGTGGAAGGCCACCTTTATGTAATCGTTCAAGCATTGACAGGTCATCTGCAGCAGTAACTTCTTCTTGTCTTTCCGGCTCTTCTTGTTCCGGCTCAGGGTCGGATTCACTATCGTCGTCTACTTCAATGTTCTCGGGTGGAGTAGAGCATTTCTTAAAATGTTTTTTTGGCAAGAAGTGTTTCTTGGAAGAATTCTCCTTCGTCATATGTGTCTTGGTTAATGTGACGTTCATAATCCTCTTCATTGGGGGGAGGTGGTCTAACACGTGGCAGCACTTCATAAACGACATCCCAACCACTGAGATTTGGATCACTTTGACAGGCCCACGGTAGATAGAAAACTTGGGTTGCCTGTTGAGCCGTAATATAGACATCGAGAACATCCAAATGGGTGCTTTGTTTGATTACGACTAGCCCTATATGTTCATGAGCCCTTGTAGTCTCCCTGGGCTGGAACCAATAACATCTGAAGACTACGACGTTTGGTGGGTTTTCACCATAGAATTGAAGTTCATAAATTGCTTCAACTCTTCCATAATACTCGACACCTCCTTCGCTGATAGCAGAGACACAACGGTTTGTAGACTTTCGGTCGGCCATAGATAGCTCTTTGCCATTCGTACGAAAGCGATACCCGTTGATGTCGTAATTGTCAAATGAATAGACCTTATAGTCAAAACCATTAGCTACTTGTCTCAATTCGGCATCCATAATCTTTGAATTAGCCTACAAGTTTAATATGAAAGGGTTGTTGCATTAGTCGCAAATTAGCCAAATAAATGAAAGGGTCTAATGGAAATTACCATTTTTATGAACCAAGAGATGAAACCGGCATATTCGCCTCCTTGCTTTGCCAGAAGCTCATACTCTTCGAAGGAATCCTTTTGGATCACCGCTGCATACGAGAATATGGTGACGTATCGACTGCATCAAATATACAGGAATAAGAGTAGTTCAAAGAAATTAGAAGTTGCGAAACAATGTAACGTGATCTTACTCGATGTATGGCCGCACTTCTGTTAGGTTGTTAAAGAGATACAGCAACATGGTCCGCCATTCTTCAACATCCAACAATACTGGTTTCCAAGCACTGGAGTGCGAGATTCCCTTTGAATAGGTTGAGGTTGGATTGACCCTTTTTAGGCTCATCAGCATTGTACCGAGGCTTCGGATTATGCAAATGACGATTTTTGGCTTCATAGTGTGCTGTCACGAAGTTTGACGCCTCCTCAGTGATGAATGCCTCGGCCATCGATGCTTCTATTCTATGTTTATTTTTACATTTTGCTCGAAGCGTCTTCTGCATCCTCTTAGTTGAGTAGCACCATTGATTTTGCACGCCCCCCCCCCCCAATCGTGCCTCGGTCGGGAGATGCAAAATCAAGTGTTGCATTGGATTAAAGAAGCTTGGCGGAAAGATCATCTCTAACTTGCAGATCAACTCCGGCGCCAACTGTTCCATTTCTTCTAGGAGGCTAGGCGATAGTTCTTTCGCACAAAGAACATGGAAGAAATAGCTCAGCTCTGCCAATACTAGCCATTCATCCTTAGGGATGAAGCCATGCAACATCACCGGCATTATCTGCTCTATCCATATGTGTCAATCATGACTTTTTAGACCAAATATTTTCAATTTATCAAGACTCGCTCCCCTCTTTAGATTTGCTGCATACCCATCAGGGGACATCAATTGCATTTTCACCCACAAAATAATTTCCTTCATAGCTAGCCTTCCAAGATTGAACCATGCCTTTGGCTTCTTCCAGTTCCGCTTTCCTTTCGGTTCTTGCATGTTTTGTAACGGTCTATCACAGAGCTCCTCTTGATCGTCTCTAGCCTTAGTATTATCCTTTGATTTTCCCTGTATGCCGAACAATGTACCAAAAATGGCTTCGGCAGTATTCTTTTCAGTGTGCATCACGTCGATGTTGTGTGGGCAAAGGAGGTCTTTGAAGTAAGGCACATCCCAGAAGCATGTCTTGTGAGTCCAGGCGTGTTCCTTATTATACCCCTTGAAATACCCTGGATACTCTGGATCTGGCTCGAGAGTGTTTAACTGATCTAGGGTCTGTTGGCCTGTCAACGCAGGTGGTGCGGAGTGTTTGACAACTCTACCTTTCATGAAGTTCTTCTTGTCTTTCCTGAACTTATGACGAGGATCTAGAAACTGTCTATGCAAGTCGAAGCAACTATACTTGTGCCCCGCCGTCAGCCAACGAAACTCAAGAGCTCCCTTGCATGTGGGGCACGGGAACCCTCCATGCACACACCAGCCAACGAATAGCACATACGCCGACAAGTCATGCGTCGAGTACATGTACCAGGCATGCATTATGAAGTTCTCTTTGCTATAGGTGTCGTATGTCTTGAACCCATTATCCCAAGCTTCTTCCAATTCGTCCTTAAGCGGCTGCATGTACACATTCATATTCTTCCCTGGATAGTTGGGCCCTGGAATTATCAACGTTAGGAAAATGTTCTTTCTTTGCATAATCTGCCGGGTGGGGGGGGGGAGATTGAGTGGAATGACAAACACGGGCCAACAGTTGTATGGGGCTGCCATCTGACCAAACACGCTGAAGCCATCTGTGCTGACGGCGACTCAAGGATGCCTTGGATCTGCCTTTTTTCCTTATGTAATGCATCGAAGCGCTTCCACGCTTCACCATCCGATGTGTGCACCATCATCACATTCTCATCTGCATCTAGTTCGGTTCTTTTGCCCGTTTTGTGCCATGTCATCTGTCTGGCCATCTCTTCGACCATGACACGACGTTGAAGTCTTGGTACGATTGGCATATACAGAAGAACATTAACGTGTATTTTTGTCTGCATCTTCTCACCCATACGGTTGTCTACCACAACATACCTGGAAGAATTGCAAATGGGACAATAATTCAAGTCCTCATACTGAATCCTAAATAAGACACATCCTTTCTCACAGGAATGTATCTTCTCATAGGGCATATTAAGAGCACGGAGGGTTTTGTCTGGTTGGTACATGTTTGGAGGTAGCACATGGCCTTTGGGTAGAAATCGTCCGAAAACTATCATCATCACGTCGTAGCATTCTCTGCCCAAGTTGAATTGAGCCTTCAAAGCCATTATTTGAGAGATGGCATCCAGCTGACGAAGCTCAGTGTGCTCATGGAGAGGACGCTTTGAGGACTCCAACATTTCAGTGAGGGCCTTTGCAGATTCATCCATCTCCTCGTCCGAGTCCCGATCATCGTCAAAGTCTTGCACCATGTCTGCGGTCCCGGTACCATGCTCATCGGTGCAACGACGAATCAGATCTGGCACGTTGGGCAGACTCACAATGTAATGTCCAGACCATATAACCAGGCGTAAAACCAAACTTCTGCAGGTGTTTACCCATTTTAAGCTCGTCCCTCTCATTATAGTTGTCGCACCGAACATAGGGGCACCAGCTTAATTTCTGGCCATTTGCAAATGCGGCTCTAACAAACCCCTTAGTTTTTGTTAACCATTCCTCGGTCCAAACATACTGACTAGTGTAACCGGTGTACATCCACGCACGATCACTCATATTCACTTCCTACTGGACACACAAGAAATATATACATAATTAAGCAAACCATATCCATCAGTTAATGGAGTTTGTTAGTTTTATTACGTTCATGCAACCTACATGCTAATAGGTAAGGATAGGTCCTAATACTACCCGAGTATGTGTAGATCGGGTTCGTTTTCCCATGCTCTGCTCCGGATCCGACGTAAAATTCCAGCAACACCTCCCCGCTGTTCTCCTGATACACGTCGTGGCAATAAGCAGAGAGGATGTGTACCCGGAGAACAACAGGGAGGCAGTGACGAAATTCTGCATCGGATCTGGAGCTGAGCATATGGGAAAACGAACCCAATCTACACATACCCGGGCTGTCCATGGATAACGTTGGACAATTCGAAAGAATCACGATTATAAATATGCAAATGCATGCATATTTATAGATGTAACCCTTTCGAACGGGAGACGCATAGTGGTTACGCATACTGATGATTGACACCTATAGCTAGCAAGTTTCATCGGCACGAAGATCGGAACAGAGCAAAAGAAGGGGGGAGGAGGAGATGTCATTTGTGATCACCAACGAACGCAGGGGCGGAGCTCGTCGAACACTAGACCCTCGAAACGATGAAATAACTGCATATTTAAATCAAAAGATGAGTAACATAGCAAGTATTCGACACCGACGGCCACATGTACCTCGCACTGACGATACTTGCTATTTACGGTACCATTGACACCGAGGAACCCTCTAACCCGCTCGTCCCCGGGTAAACTAAATAGCAACTACCATCGGCGCAAGGTACATGAGGCGGTCGGCGTTGAACAGTAGATCCACATCCCACAAGTAAAGCCGGCGCCCGGCGTCCTGCAACAGTAGTTCTGGTGGCCGATGACGGTCGAACACCTTGGCGAATTTGTCTGGCAGCCTCTTCGATGAGGATTAAAGCCAAGTATTGAAATTTCAAACAACCAAACCGACTTGAGTTAGTTTGGGTGTTTCAAGTTTCAACACTTAGCTTTCAGTCGTCATCTCTGAAGCTGCCAGAAAAATTCACAATGGTGTTTGACCACCATCGACGCCGAGAACTGTTGCTACTGGACACAGGACCCCGGTGTCACTTGTGGGACGTGGATGTAGTATTCGACACCGACGGCCACATGTACCTCGCACTGACGATACTTACTATTTAGGGTACCATCGACACCGAGGAAACCTCATTTTTCTTCTCCTTTCTCTTTTTTACTTTTCTTCATCTTCATCTTCTTCTTCTTCTTCTTCTTCTCCTTTTCCTCTTCTTAAACCTAGCACTAACCTAAAACAAAACAGGAAAAAACTACACCTAAATCTAGCACTAACCTAAACCTAAAAACTCAAAACTACACCTAAACCTAGCACTAACCTGAACCTAAAAACTCAAAACTACACCTAATTAAACCTAGCACTAACCTAAAACAAATCAAGAAAATAGAGAACAGAAAAACAGGAAAAAATAGAAAAAAATTACCTCTTGCTCCGGCGAGGTCGGACGGTGGGGCGGGGCGGCGCAGGGGCCACGGGGAGGAGGACGGCAGCGGGGCGGGGCGGCGCAGGGACCTCGGGGAGGGTTCCGGCACCGAGGTGGCCCGGCGCAGGCCACTCCGGCGACGGGGCGCGGCTGGGCAACTGGGCGACGGGGCGCGGCGGGGCGGCGGGCGACGGGGTGCAGCAGGGCAGCGGGGAGATGGGCGCGGCGGGGCGGCGGGGCGACGGGGCAGCGGGGCGACGGGGCGGGGATGGCCGGCGGCGGCGATAGAGGAGAGAGGCGGGCGCACGGGAGGGAGAGAGAGGCAAGAGACGGCTTGGCCCATTAAGTGGGCCTTCTTTGCCGTCTGTTAGCAGACGACAACGAGCACCGTTAGGGCTGGCCCACGTCTCCTCGTTGCCGTCCGCAAGCAGACGACAAAAGGACTAACATTGTCGTCGGCCAGCAGACGGCAAAGTAATCACCTCTTTTGCCGTCTGCTTGCGGACGGCAAAGAATACGACCTAGCCACGGTGTGCCCTGTGGGGCCCACCTGGCTCTTTGTCATCTGCCTTCTAGCTTTTTGCCGTCAGCTAGCCGACGACAAAGAAGGAGGTGACAGCAAATAGCATTTTTGCCATCTGCACTTTCTTTGTCGTCCGCTTTGTGGAAGCGGACGGCAAAGAGCCTCTTTGCGGTCAGTTGGCAGACGGCAAAGTCGTGGCGGACGGCAAAATGCCAGATTCCAATAGTGATGGGGTGCTCTTTTGATTGCCTTCCTTATGAGTGGAGGTCGGGATCACGTGATGGTTAACTCCTACGAACCCTTCCCCTAGGAGCATGCGTAGTAGTACTTTGCTTCGAAGGCTAATAAACTTTTGCAATAAGTATATGAGTTCTTTATGACTAATGTGAGTCCATGGATTATATGCACTCTTACCCTTCCATCATTGCTAGCCTCTACGGTACCGTGCATTGCCCTTTCTCACCTTGAGAGTTGGTGCAAACTTTGCCGGTGCATCCAGACCCCGCGATATGATACACTCTATCACACATAAACCTCCTAATATCTTCCTCAAAATAGCCACCATACCTACCTATTATGGCATTTCCATAGCCATTTCGAGATATATTGCCATGCAACTTTCCACCGTTCCGTTTATTATGACACGTTTCATCATTGTCATATTGCTTTTGCATGATCATGTAGTTGACATCGTATTTCTGGCAAAGCCACCTTCATAATTTTTCATACATGTCACTCTTGATTTATTTCATATCCCGGTACACCGGCGAAGGCATTCATATAGAGTCTTATTTTGTTCTAGTATCGAGTTGTAATCCATGAGTTGTAAGTAAATAGAAATGTGATGATCATTATTATTAGATCATTGTCCCTTAATTAAAAAAAGAAAGGCCAAATAAAAAAAAAGAAAGGCCAAAACAAAAGGCCAAAAAAAGGCCAAACAAAAGAGGGGACAATGTTACTATCCTTTTCCACACTTGTGCTTCAAAGTAGCACCATGATCTTTATGATAGAGAGTCTCTTATTTTGTCACTTTCATATACTAGTGGGAATTTTTCATTATAGAACTTGGCTTGTATATTCCAATGATGGGCTTCCTCAAAATGCCCTAGGTCTTCGTGAGCAAGCAAGTTGGATGCACACCCACTTAGTTTCTTTTGTTGAGATTTCATACATTTATAGAACTAGTGCACCCTTTGCATGGCATTCCCTATTCACTCACATTGATATCTATTAATGGGCATCTCCATAGCCCGTTGATACGCCCAGTCGATGTGAGACTTTCTCCCTTTTTGTCTTCTCCACACAATCTCCATCATCATATTCTACTACACCCATAATGCTATATCCATGGCTTACGCTCATGTATTGTGTGAGAGTTGAAAAAGCTGAAGCGCGTTAAAAAGTATGAACCAATTGCTTGGCTGAAACCGGGGTTGTGCATGATGGGAGTATTTTGTGTGACGAAAATGAAGCATAGCCTAACTCTAAGATTTTGTAGCGATAAGCTTTCTTTGGCTATGTTATTTTGATAAGACATGATTACTTGTTAGTATGCTTGAAGTATTACTGTTTTTATGTTAATATGTTTTATCTTGAATCATTTGGATCTGAACATTCATGCCACAATAAAGAAAATTACATTGAGAATTATGCTAGGTAGCATTCCACATCAAAAATTCCATTTTTATAATTTACCTACTCGAGGACGAGCAGGAATTAAGCTTGGGGATGCTTGATACATCTCCAACGCATCTATAATTTTTGATTGTTCCATGCTATTATATTATCCATCTAGGATGTTTTATATACATTTATATGCTATTTTATGTGATTTTTGGGACTAACCTATTAACCTAGAGCCCAGTGCCAGTTTCTGTTTTTTCCTTGTTTTTGAGTTTTACAGAAAAGGAATACCAAACGGAGTCCAATTGACGTGCCAATTTTTGACGATTTTTTATGGACCAAAAGAAGCCCCCGGAGTAAAAGAGTTGGGCCAGAAGAGTCCCGAGCCATCCACGAGGGTGGAGGGCGAGCCCTACCCCCTGGGCGCGCCCCCTGCCTCGTGGACGACTCAGTGACCCCCTTGACGTGAGACCGACGCCAAAAATTCCAATAAATACCCAAACCACTAGAAAATAACCTAGATCGGGAGTTCTGCCGCCGCAAGCCTCTATAGCCACCAAAAACCTGTCAGGAGCCTGTTCCGGCACCCTGCCGGAGGGGGAATCCATCACCGGTGGCCATCTTCATCATCCCGGTGCTCTCCATAACGAGGAGGGAGTAGTTCACCCTCAGGGATGAGGGTATGTACCAGTAGCTATGTGTTTGATCTCTCTCTCGTGTTCTTGAGGTGATACGATCTTGATGTATCGCGAGCTTTGCTATTATAGTTGGATCTTATGATGTTTCTGTTGGGAAACGTAGTAATTTCAAAAAAATTCCTACGCACACGCAAGATCATGGTGATGACATAGCAACGAGAGGGGAGAGTGTTGTCCACGTACCCTCGTAGACCGTAAGCGGAAGCGTTAGCACAACGCGGTTGATGTAGTTGTACGTCTTCACGATCCGACCGATCCAAGCACCGAACGTACGACACCTCCGAGTTCAGCACACATTCACCTCGATGACGATCCCCGGGCTCCGATCCAGCAAAGCTTTCAGGATGAGTTCCGTCAGCACGACGGCGTGGTGACGATGATGATGTTCTACCAGCGCAGGGCTTCGCCTAAACTCCGCGACGATATGACCGAGGTGGAATATGGTGGAGGGGGGCACTGCACACGGCTAAGGAACGATCCGTAGATCAACTTGTGTGTTCTAGGGTGCCCCCCGCCCCATTATATAAAGGAGCAAGGGGGGAGGCCGGCCGGCCCTTGTGGGCGCGCCAAGGAGGAGGAGTCCTCCTCCTAGTAGGAGTAGGACTCCCCCTTTCCTACTCCTACTAGGAGGGGGAAAGGAAGGGGGAGAGGGGGAAGGAAAGAGGGGGGCGCCGCCCCCCCTCCCCTCCTAGTACAATTCGGACCAGAGGGAGAGGGGGCGCGCGGCCCACCCTGGCCGCCCCTCTCTCTTTCCACTAAGGCCCATGTGGCCCATTAACTCTCCCGGGGAGGTTCCGGTAACCCTCCGGCACTTCGGTTTTCTCTGAAATCACCCGGAACACTTCCGGTGTCCGAATATAGTCGTCCAATATATCAATCTTTATGTCTCGACCATTTCGAGACTCCTCGTCATGTCCGTGATCACATCCGTGACTCCGAACAAACTTCGGTACATCAAAACATATAAACTCATAATAAAACTGTCATCGTAACGTTAAGCGTGCGGACCCTACGGGTTCGAGAACTATGTAGACATGACCTAGAACTATTCTCGGTCAATAACCAATAGCGGGACCTGGATGCCCATATTGGTTCCTACATATTCTACGAAGATCTTTATCGGTCAAACCGCATAACAACATATGTTGTTCCCTTTGTCATCGGTATGTTACTTGCCCGAGATTCGATCGTCGGTATCCAATACCTAGTTCAATCTCGTTACCGGCAAGTCTCTTTACTCGTTACGTAATGCATCATCCCGTAACCAACTCATTGGTAACATTGCTTGCAAGGCTTATAGTGATGTGCATTACCGAGAGGGCCCAGAGATACCTCTCCGACAATCAAAGTGACAAAACCTAATCTCGAATTACGCCAACTCAACATGTACCTTTGGAGACACCTATAGTACTCCTTTATAATCACCCAGTTACGTTGTGACGTTTGGTAGCACCCAAAGTGTTCCTCCGGTAAACGGGAGTTGCATAATCTCATAGTTACAGGAACATGTATAAGTCATGAAGAAAGCAATAGCAATATACTAAACGATCAAGTGCTAGGCTAACGGAATGGGTCATGTCAATCACATCATTCTCCTAATGATGTGATCCCATTAATCAAATGACAACACATGCCTATGGTTAGGAAACATAACCATCTTTGATTAATGAGCTAGTCAAGTAGAGGCATACTAGTGACGTTATGTTTGTCTATGTATTCACACATGTATCATGTTTCTGGTTAATACAATTCTAGCATGAATAATAAACATTTATCATGATATGAGGAAATAAATAATAACTTTATTATTGCCTCTAGGGCATATTTCCTTCAGTCTCCCACTTGCACTAGAGTTAATAATCCAGATTACATAATAATGATTCTAACACCCATGGAGTCTTGGTGCTGATCATGTTTTGATCGTGAGAGAGGCTTAGTCAATGGGTCTGCAACATTCAGATCCGTATGTATCTTGCAAATCTCTATGTCTCCCACTTGGACTTGGTCCCGAATGGAATTGAAGCGTCTCTTGATGTGCCTGGTCCTCTTGTGAAATCTGGATTCCTTTGCCAAGGCAATTGCACCAGTGTTGTCACATAAGATCTTCATTGGTCCCGATGCACTAGGTATGACACCTAGATCAGAAATGAACGCCTTCATCCAGACTCCTTCATTTGCTGCTTCCGAAGCAGCTATGTACTCCGCTTCACATGTAGATCCCGCCACGATGCTTTGTTTAGAACTGCACCAACTTACAGCTCCACCGTTTAATAAAAATACGTATCCGGTTTGCGATTTAGAATCGTCCGGATCAGTGTCAAAGCTTGCATCGACGTAACCATTTACGACTAGCTCTTTGTCACCTCCATATACAAGAAACATATCCTTAGTCCTTTTCAGGTATTTCAGGATGTTCTTGACCGCTGTCCAGTGATCCACTCCTGGATTACTTTGGTACCTTCCTGCCAAGCTTATTGCTAAGCATACGTCAGGTCTGGTACACAGCATTCCATACATAATAGAGCCTATGGCTGAAGCATAGGGAACATCTTTCATTTTCTCTCTATCTTCTGCTGTGGTCGGGCATTGAGTTTGACTCAACTTCACACCTTGAAGCACGGGCAAGAACCCTTTCTTTGCCTGATCTATTTTTAACTTTTTCAAAATTTTATCAAGGTATGTGCTTTGTGAAAGTCCTATTAGGCGTCTTGATCTATCTCTGTAAATCTTGATGCCCAATATGTAAGCAGCTTCACCGAGGTCTTTCATTGAAAAACTTTTATTCAAGTATCCCTTTATGCTATCCAGAAATTCTATATCATTTCCAATTAATAATATGTCATCTACATATAATATCAGAAATGCTACAGAGCTCCCACTCACTTTCTTGTAAATACAGGCTTCTCCAAAAGTCTGTATAAAACCATATGCTTTGATCACACTATCAAAGCGTTTATTCCAACTCCGAGATGCTTGCACCAGTCCATAAATGGATTGCTGGAGCTTGCACACTTTGTTAGCACCTTTTGGATTAACAAAACCTTCTGGCTGCATCATATACAACTCTTCTTCCAGAAATCCATTCAAGAATGCAGTTTTGACATCCATTTGCCAAATTTCATAATCATAAAATGCAGCAATAGCTAACATGATTTGGACAGACTTAAGCATCGCTATGGGTGAGAAAGTCTCATCGTAGTCAACCCCTTGAACTTGTCGAAAACCTTTCGCAACAAGTCGAGCTTTATAGACAGTTACATTACCATCAGCGTCAGTCTTCTTCTTAAAGATCCATTTATTCTCAATGGCCTACCGATCATCGGGCAAGTCAACCAAAGTCCATACTTTGTTCTCATACATGGATCCCATCTCAGATTTCATGGCCTCTAGCCATTTTGCGGAATCTGGGCTCATCATCGCTTCCTCATAGTTCGTAGGTTCATCATGGTCAAGTAACATGACTTCCAGAATAGGATTACCGTACCACTCTGGTGCAGATCTTACTCTGGTAGACCTACGAGGTTCAGTAGAAACTTGATCTGAAGTTTCATGATCAATATCATTAGCTTCCTCACTAATTGGTGTAGTTGTCACAGGAACCGGTTCTTGTGATGAACTACTTTCCAATAAGGGAGTAGATACAATTATCTCATCAAGTTCTACTTTCCTCCCACTCACTTCTTTCGAGAGAAACTCCTTCTCTAGAAAGGATCCGATTTTAGCAACGAAAATCTTGCCCTCAGATCTGTGATAGAAGGTGTACCCAATAGTCTCTTTTGGGTATCCTATGAAGACACATTTCTCCGATTTGGGTTCGAGCTTATCTGGTTGAAGTTTCTTCACATAAGCATCACAGCCCCAAACTTTAAGAAACGACAACTTTGGTTTCTTGCCAAACCACAGTTCATAAGGCGTCGTCTCAACGGATTTTGATGGTGCCCTATCTAATGTGAATGCGGCTGTCTCTAAAGCATATCCCCAAAACAATAGCAGTAAATCAGTTAGAGACATCATAGATCGCACCATATCTAGTAAAGTACGATTACGACATTCAGACACACCATTTCGTTGTGGTGTTCCGGGTGGCGTGAGTTGCGAAACTATTCCGCATTGTTTCAAGTGTAGACCAAACTCCTAACTCAAATATTCTCCTCCACGATCAGATCGTAGAAACTTTATTTTCTTGTTATGATGATTTTCCACTTCACTCTGAAATTCTTTGAACTTTTCAAATGTTTCAGACTTGTGTTTCATTAAGTAGATATACCCATATCTGCTCAAATCATCTGTGAAGGTGAGAAAATAACGATACCCGCCGCGAGCCTCAACATTCATTGGACCACAAACATCAGTATGTATGATTTCCAACAAATCAGTTGCTCGCTCCATAGTTCCGGAGAACGGCGTTTTAGTCATCTTGCCCATGAGGCACGGTTCGCAAGTACCAAGTGATTCATAATCAAGTGATTCCAAAAGCCCATCAGTATGGAGTTTCTTCATGCGCTTTGCACCGATATGACCTAAACGGCAGTGCCACAAATAAGTTGCACTATCATTATCAACTCTGCATCTTTTGGTTTCAACACTATGAATATGTGTATCACTACTATCGAGATTCAATAAAAATAGACCACTCTTCAAGGGTGCATGACCATAAAAGATATTACTCATATAAATAGAACAACCATTATTCTCTGATTTAAATGAATAACCGTCTCGCATCAAACAAGATCCAGATATAATGTTCATGCTCAACGCTGGCACCAAATAACAATTATTTAGGTCTAAAACTAATCCCGATGGTCAATGTAGAGGTAGTGTGCCGACCGCGATCACATTGTCTTTGGAACCATTTCCCACGCGCATCGTCACCTCGTCCTTAGCCAATCTTCGCTTAATCCGTAGTCCCTGTTTCGAGTTGCAAATAATAGCAACAGAACCAGTATCAAATACCCAGGTGCTACTGTGAGCATTAATAAGGTACACATCAATAACATGTATATCACATATACCTTTGTTCACTTTGCCATCCTTCTTATCCGCCAAATACTTGGGGCAGTTCCGCTTCCAGTGTCCAGTCTGCTTGCAGTAGAAGCACTCAGTTTCAGGCTTAGGTCCAGACTTGGGTTTCTTCTCTTGAGTAGCAACTTGTTTGCTGTTCTTCTTGAAGTTCCCCTTCTTCTTCCCTTTGCCCTTTTTCTTGAAACTGGTGGTCTTGTTAACCATCAACACTTGATGCTCCTTCTTTATTTCTACCTCCGCGGCTTTAAGCATTGCGAAGAGCTCGGGAATAGTCTTGTCCATCCCTTGCATATTATAGTTCATCACGAAGCTCTTGTAGCTTGGTGGCAGTGATTGAAGAATTCTGTCAATGACACTATCATCAGGAAGATTAACTCCCAGTTGAATCAAGTGATTATTATACCCAGACATTTTGAGTATGTGTTCACTGACAGAACTATTCTCCTCCATCTTGCAGCTATAGAACTTATTGGAGACTTCATATCTCTCAATCCGGGCATTTTCTTGAAATATTAACTTCAACTCCTGGAATATCTCATATGCTCCATGACGTTCAAAACGTTGTTGAAGACCCGGTTCTAAGCCGTAAAGCATGGCACACTGAACTATCGAGTAGTCATCATCTTTGCTCTGCCAGACGTTCTTAACGTCGTCAGTTGCATCAGCAGCAGGCCTGGCACCCAGCGGTGCTTCCAGGACGTAATTCTTCTGTGTAGCAATGAGGATAATCCTCAGGTTACGGACCCAGTCCGTGTAATTGCTACCATCATCTTTCAACTTTGCTTTCTCAAGGAACGCATTAAAATTCAACGGAACAACAGCACGAGCCATCTATCTACAAACAAACATAGACAAGCAAAATACTATCAGGTACTAAGTTCATGATAAATTTAAGTTCAATTAATCATATTACTTAAGAACTCCCACTTAGATAGACATATCTCTAGTCATCTAAGTGATCACGTGATCCAAATCAACTAAACCATGTCCGATCATCACGTGAGATGGAGTAGTTTCAATGGTGAACATCACTATGTTGATCATATCTACTATATGATTCACGTTCGACCTTTCGGTCTCCGTGTTCCGAGGCCATATCTGTATATGCTAGGCTCGTCAAGTTTAACCCGAGTATTCCGCGTGTGCAACTGTTTTGCACCCGTTGTATTTGAACGTAGAGCCTATCACACCCGATCATCACGTGGTGTCTCAGCACGAAGAACTTTCGCAATGGTGCATACTCAGGGAGAACACTTCTTGATAATTTAGTGAGAGATCATCTTAAAATGCTACCGTCAATCAAAGCAAGATAAGATGCATAAAGGATAAACATCACATGCAATCAATATAAGTGATATGATATGGCCATCATCATCTTGTGCTTGTGATCTCCATCTTCGAAGCACCGTCGTGATCACCATCGTCACCGGCGCGACACCTTGATCTCCATCGTAGCATCGTTGTCATTACGCCATCTATTGCTTCTACGACTATCGCTACCGCTTAGTGATAAAGTAAAGCAATTACAAGGCATTTGCATTTCATACAATAAAGTGACAACCATATGGCTCCTGCCAGTTCCCGATAACTTCGGTTACAAAACATGATCATCTCATACAATAAAATATAGCATCACGTCTTGACCATATCACATCACAACATGCCCTGCAAAAACAAGTTAGACGTTCTCTACTTTGTTGTTGCAAATTTTATGTGGCTGCTACGGGCTTAGCAAGAACCGTTCTTACCTACGCATCAAAACCACAACGATAGTTCGTCAAGTTAGTGCTGTTTTAGCCTTCGCAAGGACCGGGCGTAGCCACACTCGATTCAGCTAAAGTGAGAGAGACAGACACCCGCCAGCCACCTTTAAGCACGAGTGCTCGTAACGGTGAAACCAGTCTCGTGTAAGCATACGCGTAATGTCGGTCTGGGCCGCTTCATCTCACAATACCGCCGAACCAAAGTATGACATGCTGGTAAGCAGTATGACTTGTATCGCCCACAACTCACTTGTGTTCTACTCGTGCATATGACATCTACGCATAAAACCTGGCTCTGATACCACTGTTGGGGAACGTAGTAATTTCAAAAAATTTCCTACGCACACGCAAGATCATGGTGATGACATAGCAACAAGAGGGGAGAGTGTTGTCCATGTACCCTCGTAGACCGTAAGCGGAAGCGTTAGCACAACGCGGTTCATGTAGTCGTACGTCTTCACGATCCGACCGATCCAAGCACCGAACGTACGGCACCTCCGAGTTCAGCACACGTTCAGCTCGATGACGATCCCCGGGCTCCGATCCAGCAAAGCTTCGGGGATGAGTTCCATCAGCACGACGGCGTGGTGACGATGATGATGTTCTACCGACGCAGGGCTTCGCCTAAACTCCGCGACGATATGACCGAGGTGGAATATGGTGGAGGGGGGCACCGCACACGGCTAAGGAACGATCCGAGATCAACTTGTGTGTTCTAGGGTGCCCCCCGCCCTCGTATATAAAGGAGCAAGGGGGGAGGCCAGCCGGCCCTTGTGGGCGCGCCAAGGAGGAGGAGTCCTCCTCCTAGTAGGAGTAGGACTCCCCCTTTCCTACTCCTACTAGGAGGGGGAAAGGAAGGGGGAGAGGGGGAAGGAAAGAGGGGGGCGCCGCCCCCCCTCCTAGTCCAATTCGGACCAGAGGGAGAGGGGGCGCGCGGCCCACCCTGGCCGCCCCTCTCTCTTTCCACTAAGGCCCATGTGGCCCATTAACTCTCCCGGGGGGGTTCCGGTAACCCTCCGGCACTCCGGTTTTCTCCGAAATCACCCGGAACACTTCCGGTGTCCGAATATAGTCGTCCAATATATCAATCTTTATGTATCGACCATTTCGAGACTCCTCGTCATGTCTGTGATCACATCCGGGACTCCGAACAAACTTCGGTACATCAAAACTTATAAACTCATAATAAAACTGTCATCGTAACGTTAAGCGTGCGGACCCTACGGGTTCGAGAACTATGTAGACATGACCTAGAACTAATCTCGGTTAATAACCAATTGCGGGACCTGGATGCCCATATTGGTTCCTACATATTCTACGAAGATCTTTATCGGTCAAACCGCATAACAACATACGTTGTTCCCTTTGTCATCGGTATGTTACTTGCCCGAGATTCAATCGTCGGTATCCAATACCTAGTTCAATCTCGTTACCGGCAAGTCTCTTTACTCGTTACGTAATGCATCATCCTATAACCAACTCATTGGTCACATTGCTTGCAAGGCTTATAGTGATGTTCATTACCGAGAGGGCCCAGAGATACCTCTCCGACAATCGGAGTGACAAAACCTAATCTCGAATTACGCCAACTCAACATGTACCTTTGAAGACACCTGTAGTACTTCTTTATAATCACCCAGTTACGTTGTGACGTTTGGTAGCACCCAAAGTGTTCCTCCGGTAAACGGGAGTTGCATAATCTCATAGTTACAGGAACATGTATAAGTCATGAAGAAAGCAATAGCAATATACTAAACGATCAAGTGCTAGGCTAACGGAATGGGTCATGCCAATCACATCATTCTCCTAATGATGTGATCCCATTAATCAAATGACAACACATGCCTATGGTTAGGAAACATAACCATCTTTGATTAATGAGCTAGTCAAGTAGAGGCATACTAGTGACGTTATGTTTGTCTATGTATTCACACATGTATCATGTTTCTGGTTAATACAATTCTAGCATGAATAATAAACATTTATCATGATATGAGGAAATAAATAATAACTTTATTATTGCCTCTAGGGCATATTTCCTTCAGTTTCTCCCCCTCTACTCTCTTGTAATGGATTGAGTTTTCCCTTTGAAGTTATCTTATCGGATTGAGTCTTTAGGGATTTGAGAACACTTGATGTATGTCTTGCCGTGCTTATCTGTGGTGACAATGGGATATTCATGTGATCTACTTGATGTATGTTTTGGTGATCAACTTGCGGGTTCAATGAACTTATGCATAGGAGTTGGCACACGTTTTCGTCTTGACTCTCTGGTAGAAACTTTGGGGCACTCTTTGAAGTACTTTGTGTTTGTTTGAATAGATGAATCTGAGATTGTGTGATGCATATCGTATAATCATACCCACTGATACATGAGGTGACATTGGATTATCTAGGTGACATTAGGGTTTTGTTGATTTGTGTCTTAAGGTGTTATTATAGTACGAACTCTATGGTAGATCGAACGGAAAGAATAGCTTCATGTCATTTTACTACAGACTCTTTAATAGATCAATCAGAAAGGATAACTTTGGGGAGGTTTTGTACCCTACAATAATCTTTTCGTTTGTTCTACGCTATTAGTGACTTTGGAGTGACTCTTTGTTGCATGTTGATGGATGGTTATATGATCCAATTATGTTATTATTGTTGAGAGAACTTGCACTAGTGAAAATATGAACGTTAGGCCTTGTTTCTTAGCATTGCAATACCGTTTACGCTCACTTTTCCACTTGCTACCTTGCTATTTCTATATTTTCAGATTACAAATATCTATATCTACCATCCATATTGCACTTGTATCACCATCTCTTCGCCGAACTAGTGCACCTATACAATTTACCATTGTATTGGGTGTGTTGGGGACACAAGAGACTCTTTGTTATTTGGTTGCAGGGTTGCTTGAGAAAGACCATCCTCAACCTACACCTCCCATGGATTGATAAACCTTAGGTCATCCACTTGAGGGAAATTTGCTACTGTCCTACAAACCTCTGCACTTGGAGGCCCAACAACGTCTACAAGAAGAAGGTTATGTAGTAGACATCATTCCTCTGCTCCTCCTCTAGCTTCCTCTTCTTCTCCTCCTCCATCTTCCTTCTTGCATGACTTCCGTAGTCGGCATTCCAGTCTGAAAACCCCTCATACCACGGAACAACGCCTACGCCTCTTGTTCTTCTCGGGTGTTCAGGATTTCCCAGGGAGCGCATAAGCTCGTCGTTCTCTCTGTTGGGCGTGAACATCCCCGTTCGAGCCTCTTCTATTGCAACAAGTATTTTGTCCTCGACTCCTTTAAGACTTGCCTTCTTGAAAACCTGGCCTGTCTTTGGGTCCAACGCCCCATGCGCATAGAACCAAGTCCTGCACCTGGGGGGCCAGCTCAGTGTAATTGGAACAACCCCTGCAGCCTGCATCTCTTCCTCAGACTTATCCCACTTAGGTCGGGCCACCGTGTAGCCCCCTATCCCCAACCTATGGAACTGCTCCTTTTTCGCGGCATTGATCGTGTTTATTCTCGACCATTCCTCAGCTAGTTCCAATTCCTTGAATTTCACAAAATCCGCCCAGTGATCTTTTTGCTTCTCCAGTGTTCCCGTGAATTCTGGAGTCTTCTTTCCTCCTTTGACGTACGCGGCCCATACTGTTTTCTTGTGGTTTTTGAATGCAACCGCCATCTTCCTAAGAGCAGCGTTCTTGACTTTCTCCACATCTTCAGCTGTGAAATGATCTGGTAGCGTGAAATGTGAAATGAGAGCTTCCCAAAGCAGTTTTTTTGGCTCTATCATCAACAAAAGTAAGATTTGGACGTGGCTTTGCTGGCCTTTTCCATTCTTGAATGGAGATCGAGAGTTGGTCCTTCACAAGAACTCTGCACTAATGAACTTTATGCTTGGTTCGCCATTCTTCTTAGGCTTGCTTGGTTCGCCATTATCTTTGATGGCATCGATGTTGTACTTTATGCCTTCCTTCAACTTTTTGGCTGGGCCTCGCACTATCCCTGTAGACGATTTGCTCGATCCGGAGGGCTGAAATAAGAAACATCTCGATTGGTTTATATATATATATATATATATATATATATATATATATATATATATATATATATATATATATATATATATAATCATTTAAAAACACATGATGATCACTAGATGTCTGCTTCTATAAAGATGTACCTCGCCGGTATTTGCTATTTCAAGATCATCATCATAGTTCTGCACTTCATCAATTCGGTCGTCTCGATCGAATATCATATCACCCTCCCCGGTATTGTTCAGATATTGGGAGCCGCCATCTTCTTTATTCAGATCAGCTGGCAGGCTTGTGGAGCATATGAGATCGAACATAGCCTCTTCTCCTTCGTCTCTGCCGGTATTGTCCACCATAGCTTTTATTTAACTAATCCAGAAGAAATATAAAACAATTTAGTACGCATCTCAAATAATAGTAGATAATTTCTATGCATCTCGAATAATAGTAGATAATATATGTGCATCTCGAAAGAAAAAACTGAATCATAGTAGATAATTAATATGCATCATCAAATATAATCTCGAATACATCATCGTATCGAATATTCTTGAATAATATATATAATCTCGAATACACATTGTCTCAAATATTATCGAATACATCACTAGCTAGCTAATATAGATCGAATACTATCGAATTATGTAGTTCACGCGCGGTTCCTGAGGCGCGGGCGGTGGACACCCAAAGAGAAGGAACCACCACAAGATCATAGCTCGGGTGAGATCCCCGAAGAACCTGCCAGGTATTGGAGAACCTGATGTCCATAGCAGCCATGTAGCGACGGACGTGCTTGTCCTCCTCCCTGACACGGCAACGTACCCCCTCCGGCAGGGCCGGCTCCCTCCGCACCGAAAGAGTTCCACGCGAACGCCACCATAGGAGCTCCGGGTGGACAATGGGACCTGGGGTCGGGTTCTTCACCAAGCGGTGCGCCCCTAAAGGTAGCACCTCACAGTGCCAGCCCGGCGGAACCCAGTCCCGGACATGACTCCTCTGAAGCAGGACGACATCGCGAATGGGTCGACGTCGAGGATGCGGGCCGAGCATCATTGACGTCGAGAACAAATACTATATGGAAATTTAAATGTAACATTTTAAATTTTTGGATTGTGATTTAGCTAATTCATCTAACTAAAACTAACATTTCTATATAACTAACATTTCTATAACTAAAAAACAGAAAAATTTCTAACATTTCTATAACTAAAAAACACAAAAATTACTAACATTTCTATAACTAAAAAACAGAAAAATTTCTAACATTTCTATATATATAACTAACATTTCTCTATAAACATTTCTATATATAAATTTTTTAGAATTTCTATATATAACTAAAATTTCTATAAACATTTTTATAACTAAAATTACCGTGTGTGTGCATGCGCGCGTGTGTGCGTGTGTGTAGCCATGGAGGCTGGGGCGCAGAAGCTCACAACGGCGACGGGGCGGCGGGGATGGCGATGGGGCAGCGGCGAGACGACGACGACGGGGACAGCGACAACGGGCCGGGGTGTAAACGGGGACGGGGACGGCAACGACAGTGACGGCGACGGTGACGGCACGCGGCGGGGACGACGACGGGGACGGAGACGGGCGACGACTATGTCGAAGCAGCAGAGAGAAGTGGAGATGAGAAACTGAAATTTTTTGAAGGGTTTCTTATATAGGAGACACCTTTAGTATCGGTTGGAGCCACCAACCAGTACTAAAGGTCTGTTTTGGCCAGGCCAAGCGGCGGGAAGGCGCACCCCTTTAGTACCGGGTGGTGGCTCCAACCGATACTAAAGCCCCCCCCCCCTTTAGTACCGGTTGGAGCCATGACCCGGTACTAAAGGGGGTGCGCTGGCTCAAGGCGGTGCGCAAGTTTAGCCCCACCTCGCTAGTCGAGGAGCGCCGAGGCCAGTTTATAAGCCCCGGCGCGGGCACTGCATTAAGCTCCTCTCCAATGCAGGCCTTCTGGGCCTACCTCTCCTACTCTGCCCTGTTGGGCCTAGTGGGCTAGCGGGCCTGCATCCTGACCCAACTACAGGTTGGGTTTCTAGTCGTATGCAGGCCACTGTGGCCCAGTAGGCGGGCTTTTTTAATTTCTTTTTTTCTTTTCTGTTGATTTATTTTCTTTTATTTATTTATGAGTTATTTTTTGCTGTATTTAGAATTTCTTTGTGAATATTTTTGCTTTAGGTACCAGAACTTACAAACTTTCTGTTAGTGCCAGTAGTTTTCAAATTTGAATAGTTTAAATTTGAATTATTTGAAATTTGTGTGAATCACTAGTTTGGCAATAACTTTACTTTAAAATAGATTTTTTAGTGATTCTTTTTTCTTATGTTTAATATTAGTTGTTTTATCATTATATTCAATTTGGTAATGCTTAGGTTATTTTAAAAAATGAAATGCCTTTGTAATAGATGAATTTTCGTCCAAAACCCTGATACTCCGAAAGAGATTGTCCATTTTGTACACGAAGTGGATCCAGTTTTTGCCGTAACCCTCTCTACATTTTTACACATGCTATGTGGGTGAAATAATGATACCATGCCAATTTTCAACCTTTTCAGAGTTCATTTGTAGTGCTTTTCAATTTCAGGGTCATTTAGCTCAAAATAAATCAGAAAAATGCATGAAAAATATCAAATGACGTCAGAAAGGGATGAAAGTTGATGACGTGGCTTTGAATGGTGCACATTTGTCTGAAGCACAAAAGTACACGTTTCAAATGCAAAACACATAAGCACCCTAACTATTACAAAGATTACCTACTGTCTTTGGGTGTGAAACTTTTTCTTCGCGTGTGTCCCTTTGCGCCATAAACATGGACAGTCTTCATCATTTAACTGGATGCTCGGGTCAATATTCACTCTGAAGGGAGCAATTTCATGAAACTTTTCATAATCTTCTGACATGTTTGTCTTGTCATCCACTCCCACGATGTTTCTTTTCCCTGAAAGAACTATGCGGCGCTTTGGCTCATCGTATGATGTATTCGCTTCCTTATCTTTTCTTTTTCTCGACTTGGTAGACATGTCCTTCACATAGAAAACCTGCGCCACATCATTGGCTAGGACGAATTGTTCGTCTGCGTACGCAAGATTGTTGAGATCCACTGTTGTCATTCCATACTGTGGGTGTTCCTTTACGCCGCCTCCTGTCATATTGACCCATTTGCACCGAAACAAAGGGACCTTCAAATCAGGTCCATAGTCAAGGTCCCATATCTCCTCTATGTAACCATAATATGTGTCCTTTCCCCTACTGGTTGCTGCATCAAAGCGGAGACCACTGTTTTGGTTGGTGCTCTTTTTATCTTGGGCGATCATGTAAAATGTATTCCCATTTATCTCGTACCCTTTGAAAGTCATTATATTCAAAGATGATAACTAGGACAGCAAGTACATGTCATCTTCAATATCGGCGTCATGCATGGCACATGTCTGCAACCAACAGGCGAAAGTCCTCGTTTGTTCACGTGTAATCCAGTCTTCAGACTGCTCCGGGTATTTGGAGCTTAGAATATTCTTCTGTTCCGCCATATATGGAGCCACCAAGGCGGAATTTTGTAGAACTGTGTAGTGTGCTTCAGTGAGAGAATGCCCGTCCATACATATTATTTGATCCGGTCCTAGTGTGCCATTTCCACCCAGTCTGCCCTTATGCCGCGATTAAGGAACACCAGTTGGCTTAAGGTCAGGAATAAAGTCAACACAAAATTCAATGACCTCCTCATTTTCATGGCCCTTGGAGATGCTTCCTTCTGGCCTCGCACGATTATGAACATGTTTCTTCAAGACTCCCATGAACCTCTCAAAGGGGAACATATTGTGTAGAAATACAAGACCCAGAATGGCAATCTCTTCGCATAGGTGAACTAGGACGCGCGTCATGATATTGAAGAAGGATGGTGGGAACACCAACTCGAAACTGACAAGACATTGCACCAAATCATTCTCCAACCTTGGTATGATTTCTGGATCGATTACCTTATGAGAGATTGTATTGAGGAATGCACATAGCTTCATGATGTCTACTACACAACCTTCTTCTTGTAGACGTTGTTGGGCCTGCAAGTGCATAGGTTTGTAGGACAGTAGCAAATTTCCCTCAAGTGGATGACCTAAGGTTTATCAATTCGTAGGAGGCGTAGGATGAAGATGGTCTCTCTCAAACAACCCTGCAACCAAATAACAAAAAGTCTCTTGTGTCCCCAACACACCCAATACAATGGTAAATTGTATAGGTGCACTAGTTTGGCGAAGAGATAGTGATACAAGTGCAAAATAGATAGTAGATATAGGTTTTTGTAATCTGAAATAATAAAAACAGCAAGGTAACTAATGATAAAAGTGAGCGTAAACGGTATTGCAATGATAGGAAACAAGGCCTAGGGTTCATAATTTCACTAGTGCAAGTTCTCTCAACAATAATAACATAGATAGATCATATAACAAGCCCTCAACATGCAACAAAGAGTCACTCCAAAGCCACTAATAGCGGAGAACAAACAAAGAGATTATGGTAGGGTACGAAACCACCTCAAAGTTATTCTTTCGGATCGATCTATAAAAGAGTTCGTACTAGAATAACACCTTACGACACAAATCAACCAAAACCCTAATGTCACCTAGATACTCCATTGTCACGTCAAGTATCCGTGGGCATGATTATACGATATGCATCACACAATCTCAGATTCATCCAACCAACACAAAGTACTTCAAAGAGTGCCCCAAAGTTTCTATCGGAGAGTCAAGAACGTGTGCCAACCCCTATGCATAGGTTCCCAATGTCACGAAACCCACAAGTTGATCACCAAAACATACATCAAGTGGCACATGATATCCCATTGTCACCACAGATAATCACGGCAAGACATACATCAAGTTTTCTCATAAAAGACTCAATCCGATAAGATAACTTCAAAGGGGAAACTCAATTCATCACAAGAGATTAGAGGGGGAGAAACATCATAAGATCCAACCACAATAGCAAAGCTCGGGATACATCAAGATCGTGCCCTAGAGGGAACACGAGAGAGAACACGAGAGAGAGAGAGAGAGATCAAATACATAGCTACTGGTACATACCCTCAGCCTCGAGGGTGAACTACTCCCTCCTCGTCATGGATAGCGCCGGGATGATGAAGATGGCCACCGGTGACGGGTTCCCCCTCCGGCAGGGCGCCGGAACAGGCTCCCGAGAGGTTTTTGGTGGCTACAGAGGCTTGTGGCGGCGGAACTCCCGATCTATCTTCTGTTCTAGAAGTTTTAGGGTACGTAGGTATATATGGGTGCAGGGGGTACGTCGGTGGAGCTACGGGTGCCCCACAAGGTAGGGGGCGCGCCAGGGGAGGGTGGGCGCGCCCCCACCCTCGTGGGCAGCCCGTATCTCCCCTGACGTGCACTCCAAGTTCCCTGGGTTGCTTTCCTTCCAAAAATAACTTCTCCAGTTGATTTCGTTCCGTTTTGACTCCGTCTGATATTCCTTTTCCTCGAAACACTGAAATAGGCATAAAACAACAAATGTGGGCTGGGCCTTCGGTTAATAGGTTAGTCCCAAAAATAATATAAAAGAGGATAATAAAGCCCAATATTGCCTAAAACAGTAGATAAAGTAGCATGGAGCAATCAAAAATTATAGATACGTTGGAGACGTATCAATTCACAATGGCTAATCGAACGTTTTTTGCTAGAAGCCCCCTCAATGCAACCGGAAGCAGTTGCGTCATAATCACGCGGCAGTCATGAGACTTTAGGTTCTGAAACTTTTTCTCTGCCATATTTATTATTCCCTTTATATTCGAAGAGAAGCCAGATGGTACCTTCATACTGAGCAGGCATTCAAAGAAGATTTCCTTCTCTTCTTTGGTAAGAGCGTAGCTGGCATGACCCTGATGTATGCCGTCCTTTCCCTGCATACGTTGCTGGTCCTCCTGTGCCTCCGGTGTATCTTTTGTCTTCACATACACGAACAAGAAGCCAAGCAGGGTCACACAAAGATTCTTCGTCACGTGCATCACATCGATTGCAGAGCGGACCTCTAGGTCTTTCCAATAGGGCGAGTCCCAAAATATAGATTTCTTCTTCCACATGGGTGCGCGTCCCTCAGCGTCATTCGGAACAGATTGTCCGCCAGGACCCTTTCCAAAGATTACCTCAAATCCTTGATCATATCATGTACATCATCACCGGTACGGTGGCGAGGCTTCATCCGGTGATCTGCCTCATCTTTGAAATGCTTGCCTTTCTTTCTTATGGGATGCCTGCTCGGAAGAAATCGACGATGATCCAGGTACACATTCTTCTTACAATTATCCAAATATATATTGTTGGTATCATCCAAACAATGCGTGCATGCGCGGTATCCCTTGTTTGTCTGTCCTGAAAGGTTACTGAGAGCAGGCCAATCATTGATGGTCACAAACAGCAACGCATGTAGGTCAAATTCTTCCTGTTTGTGCTCATCCCACACACGTACACCTTTTTCATTCCACAGTTGTAAGAGTTCTTCAACTAATGATCTTAGGTACGCATCAATGTCGTTGCCGGGTTGCTTAGGCCCTTGGATGAGCACTGGCATCATAATGAACTTCCGCTTCATGCACAACCAAGGAGGAAGGTTATACATACATAGAGTCACAGGCCAGGTGCTATGGTTGATGCTCTGCTCCCCAAAAGGATTAGTGCCATCTGCGCTTAGACCAAACCATACGTTCCTTGCGTCACCCGCAAAGTCCTTCCAGTATTTTCTCTCGATTTTTCTCCACTTCAACCCGCCAGCGGGTGCTCTCAACTTCCCGTCTTTCTTACGGTCTTCTTTGTGCCATCGCATCAACTTGGCTTGCTCTTTGTTTTGGAACAAATGTTTCAACCATGGTATTATAGGAGCATACCACATGACCTTGGCAGGAATCTTCTTCCTAGGGCGCTCGCCCTCGACATTGCCAGGGTCATCGCAGCTGATCTTATAGCGCAATGCACCGCATACTGGGCACGCGTTCAAATCCTTATACTCACCGTGGTAGAGGATACAGGACATGCATGTATCTTCTGCACCTCTAATCCTAGAGGGCAGACAACCTTCTTTGCTTCGTACGTACTCTCGGGAAATTCGTTGTCCTTTGGAAGCATCTTCTTTAACATTATCAGCAACTTTCCAAATCCCTTGTCAGATACACCATTCTCTGCCTTCCATTGCAGCAATTCCAATGCGGTGCCCAGCTTTTTCTTGTCAGCGTCGCAATTTGGGTACAACAATTTCTTGTGATCCTCTAACATGCGCTGCAACTTCTTCTTATATTTTTCACTTGCGCAGTTTGTCTTTGTATCAGCAATGGCCCGACCTACATCATCAGCGGGCTCATCTGATGCCTCTTCTTCAACTTCTTCCCGCATTGCCGGCTCACCTTCTTCCCCCATTGTTGTACCATCATATTCAGGGAACCCATGGTCAGGATAGTTGTCGTCATCTTCTTCTTCTTCATTGTCTTCCATCATAACCCCTCTTTCTCCATGCTTGGTCCAAACATTATAGTGGGGCATGAAACCGGACTCAAACAGGTGGACATGAATGGTTCTTGACTTAGACTAATTCAGGTCATTCTTACAGTTAGCACATGGAGAAGGCATAAAACCATCCGCTGCTTGTTTGCCTCAGCCGCAAGCAGAAAAGTATGCACGCCATTAATGAACTGGGGAGAGGATCTGTCATCGTACATCCATTGCCAGCTCATCTTCATTTACACAGCACCGAAAAGACCAAATTAATACAAGTTCATACATAAAGTTCGTACATAAAGTTTCATACAACACTTATTTTCATAAAACAACATACAAATAACTCTCTAGCTAAAGTATTTAAATGCAACAACAAATGCGATCAAGATCACAACTAAGGTAACAATTGATCCAACAGCATAATGATACCAAGCCTCACTATCGATGGCATATTTTCTAATCTTTCTCAAGCGCATTTTCTCCATCTTGATCTTATGATCATTGACGACATCGGTAACATGCAACTCCGATTCCGTCTTCTCCCCCTCAATTCTTTTCAATTTTTCTTTCAAATACTTGTTTTCTTTTTCAACTAAATTTAACCTCTTGACAATAGGGTCGGTTGGAATTTCCGGTTCACATACCTCCTAGATAAAAATATCTATGTCAACTTGATGGGCATAATTTGTCATAAACATGAAATGCAACAAATAGTTATAAAAGAGAATAACCACATCCGAATCATAACGCGGACGAGGGCCGACGGGGACGGATATCAAAACCATGGCACTATGTATAACAAACAATGTTCGGGTAAGATAATTATACAAGTAACTATATATCTAAATAACACAAACATGATTTTTTTCTTATATTAAAAAGATAAGAACAAGAGGCTCACCACAAGGTTGTGCCGGTGACGGGACAATGTGGGCGATCGACGGTGGTTAGGACGGAGACGGGAAGGCACTAAGTAAACCACACCTACATATGCAAACTAAGAGTTATTTTGACCTCAGATTGCATATAAATCAAATAAACTACAACATATAATTCCTCCCAAACTAAAAACCCACAAATCACTATACTTATAGAGCATTGCAAGATCTAATGTAGCAATGAGAGATGAAAGAATAGAGTTGCTAACCTTTGGGATCACTTGGATGCATGGGGTGCCTTCAAATGTTGGAAAATTTTGGCAAAAAATGGAGGTGGGAGCTCGAGCAAGAGGGGAAGAAAACAGAGAGGAGGGGGAAAACAGAGGGCTTCGGCTCGGGCTGGAAGAAGCACTATATATAGTCATATATGTAGTCCCGGTTGGTTACATGAACCGGGACTAAAGGTGAACTTCTAGTCCTGGTTTATGGCATGAACCGATACTATAGGTCATGGTGAGGCCGCAGCCTGCCACCACCTCTTTAGTACCGGTTCGTGGCACGAACCAGTACTATAGGTTAGCCATGAACCGATACTAATGAGAGCCGCCCAACCAGCCATTGGAACCGGCACTAATGGTCACATTAGTGTCGGTTCTATTACAAACTGGGACTAAAGAGTTGAACATAAGGCCCTTTTTCTACTAGTGATACATCGTATGTGTCTATTCCTATAACATTGTGAAAACCCTATATTCCGAGTCATACCTCCCCCTCGAGTTCATCTGAACCGAATTATCTCTATATCGGTGTCCCCTACTTCTACGGGCTGCAACAGTAGCCAACATCAAATTCTCATTGTCACAAACCTCTTCTGCTTTCAACCACCCAATCGAGTTCTTGGTGAATGTATATGACACAAACACTCCCTGGTCTTTGCTTCACATTCTAGTTCTTTATCTCTTAAGTGTCGCTCGTCCTTCACTGTCACGGCTCACCCTTGGCTCCGCTCTCCTTATCGTGTTCGGGATGCACTGTTGGGGTTCCATGTTATTTGTTGCTTGGTGGCGCAAAAGATCACATCCACATGTAGCTTTCACAAAAGTTGTGCCAAGCAAAAAATCTGGTTAGTAAGATTTTGGCGTCCCTATTCAAAAGATGTTCACTTGCCTTCGGCAGGCCAAGATCACCATGACACCATACTTTCGGCATCACATGTCAGCGTGGTCCGGCCATCTTGCCGGCCATGCCCCCGGCCCAAGCTGCAAATAGCAATGTCGACATACTAGTTCATCATCTACCATCTGCGAAGCCAACTATGAGGTTACATACCCAACCTTAGAATCTGATTTCAGATCAACGAGCTCTGCATGGAAGGTAGTCTGTTTGCTTGCCCAGCGGTCTTGCTGATCGATTTCATCAACCATCTCTTCACCATTCTCAATTCTCACATACTCACCCTTCCAATTATCAAACCGTAACAATTCTACCTCTTGCTCTGGACCCCAAAAAATGCTCTCCCAAATTTTCTCCACAACATTCCTCACGACCCTCTCTTCCATGCTCTGTATTTTCTATGAATCAATCTCTTCAAATTCAACCTCCCATTTCACAATTGTATCGTTCTCTATGTCTCGCACGCTACCATCAACTAGCTCTGCTTTAGATGGTAAGAATTCAACACTGAATTCGAAGGTTCGAGCAACATTGCCCCTGTTTATCAATGCGGGCACTGTGAGGCAACGGAAGCAGAGGAGGAACACATCGCAGGGTTGAAGAGGTTGGACAGGGTTATTACCTGGTCGACGTTGTCTCTCGTGGCTCCATCTCGTTCAGCCCAACGCCGCCCCGCCGCTGCTCCCCAGTCCCACCCTCCTCCACAATCTGGATCCCATGGAAAACTGGGACAAACAGAGGCTCACTTGGTCAGATCTAACTCAAGACGGAGGGAATGGTGCCGAATACACTCACCACATGCGCAGCCGCGGCCATGAACAAAAGCTCTGCTGACGACGACCAGAACGAAGAAGGGAGCAACAACCTGAAGCAGGGGAGAAGCACGTGTTCAGTCAGGGGGGAATCGATGCACTGCCAAGTGGGACCCACCACCAGACACATTGATTAATTTGACCCCTTGTTTTTACCTTAACCACAGTCCCATTGACGATCGGCCCCGTGTTTTAACCACCTGGCCGTATTGGGGATATTATTGCCATGTAAGACGGCGCACTCGAGCTATTTATGGCAACTACGTCGCACCCCTTCCAATTCACATGAAATATGTCGCAGAGGAGCTATAAGCCCGGATTATTTCGCTCGATTGGTGTGGTAGTTGGGTCAAGGCAGGAGTGATTTACTCGGGGTAGGATGGATTAAAGGGAGATCATATATCATGCGGTTAATTAAAGGGGATTTGCTTTGCTATATCCACCGTGGGATCAAAGATGCATCAACGGTGAATGAGTGGTCTGAGAGAGGCAACGTATCGGATGTAAGATGGCAATTTTTCGAAAAGTGGCTGCAGCTACCGGGCTCCAGGGCTCCTGGTATTTGAAATTTTTGAAAAACACATTTTCGTTACTTAAAAAAAATCTTATATCAAATACGTGAACACATACACACATTCCTAAGGCCTGGTAAAAAGCTGAAAACAAAATGCTTTGTATTTTGGGAAATACAAAAAAGAGAAATTTCTGACAGAAAATGGCACACCTTTTCTCCTATATAGTGCCAGAAATTTGTTTTTTTCTATAGCCCAAAACAAAACGAGATTTGTACCAAAACTTGCCACGGGTATTCGGAATGTTTATATGTATCCCTGTGAAAAATTTCACATTTTTTTGAAACTTCAAAAATACAAATTTCAAAATGTTTAAATATAGGGAGCAGTGGAGCTCGGGTGCTGCAATCCCTCTCTCGGCAACTTTTTCCCTATAATTAACTCGGCCAAACTCCAGCTTCTTCACGCCCAGTGAACTTACCAATGCCCCTTCCTCGCCTATATAGACTGCAGCACATGCTCGCCAATCCAGAGCAGAAGCGAACTTACACACCCCCTCCCGATTCCCAACTGCTCCAGCTCCTTAATCGCCCATATGGCGACGCCGTTCGAAGAAGTTCTGTTGTCGGGCTCGTTCCGCTGCAGCTTCCACAAGGAGCGCAAGCAGGAGGCCTCGGCCTGCCTCTCCGCCTTCACCGCCGTCGAAGCGCACGGCCAGCCCGTTCGCTCAGCTCGGCCCCATCGGCAGCAGCTGCTCTAAGGGCACGGGCCGCACGCTGCCACAGCTCGCTCCCATGGGGAGTGGGCACTGGGTGCGCAGGGCGCTGGCGCCGACCCTCACGTTGCAGCAGCTGCAGCACCGGAAGCGAGCGGAGCAGTCCCACGACGGGCCAAGCCGGCTCTCCGCCGCCGGCGTCCGTGCAGGCGGCAGCCAGTAGAAAACACAACATCGTCGACATGCCATAGCAGCAAGATACTACAGTACATACTGCACAAAGTGTAAATAGGAATGAAGTTCCCCGAATAATTCCGTTCGCTGTATATAGGATCGGTGGGGATTGCATTCTTAGGTTCCATCCCGGCCTGGTCAATTAGCTAGCCGGTAGATGCAGACAGAGTGGTCTTTTTCTTTTCTACTCCGCTCCGCTGCACATGCTGGACATGCTGAGTATGGTATTGGAAACGGATATACGTACATGAGTGAAAAATTGGAGACACATGGTACATGCATCTACTCTGCCCCGTGACGAGAGGCTTCTCCAATTCATGATTTGGTGCATGATTTGGAGGCTTTGTTTTGGTTTAGGCGTTTACCATACAGTTTGATGGCGCAACAGATGAACTCAGAATTTTTCTTCGTCCTGCTCGTGATATTTTTACTGTATTTTTTTCCTGGATCAGTAGTATTTACTATTCTATTACTGTTGGCATGATGGACGGCGTAGCGGAGGTACCACCCAAAGACGAAAAAAACTCTTGATGAATGAAATAAATAAATAGTAGGTAATATATGGCGTATAAAACAAACAGCTGCCGATTTCACCGATGCTGAGTAATAATATAGGTATATATGGCGTATAGAAAACAAACAGCTGTCGACTGAACCGATGCTCAATAATAGGCATACGGCGTACAAAACAAACAGCAACCGATTGAACCGATTCTTTTCCGATTGAACCGATGTTTTTTCTCGATTATAGTCAATGTGATAACGACCGGTCGATATCTGCAACATGATAAATCCAGGGGCGCCGTTCTTTCACACGTCCACGGAAAAAACCTAGCTAGCTAAGTGTGATCGATCGACCGGAGAGTATGGGGATGGCGGCACCGCTGTGGGACATCTTGTCGAAGGCCGCCAACCTGGCGCAGATCTCTGGACTGCTCATCGCAGTGGGCTCGAGCCTCCTGCGCATCACGCAGAGCAAGCGCGAGTGCGCCAGGCTCGAAAGGTGCAACCGCAGGCTCCATGCTCTGCTGCAGTTGCCGACGTGCTGCGGGGCCGCGTTGCTCTGCTCGGAGCTAGGAGGCCCCGTGGTGCAGGCGCTCGGCGATGCTGCCGGCCTCGTCGACGACTACAACAGCAGCACGCTGTGGCGCCGCGTCCGGTGGGACAGGAGCATGGCCAACGAGTTCCGTGATATGCAGGACGTCATCGAGTCCTACTGTGGTCTCCTGCTCTTCATCAATGCGCATCTCCTGTTACAGCAGGGAGCACATCATCCCACGTTATCACATACTCCTACCAGTACTACTACTACCACGTACGAAAGTGAACGAGACGAGAGGTGCAAATTTTATTCACTACAACCAAGCCCTGGCAAATTAGCACGTCATCATGTTACTTTTATTGCCAATGCATGCAGGATTCATGAGGTGGATGCCCCATCGCAAACTCAAAGTATGCAAGCAGTGCAGTTGCCTCAAGATCGCACCAACTCGTGACGCTCAATGGACCAACAATGCTACTGGCGAGGGAGGAATAGGCAGCCATAGAGACGAACACCGACCCGGCTGGATGTGAAAGAAGTGTGACCGGTCAGTGATTCCCCATGCATAACCATACAAAGAGGAGACTGGTCACAGTATTACCAATGTTGGGACTAGATTTTCAGTTCCAACTATCATAAAACTGGAGCTTTGCTGCGTGCATTGTTAGTGTTTAGTGAGTTTATTCTAAAATCTTCGACAATTCTACAGTGCATCATACTATGCATGAAAATATGTAGTATCCGACAATTCTAAAGGCTAAAATGGACCGGGTCAGTTGTAGGCCAAGGGAAAAATGCGACGATTCTATTGGTACAATTGACCTTTTAGGCTGCCAATCCCCTCGCCCCCGTCTACCTAACATAGTGTTGTACAAAAATTCTTCGATTTTATGCCACTCAGAAATAGTTCGTTAACGAGAATTGTTCAACCTCGTTAATGGATTCTTTTTTAGGAGCATATAGTCGATGAATTCCGTAAGCCCAACCTTCTGTAACTTTAGTTTATCCTCTGTTATAATTAGTTTTAATAAAGTACTGCCCTAGAATACCCTGTTTATCCGATTTTCCGAATTTCTATGCAATAAAATGGTGCAAAAAAATAATATTCTCAGAATGCCCTAAAATTTGGCATGATTTATTCCTGGTTATTTAAGAACTTTTGGCACTGGACAAACGCAAGGGGGTGCACCTGCTGGCCACAAGTCAGCATGGCGCGCCCACCCTAAGGGCACGCCTATGTGGCTTGTGTGACCCATAGGTGCCCAGATGCCGCTATCATGCAAGCTAGTATAACGACTAGTTTGCCTGATTTGATCATGTAGTTGATCATCAGACTACTTGAACTTTCGAACTAATAATGTTTATCAAGGCAACTCTCTTGGCAACATCAGATTGAGCTTTCCCGTTTAAAACCATATTAGTATTTTTGTATTTTCCCAGTTCGCTACCTTTTTCGACAAGCCCAAACTTGGCTTCATTCAATATTAAAAAAATCATCAAAAACGATTTTTTTAAGATAAACACGGCAGTTTTCCGCAACACCCTCCCCCCCCCCCCCCCCCCCCCCCACACACACACACACACACAAATGTTAGGTTGTTGTTAGAGAAACCCACTAACTTTGGGCATTTTCACTTAATCACAACTTATGTCTTCTAGGACAATTGCAACCTCTGAAATTCAAGCCAATTGACTGCAAACCTTATATATTAGGCCCATATGTCAGGTGTTATCGGACAAAAGAAAATATCAATGTGGACTTGGATCCTGATCCGACTGAAGTTCCCACTATCTCAGTCAATGAGAAGGCGAGCCAGGTTTAGCATGCCTCCGCCAGTTGCCTTGCTTTGACATCACAGGCAATAATCTTGCCTTGATCACGGCCTCGCCCCACAGATTCACGAGATTGAATCGGTCCTCTTCACCAAATAATTGAGATGATGATCTCACCTCTAAGTTAATATATTGTTCAGGGTTGTATTATTCGATCTGAACATAGCGCACCTACCATGTTGGTCCCACACCCCAATAAATATACATCGTCTGTGTCTATTCCTATAACATTGTGAGAACCCTATATTCCGAGTCATAACTCCCCATCGAGTTCATCTGAACCAAGTTATCTCTCCATCGGTGTCCCCTACTTCTACGAGCTGCAATAGTAGCCACCGTCGAAGTCTCATTGTCACACCCCTCTCCTGCTTTCAACCACCCAATCAAGTTCTTGGTGAATGTATATGACACAAACAAACCCTGGTCTTTGCTTCACATTCTAGCTCTTGTTCTCTTAAATGTTGCTCGTCCTTCACTGCCACGGCTCACCCTCTCGGTGCACCTCCAGCCACCCCGGGCTTCGCTCCCCTTTCCGTGGTCAGGATGCGCTGTTGGGGTACCATGTTATTTGTTGCTTGGTGGCGCAGAAGATCACATCCACATGTAGCTTTCACCAAAGTTGTGTCAAGCGAATAAAATCTGGTTAGTAAGATTTTGGCATCCCTATTCAAAAGATGTTCGCCTGCCTTCGGCAGACCAAGATCACCATGACACCATACTTTTGGCATCACATGTTAGCGTGGTCTAGCCGGCTCGCCGGCCATGCCCCCGGCCCAAGCTGCAAACAACAATGTCCACATACTAGCCCACTTAACCACCACCTACATTTCTGTTTTGCATGTATTTTCCATGAACGAACCCGTGCTCTAGATAAGCCTTCTGCAAGAGACATGATTGACGGCAATCGGCAACGAAGCTATTGGCCGGCCAGAGGTGGAAAGCTACATACCCTAACCTAGCCCATGGCCCTAAGCTATCTAGTTAGTCTGAAACGCGAGTATACATCACAATTGTGTTGATCCTCACGAGGGCATGTAAGTTAAAGAGATACTAGAACTTTCTAGAAGAATTTACAGAAACATAATGTAAAAATAAAATCCGATACCCATGGAGGCGGACCTCCCTAGCTAACGGATCATTTGTAAATTTGATCTCAATTTACCTACCGGTCGACCTGTTGCAGTGTCGCTTGCTTTGCTCAATTCCGTCTCCACCCACTTGCCTGCGAGTCTACACACGCTCGGCTGTAATCCTCGCCAAATGAACCACGGTGGGTGCTTAATTTCCCAGCGCCTCGCCGTGTCGCTGTTACGCCTTAGATCCAATTAAAAAATAAAAATCTAGTAACTTTTGCTTAAGAAAAATAAATCAGTTGTTGTCCCAACCTACGATCGACGCAAAATATAGAGCTAGCTGGCGATCCATCTGATTTTAATCCTGTCGCTTTCGTTGCTCAACATGGAGAAACTATACATATTGTTCGAAAACAATTGTTTAGCTCGTCCTCGTACATGCATTTGCCTCCTGCCACCAAATTTTCTCGTCTAGCAACATCCTCAAAGTTTGTGGGTAAGATGTCGACGTCCTTGTCACAAAGATGCCTGTCTGCTTGCCTCCAGCAGGCCAGGATGCCATATTTGCCTCCTGTCCGTCAGCGCGGCCTGGCTGGCCATACCCCTGGCCCAAGCTGCAAGGAGCAATGTCGACATACTACAGCGGATAGCCCACGTTACCGGCACTTAAACATTTCTGTTTTGCATGTATTTTCCATGAAAGAACCCGTGCTCTGGACAAGTCTTCTGCAAGAGACATGATTAACGGCAATTGGCAATGAAGCTATTGGCCGGCCAGAGGTGGAAAGCTACCTACCCTAACCTAACCCATGGCACGTACTAAGGCACATTGAGTTAATCGCTGTTAAAAACTTAAAAGTTACAGTTGATTAAGCCATCGGTATGGTTTAGTCACTGGATTGCGATGATGATCCGATGGCCTCGGTCAAGTCGAGCAAGCCATTGATTAATCTGAAGGAAAAGTGATTGATTGCTGTGGGAAATGTAGGCGTACGTGTGCCTGTTGCATTCAGCGGTTGTAAAATTAGTGCCAGAACATTCTATTTTTTGCATGGCGATACCTGATTAAGTACTGCTCGTAATACTACTTTGGGATAAGACAAACCGAGAGTCAAGTGAGTGATCCCCATAGCTCATCTCCAGAGATATTTCTGCATGCGCCGTTGAAATAAGCTTCTAAGATCTCTGCCTTACTAAACAACCAAGAGATAATGATGGATGCAGTATTTAAGTGATCCGCTAAGTAAACAACATGTCCTTGTCGAGTGGAGTGTCATCTGACGTTAAGAGTCTTAGGTTTTCGCCAACCACTGTGCATGCACCAAATGTTCAGATTAATCAAGTCATCGATCGACTAAGACGAACTAGTTCCTAAGTAAGTATGTCGACGCAACATGCACCAGGATATTTCGGGCACTCGCGGTTGGCCATTCATGTGGAGATTAATTGTATGTTTATGAGCCCGATCGATCAAACGGTTGAGGGTTCCTCTGAGCGCTGTGAGCAGAGTGGCAAAACACTGTATTGGAGGACTGTCTCTTAATTAACCACATAGAGGTCCATAATTTACCAGGTCGTGCTCGATTTTCTTCAGCAAAACAAAAAGCTGGATTAATTTGCATTTCACTGTGCACATTACACGTCACACATGCATTCATGCATGTTGATCTGAGTGTACATACAGCAGTACACACGACGACGAGATGCATTCATATGTATTTTCCTTTGATTTTCCACAAAGATTCCAGCAAGCAAACTATATCTGCCAGCGCCTTTCATATCATGGGCCGATAGCTATGGGCCAGGCTCAACAGCCTCACTACAGCAAGAAGCTACAGCCGCAGCGACTACAAGTACCAGGATCAACGCATAGGGTGAGGCATCGAGTGGATCAACGAGCTGGCAGTGGCAGCTACCTCTTTCCCCTTCCTCCTCCTTCTCCCAATTCCTGTATCCAGGCTTGTAATCCCTAAATTGCTCTCGAATTCGTGTGAGAGTAATAGATGGAGAGGAGATACTGTTCGGTTGCTAACAATACCCCAATCATGCAAGTCACTTTGTTTGATGTGTTTTCTTTATTTGATACTCGGCTTATAAGCTTGTAAGACGAGTACCCGCGAGTTTAACCTCAGCTTATATTCACATACACAACAACTTATGATTTTTCTGTAGTGCTACTTGCGCAAAATAACAAAATGGTTAGGCAATGTACGAGTGTGATTCGACACGAAAAGCTAATTAGTGTGGCTTGAGCTATCTAGTTAGTTAGAAATGCGAGTATATTACCGCATAAATTTGTTGATGCTTAAGAGGGTTTGTAAGAGTAACGGATGCTAGAACTTTCTAGCAGAGTTTTGCAGAAACAAAATGTAAGAATTGATACCTGCAGAGGTGGAGGGGGACCTCCCTAGCCAATGGATGTATGTACAAATATGATCTCAATTTATGTGTCGATCTGTCGCTAGCTCGCTCAATTTTGTCCCCTGCCAAAATTGCCTGCTAATCTACATATGCACTCGGCCGTAATCCCCGCGATAGGAACCGCGCAGGATGGGCACTTAATTTCTCAGTGCCTCACTGTGTCGCTGGTACGCCGCAGATCCACGTCGTCGGCCCTGATTAAAAATTTAGTAACTTTTGCTTAAGAAAAAGAAACGGAAATGATAAGTACCTGATGTCAGGTACATGCAAATTGAACTATTTTTATGGCAGTTCTAGTGATGCAAGGATGACAAGTTAGTTGACACACGTATTTTTTATCAAAAAATAAACTAAAGCGTGGAGTTATCATGCTTGCCTACTAAAATTGCCATCAAAAAACGTTTGATTTGCCATGTGCTTTGTACCTGATGTTATGAGATTCCAAAAGAAATCAGTTGCTGTTTCTACCTACGTCGACGCTAAAGACAGAGCTAGCAGCTGGCGATCCATCTGATTTAAATCCTGTCGCTTCATCGTATATGCATTTGCCTAGTATAGATAGGAGAGTATTATACTGCACGGGCGTGGTAAATTAGCGGGTACGTACGTGTGGCCTTAGGCTCAAACGGATCGACATGTGGTAGTAGTTTCCGTCCGCGTACGTGCACTCGTAGAAAGTAGATTTCTTTCCACAGCCCATGGCCGGCCGGCACGTACAGGCTTACAGCAGTAAATAGACTAGGTGCCGTTATGCCTCAGCCACCGTCGAAAGCTCTCGACACGTCTCCTAAAATATTCTTCCAAAGAGACTAAACAAGGAAGGCATGGCTGCAAAAAAGAATGAATGGGTGAATTATGAGGTCGATGTCTACGGCAGCATGGGTTGTCCGCGATTCATGGCCGGCCACTTATATCTGTCTGGTAAAAAATTGCAATCGGAACAGTAGGTTCAATCCAAAATTAAACGGCCGCGTAGTGACGAAGTCTTTGCACAATTTGCACCACCCAACAGAAGCACGCACGCATGCATGGATGCATCGAATCTCCTGACGTGGCCTATCATAGATGGGCGCTACGTTCGTCTACATAGGAGAAAGAAAGAGTATGAGCGCGTGTCAGAATGGTATTGCATGCAGCAGTACCTAGGTGGCCGCATGCAGGCTGATCTATACATACATATCGAATATTGTGTGGTTGGAGAGACGCCACGGATTATGGTAGCACATGCAGCCGCTCGATCTATCGTCGCAATCCATGGACTATCGTGCGTGTCATACAGAGTGGCCGAATCGATCTATCCACGTCTCCACTCCACGTACTGCAAGGGAACGAGAGGTCATGGATTATTACACGATACGATACGATCGCAGAAATCAAGGTGCTGGCTAGGTAGGGTACGTGCATGGCGCTCACTGGTTTGCCGGCCATGCATGCTGGAGAAGTGAAAGTGATGCACGTACTCGATCAACGTCGCATCTCTTTCGGCGCGTGTAGCTAGCTAGCAGAGTAGGAGCTGACCAGGACGGAATAACTGCCTCGCCGACCACTCCTGAGTTCCGACGCGTGCAGCTGCGTCCGGCTCTTGCCGGGACCGAGGGTAATGTAACGGCCAACCGAATGACCACACCTTCGAAACTTCTGGTTCCGCTACGTGTGCACGCCCGCACTGGCCGGTGGCTTGGTGACGCTGACGCACGTCAAGGTCTACGTGCCTTCCATGCACGAGCACCTGTCGTTGCCAAACCTAGCTTCTCCGTGTTGGTTAAGGGTACAGGGTATAACAGTCATAGATCGTATGATGTTGCTTCACTTGTGAGAAAGCAGGCCGGGATAGGATGATTTCTGATTACATACGCGTATCACATGAGATCACGCTACATCGAGATTGGGTCGGCCCAGGCTTATCCTGTTTTGACACGTACGGGGCATGCTTTGGACGAAAAGGACTAACAAGATCTCCCTCTTTCGAAGCATATCAACGAGATTCTTGCAATAATTGCGGCATCAACGAAATGCTTCACCCATATGTTCCGATTGCATTTCAGGTCGAATCCCAGACCCGCAAGCACTAAGGAAGCCCGTTCCTCCTTTATAAGAAAGAAAAGAAAAGCTAGGCTGATTCTCGCTATTATTTGCCCGGCTCTTAGTGGGTGTTTTGGACAGTGATTTTGTCCCGGACGTGGTTAACTGGTTTTACCGGGGAGAGGTGTTTCCTCTTGAGATCGAGTTCGAGGATCCGGAGCTGTTTGCCGAGGGGGTTTCTGCGGCTGCTATGGATATGCACGAGGGGGATGGTGATGCCGATGCTCGTGGGGATCAGACTGATGAGGCAGGACGGGAGAGGGCCAATGGGTCGAGTCCGGTTGCTCAGTTGCCCGGTGATGGCTCCGGAGTTGAGCCTACATCGGCTCCAGCGGTACCGTTGAACACGCTGCGTTTTGAGTCCTTTGGGCCAGCATCGGCTCCTCCCCGGCTTTGGAGTGACAGGGTGGAGTCTGATGACAACTTTGAGTGTATGCTTCCGCCTTTGGAGCTTGATGCTGTGGATGGCCCTGTGATGGTGGGAGGGGTTAGGGAGGTGGAGCCTCAGGAGGGTCCGCTTTCCCCTACCATGGCTTCTAACCGGGATATGATGACAGTCTCGGAGGTTCGGTGTGGGGAGGGGAGTCTGGGGCAGGTGGCCCCGGCCTCTCCTTCTCTTAGTCTGGCGCAGGTCACATCGTTGATGCCAGCGATGGTCGGCAGTGGAGGAGGCTGCATGGCCCTCTCTTCTACCGTGGGGCCGGTTTCGGTGGGCGTGGTCAGCGCCGGGGGAGTGAGCCCGAGGCAGACGGTCTCGACTATTGCTTCCCCGGTTGGGGCGGCAACACCTGCGCATACGGCCGCACTGAGGGGGGAGCTGGGGCAGGCGGCCTTGGCTTTCCCTTCTTCTCCGGCGGTCAGGCAGACCGCGTCTCCTACGCCGATGGTTCTATCATCTGCGGGAGGAGGGTGCGGGCAGGGGGCCCCCGCCTTCTCCTTCCCGCGCGTTCCCATGGCCGTGGACCACGATGTGGGCCTTGTGTCTGGGGGGCCTGGGAGCCCGCAGCCGCCTCTTTCGGTAACTTCGGTTGATCCTTTGAGGGATTCAGCGCGAGGCTTTACCAGGGAGGAGGTCGTTGCTTTTGGCGGAATCCCAGACTCGACGGGGCGTCGGATGAGTGCTCGCATCCTCGAGATCCCGGAGGTGGACGATATGCAGCAGCGGTGCGCTATGAGGGTGGCCAAGCTTCAGGATGCTGCGATCTCCTCTGGTATGTCTGTCAACATCTCTAATTCATTATTGCATTTTTCTAATGAGGAGATTATAAATAATGCAAACCGATTAGGAGTTTCACTAGGAGATACTGATAGTGAGATTACCAATTCGGTGAATGATCTATTAGATTTGGAGGCGGAACGGCCTTTAGAGACTATTCGTAATCTCGCAGCGGTTAAACCGATGAATGATGTTGACATTGATGCGTTAGGGGTTCGAGTGCTTCATAGTCTGTGTGCGGATCTAGCACCCCCTATTCATGAGTCCGAGGACGATGATGTGCCCATAGAGAATGAGGCTGGTTCTACAGTTGAACCCGGTTGTGAGGACCGGACGTCACAGCCTAGTAAACCAAAACGCAAGTGGAAACGGAAGATTTATCCCGATTCTGCAGTTCGTAGGAGTGCTAGAATTCGTACTACTAAAAAATTCCATGCCGAATTATGAAAGGAATCTTTTGGAATAACAGTGGTCTAAAGGACTTGGCTAAAAGAAGGTTTCTTGCTGAGGCCGCTTTAGAGCAGCGTCTGGATTTCATTGCTCTTTCGGAGACTGATAGAGAATACTTTGCGCCCCAGTTTCTGTCTTCTCTTGTGGTGGTATTGATTTCGATTGGCATTGCCTCCCCCGGCAAGGAAGATCGGGTGGTATCTTACTTGGCGTGAGATGCGATTCGCTTGAGGTCCGAAGTGTAGTGATGGGCGACTTCGCGGTCAAGTTTCGAGTCAGGTCTAAAACAGATGGTTTCAACTGGGCTTTGGTGGCGGTGTATGGTGCCGCACAACCTGAGCTTAAACCAGAGTTTCTGGCGGACCTTGTTTGAATCTGTGGATCAGAACGGCTTCCACTATTGGTTGGAGGGGATTTCAATATCATTAGGAGGAGAGAGGAGAAAAATAATGGTAACTTTGACGGCAGATGGCCGTTTATGTTTAATACCATTATTGAAAGCTTGGATCTGAGGGAGATTGAGCTTTCTGGTAGAAAGTTTACCTGGGCTAATGCTCTGCCAAACCCAACTTATGAAAAACTTGATCGAGTTCTCGCAAGCGTGGAGTGGGAACAAAAGTTTCTTCTGGTTACAGTGCAAGCTCTTTCGAGGGGAATATCCGATCACACACCCTTATTCGTGGATTCAGGGGAGCCTAACCACGTGGGTAACAAAAATACCTTTTCTTTCGAGATGTCCTGGTTCGAACGAGAGGGTTTTTTGGACTTGATTGCCAGAGAATGGGATAGAGGTGCAGGAGGTAGGACTGTGGTCGAGCGTTGGCAGAATAAGATTAGGCACTTGAGAAGTTTCTTACGGGGCTGGGCTAAGCACCTAAGTGGTGTGTATAAGATTGAAAAGGATAGACTCCTTTCTCTTATACAGGCCCTAGACATAAAGGCCGGATCTACGATTTTGCTGCCAGTTGAGCTTCAGGTTAAATCTGAGGCGGAGAAGAGGCTGAAAGAGCTGCTCCGTGAAGAAGAATTGAAGTGGGCTTTGCGAGCTAAAGTTCGCAAAGTGGTCCAAGGGGACGCCAATACTCAATTCTTTCATTTAATTGCTAATGGCAAGCACCGAAAGAAGCGCATTTTTCAACTTGAACAAGATGAGGGCACGATTTTAGGTCAGGATAACCTAAAAACATATATTTCCGAGTATTACAAGCAGCTATTTGGACCACCGGAGGATAATTGTGTGTCCCTCGATGAGTCTAGGACTGAGGATGTGCCTCAACTTTCGGCTGCCGAAAATGACATTCTGGTGGCACCATTCTCTGAGAAGGAGGTGTTTGATGCTATTACACAGATGAAAAACAATAAGGCGCCCGGACCGGATGGGTTTCAGGCCGAGTTCTATAAAAAGTGCTGGCACATTATTAAGGGGGATTTGCTACCTATGTTCCATGATTTGTTCTCGGGACAGCTTCAATTATTCCACTTCGATTATTCCATGATTTGTTCTCGGGACCGATATGCCTCCTCAATGTTAGTTTCAAAATCTTTACCAAGGTCGGGACTAATAGGCTTACACAGATTGCGCATTCTGTGGTGCAACAGTCCCAAACTGCTTTCATGCCGGACAGAAATATCCTTGAAGGGGTGGTAGTCCTGCATGAAACGCTCCATGAAATCCATTCCAAAAAATTAGATGGAGTAATTTTTAAGGTGGATTTCGAGAAAGCGTATGATAAGGTCAAATGGCCATTTCTCCAACAGTCATTGCGTATGAAAGGTTTTGATGAAGCCTGGTGCAGACAGGTTGAATCATTTATGCAAAAAGGTAGTGCGGGAATTAAAGTAAATGACGATGTAGGTCATTATTTCCAGACACATAAAGGCCTAAGACAAGGAGATCCGATGTCCCCTATCTTGTTTAACATTGTCATGGATATGTTAGCAATTTTGATAGGAAGGGCTAAGGAAAGTGGTCAAGTAGGTGGATTGGTACCTCATCTTGTTGATGGAGGTGTTTCCATTCTTCAATACGCTGATGACACGATCATCTTTATGGAGCATGACTTGGCCAAGGCGAGAAATATGAAGCTGGTGTTATGCCTACTTGAACAATTGACCGGGCTAAAGATTAACTTTAATAAGAGCGAGCTGTTCTGTTTTGGTAGAGCCAAAGACGAACAGGAGGCGTATAGGCAATTGTTTGGGTGCGAGTCGGGAGAGTTACCTTTCTCATACTTAGGTATTCCAATCCACCATCGTAGGCTGACAAACAAGGAATGGAAGTGCATCGAGGACCGATTTGAGAAGAAACTGAGTTGCTGGAAGGGTAAGCTCATGTCATACGAAGGCCGATTAATCCTGATTAACTCGGTGCTCACGAGTATGCCTATGTTTCTCCTATCGTTCTTTGAGGTCCCAGTTGGTGTTCGGAAGAGACTGGACTTCTATCGATCGCGGTTCTTTTGGCAGAGTGATGAGACCAAAAGAAAATACCGGCTTGCTAAATGGGATATCATATGTAGACCGAAAGACCAAGGGGTCTTGGTATAGAAAACCTTGAAGTCAAGAATAGATGCCTTCTCAGCAAGTGGCTGTGGAAGCTCTATTCAGAGACTGATGCCACGTGGGCTCAAATCCTTCGCAGCAAGTATCTTCAAACAAAAACTCTGTCCCAGGTTACAGTCAGGCCGACTGATTCATCCTTCTGGAAAGGACTAATGAAAGTCAAACAACTTATGTTTAATAGGACAAAGTTTGTTATTGGCAACGGTACTTGCACACGTTTCTGGGAGGATACTTGGCTTGGCGAGACACCCTTGGCCATCCAATACCCTTCGTTGTACCGTATTGTTCAACGACGTGAGGTGTTCGTAGCTTCGATTTTTCTATCTATCCCCCTTAATATTCAGTTCCGACGGACGCTGGCGGGCAATCGTTGGGAAGAATGGCTCCATCTAGTTAGGAGACTAATGGAGGTCCAGCTTTCCCAACAACCTGATGAATTACACTGGAAACTGACTAAGTCTGGAGTATTCACAGTTAAATCAACGTATATTGATGTTATTAATTCGAACTCCATTCCTACTTCCAAGCATGTTTGGGATGTCAAAGTTCCTTTGAAAATAAAAGTGTTTATGTGGTTTGTCCACAAACAAGTTATTTTAACAAAGGACAATTTAATAAAGCGTAATTGGACAGGACCTACTAGGTGTAGCTTCTGTGATCGGGATGAGACTATAAAACACCTCTTTTTTGATTGCCCGTTGGCCAAAGTCCTTTGGCAGACGGTTCACATTGCTTTTAATATCAAACCACCAAATTCTGTTAACGCTTTATTTGGGACATGGCTGAATGGGATTCAGCCAGACTTAGCGAAACACATTCGGGTTGGGGTTTGCGCGTTGCTGTGGACTATCTGGACTTGCAGAAATGATTTGGTTTTTAACAGAATATCATGTATCCACTTTTTGCAGGTTATATTCCGAACTACGGCACGGATCCGTTCGTGGTCACCACTCACTCCGACGGAGGCCAGAGAGCATTTGGTTACTGAATCTTTCCGTTGGGAGATGGTAGCTCGGGATATCTTCAACCGGTTTGGATGGCGGTCATGTAATAGGATAGGCATCTAGTTTACTTATCCATTGATAGCCAGCCGGTTGTGGCCTCTTATCTTGGCTAGTTGTTGTTTCTAGCCCTTCCTGGCTCTGTGTGAGCTTGCTTTGCTTTTTTATTGTTTTGGAGACCTTGGAACCTTGTTGACACTATCTTTGTTTGGTTAATAAGATGGCCGTATGCATCATTCTGATGCAGAGGCCGAAAATTCCCCCGTTTCGAAAAAAAAATTTGTTCCACAATGAACCAGAGAATGTATAAAGCACATGGTGCCATATACTATCCATTATTATTTCTTCAAAATCGGAAAGAATTGTATATATGCACGCAATCACCTAAGAATATGTATCATATTATAAGCACGAACTCTACAGTCATACAGGAACCAACACCTGTAGTTTAATGGTTAGAAGGGTAGTCTTACCCCGGAAATCCGTTGGTGCTCCCGGGAGCGCGCGCTCCTGCGTGCGAAAAGATATTTCAAAGTGTGAAAAAATTTTAAAAAAAAATTTAGCGCATACATCTCGACATTGTATGTGTGCGCGTCAAGTTTCGGAGAAAACCGACATTTTTTGGGCTTGAGTAAAAGAGACAAAAGATGTCTTGTGAAAAGCATTTTTTAACACCGGATTTTATCTTTTTCGCACGCGACACATAAATTGTCGGTTTTTCGCGAAACGACTTTGTGAGCATGCACAATATCAAGATGTACACGCCAATTTTTTGTTTGAAATGTTTTTACATTTCAAAATATGTTTAAAACACATTTTAAAAATCAGAAGTGTGCGCTCGCATGTGCCAAAATGCCACTCCCGGTCTTACCCCGTCTCACTAGAGATCAAGCCTGTAGGTTTGACAACCCATGTATCGCATGAAGGTCATATATGAGCGCGTGTGTCTGTATTGTGTATTTCTCATTAGAGGTTCAAGTTTATATGAATATGCGGAAAAAAGATTTTAAAGGTCCGTACGCATGATTAGACATGAAACCATCCGCGGCCGGTTGGCGGAAATTAAGCTAGATCGTACACGGGTAGTTCGTTTGGCCCGCTCCGCTTTCTTCAACAACAGAAAAAGGGCGCCACGATAGAAGAATCAGTAGGCCATCTCCATAGAGTTAGCGGACCAAATGGGTATTATTTCAAAAAAAAAAAAGCGGACCAAATGGGTATGGGCCGTGTCATGTTTGAAACCGACTGTCTGCCCCTCAAGAAGACGCTTGCATCTTCAGCGGCAGACCGTGTTGTTCAGAGAAGCAAAGTATAAGCTGCAGCTAGATTTCATAGAGCAAAGTGTAGTTTTCTGCCCTAGAACTTGTAATGGTTCGGCACACGTGCTGGCTGCCTATGACTGTCGGAATTACCTCGACAGCCAACATGTCTGGCTGGCAGGTTTCCCCAGCGTTGTAACCCGTGCCATGGCTGCCCTGGCCCACCGTAATTTCCTGGAATGCAAGGTGTTCCAAGCTAAAAAAAAGAATCATTAGGCCATCTGACATGCACGGTAGCTGTTCCGGTCGAAACCAAACGACGAGGTGAGGCCAGAGACAAAAACAAAACACTTGCTAAGTAGGCCTCGCCCGAGCCAGCTGTCGCGGCCGGCCGGCGCCACGCACCCCGGCCATGCAGACGTCGCCCGCAGCGGCCTGGACGTGTCTCCGCGCGCATGGTCCCGAGTCCTGACCCCGTTCGTTCCTTTGATCTTGCAAATTGGCGCAGCACCAATAGGTTTACGCTCCTGCGTGCATGTGGACAGGGTGCCTGCAGCAGCGCACGGCTGTAATTAAGCCCCAGTAATTAAGTTTGAGAGGATTAATTTAGCCATTAACCGACGCAGGAACCAAGGGCAGCAGCTTGTCGATCATCATCTTTCCACATCCAGCCGTTCACAGTAAAACAAACAAAACGAAGAGCAAAGACAGGAAGGGAAAGCGAACGAGAAACGGATGGGCAGGGAAAGAGACGCCGAACGAGACTTGCCTGCTCCCTTCCCATTCGACCACCCGGTCGACCAGAATCGGAAGAGAGAAAATATCACATGATACCATCCCTTAGGTGGTACCATGCTACCATTTCCAAAAATTTAATTTTAAATGTTTCAAAAAATTCTGGAAAAAATTGTGGACGTTGACATCACATGAGTGTACAATCGCTAAAAATTTCAGATCCAAATTCCAAATATACATTGAGAGGCAAAAAAGACAAATCAAGCATGAATAGTGTCAAAAAGACAAAAGCCATAATGTCACTATTCACATCCAGATTTGTCTTTTTTGTTTCTCAATGTGTATTTAGAATTTGGACCTAAAACTTTTAGGGGCTGTACGTACATTCATGCAATGTCAACATCCACAATATTTTTCACAATTTTTTGGAACATTTAAAATTGAATTTTTGGAAATGGTATCATGGGAGCATTGGAGAGATGGCATCACCTGATACTCTCCCAATCGGAAGAATCGGAGGAAGGCCAGGTGCAGCGCCGTAAGGGCATCTCCAGCCGCGCCCCTCAAGAAGGCCTCCCCAGGCGATTTTTTCGCGCCGGCGCCGAGAAAACGGCCCAGTCGCGCCCCCAGAAGCCCGATTTTCGCCGGCTTGGGCCGAAAACAGCGCCGGCGGACCCAGCCCGAACCCGGCGCGCTGGGGGGCGCTCGGGGGCGCCGGGCGAAGGTTTTTGGCGCGAAGAAACCGCGGGCCCGACGCGTCAGCGACCGGGTTACTTCTCGGCCCTTCGTCGTCATCAATGCCAAAGCTGCCGCGCTGCCGCGCCGGTCAGCCTGCGCCATTGATGCTTCACGGGCGGCGCAGTGAAGGCCGGACGACGCGCGTCCCTCGCCCTCGCCTCGCCCGCCACGCGTGTGGGCGGCGCGTCGGCCTATATATGCCGCGCCCCGGCGCGCTCGTTCGTCACACTTCCCCTCTGCCGTCGCTCCTTCCCCTCCGCCGTCGCTCCTTCCTCTCCTCTCGACCTTTCCGCCGCCTTCCAATGGCCGAACATTTCCCGGGCGACGGCGCGGCGGCGAACGGCTTCGGCCGACGCCATCTCCATGAAGACGAGGCTCGCCTCCTTTACGAGGCTGAGTACCCGGTCCCGCCGGACATGCGGGTGCCCGGGACGTGGAGGATCAGTGCGGGCGGCGTGCCGGTTCCACCGGTACCCTCCGGCGCGGTGCGGCGCGCGGAGATCGCCCGCATCCGGTCGAACCTGCCGCCTGCGGCGAGTGAGGCGTCGCGGTACGCCCCGGACAGCCCGCTGTGGGAGCCCTACTTCTGCCGCCGTCACGCCCAGCAACTCGAGGCCACCAACGGCGTCGTGCCCTCCGGCAGGAAAAACTCCGCCGGCCGGCGTCGATGGTGGGGCGTGCCAGGGCGCACGCTGGATGCCGTCCTCGAGTACATCGAGGGCGGCAACACGCCTCGCCTCGACTACCCCGCTCCCCCTTCCTTTTCACGCCGCCGGGGAAGCTCCTGGACCCCGAGGCGCATGGAGACCGGGGGGTCCTCCTCTTCGTCCGGCGGCTCGCCCTGCCTCCGTCCCGTCAAGCCGGAGCCCCAGGACACGCCTGTGGCCGCGCGCACCCGCAGTTCCGGCGTCCGTATCGGCGCCCCGTCAAGCCGGAGCCCCGCCGGCCGTTTTGTCCTCGTCGAGCCCAACCCGGAGCCCGGCCTCGTCGAGCCCAAGAAGGAGCCCGGCCTCCCCGCGGAGTACGAGGAGATAGCCCGGCGCGGCTTCTCCGACGAGGACGCCATGCGGTGGGCGCGGGAGGACTACCTCCGCGAGGAGACGGTCCGGCAGTGCCGGGCCCTGGAGGAGATCGCCACCCGCAAGCGCGGCCGCGAGGACGAGCACGGCGTCGTGATCCTCGATAGTGACGACGACGACGCCCCCGGGCCCTCCAACCCACTGCGCCAACCGGGGGAGGGGTGCAGCAGGGACGGCGGAGGTTTAGGCGGGGGCGGCAGCGGCGGCGGCGACGACGACGACGACGACGACGGCGACTACACGCGGTTCTACAGCCTCCTCGGCATGTAGACGCGTTGGGCGGGCGGCGAGGCGGGCGACGAAGAGGGCGGCGAGGCGGGCGGCGAGGGAGACGGCGGGAGTAGCCCGCCGTTTTTTTTTTTGTAAAATATGTTTATGTTTGAACGAAACTCGCCGAAGTTTGCTATGTTTGTGCCGTGTTTGTGCCGTGTTAAAAATTTTTAAAATACCGTGGGCGCCGCGACTGGGGGGCATCACGCCCCCAATGCGCCGTTAGCGCCGGTGCGCCCCCGGGTGCGATTTTTTGCCCCTTTTGGGGGGCCAACGGCTGGAGATGCCCTAACAACAGCGATCAGATCAGATAAGAGCATCTTATCACGGCTGAACAGGCCGGACCACGACACGCTCGTGTCGTGCGTTGCCTCGCACGATCGCCGGCTCCACTCCTTCCCGCGGACTCCACAAACATACATGGGCAGGGCAGCCATTACGGCGATTGATGCTGATGCCATAACGTGTCGAACGTTCAGAGGTTGGCCGGGTTTCAAGCAAGGCGGAGACGAACCCACGGCCGCCGGCGGTGGTCCGCCCGGTCGCTGCCGGCTGCTGGCCCGTCACACGTCGATCAGGTCGTGCTCCTGCCAGCTTGACCATCACCCGCCTGCCACCTCGCACTGAACGTTCGGAGATAGGTTCCTTTTTTCTGGGACCGTCCTTTCGGTGTGCCGGAACCGGTTTACTGACAGCAACATGTCATGTGATGGGTCGTGTCACAACCGGTGGGCGGCTGCATGCAGCAAGGAATCGGGTCGGCTTTGCCGAAGTGGCACCTGCATGCGCGGTGTGCTCCAAATAATATCAGGCGTCTAAAAATTGCTCCTCCTGTATGACACTCTTTCTGAATAGAAACCTACGAATCCGAGCGTTTCACACAGAAACAACCATACTCCCTCCGTTCCTAAATATAAGTCTTTTGAGAGATTTCACTATAAACCACATACGGAGAAAATGAGTGAATCTACACTCTAAAATACATCTATATACATCCGTATGTGGTCCAAAATAAAATCTCTATAAAGACTTATATTTAGGAACGGAGGGAGTATATTCCAAATATTCAAACTTCCCCGGCCTATTTTGCTGCATCGCAGACCGATTCCGGTGTGCTCAGACGCCCACCGCATCACGCTGTAACCCCAGTTTAATTAACAAGCGTTTTCCTTTCCTTAATTAACTCGGCCGGACTCCAGGTTCTTAACGCCCAGATTTTACCAAAGTGCCCTTCCCCGGCCTATAAAATGAGGCCAACCGGCTCCCATCACAGGTTACCCAAACCGGCAGCGAACCACCGGAACTCAACTCACATACCAAACCCACCGCCCCACCCCTCCACCTCCCCAATCTCTCATCATGTCGACGGCGGCTGCATCTCGGCCCAGCGGCCCCATCCTTTTGAGCCCCTTTCCCAACTACCAATCCGCCTCGCTCTCCCGTGTCAAGCTCTCCGTCGCCGGCTCGCCGGTCAAGTCCTTCAGCGTCTCGTCTCCCCCCTCCTCCCCCACCGCCGCCCCCAAGATCCGTCGGTCCTGCATGTGCTCCCCGACGAACCACCCGGGCTCGTTCCGCTGCAGCCTCCACAAGGAGCGCAAGCAGGCGGCCCCCGCCGTCAGCAGCAGGCCCGCCTCTCCGCCTTCGTCGCCTTCGTATTCGAAGCGCACGACGAGCCCGTTCGCGCAGCTCGTCCCCAGCGAAAGCGGCTGCTCTAAACGCTCGTACAGCGGGCTGGCGCAGCGCGTTCCCATGGGGAGCGGGCACTGGGCACGCAAGGCGCTCGTGCCGTCCCCCGCGGCGCAGCAGCTACAGCACCGGAAGCGAGTGGTGGAGCGGTTCCACGCCGGGCCCAGCCGGCTCTCCGCCGCCTCCAGTCCATGGCCGGCCGCAGCAACCAGTAAGAAAACAACATCGTCGACATGCCATAGCAGCAACATACGTACATACTGAACATACTGTACATAGAAGAAAAAATCCCCGAATAATTCCGGTCGCTGTATAGAAGGAAGATCGGTGGGGATCAGACTGGAAGGTTGGTGTTTTAAGACCCAATTCTATTCCGGGCTGGTCAATTAGCTAGCCAGTAGATACTGTACATACAGTGAGCCTCTTCTTCCTCCCCGCTCCGCTGCACATACAGTGAGTTAGTCTTCCCTGCTCCACTTGTACATAGAGTGAGCTCTCTGCCCGTTGTGTATAGTCCTTGATTTTGGTTCTGGATATACATCAATACATCATGAGTGAGAAATTGGAGACACGCATACATGCATCTGATCTGTTGACGGGAGGCTTATCCATCCCGTCATGGATGATTTGCCGCAACAACTTTTTGCTTATGTTTCTCTTTCTGGAGTGTGGGTATGTCTCGCCCCTGTTTCGGTTTCAGATAAGCTCCGCAAGAGATGAGTGGCGTCTCGCCGTCGCTTGCGACCGTCACGCGGAACCCGTGCGTGCCCCCAGCCGGCCGGATCAGGCCAGAAACTTGCAGCGCCGCAGAAATTCTCCGATTCCGACCAGATTTCTGTGGAACTTCATAACGCGCGCAACTGATGAACCGAGGATTTTTCTTCTTCTTTCCCTGTTTGTGAAGTACTAATAAGTAGTACTCCCTCCGTCCCAAAATAAGTGTCTTGAGCTTAGTATAAATTTGTAGTAGAGCTAGTTTAAAGTTAAGACACTTATTTTGAAACGGAGGGAGTAGTAGTTTGATCAGGCCAGCAATTAGCAGCTCACGAGAGAAATCCCTCGATTCTGAAGAAATTTATGTCCAAGTTTCATGGCGCGCTCAACTGATGAACATAGGATTTTTCTTCGTCCTGCTCGTGATATTTTAAGTACTGTAGTATATTAATTTTAACTGTCCTATTTTACTGTACTTTCATAGCAGTCGTACTATCTTGAGGGACGGCGTAGCGGTTGGGATTTCACCTCCACTTTAGCTACATTTCAATCAGCTGACTTTTCAGTTTGTGGTCAGCCATTTTTTGTTCCTTGGATCGCACTTTGAGATCTGTGTTGTTTTGATTTTTTTTCAATTATGTTGTTGGGCTGGGCTGCAAGGAATCGATTGAATCGTTGTTTTGGTCGGTCCAATCGGTGCCGGGCCGATTTCTTTGTCTTGGTTGCACCCGTTTAATTCTGGGTTTGCATATTTTCTTTCCCTTTTCTATTTTCTTTATTGGTTATAATTATTTTTGTGGGTTTTTGGCCTATACATACAAATACTATATAATATGTGCAAAAGTTTCATGATTATACGATTATTTTTGCATATTACGAGACAATACAATTTCGGTGCAAAGTTGTGTGTAAGTTTTTGTTATAAATTTCATTTCTTCTTAATGGATATAGGGGTGCCGATTATTTTTGGATATTCGCCACAAATTTAGTCTGGATATGAGGGGTGCCGATTACCCACAAAAAAAGAGGGGTGTTGATCCGCCCGGAAATATAGAGCCAGCTTGAGTAGCTCGGCTGGGTCATATTTTCGTGACCGGACATTGACTGGACCATTCACCCGGACATATAAAGGGTTTGAGATGTCGGATTGCGCATGCTCTGGCATGCAGTTCTTTACGGAGTTTTACGCCGTGTAAACAGTGGTCGACCTCTAGTTTAGACATGGGTTTATATTACGGTATGGGTCATGACTCATGAGAGAGTATGTACTTTTAGTACTTCCTCGTTTCTAAATATGTCTTTTTAGATTTTTAATATGGGCTATATACGAAGCAAAATAAATGAATCTACACTTTAAAATATGTCTATATGTTTCGTATGTAGTCTGTATTAAAATCTCTAAAAAGACTTCTGTTTAGAAATGCAGGGAGCAGTATGTTCTAGAAAGTGGCTCATGGGAGGGTAAACGAGCCACTTGCCTATATATTTTTGTATAATGTTCGGGGCATCTACACTGTAAGTAGTCTGAGGTGCCTGATTTTACGGTCAGCTCGCTAGCTCCGTAACTAAATATATTGTCTTAAGAAAAAGACCTTGCTTGTCGATGGCTCTGTCCGGCAAGTAGCAACGATTTGTTTGCTTGTTCTGGTCATTAGTTGATCATGACAATACTGTTTTTCTTTTTTGAGGGGATAATCACAATACTTAAAACTTTCAAACTAATAACAGTTATCAAGGTAATTATTGTAGCCACACCTGATTGATCTTTACCGTTAAAAGGTACATTAATATCTTTCATTTCTCTTCTTTTCAGGTGAGCCTAAACTCGGCTTCATTTTGATGTAAAAACAGTCATAAACATATAGGAAATATGAAATAACTCACGGTTGTCCCCTCCCCTCCCCCCCCCCCCCCCCCCACCCCAAAAAAAAGGCACAAATGTTAGGTTATTGTTAGATTAAACCATGAGGCAATCAATGATGAATTATTCAAGTTCTGAGATTCAAGTCAGTTGACTGCAAAACCCTACATATGAGGCATGCATATCATGCATTATCAGGCTAAAAAAATGGTAGGTCAATGTGGAGTTAAGAGATCTTGGTCCAATTGAAGCCCTCACTCTCTTGGTTGATGAGAAGGCGAGCGGCATTTAGTATGCCGCCGCTAGTTGCCTTGCTTTGACATTGCGGCCAACAACCTTGTTTTGAAGCACAACCTTGCCCCACGTGTTCGCGAGATTGATTCATGCCTGATCTTTGCTGGAATTTTGTCTATTTGGGCCTAGCCCAATAACAGTTTCAGAAATTCCTAATAAATCCTAGAGGCCCACGCAGCCCATTTGTGCAAGGCAAGAGGTGGAACTAAAGTTTAGTCCCACATTGCTAGTTTAGAGGGAGTTGGACCTCTTTATAAGGGAGGCTCCTTCCCCACTTGTATGAGCATGAGAATAAGAGGGACATCCACGCGCGCTCCTCCGCCGCCCGCCTCGCCGCGCCGCGCCGCGACGCGGGTTGCGGGAATGAGCAACCCTGAAGGAGAGCAAGATGCCCAACAGGCACAAGCTTTTCAGAAAATGGATACTCTGTTTAAGGCTGCTCTCTTGAGTGTTCTTGGTGAGAACATAGTTGATGCTTATGCGTCAATTGATAATGGAAAAGATATGTGGGACGCACTCGAGGCCAAGTTTGGGGTCTCGGATGCCGGCACTGAGCTGTACATCATGGAGCAATTCTATGATTACAGGATGACTGAAGAGCGCTCCGTGGTTGAGCAGGCTCATGAGTTACAGTCATTTGCTAGAGAACTTGAGCACTTCAATTGCATGCTACCGGACAAGTTTGTTGCTGGCGGTATCATCACTAAGCTTCCTCCTTCATGGAGGAACTTTGCTACCTTACTGAAGCATAAGAGACAGGAGTTTTCCGTTCCGGATCTCATTGGTACTCTTGATGTGGAAAAAAAGGCGAGAGCAAAGGACACACGTGCTCGAGGTATTGAGGGAAGATCTAGTGCCAATCTGGTACAGAAGAAAAACTTCCAGTCCCACAAGTTCAAGAACAAAGGCAAGCTTGATGGTAAAGCAAAGTTTGATGGGAAAAATAAGGTTGTGCAGCACACGAACTTCGAGAAGAAGAATGACAAGAAGAAAAGGTGTTTGTCATGTGTGTGGAGATCCCGATCATTGGGCTCCTAGTTGCCCCAATCGCTATGACAAGCATCATCCTGAGAAAGGTGGCAAGACCGTAATGTTGTCATTGGAGACACTGACATGAAGGATGCTGGGTATGGTATATTTCCCACTATTCTTTCAGTATGTCATTCTCCTGATTGGTTGATTGACACGGGTGCTAATGTGCATGTATGCGGTGATATTTCCATGTTTTCGTCTTATCAGACCGCAGGGACTTCAACCGTGCTGATGCGCAATGGTTCAAGTGCTTCTGTTCGTGGTGTTGGCACGGTCAATCTGAAGTTTACTTCGGGGAAGATCGTGCGACTGAAGAACGTGCATTATGTCCTCTCCGTCAATAAAAATCTTGTTAGCGGATCTCTTCTGTGTAGAGATGGCTACAAGCTTGTCTTTGAGTCGAATAAATTTGTAATATCCAAGTATGGAACCTTTGTTGGTAAAGGCTATGAGTCAGGAGCTCTGTTTCGTTTATCCTTATCAGACGTTTGCAATAAAGTTGTTAATCATATTTGCAACAATAGTGAATCAAATGTGTGGCATTCACGTCTTTGTCATGTTAATTTTGGTTGCATGTCGCGACTAGCGAAGTTGAACTTAATCCCTAGTTTCACCACTGTCGAGGGATCTAAGTGTCAAGTGTGTGTGCAAGCTAAGAAACCTCGTAAGTCTCACGTGACTGCGGAGACGAGAAATCTTGCACCACTAGAACTTATACATTCAGATCTATGTGAAATGAATGGTGTTTTAATAAAAGATGGAAAGAAATATTTCATAACGTTGATTGACGACTCCACTAGATACTGCCGTGTGTATCTTCTGAAATCTAAGGATGAGGCTTTGAACTTTTTCAAGATCTATAAAGCTGAAGTGGAAAACCAACTTGATCAAAAAAATCAAGAGGCTTAGGTCCGACCGTGGTGGAGAGTATTTTTCCAATGAATTTGATGCTTTTTATGCGGAACATGGTATAATCCATGAGAGGACGCCTCCCTACTCACCTCAGTCAAATGGGGTGTTCGAGAGAAAGAACCGTACTCTAACTGATTTGGTTAACGCCATGTTAGACACATCGAGTCTCTCCAAGGCATGGTGGGGGAGGCGATATTGAAAGCATGTCATGTCCTAAATCGAGTCCCCACAAAGAACAAAGAGATAACTCCATTCGAGGAATGGGAGAAGAAAATGCTAAAACTCTCTTATCTGCGAACATGGGGTTGTTTGGCGAAAGTCAATGTTCCAATTCCAAAGAAGCGGAAGCTTGGACCAAAGACTGTGGATTGTGTTTTTCTGGGATATGCTTTTCATAGCATTGGCTATAGATTCTTAATTGTAAAATCTGAGGTATTTGACATGCATGTCGGTACCATCATGGATTCGAATGATGCGACTTTCTTTGAAGATATCTTTCCCATGAAGGATATGGCTACCTCATCTAATCAGGAGATGCCTAGTTCATCGAATTAGGATCCAGTTATAATTACCGAACCTGCCATTTCGATGGAGCACTTTGAAAGTCCTGTGGAGGAGAATAATGAAGTTCCTATTAGGAGCAAGAGACAGAGGACTGCAAAGTCCTTTGGTGATGATTTTCTTGTGTATCTCATAGATGACACTCCCAGTTCTATTTCAGAGGCCTATGCATCTGAAGATGCTGACTATTGGAAGGAAGCAATTCGTACCGAGATGGATTCCATCTTGGCGAATGAAACTTGGGAGATAACTGATCGTCCTTATGGGTGCAAACCTATAGGATGCAAACGGGTATTCAAGAAGAAGCTTAGGCCTGATGGTACTATTGAAAAGTACAAGGCTCGGCTCGTGGCTAAGGGTTATACCCAAAATGAAGGTGAAGACTTCTTTGATACTTACTCACCTGTGGCTCTACTGACCACTATTCGAGTTCTACTTTCACTAGCTGGTTCACATGGTCTTCTCGTTCATCAAATGGATGTTAAGACTGCTTTCCTAAATGGAGAGTTGGATGAGGAAATTTATATGGAACAACCAGATGGGTTTGTAATAGATGGTCAGGAAGGGAAAGTGTGCAAGTTGCTGAAGTCTTTGTATGGACTCAAGCAAGCACCGAAACAGTGGCATGAGAAGTTCGAAAGAACTTTAACAGCTGCAGGCTTTGTTGTGAACGAAGTTGACAAATGTGTGTACTATCGCCATGGTGGGGGCGAGGGAGTTATGCTTTGCTTGTATGTTGATGACATACTGATTTTCGGAACAAATCTGAATGTTATTAAGAAGGTCAAGGATTTCCTATCTCGCTGTTTTGAGATGAAGGATTTAGGAGTGGCTGATGTCATTCTGAACATCAAGTTGTTGAGAGACGATGATGGTGGGATCACATTGCTTCAATCTCACTATGTGGAAAAGATCTTGAGTCGCTTTGGCTACAGTGACTGCAAGCCCTCTCCAACACCATATGATGCTAGTGTGTTGCTTCGAAAGAATCAAAGAATTGCTAGAGACCAATTGAAATAATCACAGATTATTGGCTCGCTTATGTACTTAGCCAGTGCTACGAGACCTGACATCTCTTGTGCTTTTAGCAAACTGAGCCGGTTTGTCTCAAAACCAGGAGATGTGCATTGGAAAGCTCTCGAGAGAGTTTTGCGTTATTTGAAAGGCACTGCAAATTATGGAATTCACTACATTGGGCATCCGAAGGTGCTTGAAGGGTATAGTAACTCAAACTGGATCTCAGATGCTGATGAGATGAAGGCCACGAGCGGTTATATATTCACTCATGGAGGTGGCGCTGTTTCTTGGAAGTCTTGCAAGCAGACCATCTTAACGAGGTCAACAATGGAAGCAGAACTCACAACACTAGATACAACTACAGTCGAAGCAGATTGGCTTCGTCGGCTCTTGAATGACTTGCCAGTAGTTGAGAAACTTGTACCGGGTATCCTTATGAACTGTGACAATCCAACTGTGATCACTAAAGTGAGCAGCTCAAAGGATAACATGAAGTCATCAAGACACGTTCAGAGAAGGTTAAAGTCTGTCAGAAAAATGAAAAACTCCAGAGTTATTGCATTGGATTATATCCAAACATCTAAAAATCTGGCAGATCCTTTTACTAAGGGTCTATCACGTAATGTGATAGATAATGCATCGAGGGAGATGGGAATGAGACCCACAATATGAGTTGTTCACAGTGGTAACCTATTCTTTGTGATCGGAGATCCCGTGAATTAGATGTGGAAGACAAGCTGTTGGTCAACTGAGAGGAGAGTATCCTTACTGTTAAAAATACCACTCCATGAAGATGCAATACTCTCCTAATCTGCATGGCAGGTTGATGTATATCTTAATGTGTTCTAAGTGGCTTTTGAAGCAGAGATGTTGTCCTGCAGAACATCTTTTGAAGAACGCACCTATATGAGTCTGATTGTTAAACGTCGCAATCTATAAGAGTAGGGTTCTCTCTAGTAAACTCATGAAAGGTCACGGAGTATGACGCATAAGCTCCACCCGCGGGGAAGACCCACGGTAGCCACGTATCGGTCAAGGCTTTATGTGAAGCTAGATTCGCAAAAAACTTGTAGTTCAAGGCCCAGTCCACTGTTCAAGTTGCTTACTAGTGTAGCATAAAGTTCTAGGTGGAAGTTCAACTTAACAGTCTCCACTGCAGTACCGGTATATAAAACAGTGTTTTGGAACCAAAGGCAAATTTTGTGTGCCTCTGGGATCTGGTGGGGGATTGCTGGAATTTTGTCTATTTGGGCCTAGCCCAATAACAGTTTCAGAAATTCCTAATAAATCCTAGAGGCCCACGCAGCCCATTTGTGGAAGGCAAGAGGTGGAACTAAAGTTTAGTCCCACATTGCTAGTTTAGAGGGAGTTGGACCTATTTATAAGGGAGGCTCCTTCCCCACTTGTATGAGCATGAGAACAAGAGGGACATCCACGCGCGCTCGTCCTCCGCCGCCCGCCCCGTCACGATGCGCCACGGGTTGCGGGAATGAGCCGAGCCGATGTCTAAATTTTTGCCACGCACTACGGGTATATGAAAGGTCACTCAGGAGCTGAAAAGTTTTTGCTGTAGTGGACATTGAAAACGAACGCTCTTCGACTGCTGTCTGTTCGTTTCGACTCCCTCGTTCCCTTCAGCTCCCGGCGCTTCCCTCTCGCCTCCTTCTCTTGCGCCTATAAAAGGGAAGTCGCTCTTCTCAGCGAGACACACCAAAACTTCTCCTTTCTCTCGCCACCGTTTCCACTCTCTGCGCTGCTGTCCATCTTCCTCATCCCGGTTTGCGGCGTGCACCGTGAGTCGGGACAGTAGGCCTCCAAAACCGCACCCTTTGAGTCATGTACGGGAGAAGGGTGATAAGGTTTTTTGGGAGCGCTCTGCGTGACTACTGACTTCTTCATCATGGCCGCCCCGGACTCCGACGACTACTTCCTCGACGTCGACAACCTCCTCGACGACATGGAGGACACCGACCCCAAGTCCAGTGCCTCTGCTCCTACTGCTGTCTCGTACGTGTTCTTATCTTTCCTGTTAGAAGTTCTGCAACAGTTCATTGTTCTAGTGTTTTCCCTAGACATATTAGGCTCTACTGCATATATGCATCTTGATCTACTGTGCGCTCGAGAGATGATCGGTTCTAGCTCATATATGCAAATGCTATTTACCTTCACTTTGTCAAATCGTATGACTTGCTTTTGAAGGAAATATGCCCTAGAGGCAATAATAAAGTTATTATTTATTTCCTTATTTCATGATAAATGTTTATTATTCATGCTAGAAATTGTATTAACCGGAAACATAATACATGTGTGAATACATAGACAAACAAAGTGTCACTAGTATGCCTCTACTTGACTAGCTCGTGAATCAAAGATGGTTAAGTTTCCTCGCCATAGACATGAGTTGTCCTTTGATTAATGGGATCACATCATTAGGAGAATGATGTGATTGACTTGACCCATTCCGTTAGCTTAGCACTTGATCGTTTAATGTTGCTATTGCTTTCTTCATGACTTATACATGTTCCTACAACTATGAGATTATGCAACTCCCGTTTACCGGAGGAACACTTTGTGTGCTACCAAACGTCACAACGTAACTGGGTGATTATAAAGGAGCTCTACAGGTGTCTCCGAAGGTACATGTTAAGTTGGCGTATTTCGAGATTAGGATTTGTCACTCCGATTGTCGGAGAGGTATCTCTGGGCCCTCTCGGTAATGCACATCACTATAAGCCTTGCAAGCAATGTAGCTAATGAGTTAGTTACGAAATGATGCATTACATAACGAGTAAAGAGACTTGCCGGTAACGAGATTGAACTAGGTATTGAGATACCGACGATCGAATCTCGGGCAAGTAACATACCGATGACAAAGGGAACAACGTATGTTGTTATGGGGTTTGACCGATAAAGATCTTCCTAGAATATGTAGGAGCCAATATGAGCATCCAGGTTCCGCTATTGGTTATTGACCGGAAACGTGTCTCGGTCATGTCTACATAGTTCTCGAACCCGTAGGGTCCGCACGCTTAAGGTTTCGATGACAGTTATATTATGAGTTTTGATGTACCGAAGGAGTTCGGAGTCCCGAATGAGATCGGGGACATGACGAGGAGTCTCGAAATGGTCGAGACGTAAAGGTCGATATATTGGACGACTATATTCGGACTTCTGAAAGGTTCCGAGTGATTCGGGTATTTATCGGAGTACCGGAGAGTTACGGGAATTCGCCGGGGAGAAGTATTGGGCCTTATTGGGCCATACGGGAAAGAGAGAGGGGCTGCCTAGGGCAGGCCGCGCGCCCCCCAAGGCCTAGTCCGAATTGGACTAGGGGGAGGGGCCGCACCCCCTCCTTCCTTCCCTTCTCTCTTCCCCTTCCTTCTCTCCTACTCCTACTAGGAAAGGAGGAGTCCTACTCCCGGTGGGAATATGACTCCCCCCTTGGGCGCGCCTCCTCCTCCTTGGCCGGCCCTCCTCCCCTTGCTCCTTTATATACGGGGGCAGGGGGCACCCCATGACACACAAGTTGATCATCCTGATCGTTCCTTAGCCGTGTGCGGTGCCCCCCTCCACCATATTCCACCTCGGTCATATCGTTGCGGTGCTTAGGCGAAGCCCTGCATCGGTAGAACATCATCATCGTCACCACGCCGTCGTGCTGACGGAACTCATCCCCGACACCCTGCTGGATCGGAGTCCGGGGATCGTTATCGAGCTGAACGTGTGCTGAACTCGGAGGTGCCGTACATTCGGTGCTTGGATCGGTCGGATCGTGAAGACGTACGACTACATCAATCGCGTTGTCATAACGCTTCCGCTTATGGTCTACGAGGGTACGTGGATAATACTCTCCCCTCTCGTTGCTATGCATCACCATGATCTTGCGTGTGCGTAGGAAATTTTTTGAAATTACTACGTTCCCCAACAGTGGCATCAGAGCCTGGTTTTATGCGTAGATGTCATATGCATGAGTAGAACACAAGTGAGTTGTGGGCGATACAAGTCATACTGCTTACCAGCATGTCATACTTTGGTTCAGCGGTATTGTGAGATGAAGCGGCCCGGACCGACATTACGCGTACGCTTACGCGAGACTGGTTTCACCGTTACGAGCACTCGTGCTTAAAGCTGACTGGCGGGTGTCTGTCTCTCTCACTTTAGTTGAACTGAGTGTGGCTACGCCTGGTCCTTGCGAAGGTTAAAACAGCACTAACTTGACGAACTATCATTGTGGTTTTGATGCGTAGGTAAGAACGGTTCTTGCTCAGCCCGTAGCAGCCACGTAAAATTTGCAACAACAAAGTAGAGGACGTCTAACTTGTTTTTGCAGGGCTTGTTGTGATGTGATATGGTCAAGACGTGATGAGATATAAATTGTTATATGAGATGATCATGTTTTGTTGATGTTATCGGCAACTGGCAGAAGCATTATGGTTGTCTCTTTATTGCATAAGATGCAAGCGCCAAATAATTGCTTTACTTTATTGCTATGCGATAGCAACAGTTGCAAGAGCAATAGTTGGCGAGACGACCATATGACGACACATTGATATAGATCAAGATGATGGAGATCATGGTGTCGTGCCGGTGATGATAAAGATCATGACAGTACTTTGGAGATGGAGATCAAAGGCGCAAGATGATCATGGCCATATCATGTCACATATTTTGAATGCATATGATGTTTATCTTTTATACATCTTATTTTGCTTAGTTTGTCGGTAGCATTTTAAGATGATCTCTCACTAATTATCAAGAAGTGTTCTCCCTGAGTATGCACCGTTGCGAAAGTTCTTCGTGCTGAGACACCACGTGATGATCGGGTGTGATAGGCTCTACGTTCAAATACAACGGGTGCAAAACAGTTGCACACGCGGAATACTCAGGTTAAACTTGACGAGCCTAGCATATACAGATATGGCCTTGGAACACGGAGACCGAAAGGTCGAGCGTGAATCATATAGTAGATATGATCAACATAGTGATGTTCACCATTGAAAACTACTCCATCTCACGTGATGATGGGACATGGTTTAGTTGATTTGGATCACGTGATCACTTAGATGACTAGAGAGATGTCTGTCTAAGTGGGAGTTCTGAAGTAATATGATTAATTAAACTTAAATTTATCATGAACTTAGTCCTGGTAGTATTTTGCAAATTATGTTGTAGGTCAATAGCTCGCGTTGTTGCTTTCATATGTTTATTTTGATATGTTCCTAGAGAAAATTATGTTGAAAAGTGTTAGTAGCAATGATGTGGATTGGATCCGTGATCTGAGGTTTATCCTCATTGCTGCACAGAAGAATTATGTCCTTGATGCACCGCTAGGTGACAGACCTATTGCAGGAGTAGATGCAGACGTTATGAACGTTTGGATAGCTCAATATGATGACTACTTGATAGTTTAGTGCATCATGCTTAACGGCTTAGAATCGGGACTTCAAAGACGTTTTGAATGTCATGGACCATATGAGATGTTCCAGAAGTTGAAATTAATATTTCAAGCAAATACCCGAGTTGAGAGATATGAAGTCTCTAACAAGTTCTATAGCTAAAAGATGGAGGAGAATCGCTCAACTAGTGAGCATGTGCTCAGATTGTCTGGGTACTTCAATCGCTTGAATCAAGTGGGAGTTAATCTTTCAGATAAGATAGTGATTGACAGAATTCTCTAGTCACCATCACTAAGTTACTAGAACTTCGTGATGGACTATAGTATGCAAGGGATGACTAAAACGATTCCCGAGCTCTTCGTGATGTTGAAATCGACGAAGGTAGAAATCAAGAAAGAGCATAAAGTGTTGATGATTGACAAGACCACTAGTTTCAAGAAAAGGGCAAAGGGAAAGAAAGGGAACTTCAAATAGAATGACAAGCAAGTTGTCACTTCCACGAAGAAGCCCAAAGATGGACCAAAGCCTGAAACGAGTGCTTACACTGCAAAGGAAATGGTCACTGGAAGCGGAAATGCCCTGAATATTTGGTAGATAAGAAGGATGGCAAAGTGAACAAGAGTATATTTGATATACAGCTTATTGATGTGTACCTTACTAGTGTTTATAGTAGCCCCTGAGTATTTGATACTTGTTCGGTTGCTAAAAAAAATTAGTGACTCGAAACAGGAGTTATAGAATAAACATAGACTAGTTGAAGGTGAAGTGACGATGTGTGTTCGAAGTGGTTCCAAGATTGATATGATCATCATCGCACACTCCCTATACTTTCGGGATTAGTGTTAAATATAAATAAATGTTATTTGGCGTTTGCGTTGAGTATGAATATGATTTGATCATGTTTATTGCGATACGGTTATTCATTTAAAGTCAAAGAATAATTGTTGTTCTGTTTACATGAATAAAACCTTCGATGGTCATACACCCAATGAAAATAGTTTGTTGGATCTCGATCGTAATGATACACATATCCATAATATTGATGCCAAAAGATGCAAAGTTGATAATGATAGTGCAACTTATTTGTGGCACTGCCGTTTGGGTCATATCGGTGTAAAGCGCATAAAGAAACTCCATAAAGATGGACTTTTGGAATCACTTGGTTATGAATCATTTGGTGCGTGGGAACCGTGCCTTTTGGGCAAGATGACTAAAACTCCGTTCTCCGGAACAATGGAACGAGCTACTGATTTATTGGAAATAATACATACCGATGTATGCAATCCAATGAGTGTTGATGCTCGTGGCAAGTATCGTTATTTTCTAACCTTCACAGATGATTTGAGAAGATATGGGTATATCTACTTAATGAAGCACAAGTCTGAAACATTTGAAAAGTTCAAAGAATTTCAAAGTGAAGTGGAGAATCATCGTAACAAGAAAATAAAGTTTCTACAATCTGATCGTAGAGAAGAATATTTGAGTTACGAGTTTGGCCTTCATTTTAAACAATGTGGAATAGTTTCACAGTTCACGCCACATGGAACACCACAACGTATGGTGTGTCCGAACGTCGTAACCGCACTTTATTGGATATGGTGCGATCTATGATGTATCTTACCGATTTACCACTATCGTTTTGGGGTTATGCATTAGAGATAGCTGCATTCACTTTAAATAGGGCACCATCTAAATCCGTTGAGACGACACCGTATGAACTATGGTTTAGCAGTAAACCTAAGCTGTCGTTTCTTAAAGTTTGGAGTTGCGACGCTTATGTGAAAAAGGTTTCAACTTGATAAGCTCGAACGCAAATCGGAGAAGTGTGTCTTCATAGAATACCCAAAGGAAACTGTTGGGTACACCTTCTATCACAGATCCGAAGGCAAAAACATTCGTTGCTAAGAATGGATCTTTTCTAGAGAAGGAGTTTCTCTCGAAAGAAGTGAGTGGGAGGAAAGTAGAGCTTGATAAGGTAATTGTACCTTCTCCCGAATTGGAAAGTAATTCATCACAGAAATCAGTTTCAGTGATTCCTACACCAATTAGTGAGGAAGCTAATGATATTTATCATGAAACTTCAGATCAAGTTACTACCGAACCTCGTAGGTCAACCAGAGTAAGATCTGCACCAAAGTGGTATGGTAATCATTTTCTGGAAGTCATGTTACTAGACCATGATAAACCTACGAACTATGAGGAAGCGATGATGAGCCCAGATTCCGAGAAATGGCTTGAAGGCCATGAAATCTGAGATGGGATCCATATATGAGAACAAAGTGTGGACTTTGATTGACTTGTCCGATGATCGGCAAGCCATATAAAATAAATGGATCTTCAAGAGGAATACGGACGTTGATAGTAGTGTTACTATCTACAAAGCTAGACTTGTCGAAAAAGGTTTTTGACAAAGTTCAAGGTGTTGAATACAATGAGATTTTCTCACTCGTATCGATGCTAAAAGTCTGTCCGAATCATGTTAGCAATTTCCACATTTATGAAATTTGGCAAATGGATGTCAAAACTACATTCCTTAATGGATTTATTAAAGATGAGTTGTATATGATAGAACCAGAAGGTTTTGTCAATCATAAAGGTGCTAACAAAATGTGCAAGCTCCAGTGATCCATCCATGGACTGGTGCAAGCATCTCGGAGTTGGAATATACGCTTTGATAAGTTGATCAAAGCATATGGTTTTATACAGTCTTTTTGAGAAGCCTGTATTTACAATAAAGTGAGTGGGAGCACTACCGCCTTTCTGATAAATATATGTGAGTAACATATTGTTGATCAGAAATGATGTATAATCTTTCTGGAAAGCATAAAGGAGTATTTGAAAGGAGTTCTTTAAAAGAAAGACATTAGTAAAGCTACATACATATTGAGCATCAAAGTCTATTGAGATAGATCAAGACGCTTGATTAGTGTTTCAATAAGTACATACCTTGTCAAGATTTTGAAGTAGTTCAAAATGGAACAGTCAAACAAAGAGTTCTTGCCTGTGTTGCAAAGGTGTGAAATTGAGTAAGACTCAAATCTCGACCACGGCAGAAAATAGAAAAGAGAATGGAAGTCATTCCCCATGCCTCAGTCATAGGTTCTATAAAGTATGCTATGCAATGTACCAGACCTATTGTATACCTTGCTCTGAATTTGGCAAGGGAGTACAATAGTGATCTAGGAGTAGATCACTGGACATTAGTCAAGAATATCCTTAGTGAGGACTAAGGAAATATTTCTCGATTATGGAGTTGATAAAAGAGCCCATCATAAAGAGTTACATCGGTGCAAGCTTTTACACCGATCCAGATGACTCTAAGTCTCAATCTGGATACATATTGAAAGTGGGAGCAATTGGCTAGAGTAGCTCCGTGCAGAACATTGTAGACATAGAATATTTGCAAAATACATACAGCTCTGAATGTGACAGACCCGTTGACTAAGCTTCTCTCACGAGCAAAACATGATCACACCTTAGTACTCTTTGGGTGTTAATCACATAGCGATGTGAACTAGATTATTGACTCTAGTAAACCCTTTGGGTGTTGGTCACATGACGATGTGAACTATGGGTGTTAATCATATACAGATATGAATATTGGTGTTAAATCACATGGCGATGTGAACTAGATTATTGACTCTAGTGCAAGTGGGAGTGAAGGAAATATGCCCTAGAGGCAATAATAAAGTTATTATTTATTTCCTTCTTTCATGATAAATGTTTATTATTCATGCTAGAATTGTATTAACCGGAAACATAATACATGTGTGAATACATAGACAAACATAGTGTCACTAGTATGCCTCTACTTGACTAGCTCGTGAATCAAAGATGGTTAAGTTTCCTGGCCATAGACATGAGTTGTCATTTGATTAATGGGATTACATCATTAGGAGAATGATGTGATTGACTTGACCCATTCCGTTAGCTTAGCACTTGATCGTTTAGTATGTTGCTATTGCTTTCTTCATGACTTATACATGTTCCTACAACTATGAGATTATGCAACTCCCGTTTACCGGAGGAACACTTTGTGTGCTACCAAACGTCACAACGTAACTGGGTGATTATAAAGGAGCTCTACAGGTGTCTCCGAAGGTACATGTTGAGTTGGCGTATTTCGAGATTAGGATTTGTCACTCCGATTGTCGGAGAGGTATCTCTGGGCCCTCTCAGTAATGCACATCACTATAAGCCTTGCAAGCAATGTAGCTAATGAGTTAGTTACGGAATGATGCATTACATAACGAGTAAAGAGACTTGCCAGTAACGAGATTGAAGTAGGTATTGAGATACCGATGATCGAATCTCGGGCAAGTAACATACCGATGACAAAGGGAACAACGTATGTTGTTATGCGATTTGACCGATAAAGATCTTCCTAGAATATGTAGGAGCCAATATGAGCATCCAGGTTCCGCTATTGGTTATTGACCGGAAACGTGTCTCGGTCATATCTACATAGTTCTCGAACCCGTAGGATCCGCACGCTTAAGGTTTCGATGACAGTTATATTATGAGTTTATGAGTTTTGATGTACCGAAGGAGTTCAGAGTCCCGAATGAGATCGGGGACATGACGAGGAGTCTCAAAATGTTGAGACGTAAAGATCAATATATTGGACGACTATATTAGGACTTTGGAAAGGTTCCGAGTGATTCGGGTATTTATCGGAGTACCGGAGAGTTACGGGAATTCGTCGGGGAGAAGTATTGGGCCTTATTGGGCCATACGGGAAAGAGAGAGGGGCTGCCTAGGGCAGGCCGTGCTCCCCCCAAGGCCTAGTCCGAATTGGACTAGGGGGAGGGGCCGCACCCCCTCCTTCCTTCCCTTCTCTCTTCCCCTTCCTTCTCTCCTACTCCTACTAGGAAAGGAGGAGTCCTACTCCCGGTGGGAGTAGGACTCCCCCCTTGGGCGCACCTCCTCCTCCTTGGCCGGCCCTCCTCCCCTTGCTCCTTTATATACGGGGGCAGGGGGCACCCCCTGACACACAAGTTGATCATCGTGATCGTTCCATAGCCATGTGCGGTGCCCCCTCCACCATATTCCACCTCGGTCATATCGTTGCGGTGCTTAGGCGAAGCCCTGCGTCGGTAGAACATCATCATCGTCACCACGCCGTCGTGCTGACGGAACTCATCCCCGACACCCTGCTGGATCAGATTCTGGGGATCGTCATCGAGTTGAACATGTGCTGAACTCGGAGGTGCCGTACGTTCGGTGCTTGGATCGGTCGGATCATGAAGACGTACGACTACATCAACCGCGTTGTCATAACGCTTCCGCTTACGGTCTACGCGGGTACGTGGACAATACTCTCCCCTCTCTTTTGAAATTACTACGTTCCCCAACAGCTTTATCACTGCTATACTAGTCATGCTTTATCTACTATTTCTTTTAATAAAATCTTTCGGTAAATTGCTCATATTTCCAACAATCTTCACCAAATAAATGAGATGAAGACATGAGAACAACACGTTTCGTAACCTTTGCGGCAGTGATTGGGAGTATGTACGAGGGGGCTCATGTAGACATTAAGCATGGGAAATACTCCCTCCGTACCAAAAAGTTGGTACAAAGTTACGACACTTACTTTGAGACAGAGAGAGTACACTTTAACTCCTCTTCCCTTCTTTGGTAAAATGATGTGAATTAGTACAGGGAGAAGGCCCGCTTTAGTTCACTAATTAATAAATTCTTCATGGGAAGAAAACAACCATTCCACTTCCCACTTGAACATCCGTTCCCTCTAGATAAGCCTTCTGCACCAAGCGCCCAGCTTGATAAGCTACCAACAAATATTTACAATCAAGGATTAACCTTCTGCAAGGGACGTGATTATATTGATGGCCATCTGCAACGAGCTACTATCAGACCAGAGGTGGAAAGCTACCTGACCTAACCTAACCCATGGCTCCTAACTAATGCACATCGAGTTAATCGCTGTTAAAAAAACTGAAAAGTTACAGTTGATTAAGCCATTGTTAACGTTTACCCACCAGATGGTGACGATGATCCGGTGGCCTCGGTAAAGTCGACCAAACAATTGGTTATTGTGAATAAAAACTGATCGATTACTGTAGGAGATGTACGTGTGTGCCCGGTTGCATTCATCGATTGTATATATTACTCGTGGAACATTCTAGTCTTCCACGGCGATAACTCATCAAGTACTACTGCTAATACCACTCTGGGCTAAGTCAGACAAAGCATATAGGTCAGTGATTGATACCCTGAGCTTATCTCTAGAGATATTTTTGCATATACTGTTGAAATAAGCTTCTTCGACCTCTTCCTTGTTAAACAGCCAAAAGATAATGATGCATGCATTATCATCTGCAAAGTAATTAAGCCATATGTCCCAATCGTGTAAAGTGTCCTATGACCTTAGGAGTCCTTGGTTTTGGCTAAGCATGTACCAAATATTCAAACTAATCAAGTCACTGATCGACAAAGACATAGCACTGATCTAGGCTTATCAAGGTTTCTAATTTAGCTTGCACCATCAAACTATAGCCAATTAAACATATAGGCCCCTGAGAAAATTGAGCGGCTCTTTGTTGAAGTTATGGCCGGCCCTCTGTTCCTCACCCTATTTCATCGTGCCGCTCACAATGGTATTGAAGCCAGAAACTATAGACCATTATATATGTATAGAGAGTTATTCTAGTTTAGTTTAAACCGAATACAAATAAGTTTCCAAACAATCAATGTGTTTAAACAAAGACTTCAGATTAGCACACAACCAACCACGATCATTAGTAACCAAATATGAGTCTCAACTTAATCTGCAACAAGGTCTCATCACGCATGTGTGAGTCAGTTGCCGGATTTGAATAAATTCCAATTCAAATGTGCAGGCTTTTAAACAATCCATATTGCCAAATTATGGACAACCTGGCAAATAAGTTTTGTTTATCCTCATTGCCCTCTTCAGTCGGGGGACGTGACCTAGCAAATAAGTTAGAAATGCAAGTATACAACTGTGTGGATGCTAACAAGGATATGTACTGGATCTTTCTAGAAGAATTCACAGAAAAAATATGTAAAACTCATACCCGCAGGGGACGGACGATCCTAGCTACGGACGGATGCATGTGAAAATTTGATCCCATTTTACCTGGCGACCTGTCGCTAGGTTGCGCAATCCTGTTAATCTACACACGCTCGGCCGTAATCCTGGCGACAGGAACCGCGAGCGATGGATGCTTAATTTCCTGGCGCCTCACTGTGTCGCTGTTACGCTGTAGATGCTTGTCGTCGGCCGTGATTAAAAACCTATACAAGTACTATAGATCAATATTCGGCTAAGGAAACTAGCTGCCTACGTCGACGTGAAAGAGAGAGCTAGCTGGTGATCTTAATAGTGGTAGTTTTTTAGCTAGGTCGTCCTCGTACATGACTGCATCCTCAAATAATAATTAATGCGTGCATGTGGGTGTATGTGGCTGGGATTAGGCTCGGTAATACCGATCGGTGGTCATTTCCTTGGTCTATACCACTGTCGTGTCGTTCGTTTGCACACCCACGGAATGCAGATTTCCATTTTTCCCACAAAAATAAAACCAGAATGTAGATTTCTTTAAGCAAGCCCTCACCAATAACAGCTGGATCTCTCTCATTGACACCTTCAATGGCCTATCGTTCGCACACGTCCAACAGTTTGCCGACCTCTGGGAGAAGATATCCATGACCTCTCTGAATGATGACATAGAAGATTCCATCAGCTGGAAGTTCACCAAGGATGGGGTGTACTCGGCTTCCTCTGATTACAAGGCACAATTTGAGGGACTCACATCGTCTGATCTCGTTCACTCTGTAGGGGGTTTTGGGTCACCCCTCGATGCAAGTTCTTTGCTTGGCTAGTCCTTCAAAACAGGATTTGGACATCGGATCGTCTCATACGTCGCGGCAGGCCAAACTGCGGCCTTTGCCCACTTTGTAAGCAATGCCAGGAGTCGGCGACCCATCTCCTCTTCCAATGCCGCTTCACCATCTGCATTTGGAACCATATTCTGGCATGGCTTGGCATGCATCACATTTCTACGGCGCTATGGCAGACGAGGACTTCGGTGAAAGACTGGTGGAACAACAACCTTCAGATTCGCCTTGGCTCCCCTAAGACGCTAGCCTCCTTGATGATGCTTATCTCATGGGAGATATGGACAGAGCGTAACACTAGGGTCTTTCGAAACACAGCTGTCCCCTTCCATGGTCCCAATCTGTAAGATCAAAGAGGAGGTGTCTCTTTGGGCAGTGGCGGACGCGAAGCACATGAGTGCTGTAATGCTGCGAGAGTAGACCTTTTATTTTGCCGCCTTGCGGCCCTTGTTCGAAAAACTCCTTTCTTAATCAATGAAATGGCAAATTTTTTGCCTTGTTTCAAGGAAAAAAAGGCCGGCATGACCATGTGATATTCTCCCCAACAGTAAATAGAGTACATGCCGTTACGCCTCGGCCAGCTTTCACAGGCCGACCGTCTCCTAAAGTATGCTCCCAAAGAGACTGTATAAGAAAGGTACATTTTTTAGGAATATATAGGAAAGGTACATAGGACTGTAGAACACAAATTAATAGGGTGAATTTGGGCTGTCCACGATCAATCGATTGCCGACCTCTTTATACATAACTGCGAAAATCACAACTGGAACAGTAGGTTCAGTTTTAGCATGCTTTCTCTTACCTTCTTTTTTCACATGAAATGTGAAAATACACAATAGATCTGAGCCATTAATTTGATTAACTAGCGATCTGATTAGCTCTTATCTTTTTACCATGGTAAAAAAGCGGGTAAGAAGAAGCATGCTAAAATTACTCTTTTAAAATTAAACAGCCGCCATGGCGCTGGAGTGTTGCACCCAACAGAAGAACGCAGTGCATCGATTCCCGGACGAGAGCACGTGGCCAACGAGAGGTACGCATCTACGCATACATAGGTGAAATGTAACATACACGCGCGTCGACCTGGTATTACAGCAGCACCTTGCTAGCTTGCCACATGCTAGCTGCTATTCCTATGTATATATCGTACTCCCTCCGTTCCGAAATATAAGTCTTTGTAGAGATTCCATTATGAACTACATACGGATATATATAGATGCATTTTAAGTGTAGATTTATTCATTTTGCTCCGTATGTAGTCCACCTAGTGGAATCTCTACAAAGACTTACATTTAGAAATGGATGGAGTATATAGTACAGTTGGAGAGGCGCCATGCATGTGCGTATAAATCGTATGCCTCGCGGCGGGCACATGCAGCCGCGCGTAGCAATCGATGGATCAACGTGCGTGCCAAGCCGACTCGATCGACCTATCCACGTACCGCATGCAAGAGAACGAGAGGTGCTGGATTATTGTACGATATGATACGACCGAAGAAATTAAGGTGCTCGCTAGGTGGGGCACGTGCATGGCGCTCACTGGTTGCTGGCCATGCATGGGGATGGCGGAGAAGCGACGTACGTACGCGACGTCCGCATTTTCTTTCAGCGTGTGTAGCAGTGTAGGAGTTGAGCTGGACGGAATAACTGCCTCGATCGCCGACCACTTCCCTTCCGACGCGTGCCTGAGCCGATCTGATCACTGCCCGAGCCGATCCGTCTGTTGCCGGTGTAGTGGGGTCGGCCAACCGAGGGCTTCACCGTCGAAACTTCCAGTTCGGTGACACACATGCATGCACACGTACTCCCGCTCGCGCTGGCCGGTGGCTCCGCGCTGTGCACGTCAGGGTGTACGTGCCTCACTAGTAGAAAAAGGGACAATGGTCCAGGCCGGGCCAGCCCATTAGTCTCAGTTCAATCTAGAACCGGGACCAATGGGGGCATTGGACCCGGTTCGTGAGCCCCGGGGGCCGGCCGGGTCACGTGGGACATTGGTCCCGGTTGGTGGGACGAATCAGGACCAATGGGCCTCGCTCCTGGCTCACCACTATTGGTCCCGGTTGGTGGCTTGAACCGGGACCAAAGGCTGCCTTTTAATTCCGGTTCTTCCCACGAACCGGGACCAATTAGTTGCCTATATATACCCCTCGCCCGCGAGGCCGGCGAGGGGAGAGCTTTGTGGTGCTCTAGCTCACCACAAAGATACCATACTCTTTCCTTACAACGGCAAGTGAGTGTTACTGTCGTGTGCATATTCAGTTTCCCTTATTACTCGAGCGAGGTTATAGTAATGTAATTGATGAGTTATGCATGCGTGCGAATGTACCACTATATTCTTCTGGAGATTAAGCTTGAGCGTGGACTAGTAACCGTCTTAGACTCGAGACGGAAAGATCCCAAAACCTATGCGGACATGACTGAAATGCTCAGCAAGTAAGTTCAATCGATCATTATCGCACCATATCGGCAACTTTTTGTTCATTTCCTGATATCTCAAGTAATAATAATTATTTTTTTTGTCTTGCAGGGTTTGAAAACAGTTCATCGCAGAAGCTCCGGGACTACCGAAGGAGCTGCGATATACATACCCGAAAGTAAGTACTACTGGCTAGCTAGTTGCGTGCATCTCCCGTTGATTTTATAGCTATACTTTCATCAATGCCATTTATAATGCTTCATTATCAGTTTGATTGACCTCTATTTCTCGTAAAGTGCTTGTGGCAGGAACAAGGGAATGATTTCTGTGGATACTACGTGTGCGAGTTCGTCCACACTGCGACTTTGAAAAACAAGCGGGGCTACTCTCAAAGACAATTGAGAGATCTTACATATTGTACATGTATGTAGCTAGTAGCGTCGGATACATGATACGAAAATTTGTTGTTCGACCAATCTCTCTTAGAAGGAGAGGTCGATCGATCATTTCTCTCGGTATGCATGACGAACTTCTGTACTTAATGGTTCCCTTCATTTTCTTACTAGCTAGCGTGTCGAGGGCTATATGTATATAGTACGTAGCGTCGACCAAGCACAGACATAAGAGAGGACACTTCTCTCTATTAATTAGCTAGCTAACACAATATATGAAACACCTAAATTAACCCCCAAAACCCCCAACCCCCCCCCCCCCCTCCCCCTTTCAAAAAAAAAACAAAAACCCCAGCCACTGGAATGCTGACGCGTGGATGCCTTTTGGTCCCGGTTGGTGCCTCCAACCGGGACCAAAGGCCCCCCTGCCTGGGCTCGGCGCACCGTCCACGTGGAGGACCATCTGTCCCGGTTCGTGTTTGAACCGGGACTAAAGGGGGGAGGTATTAGTAACGACCCATTAGTCCCGGTTCATGAACCGGGAGTAAAGGCCATTACGAACCGGGACAAATGCCCCCTTTTCTACTAGTGCTGGCATGCACGAGCACCCGTCGTTGCCAACCCTAGCTTCTCCGTGCTGGTTAAGCACACGTCAGGGTCCAACAGTTCTAGATCGTCTGATCTTGCTTTCACTTGTGAGTATGTGTTTTCTCTTTCGAAAGATATCATCAAGATTCTTGCAAAAGATAGCACAACAGCCTAAATTTTGCTGGAATTAACCATTGTATGCTTGTTCTATCCCACTTTACCGCTGCTGTAACAACAAACATCTGAGGCCAGTGTGTACCACTATAAGGGCATGTTTGGTTTCAAATAAGTCATCAACTTATAAGTCGAAACGTGAAAAAAATGACTTATTTTGCCAAACAGACCCAATTTATAAGTCACCCCAACTTATAAGTCAAAAAGTTGCTCCACCCCAACTTAAAACTTATAAGTCATCCCTATTTACGTGGGTGCCACCACCTGCATGATGTGGATTGGTGTGAAAAGGTGTGGTCAGGTGACTTATAAGTCAGGTGACAACCAAACAGGCGTAACTTATAAGTCGCTGGTTTTAAGTCACCTGACTTATAAGTCAGGTGACTTGTTGAACCAAACAGGACCTGCACGAACAATAGACGGCCAAATGCAATATGATTGGGAGATCCACAATAATACACTGAACTGTCCTCCGTACTCCGTATGATTGGAGATGGATCCACGCGCGGTCTGCAGAAATTAAGTTACACAGTACACTGGTTGTTCGCGTGGCCCCGCTCTGCTTTCTTCAACAACAGGAAATGGGCAGCACGATATTAAAAATCAGTAGGCCATCTGATCTAATCTAATCAGGGTGGAGCATCCATCAACAACCGAGCAAGATGGTGCATGCACGATGGCTGCTCCGGATCCAAACGACAAGGTGCGGCCAGAGTGAAAGACAAAAGACTGGCCAAGTAGCACCTCCTCCCACCATGCAGCTGGCCCCGTTCATTCGTTGGTACATGCCGTTCAAAATGATGAAGCTGCAGGCCTAGCTGTGTGCCGCGGCCGGCCATGATCTGAACCGTGCAGCTTTAGTTTAGATAAATATATTTTGTGGTTGTGTGGTAACATAGCATCATGCAAAATAACACGATGCGCCTGCGTGCATGTGGCCAGGGTCAGGTGCAGCAGCACACGGCTGCAATTAAGCCCGAGTAAATATATTTTGCGAGGATTACTCTAGCCATTAACCGACGCATGTTCCGAGGCCCGCTTGTCGATCATGATCTTTCCACATCCGGTGAAAATACACACACCGGAGCGCAAAAGACAGGAGCGCGTGGCACCCAATGAAGAAGGCGAAAGTGAAACGAAGACACGGAGTGGCAGCGAAAGAGACGGCCATGTTCGACCAGAATCGACGGACGCCATACGCTAACAGCGATCGGAGCATCTTATCGCGGCTCAACCGGCCGGATCACATGCACATCGCCGGCGGGCTCCACGATTCCTTGACATTCCTTAGCTCGGACTCCACTAACATGAGCGCGAGTGAACAGATTCGGCGGGAGCCGATGGACACTGCCATTACGGTGACTGAGATGCCACTGTGTCGAGCGTTCAGAGGTCGGCCGCCTTTCAAGCAAAGCGGAGGCGATCCCACGGCCGGCGTCTCGGGTCCGGTCGCTGCCGGCTGCTGGCGCGTCCTGGTCGTGCCAACTTGGCCATGGTTCTGAACGTTCAGAGAGACAAGTTCCTTTTTTCCGGGACCGTTCTTTCAGTGTGCCGGAAACGGTTTACCGACAGCAATGTGCCACGAGCCCACAACCGATGGGATTGCCAAACCAAAAAAAGTTCGACATTGCCCAATTTCCGGACCGACACATGCGCTCTGTCCTGCGTGCTAGTAATATGGGATGGGAGTATACCTAGCAAAACCCCGGGCCGGGCCGGGCTTCGGGCCGGGCCTAGCCAAGCCCGACACAAAAAACCCAGGCCCGGCCCCGGCCCGGCCCGGCCATCGGGTCTCTGTTTCTGGGCCCGAGCCCGGCCCGAGCACGTAAAAGCCTGTCGGACTTTGGGCCGGCCGGGCCCGACTGAGGGAGTCCTGGACTAGGGGGTGTCTGGATAGCCGGACTATCATCATCGGCCAGACTCCAAGACTATGAAGATACAAGATTGAAGACTTCGTCCCGTGTCCGGATGGGACTTTCCTTGACGTGGAAGGCAAGTTTGGCGATACGGATATGTAGATCTCCTACCATTGTAACCGACTCTGTGTAACCCTAGCCCTCTCCGGTGTCTATATAAACCGGAGGGTTTTAGTCCGTAGGACGAACAACCATTACAACAATCATACCATAGGCTAGCTTCTAGGGTTTAGCCTCCTTGATCTCGTGGTAGATCCACTCTTGTACTACCCATATCATCAATATCAATCAAGCAGGAGTAGGGTTTTACCTCCATCGAGAGGGCTCGAACCTGGGTAAAAACATCGTGTCCCTTGTCTCCTGTTACTATCCGCCTAGACGCACGGTTCGGGACCCCCTACCCGAGATCCGCCGGTTTTGACACCGACATTGGTGCTTTCATTGAGAGTTCCTCTGTGTCGTCACCGATAGGCTTGATGGCTTCTTCAATCAAGAACAACGCAGTCCAGGGTGAGACTTTTCTCCCCGGACAGATCTTCGTGTTCGGCGGCTTTGCACTGCGGGCCAATTCGCTTGGCCATTTGGAGCAGATCGAAAGCTACGCCCCTGGCCATCAGGTCAGGTTTGGAAGCCTAAACTTCATGGCTGACATCCGCGGAGACTTGATCTTTAATGGATTCGAGTCACAACCGAGCGCGTCGCATTGTCATGATGGGCATGATTTAGCTCTGCCACCGGACAGTACCCTGGAGGCCGCACATGAGTCCGCTCTGACCCATAGTTTGGAGCCAACCGCGCAGATCGAGGACAGGTGGCTGGACACCGCCTTGGGGGCTGCAACTTCTATGACGATGGAGCCGAATACTGACCTTGTCCTTTGCAAAGCTCATGACTCCAAGGTGTCGGACTCCTCGCCGGACTCCGAACCTCCTGCGCCCCTGCCAATCGAATCCGATTGGGCGCCGATCATGGAGTTCACCGTTGCGGACATCTTTCAGCACTCACCCTTTGGCGACATCCTGAATTCGCTAAAGTATCTCTCGTTATCAGGAGAGTCCTGGCCGGACTGCAGTCAGGATGGTTGGGATGCGGACGACGAAGAAATACAAAGCCCACCCACCACCCACTTAGTAGTCACTGTCGACGATCTAACCGACATGCTAGACTACGACTCCGAAGACATCGACGGTATGGACGACGATGCCGGAGACAACCAAGAACTAGCGCCTATGGGACACTGGAAGACCACCTCGTCATACGACATATACATGGTGGACATTCCAAAGGATGGGAACGGCGAAGAAGCAGCGGAGGCAGATTCCTCTAAGAAACAGCCCAAGTGCCGACGTCAGCGGCGCCGCTCTAAATCCCGCCACAGCAAGAATGGAGATTCCGGCACCGGAGATAATAACACCCTAGAGAGTGCCGAAGACAACCCCCTCCAGCAGGATTCCGCACAGGAGGACGGAGGAGCCAGCCCTCAAGAGAGAGCGGCAAACGAGGAGATAGAGGACGATAATTACATGCCTCCCTCCGGAGACGAGGCAAGCCTCAACGACGACGAATTCGTCGTGCCCGAGGATCCCGTCGAACAAGAGCGTTTTAAACGCAGGCTAATGGCCATGGCGAACAGCCTAAAGAAAAAGTAGCAACAGCTTTGAGCTGATCAAGACCTGCTGGCCAACAGATGGACCGAGGTCCTCGCGGCCGAAGAGCATGAACTCGAATGCCCCTCCAAAAGTTACCCAAAACGCAAGTTGCTCCCCCAATTAGAGGAGGAGGCATACAAACCTTCATCACCAACGCACAATACGACAGACCGAACACCTCGTGGCCGCGACAGAGAGGCATCTAGGCCCTCCACCAGAACCGTACCCCGGCATCGCTCGAAAAGCGCGAAGCCACGGGGGAATGCGCCGGACTTGCGAGACATATTGGAGGACAAGGAAAAAAAATCAAGATCTATCTACGGATCACGTGGGCGTCCCACGATCCACGACGACTACCGTCACGCCGGATACAGCAACTCCGGCCGGGTTGAACACAGCAGACAAAGCTCTCTTGAGCTACGTCGTGATATTGCCCAGTATAGAGGCGCCGCACACCCACTATGCTTCACAGATGAAGTAATGGATCATCAAATCCCTGAAGGGTTTAAACCCGTGAACATTGAATCCTACGATGGCACAACGGACCCCGCGGTTTGGATCGAAGATTATCTCCTTCATATCCATATGGCCCGCGGTGACGATCTCCACGCCATCAAGTATCTCCCACTCAAGCTTAAAGGACCAGCTCGGCATTGTCTTAACAGCTTGCCAGCAGAGTCAATTGGGTGTTGGGAGGACCTGGAAGCCGCATTTCTCGACAACTTCCAGGGCACATATGTGCGACCACCAGACGCCGATGACCTAAGCCACATAATTCAGCAGCCAGACAAATCGGCCAGACAGTTCTGGACACTGTTCTTAACAAAGAAAAATCAAATCGTCGACTGTCCGGATGCAGAGGCCCTCGCAGCCTTCAAACATAACATCCGCGACGAGTGGCTGGCCCAGCACCTAGGACAGGAAAAGCCGAAATCCATGGCAGCCCTCACATCACTCATGACCCGCTTCTGTGCGGGGGAGGACAGCTGGCTAGCCCGCAGTAACAACCTCAGCAAAATTCTGGCAGTCCGGACTACAAGGACCGCAATGGCAGGTCGCGTCGCAACAAAAACAAACGCTGCGTTAACGGCGATAACACTGAGGATACGGCAGTCAACGCCGGATTCAGAGGCTCAAAACCCGGTCAGCGGAAAAAGCCATTTAAAAGAACTACCCCGGGTCCGTCCAATTTGGACCGAATACTCGACCGCTCTTGCCAGATACATGGCACCTCCGAAAAGTCAGCTAATCACACCAACAGGGATTATTGGGTATTCAAGTAGGCAGACAAGTTAATTGCCGAAAACAATGACAAGGGGCTGCATAGCGATGACGAGGAGGAGACCCGGCCGCCGAACAGCAGAGGACAGAAGGGGTTCCCCCCACAAGTGCGGACGGTAAACATGATATACGCAACCCACATACCCAAGAGGGAGCAGAAGCGTGCACTTAGGGACGTATATGCGATGGAGCCAGTCGCCCCGAAGTTCAATCCATGGTCCTCTTGCCCGATCACTTTCGATCGAAGGGACCACCCCACCAGTATCCGCCATGGCGGGTTCGCCGCATTGGTTTTAGACCCAATCGTCGATGGATTTCACCTCACTCGAGTCCTGATGGACGGCGGCAGCAGTCTGAACCTGCTTTATCAGGATATAGTGCGCAAGATGGGCATAGACCCTTCAAGGATTAAACCTACAAAGACGACCTTCAAGGGTGTCATACCAGGAGTAGAGGCCAATTGTACAGGCTCAGTCATACTGGAAGTGGTTTTCGGATCCCTGGATAACTTCCGAAGCGAGGAGTTAATCTTCGACATAGTCCCGTTCCGCAGTGGCTATCACGCTCTGCTCGGACGAACCGCGTTTGCAAAGTTCAACGCGGTGCCGCATTATGCATACCTCAAACTCAAGATGCCAGGCCCTCGTGGAGTCATCACGGTCAACGGAAACACTGAACGTTCCCTCCGAACGGAGGAACACACAGTGGCTCTCGCGGCGGAAGTACAGAGCAGCCTCTTAAGGCAATTTTCGAGCCCGGCCGTTAAACGACCGGACATAGCCAAACGCGCCCGGAGTAACATACATCAAGACCATCTGGCACGTTCCGAGCACGCGTAGCAATGCGGCCCCAACCCCAGCCCTTGCATGATTGCAAGACTAGCCCTTCGCGTACATCATTACGCTCTGGAGATACCATGGGCATAGGGGGAGGGGCACGACCACGATAGGCCCGGAGTGCGGCTCAACCACACCAGGGGCTCCCAAGTGCGTCGTTCTTTTTCTTTTTTATTATTATTATTTTTCCACAGGACTCCCTTCACCAGAGGCCCTGTCCGGCAGTGGATCTGCCGAACTTACGATGCAACAGCCAGGGAAGGACGAAGGCTACGACGAATACTTAGGTGGTCTCCATTGCGAGCATTAAATATGTTTAATACACCATTCCGCAGCCTACCCCTGGAGGGAGACATGTCTAATAGTCCAATCCCTTGCTTACCGCACTATTTGTATCGTTCTGCACTCATGGCAGAATTCCTTGAATAAACAATGCATCACTTTTCGCTTATAATTGCATTCCCTTTTTACATATATGTTCATTCATGACGTTTTGCATCCGTACACTTTGGTACGGCCGAATACACCAGGGGCTTATGTTCTCCGCATTATGGTGTGATAACTCCGAACACTTATAGCACTATATGCATCGGCTCTGAATCATGTCTTGGGTCAATAGTTGGGTTTGCCCGGCTCCCATGTTTTGGTACCTTACGTTCCATTCTATCGGCTAAGGTAGCTGTCGGTGTCAAAATCGGCGGATCTCGGGTAGGGGGTCCCGAACTGTGCGTCTAGGCGGATGGTAACAGGAGACAAGGGACACCATATTTTTACCCAGGTTCGGGCCCTCTCGATGGAGGTAAAACCCTACTCCTGCTTGATTGATATTGATGATATGGGTAGTACAAGAGTGGATCTACCACGAGATCAAGGAGGCTAAACCCTAGAAGCTAGCCTATGGTATGATGGTTGTAATGGTTATGTTGTCCTACGGACTAAAACCCTCTGGTTTATATAGACACCGGAGAGGGCTAGGGTTACACAGAGTCGGTTACAATGGTAGGAGATCTACATATCCGTATCGCCAAGCTTGCCTTCCACGCCAAAGAAAGTCCCATCCGGACACGGGACGAAGTCTTCAATCTTGTATCTTCATAGTCTTGGAGTCCGGCTGACGATGATAGTCTGGCTATCCGGACACCCCCTAGTCCAGGACTCCCTCAGTAGCCCCTGAACCAGGCTTCAATGACGATGAGTCCGGCGCCCATATTGTTCGGTATTGCAAGGCGGGTTCCTCCTCCGAATAACTCATAGAAGATTGTGAACACTAGGATAGTGTCCGGCTCTGCAAAATAAATTCCACATACCATCGTAGAGAGAGAATATTATGTACACAAGCTCAATCTGCTGACGTATTTTGTGGCATGACGTCACACCACCACCAAGCCTTTACTGGAATCGTTTTTTATTATACCACCTCAGCGCGTTTAGCGAAGCGGTTTCCTTGGCACGTCTTGTCGAAGCAGAGATCGTGTTCCCCTTATTCCGGGATTCTCATCAATACGTACGTGGGTAACCCAACCGCGCCATTGATGGTGGTGCTTGGGAGATAAGCAAGTTTTACCAGGCCGGTGGGGACGCATAGTTTTCGTCCGCCCATATATAAGGGGATAAGGATCCACCCCTTTCTACCTACGCCTTCTTCCTCTTGCTTATCCATCTCCGCGCACTCTTGAGCTCCAGCTCCCAAGTCCGTGCATCTCGTCTTGACCTTCTCCGACCATGTCCGGAGCGGGAGGCAGATGGTTGGCCTCCTCCGTTACGGAGGAGCACATCGCAAAACTGCGCAGCGCCGGATACCTTTCCGGCGACATCGCGCACCGGCTGCCTGACAAGGGGCAGCTCATCCCCACCCCCAGGCCCCATGAGAGGGTCGTATTCCTTCCCCACTTCCTCCGCGGACTGGGCTTCCCGTTGCATCCCTTTGTCCGGGGGCTCATGTACTATTACGGCCTAGATTTCCACGATCTGGCGCCAAACTTCATCCTCAACATCTCGGCGTTTATCGTCGTGTGCGAGGCCTTCCTCTGAATCCAGCCCCACTTCGGCTTGTGGCTCAAGACCTTCAACGTCAAGCCGAAGGTAGTGAAGGGCGTCCAAGCAGAGTGCGGAGGCGCCATGTTGGGCAAGATGCCCAACATCATCTGGCTCGAAGGGGCCTTCGTGGAGTCCATCAAGGGATGGCAATCGGGGTGGTTCTACATCACCGAGCCGCGTGACCCAAAATGGGCGGCGGCCCCCGAGTTTAGATCTGGTACCCCGATGCAGCTCACCTCCTGGAAAGAGAAGGGCTTGCTATGGGGCAGTTCGGAGGAGCTGACAGGACTCCACTCCTGTCTCCAGACCCTGGTGAACAAGAATATTAGGCTTGTCAATGTGATCTAGGTCATGCTCATCCGCCGGATTCTCCCCTGCCAACAACGGGCCTTCAACCTGTGGGAGTTCGATCCGGCATAGCACCAGACTCTGAGAGGGCTCTTCGACACGACGTATGAAGCCGTCTGGAGGGTGCTGTTCAAGGGCGGAGAAGCCCCCGCGTCCGCGACTAAAGATCGCGGATTCAGCACCAAGCGCCCGGCCGGTGAGGTAAGCTTCGTTATCCTCTATGGGACAGTTGTTTTCTTTCATAGTTTGACTCTATGTGGGATCTAAAACTTCCAATGCCTTTGACAGGACTGGCAGAGGACGTTCGGACAGGTAGACTGTCCGGCTCCCCTTCCCGAAGACCCAGCGGATGCCCGCTTAACGGGGCTGCTGGTCCCGACACTCTATGTGGTGCCGGAGAAGAAGGCCAAGAAGAAGGCCACGGGAACTCGAAAAAGTTCCCGGCGCCAGGTGATATCGGACTCATCGTCCGATGGCTCCGAGGCGGACTCCTCCCCTGAAGATGAGGAGGAGAAAGAGGACTCTCTCCCAGAGGAAGGAGAGAGGAAGAGGAAGGCTTCCCCAACTGGGAAGGCCGAAGGGTCCAAGAGGGGAAGGACTATTCCCCCGGACAGCTCCGCCAACGCCAACATTGGCGACGAAAAGTGGCCCTCCAGGGCCAGGCCTCCGGCAAGATCGTAAGTATCCGAATCCCTGAATAATTTATAATTTCTCTTTTGTGTCACATAGTGTCCTTCTAATGCCGCACACTGCCTGCAGTCCGGCCGATGATGATCTCCCCGCTTCATCGAGCGGGTCGTTGGCTCCGTCGGATGTAGATTCCATCCCGACTGCCTCCACCCCTCGTGATGCTGAGGAGCCGAGGTGGGATCCCGGGAAGGGACCCATCAGGAGGAGGCTCCGGAGGCGCCACAAGGCAGCCTCCCAGACATTGCGCCGGACTCCACGCCGGAACCCGCAGTGGTTCCGGAGTCCGGCAGGCGGCCCCTTCGCAAGAAGGGCAAGACCGTGACACCGGCGGCCTCTGTCCAACCGGAGGCGCCAGACCACTTGTTGGAGGCGCTCAAAGGCGCTTCCATCGAGGAAGAACACCGCACTATCATGAGTGCGGTGATTCAGAAGGTTCAGCTCGCCAAGAGCGGGCTGACCGAAGCCTGCAGTAGCGTTCTAACAGGCTTTGAGGTAAGGAGTTAAAAATATGTAATGTAATACCGCATAGACAGTAGCCCCTGATGCTCGGTTCGGTGTTCGGAAAGAAAAACCGGATTGAGGATCTAAAAAAGATATACGCAGGAATGCTAAAAATTGTGTCAATATGGGTTTGCAGGCTGCGCTGCTGACCTCTTTCGCACTGACTGCGGAGGTCGGTGCGTTGAAGCAGGACCTCGAGCGGTCCGAGCGAGAGCTCGGCCTTGCCAAGAAGCAGCTCGAGGACAAAGAAGGTGAGTAATACCATCTTTAAATTTGTACCTTACAGAAAAGGATTTTGGTTGCAATGAAAATAACAAGGATAACGTGGGTACTGCAGGGGCCACGAACGAGGTGGCAACCCTGAAGGAGGCCGTATCCGCGGCCGAACGCAATGCGGCCGCGGAACGGACGGAGCGAGAGAAACAGGAGGCGCGGGTGGCGGAGGTGCGGCAAGAGCTCCAGGCTCTCATGGAAAAACATGAGAGTTTGGAGCGTGACTCGAAGACTCGAGAGTCCGAGCTTGCCTCGGCTCTTGAAAGTGCCAAAGCCGCTAAGGCCGAGGCCCATAAGGCCCTCCATGAGATTGAGGCGGTGAAGAAGATAGCGGCGGGTAAGGCATTTTTCATGCAAAGCAAGCATGTTAATGTAAATTACCTATTACTTACCCGAATTCGGAGCTCTCCAGGGGCGTTTGCAGATCTGCCTCGCAGTGCATCCGATGCCGCCGCGTTTTATCGAGCCGACAAGGGGAGCTCAACGGAGAAGGTCTTCTGGTCTCAGTACGCTGAGGCCGGCCATCCGGTGCCCCCTAGCGACCAGCTGAAGTAGCTGGTCGAGCTCCACAAGGTAGCCGTGCAGGCCATGAAGGGCCTCATAGTCCGGCTGTGGCCTGGAGAGGCCATGCCTGGAAGCTACTTCGGCCTCGTGCGGCGGCTGGTGGATGCGTGCCCCTGGGTGGAGGTCATCAAGCGCTCCGCCTGTATTGAGGGTGCTCGTCGGGCCCTTGCCCGCGCAAAGGTGCATTGGGGCAGGCTGGATGCGGAGAGGCTTATCACTGACGTGCCACCAGCGGGCAAGGAGTATCGCACGTCCGAGATGTACTATAAGACTGTCCTGAAGGGTGCCCGCAAGATTGCGGATGAGTGCCCCAGAGATGTAATTTTTGAGTAAACTCGCTATGTATTATCCTGTGCGCTGAAAACTTTGTTCATATGCGCTAAGCAACGGTTATTGATTTAAAATATTACCTTCTGTGCGGCCGTTTATTAAATCTGAGAGATGGCAAGTCGTCGGCTTCAGCCCCCATGCCACGAGTGCTGGGGTGTTCGGGATAAACTTGAGCGCTCTTGTTCCCATTTTTTGGTCCATCTAAGGAGGCGCTCAACGCGACGAATAAGGCAACCGGACTTATAATGCTTGAACACTCTCACTTAGCCATATAATTCTATAATTTTAAATTTCGGCGAAGCCCCTAGTATTCGGAAGACCGAGTTCGGGGCGCTATCCACGCCTTGGCCGGACATTATCCGGTTCTTCGCTCGAAGTGGCATAAGTCTTTAGGGACTTGAAAAGACCTCTCGAACAGCGACCAGTCTCTCGCCTTATCATAACAGTCAGTTTTAGCTTTCTCCACTGAGGCGCTCGGCCAGCTCAACCGGGGCGCAATCGCAGTGGTTCTCCTAGTGCTACCTTAGCCGACAGAACGGAACGTAAGGTACCAAAACATTGGAGCCAGGCAAACCCAACTATTGACCCAAGACATGATTCGGAGCCAATTCATATAATGCTATAAGTTCGGGGTGCCGCACTTGTGAAAGTGTTCGAACTTATCACACCATAATGCGGAGAACATAAGCTCCTGGTGTATTCGGCTGTACCAAAATATACAGGTGCAAAATGTCATTAATGAACATATATGTAAAGTAATGCAATTATAGGCAAAAAGTGCTGCATTATTTATTCGAATATGGGATTGCATGAGTGCTTGTGCAAGACGCTCTTGGTGAAGAGAGAAAGTTAGTACGAATCAGTGCGGTTCACACGGAAACAACCACCATATGTTCTGATTCAGATTCATTGGTACAGAAATCGTTGGAATATACTACTCCTTTGACATGACTAAAAGGGGCAAGATACCGGTTTGTAATGCAAGAAACTGAAAAGAATTTTGACACTGAAATAAATCACTAGTGTTTCAAAGCAAGTTGGCATGCATGAGCCCAAAGTATATTCCCACCTGCTTTGAACCCAAGACCGGTTCACGCCCATAGTTACCCGAGCTTAATTAACTCGGCCAGACTCCAAGTTCTTAACGCCGAGAATTTACCAAACTGCCCCTCCCCTCGTCCTTCCGCTTGGCTATAAATCGAGGCCAACTGGCTCCCATCTATGGTTACCCGTTACCCAAACCGGCAGCTAACCACCGGAGCTCAACTACTGAGATGTACTCCCTCCGTTCCTAAATATTTGTCTTTCTTGTTATTTTAACAAGTGACTACATACAGAGCAAAATGAGTGAATCTACACTCTAAAATGTCTATATACATCCGTATATGATAGTCCATTGAAATCTCTAGAAACACAAATATTTAGAAACGGAGGGAGTAGTACCAAAGTCACCGACCGAGTCCACTTCTCTAGTCTCTCATCATGGCGACGGCGGCTGCGTCTCGCCCCAGCGGCCTTGTCCTTCTAAGCCCCTGCCCCAACTACCAATCCGCTTCGCTCTCCCGTGTCAGGCTCTCTGCCGCCGGCTCGCCGGTCAAGTCCGCCCCCAAGATCCGTCGGTCCTGCATGTGCTCCCCGACGAACCACCCGGGCTCCTTCCGTTGCAGCCTCCACAAGGGAGCGCAAGCAGGATGCGGTCCCGGCCGTCAGCAGCAAGCAAGCATCCCCGCCTTCGCCGCCGCCGCGCATGGTAAACGTGATAGCGCAACGCGTCCCCATGGGGAGCGGACACTGGGCACGCAAGGCGCTCGCGCCGTCCCACGTGGTGCAGCAGTTGCAGCACCGGAAGCGCGCTGACCGGTTCCGCGCCGGGCCCAGCCGGCTCTCCGGCGTCTCCATGGCCGGCCGCCGCGCAGGCGGCAGCCAGTAAAAGCAACATCGTCGACATGTCATACTAGTACATACTGCACAAAGTGTACATAGGAAAGAAATTCCCCGAATAATTCCGTTCGCTGTATAGAAGATCGGTGGAGATTAGGCCGGCCCGGTAGATTGGAGTTTTAAGACCCAATTCGATTCCTGCCCTGGTCAGTTAGAGTGGCTGTACATAGAGTGGTCGTCTTCCTCCTCCCCGCTGCACATAGAGTGAGTTCATCTTCCCTTCTCCACTTGTACATAGAGTGAGCTCTCGTCCTCTCAGCCCGCTGTGTACAACTCCCCTTGGTTTTGGTTTTTTGGATATACATCAATACATCATGAGTGATAAATTGGAGACACAGGTACATGCATGCATCTGATCTTTCCCGTGACGGGATGCTTATCCATCCGGATGATTTGTTTGCCGCTACAATTTTCTTCTTCCGTTTCTGTTTCTGTTTCTGGAGTGTGGATGCATCTCCCCTGTTTTGGTTTTGGATAAGCTACAGAGATCAGTGGCGTCTCGACGTCGCTTGCTCCCGTCACGCGGGCGGCACCCCATGCCTCCGGCCGGATCAGGCCACCAACCTGCAGCACAGGAGAAATCCCCCGACTCCGGCGAAGTTTCTGTAAAGTTTCATGGCGCGGCTGATGAAAAGAGGAGTTCTCTTCATCCTGCTCGTTATATTTTTACTGTTTTCTTCAGATCCGTGGTATTTTACTGTTTCTTATAGAGAAAATGGTATTTTACTGTTGATCGAGGGACGGCGGAGCGGTTGGGATTCCCCAACTCTTCAACTTGCGCAAGAAGATGATGGACAGTTGGACAACTTCTCGATCGGTTCTGTTTCTTGGCCAGAAATCAGTTAGAGCATGGTTAATAGTAAAGCCGGCTGCCGGCTCTATAGTAGAGCCATGTCACCTGTAGCCTGTATTTGAAAAAGTTCATACAGTAGAATGTCTGTAGTGTTGGCTATACATTTAATGCATGCATGCTGTGCTAGGCAAAGGAAAGTAACATGATTGGCTGGGAGGAGCTGAACGCCGGCCGTAGCGCTCGCATGGGCTGCATGCAGGCTCCTTTTCCTTGTTGCTTGTGCTATCGCCCGGCGACTCGCGAAGCGCCCGCTTGGTCCTGTCTTCCCACTTCTCTCTCCTCCAGCTATGATTTTTCTGATGTGGAAGATGATATAACCTGCCGACTAGTCTCTATTGTACTTGTTCTTACCGGGCTCACCTGTTCGATTGGCGACATGTCTGTTAGTTTAGCTCTTGTCCCCATCGGAGTTAATATTGTGTGCGGTGTTCATTTTTTCTTGATGAAGGAGAAATGTCGGTGCACTTTTCAATTGAAGGAATGGAGCGATGAACATATTACGGGCGCGGACAAAGAGAAACGCTGAAATAAATCAGTAGCAAGCTTCCGTTGAAACCCTGGCATTCACATGATGCGTTGAACAGCTGACAGACGAGAACCATCAGGCGCGACCGATAGTAATAAACCGGTAGTAGATCAGTAAAGCACAGGCAAACGGCCTGCGCCGGAGGCAATGTACCGACCGAGAGCTTGAGCGGGAACGTGCGTCGGAGGCTCTGATACGGCGAGTGAGTAGCCATGAACGGTTGCGCGACGTCGGACAGTTGCATCGTACAACGCAAAGCTGGGCGGGAAGATTCGATTCGTCGTGAATTATTGCTGCTGGTTTCTTTTTGTCTTTGCAGATGCTCCAATTAGATCCTGTTGGAGAGATCGGGGGCAGAGAATTGACTTCTCGGTGGTGTGCACTGCCATGTCCTCATCGTGCTCGCTCTGGCTTTGTACTGATTCCGGTTCTGCACTAGTTGTAGTACAGAGTTTGCAGCAGGAAGTCTCCCTCGGGCACAGGGTAGCAGACGTAGTAGTTCTAGGTCAGAGTTTGCAACGTGAGGTCAGTTTCCCTCGGACACAGGGCAGCGGACATGCAGACAGAACAATTAGCTAAGGATGATGGCCTGTTAGCACGGAGTAGTACGTAGGCAGGGCAATGTCAACCGAATTGATTTGCTGTACGAACTTCTGACTCTTTGCTTCTGGATCCAAGAATAAAAATGTTTCAGAAATAGTGGACTACCCTACCCTGCAAGTGGCCCGGTAGTTCAAGGAGTGTTTTGGCTCATAGGTGTTAAAAAATACACGTTTAAAAATGTTAAAAAATTCCGAACAATAATTTCGTGTGCACATCCAGACGTTCTATGTTCCCACACAGAATTTCACAAAGAAAGAATATTTTTTGTGGCATGTATAAAAAAAGATAATAAATGCCTCTTGAATAGTTTTTTTTTGCGGGGGCTCCTGAATAGTTATGATCAAGAATCGAAAGTTGTCATTTTTACACAAGCCAAAAAACATTCCCCTTTTCACCGAAACATTGTGCATGAACATCTAATGTCCGGATGTACACACGGGTTTTTCTCGATTTTTTTAACTTTTCAAAATGTGTATTTAGACAACGGATGCATCTACACCTATGAGCCAATATGAATTTCTCAAATACGTAGACATACGTACTTCCTCGAAATCAAGTTGAGGACTAGGAATTCCCAAAGTCCCTGCAACTTCTGAGTTTTCCAGTGTTAGATGTTCGGACAAAAGAAGAACTTATATTAATAGCAAAATGGCACACATCAACCATTCTTTTGCGATAAAGGTCTCCTATCTATTAATGATTTGCAATTGGCATTCTAAGACCAACTCCCTTAAAAACTTCGAGGTAAGCGTAAAATTTACGGGAAGTTATCCGAGAGCTACTTTTGTCAGTTCCGGCAAACTTTTTCCCCTAAACCCGTTTTACTTTATTCTTATTTAAACAGAAATAGATAATGGCCTATGACCCGCTAGTCACAGTCATGCGTGACAACCGCCAGCAAGGGGCGGCGCGACGCGGTGTGGTGGCCACCAATGCGTGGCAGCGTGGCGGTGACGCGAGTGTGGGACGACAGCCGACGCGAGCGTGGCATCGGTTGGCGGCACGTCGGCGGGGCGGGTGTGGCGAGGTAAGCTACCACCTTGACCCACCATCTTCGCGGGCATGGCACGGGATTAGATGTCTCACCATCGCCACCGGCAAGGTAAGCCATGTTAACCCACCACCTTTCTTCATTCGGTTCACGGTGACCACGCGCACCCTCTTGACCAGTTCACACGTCTAGGAGAGCTCGATTTCGAGCTGACGTTTGATAAAAGAAGACATCCGCCGCCACCGCCAACTCCGACGAGCCTTTGTCGCCACCTCCGTCCACCCCTGGGGCATGTGGGGAGGCGCGTGCCTCTCTGGTGTACCCCTCTGGTTTCCTTGGGCGCGCGCCTCCCTGGTGGACCCCGTCTAGGTTCCCTAGTGGAATAGGAACTTGCGGTGGCGGAAAAATTAGGGTTAAATTGGTATGAAGCATTTCAGAATATTTGCAATTTATACAACCTAAGAGGGAGGTAAGGGGGTGCCCAAGGCATTCGCGGTAGGACGACACCCACCCCCCCCCCCCCCCAGCAGCACCATCTGGTCGCGTAGGGCCCCTGAGTGGGCCCCATCTAGGCCGGGTGCTTTTTGGAACCTTCGTCCTACGAAAAAATCGTCAAAACCTCCATGAATTTTCGAGGTCCAAAAATAATATTTTTTTGAAAAGTAAAAAACATGCAGAAAAATAGCAACTAGCTCTGAGCACTAAATTAATAGGTTTGTGCAAAAAAATATAAATTGCTATAAAAATATATACAACTGCTACGATAATAGCATGATACTATCAATAATTATCGATACGTTTGAGATGTATCAGTCCTCAAGGCGAGCAACTTCGGGAGTCAATTTGACATCAACCCTGGCAAAGGTTTCTCACGCTTTCCTGAGAGTTGATCTAACATTGTGCCCAAGGCGAGCGGCTCCAGGAACCGATCTGATGTTTTTTACGATGTTATAGGTTTTTAGTAATTCTGTTATTAGACATTTTGAAAATTGGCGTATATTAATTAGGAAATAAAGTGTTCACTGGAATCATGTTAATAAGTTTTGACAAGCAGATTGGCATTACACCTTGCAAGATACCATCACTCAACATACACCATGAGCAATTTCATTTAGCTCCCGGTGCACCTTATGAACAGGTAACCCAGACAATAGCTTGAAGCTAAGTCATGTGTCTCTGCACACTCTAGTAAGCATTGACTTTCTCCCATAAAAATTTCCAAATCAAGTGATCATCTCGGTCCTGCTTAAGGAAGACGAGTTTGGCTGCAATCAGACTTATTTGCGTGGTAAATGAAAAGGATGATAGTTATTTGATTATAGTAAAGCTAGTAAACAAAAAATTACATCTATTTTGGAGAGAAATCACTATAGATATCTCTAGAATTGGCTACTTCCTTACACATATGATATGAAATTACATACTCCTAATCTAGAGCTCACTATATCAAGATATTTATTAGACTAGACAATTTAGATCTCTTAGCCAATGTATTAAAAAAACATGAGTGAACACTAAATTTAATCCATGGAGGCATACGGCTATTCCCTTTTTAGATTTATTTTTATATCCAAGGGGAATGTTCTGAAATAAAATTACTAATGTGGTTGTCCTTGCAAAATGTGATTTAAATTGAGTCCGACCATATATAAATTGACAAACACTAAATTGTGTAAGGATGAATGATTTATCTTAATATTCAACAATATTATTCTACACGGTTAATGTTGCATTGTAATAAAAAGATATATGATTCATGATTATAAGTTATCGTCTTGTAATAAAAAATGTAGTATATGTGGTTAATTTTGCTATGTGTAAATCTAAAAAACAGGATGCCACTACATAGCTGTAACAACTAAAATGCAATTCTATCCCGATCATGTGATGAATTCATGATTAGGGTAGAATCGCATAGCAAACGCATGGGAAGATGGATATTTACGAGAACACGAATAAGATAAGTGTTCTACGCATAAATGGGTGCAAGCTAGTATCATCAAAAAGTGACCCTAAACACCTACTTAAGAGTTATTCATAACCCCACCGTGTTCTCTTTCCGAAGTCACTCGAAAAGAGATAATCACGGTTACACGTGTGCATTTTAATTAAATTTACCTTGGAAGTTCTTTACAACCGGATATTATAAATCGCCAAGTCATCAAATAACAACAGGCATGGCTTTCCGAAAGATTTAGTGTTCCATGGGTACTCCAATTAGTCCATCACAAACTATCACAAGCCGCGTTGGAAAGATCTCAACATCGCGATAGCCCGGAGCATCGCTGGAATCCCGGTGCATAAGACATTTGGACAATGGTAAAACAAAACCAACAAGACTTCCCGGAATGTCGACGATTCCGTTCGGAGCCACACGTATCTCATTCTCAGGACACGACTGGATGAGTCAGACGCCGGGTTAGCTGAAACCACGGTTTCCCGAGGGGCGCCGGACATCACCCAATTTGGACCAACACTCATGAGGACCACTGGCCCGGTTTGTTGATTAATTATCCGCGGGTTAGTTACTCTTTATACAAGTTTTATTTGTTGTTAGGCAAATTTAAAATCAAAGTTGGGCCTTACTGGTAGAGTTTTTTTCAAAGCGAACTGTTAGGGGGCCCGATAAACCCCAAATATGTTAGGAACTATAACCAAGGAACATAACACCGGTATTATGGAAACTAGGGCGGCATTAGTGGAAAAAGGCCAAGCATTCCACACACAACCAAGTATATAGATGCATTAATTAAATAATCAAGATAGTGTGATATCCAAGATATCCATGGAACAACCTGCACTACACCTACAAGTAGCAGCGCTATAAGAGGGGCTGAGCAAAGCTGTAACATAGCCAAACAATGGTTTGCTAGGTAGCGGAGGTTAGAGGTTGTATCATGCAATTTGGGATGCCGACAGATAAGTGGTAGGTAGCAAGACCAAGTTATAAAAATGAGACAATTAGCAAGCAAAGATAGTAATGATATTCAAGGTAATGGTTATCTTGCATGTAGTCTCTTAAGTGGGGTAGTAACTCTGCTCCTCGAAAACATTCTCGATAGGTTCCTTGAACTCAGAAGCGTCTCCTGATTCTACCCATAAGATAAACCAGAAAAGAACAAACAATCCAATGAACAAACAAGTATGGCAATCATGTAGCAGTTAATATGCATGCATGGCATTTTTAAATATTGTAACCATGGCATCAACTCATGGCAATATTAAATGAAGCCTTGAGCCACCTAGGAGTGGTTCAAGCAATTAATTCACGCTCATTTGGGTGAAATATGCAATCTGGGAAAAACATAAACATGGTGTCGTGGAATTAACACGTCAGATGTCCTGACGGAAGGACTTAGTCGTGGAGCCATCGCAACGAGATTAGCTTACAGGGGTTAAACCGGAACAAAGGACACGGGAAGTTTATACTGGTTCGGCCCCTTGCGGTGAAGGTAAAAAGCCTACGATCCAGTTTGTTTTGGGATTGATTGATCTCGATGAGCAGGGAGCGAATCCGCTTTACCCATCTCTCGAGCTGTTGTTTCTTGTTCCTGAACCGCCGCCGGGTCGTCCCTTTATATACACAGGTTGACGCCCGGCCGGTCTACAGAATCCCGAGGCCGGCTCATACAAGTGTCCAGCTCAGTTTCTTCCTTTCCCTAACATACAATACAAGTTATACATCTATGGCGGTTTACTACTATGGGCCCTAATCCGCCATTGGGCTCTGGGCCTCTAAGCCCCCATAGTTAAAGCGCCATATCCTTCATCTCCATGGGCTCTTGTACAGGACTCCGTGTGAGTATAATCCGGCCCCTCCTGGGCGGTTTACACCCAGTAGTCATATCCCCAACATTAGGCCCCAAATTGATTTGAACTTGTTCATATCAATCTTCAATACTTAGAAAAATTCTTTTGAACATCCTCTTATAATCCTTGTAAACCGCCATGACGTCACCTGCATATGAGCTTGGTAAACTGCCATGACATCATCTTCTAAAATTGCAGCGAATCATCATGACGTCATCTGCGTAAAAAACTCAAAAATACCTTCCTTTATAAATTAATTTCTGAAGATCGAGGCGACAGCTGCGCCCCATTCTCCGCTTCGAGCTCCCCGATCCCCGTGATAACCCACAAGTGTAGGGGATCGCAACAGCTTTCGAGGGTATAGTATTCAACCCAAATTTATTGATTCGACACAAGGGGAGCCAAAGAATATTCTTGAGTATTAGAAGTTGAGTTGTCAATTCAACCACACCTAGATAACTTAGTATCTGCAACAAAGTATTTAGTAGCAAAGTAGTATGATAATAAAGGTAACAGTGGCAGAAGTAATGTTTTTGGGTTTTTGTAGTAGTTGTAACAGTAGCAACAGAAAAGTAAATAAGCGAAGAACAATATGTGAAAAGCTCGTAGGCAATGGATCAGTGATGGATAATTATGCCGGATGCGATTCCTCATGTAACAGCTATAACATAGGGTGACACAGAACTAGCTCCAATTCATCAATGTAATGTAGGCATATATTCCGTAAATAGTCATATGTGCTTATGGAAAAGAACTTGCATGACATGTTTTGTCCTACCCTCCCGTGACAGCGGGGTCCTAGCGGAAACTAAGGGATATTAAGGCCTCCTTTTAATAGAGAACCGGAACAAAGCATTAGCACATAGTGAATACATGAACTCCTCAAACTACGGTCATCACCGAGAAGTATCCCAATTATTGTCACTTCGGGGTTGTCAGATCATAACACATAATAGGTGACTATAGACTTGCAAGATAGGATCAAGAACACACACACACACATATATATATATATATATATATATATATATATATATATATATATATATATATATTCATGAAAACATAATAGGTTCATATCTGAATGTTCATGGCATTCGGGCACTAGTGACAAGGATTAGGCATAGCAAAGTCATAGCAACATCAGTCTCAGAACATAGTGGATACTAGGGATCAAACCTTAACAAAACTAACTTGATTACATGGTAAATCTCATTCAACCCATCACCGTCCAGCAAGCCTACGATGGAATTACTCACGCACGACGGTGAGCATCATGAAATTCGTGATGGAGGATGGTTGATGATGACGACGACGACGAATCCCCCTCTCCGGAGCCCAGAACGGACTCCAGATCAGCCCTCCCAAGAGAGATTAGGGCTTGGCGGCGGCTCCGTGTCGTAAAACGCGATGAAACTTTCTCTCTGATTTTTTCTCCCCGAACGTGAATATATGGAGTTGGAGTTGAGGTCGGTGGAGGTCCAGGGGGCCCACGAGATAGGGGGCGTGCCCAGAGGGGGCGCCCCCCTGTCTCGTGGATAGGGTGTGGGCCCCCTGGTCTTGACTCTTTCGCCAATATTTTTTATATTTTCCAAAAAGTCCCTCCGTGGATTTTCAGGACATTCCGAGAAGTTTTCTTTTCTACACATAAAACAACATCATGGCAGTTCTGCTGAAAACAACGTCAGTCCGGGTTAGTTTCATTCAAATCATGCAAGTTAGGGTCCAAAACAAGGGCAAAATTGTTTGGAAAAGTAGATACGTTGGAGACGTATCACCCCGCACTTGCCTACTTATCCATTCGTCTTATAAATAGGCCCAGGGGTCTTTCCCTTTTCCCCTTCCGCGCCTCTTCTTCCTCCTCTCGACGCTCAAGCCCGAAAGCTCCGCCGCCGCCCTCGACCTTCAAGTGATGCACCATCCCTGGCCGCTGCATCGACCTGAATGTACCAGAGAACTACGGCCCTTCTCCGCCGATCTTGCGAAGCCGGTAAGCCTTCTTTTTCCAACCCTAGATCTGCATTAGGGTTTCATGCCTTCATCGGTGTTCATCAGTGTTCATCGGTGTTTACTGCTTTCTCTTACTGCCCATTGTATCCTGATGAACTTAATGTCTTTCTTGTGCGGCCGAAACTATAGTTTACTTTTCCTCACCATAGCGTCCTTTCGCCTATGAACAGATCCCATCTGAATCTTTGCTGTTCTGTTGTCGCCACTATTAGGCTTTGAATTTGTTCCTTTTCCTGGACTGTGCTAGATCCGTAATTATTATACCAACTTGTAGAACCTGTTTGCGTAGCACTTAGCAATTTTTAGATCTGTTTTCCTCCATACCACTGTAGGCGGTTTAACCTTTAGAAAATAAGAAGCCACCAGGTACCTGTCGGTGTCAAAACCGGCGGATCTCGGGTAGGGGGTCCCGATCTGTGCGTCTTTAGGCCGTTGGTAACAGGAGGCAAGGAACACAATGTTTACCTAGGTTCGGGCCCTCTCGATGGAGGTAAAACCCTACTTCCTGCTTGATTGATATTGATGATATGAGTAGTACAAGAGTTGATCTACCACAAGATCGTAGAGGCTAAACCCTAGGAGCTAGCCTATGATGATTATGATTGTGATCGTCCCTCTAAGGACCGAACTCTCCGGTTTATATAGGCACCGGAGAGGGCTAGGGTTTACATGGAGTCGCTTACAAGGAAGGAAATATAATATCCAGATCACTAAGCTTGTCTTCCACACAAAGGAGAGTCCCATACGGACACGGGACAGAGTCTTGAGTCTTGTATCTTCACGCTCCAACAATCCGGACAAAGCATATAGTCCGGCTGTCCGGATACCCCCTAATCCAGGACTTCCTCAGTAGCCCCTGAACCAGGCATCAATGACGATGAGTCCGGCGCGCAGTTTTGTCTTCGGCATTGCGAGGCGGGTTCCATCTCCGAATACTCCAGAGTAACCATCGAACACTTGAACCGTGTCCGGATATGCAAGATGATCTTCACATACCATCATAGGGGGCATAACATAAATCTGATCTGCTAGCAATCTTTGTGCGTCGTGCCCTTGTATCGTGGCCCGGCCCAACATGAACCGGTTTTTCTTGGCCCACCTCGATACACATTGCGAGGCGGTTTTACTGGCATGCCCTGCAAAAGCAAAGATCGTGTTCCCCTTATTACGGGATCTTCCATCAATACGGGCGTGCGCCACGCCACGACGACTGTTGGTATTACTCCATATTTTTAGATAAGTCCCAAGCGGTCACGCCGAGGACTCTTGATATTCACCCCCTTTATAAAGGAGCCGAGGCCAACACCTCTTTTCCACCACCCTTGTGCCCTTTCGCATCTCGAGTTCTAACACCCGAGACCCAAACTCAAAACACCCCAGATCCTCCAATATGTCTGGATCCAACCTTCAAGGTCGGTGGGTGGCTTCCTCGATCAAAGAGGAAGACACTGCGAGGCTCAGGGAGGTCTGATATCTGACTACCGACATCCAGCACAGGCTTCCTGCTCCAGGGCAGGTCATCCCTACTCCCGAGCCCAATGAGTGCACCGTATTTGTTCCTCACTTCCTCTGCGGCTTGGGCCTCACCCTCGATCCCTTTGTGAGGGGGCTCATGTTCTATTACGGGTTAGATTTTCACGATATTTCTGCGGACGCTATCCTCCATATCTCGTCGTTCATCATTGTGTGCGAGGCTTTTCTCCACGTCCCTCCACACTTTGGCTTGTGGCTCAATACCTTTAATGTGAAGCCGAAGATGATCGAGGGGCGACATGCGGAGTGCGGAGGAGCCATAATAAGCAGGAACACCGATGCCCCATGGCCAGAGGGTTCTTTCCCGGAGGTATCCGACTTATGGCAGCGGAGGTGGTTTTACGTCACGGCTCCCAAATTCACAAAGTGGGTGGCTGCCCCCGACTTCCGCTCTGGCCCTCCGTCACAACTGGCGTCATGGACCGACGTTGGACGGGATTGGGGGTCTGCTAGTGATGTACCAACACTGCAGAGCCGTATCCGGGAGCTTCTTGAAAGGTACATTAACCTTGTCAGCATAATTCAGGTAATGCTAATCCGACGGATGTTGCTGTGCAAACGCCGGCCTCTCCGAATGTGGGAGTTCAATCCGGAGGGTCCGCGGACTATTCAGCACTTCTTCGGCCTGAAGCTCTAAGGGATGTGTAAATTATTCTTCGGACCACAAGTAGAGTGTCCGGACACCACCGAGGATGCGGGCCTAAGCTGCAATGGCCTAGATACCCAAGTAAGTAACACCATAGACACTTCGTTTATATTTGTCATAATCATTATTCTGAAAATCCTCCGTGGCCAGGAATGGCTCAGCAAAGCGGAGAGAATCAGGTGTCTGGCGCCACTTCCCGAAGGCTCGCCTAGCCCTACCATAGCCAAAATGCTTGGCCGAACTTCACACACTGCGCATCCGAACCGGGGGAATTGCTACCTCCCCTAAGGAGGATAGTCGGGGAGGGGAGTCTAAGGCCTCCTCCCCGCGCGGGAAGAAGAGGGCCGCCTCCGAAGACTTGGAGATGGAGGTGCCCAAGGAGGGGAAGAAAACGTCAGCCGGGGGTCCTGCCCCGAAGGGTGCCCTTACTGCGTCGCGCCCGCCGACGGGCCAGCCCTCAACCAAGTTGTGAGTTAATTGTTAATTCGTAGGTACCGCATTTCTCCGAAAACAATAACCAGGATTCAATTTTTTGCAGTCCGGCTAGCAGCTCTTCTCAACAGAGTTCGTCTTCTGGGGACCACCCTCCGGAGATGATGGAGAGTGAGACCCCACCAACCTCTCCGCCTCATGAGGTGGGCGACCCCGAGGTGTCGTCACGGAGGAGTCCGGACCTGCCGAAGCCAGAAGCTGATCCCTCAGCCGCCCTGAGCCCGAAGCGTTCGGCTCCCACGGGGGGCGATGGAAAGGGTCCGGCACAGTTTGGTGTCCGGCCGGACATATTGACGGGCCTTCTGGAGCGAGCCGCACTCTCGGAGGAGCACCACTCATTAATGAGAACGGTGCTCAAGAAGATTTCATCCGCCACAAGCGGTTTGAATGAAGCATTTACGAGCGTGCTCAGAGGCTTTGAGGTATGTAATGAAAAATACATAATTTTTGGCTGTGAGGCACGCACTAGGTGTGCTCCATATGGATAGTAGCCCCTGGGACTCTGGTTGCCCGCCCTAGGCGGCAAACGGAGGATCATATTGTGTAAGTAGTGATTGCAATGTATATATGCACAGGTGTCTAAGCATCCGGCAGCCGACCAGTCCGTGGAAGTTGCCAAACTAAGGAGGCAGATTGGAGCTATTGATGCCGATATCACGCTGGTGAACGAGCGGCTGAACGGGTCACAAGGTATGTGCTCTGTTTTCCTTATTATGTTGTATAGGAAAATTTGAGAGGGGCATGATAGTAATGCGATATGCTTGGAATGCAGACGGTGCTGCTGCCGTGGAAGCCCTGAGGGCGGAACTTGCCTAGGCCAAGGAACAGGCTTGGGCTAGCAATGCGGCTGCCCTAAAGGCGGCCGAAGAGTTGAGAGCCGAATAGGCTGCCCATCGCCGAAGCGAGGACAGGATAGCTGAAATGGCTGTGGAGTTGAAAAATGCCGCCGACCGTTATGAGCTCCTTGAGAAGGAGAGTCAGGTTAATTTGGCTGACCTGAACAAGGCACTTAATGCGACCAAGGAGATGCGGACCGAAATCAGGGATGTGCGGGAGGATCTTCGACAGGCCGGCAAAATCGCGGCTGGGAGCTCCTACTTACTGCGGATGAAGTTTCTGGACCCGAAGTATGCTCCCTTGGATGGACGCTGGAGTCCTGCAGATGCATATGCGGACTTGGCGAAGAGTACAGCTGATGCAGCCATGTTTTTCGAGGATCAAGGTGATAAAGAGATGGAGAAGCTGTTCTGGTCGCAATTCAATGCTCCCGCGCGCCCGCTGCCGTTGAGTGAGAAGATGGCTGCTGTGGCGGAGCTTCATAGGCTGTCCGGGCTTGCAATGTGGTCTGTAATAGACCATCTTTGGCCGAAGGTGCCTAAGCCGGACAGTTACTTTGGTTTGGTGCAACAATTCCTCGGTGTCGTATCTCAGATCGATGCTATGAGGAGGTCGGCGTGTATAGAGGGTGCACGGATGGCCCTTGCCCGTGTTAAAGCATATTGGACGGATATGGAGGCCACCATCATTGCAACCCAGAATCCGACGGGAGGCCAGGATTCGGCCGAGCACTACTTGGAGCAGGTAACAGAAGGTGCCCGCTTGATAGAGGCGTAGTGCTCGAAGAGTGTCTTGTTCAAGTGACAAATCGTATCATTGTAAAAACAATGTTATTTTTTATTACAAGGCTATATTTATACTTTTTGCCTGAAAGTATTATTGTGTCTCCTGTGCGGCCCTTTTTAAGTATATGTGTAATCCGAAAGTTAGCAGTCTTTGGCTTCAGCCCCCACGCATACAATGCGGGGGTGTTCGCAAAAAATATGCGTAATCACAAATGATCCAACGTCTTGGTCCATTAAGGAGGTGATCGCACGTCGAACTAGGCAACCGGACTATATAGTTGTAACACTTTCACTTAGCCATGAGAGTTTAACGGTGGGGCTACTATGTAGCCCCTGGTACCTTCGCGTGCATCCGAATACGGCCACGTGTGTACATGACCGGGAAACGGTCCTTCGTTAATGCGGAGGAATCCTAAAGATTCCAATAAGTCTTCGAGTGGTTGAACAGTCTCTCGCTGTATCATGACAGTCAGTTTTCGGCTTTCTCTACTGAGGTGCTCATCCGGAATAACCAGGGCAGAATCGCAGTAGTTCTCCTTTGGCCGCCTTAGCCGATAAGAACGAAACGTAAGGTGGCAAACCTAGGAGCTGGGAAAACCCAACATTTGACCAAAGACATGATTCGGAGCTGATGCATATAAGGCCAAACTCATGACGCCGAACACTCCCGAAGGTATTCAGACTTCGCAACATAAAATGGGCTAAAAAGTGCCCTTTCTTTATGAACCCTGTAGTTCCAGGTACGTGCATTAACCTGTCGTGGCGAAATGCCAACAACGGCAGTAACCTCTGTGGGTATAGTACCCATGGGATGTGAAAACAACAAAAGACAATAAAAAGGTTTACACAGGGGCTTAATCTAAAGAGAAACCTGTGAGCGGGGCCCTGCTACACGTCTGCGCCTTTGTCTCCGTTGTGCCGTTTCCTGGAAGGGTATCGCACGAATTGTGTCTGTAAAAAAGAAAAACTCGTGTAGAAGAGTATAACGTAAGCGTGCAGTGGATAGTGAAATGTAAGACATTGGCCTACTAACAAGGTCAGGCCGAGAGTGGGGCTGTATTAAATATCTAAAGCCCCTGGTGTCCTCTATTGGATTTTGTACATGGCGCCCTGGACCAGTTTTATCCGGGCTGCCGGACTCGTCTAACCGTGTCCGTGGTCTTAACGACCAGTCCGCTTAGAATCCGGCCGATGGAGCCGTCGCGTATTCCTCCGCACGTTAAGAGCGCTCTGAGTTTCCGTTAATGGTGATGATGCCTCATGGACCGGGCATCTTGAGTGTGAGGTAGGCGTAATGTGATACTGCGTTGAAGCGGGTGAAGGCCGTTCTCCCCAGCAATGCGTGATAGCCGCTCTAGAAGGATGCGATGGTGAAGAGTAGTTCTTCGCTTCTGGAGTTGCCTGGGGAGCCGAATGTTACCTTCAATACGATGGAGCCACTGCCGTAGGCTTCGACGCCTGGTATCACCCCTTCAAAGGTGGTGTTGCTTTGATTGATTCTGGATGAGTCTATCCCCATCCCCCGGACAGTGTCCTGATATACTAAATTGAGACTACTGCTGTCGTCCATGAGGACGCGAGTAAGATGGTATCCATCGATTATTGGGTCGAGCACCAAGGCATCTGATCTTCCGCGCCGAATACTAGTCCGGTAGTCCGCGTGATCATAGGTGATCGGACAAGCCGACCAGTGGTTGGGTGTGGTTACGACAGGCTCAATAGCGTATGCGCCTCTGAGCGCGTATTTGTGCCTTCTCGTGGATATGTGAGTCGCGTGGATCATGTTTACTGTTTTTACCTCTGGAGGGAATTTTTTCTGTCCCCTAGTGTTCGGCTGGCGAGGCTCATCCTGGTCTTCGCTTGGTGTTTCCCTTCCCTTGTGTTTGGCGTTTAATTTGCCTGCCTGCTTGAAGACCCAGCATTCTCTGTGAGTGTGGTTCGCAGGTTTGTCGGGGGTGCCATGAATTTGGCACAGTCTGTCCAGGACTCTGTTCAGACCGGACGGTCCCTCTTTTCTGCCTTTAAATGGCTTCTTTTGTTGACCGGGTCCAGAGGCCCTGAATCCGACGTTGACCGTTGTGTTGTCCGGGCTCTCTTCCTTGTTTTGACGTTTGTTTTTATTGCGCTGTGGCTTCCCGTTGCCATCTCTTATTTCTGATGTGCTTGGGTCGCTGATACTTCTCCGTCGTATCTATAATTTTTGATTGTTCCATGCCAATACTATTCAACTTTTATATACTTTTGGCAACTTTTTATACTATTTTTTGGGACTAACATATTGATCCAGTGCCCAATGCCAGTTCCTGTCTGTTGCATGTTTTTCGTTTCTCAGAAACCCAATATCAAACAGAGTCCAAACGGGATAAATACGGACGGAGATTTTTTTTGGAATATTTATGATTTTTGGGAAGTAAAATCAACGTGAAACAGTGTCCGGGGTGGCCACAAGACAGGGGGGCGCGCCCTCCCCCCTGGGCGTGGCCTGGGCTTTCTTGGGCCACCTGTATGGCGTTTGATGCTCTTCTTTTGGCACAAGAAAGCTAATTTTATGAGAAAGATCTGGGCGAAAGATTCACCCCAATCGGAGTCACGGATCTCCGGATATTTAAGAAACGGTGAAGGGGTAGAATCTGAGAACGCAGAAACAGAGAGATAGATCCAATCTCGAAGGGGCTCTCACCCCTCCCTCGCCATGGGAGCCAAGGACCAGAGGGGAAACCCTTCTCCCATCTAGGGAGAAGGTCAAGGAAGAAGAAGAAGGGGAGCTCTCTCCCCCTTGCTTCCGGTGGCGCCGGAGCGCTGCCGGGGGCCATCATCATCACCGCGATCTTCACCAACACCTCCGCCATCTTCACCAACATCTCCATCACCTTCCCCCTTCTATCTACAGCGGTCCACTCTCCTGCAACCCGCTGTACCCTCTACTTGAACATGGTGCTTTATGCTTCATATTATTTTCCAATGATGTGTTGCCATCCTATGATGTCTGAGTAGATTTTTGTTGTCCTATCGGTGATTGATGAATTGTTATGATTGATTTGAGTTGCATGTTTTATTATTGGTTCCGTCCTATTGTTCCCTCCATGTCGCGCAAGCGTGAGGGATTCCCGCTGTAGGGTTTGCAATATGTTCATGATTTGCTTATGGTGGGTGGCGTGAGTGACAGAAGCACAGACCCGAGTAAGTAGGTTGTTTGCGTATGGGATAAAGGGGACTTGATACTTTAATGCTATGGTTGGGTTTTACCTTAATGAATCTTTAGTATTTGCGGATGCTTGCTAGAGTTCCAATCATAAGTGCATATGATCCATGTAGAGAAAGTATGTTAGCTTATGCCTCTCCCTCAAATAGAATTGCAATAGTGATTACCGGTCTAGTAACATAGTCAATTGCTTAGGGACAATTTCACAACTCCTACCACCACTTTTCCACACTCGCTATATCTAATTTATTGCATCTTTATGTAAACAGCCCCTAGTTTATATTTACGTGTTCTTTATTTTCTTGCAAACCTATCCTTTCACACCTACAAAGTACTTCTAGTTTCATACTTGTTCTAGGTAAAGCGAACGTCAAGCATGTGTAGAGTCGTAACAGTGGCCGATAGGACTTGAGAGAGTATTTGTTCTACCTTTAGCTCCTCGTTGGGTTCGACACTCTTACTTATCGAAAGAGGCTACAACTGTCCCGTATACTTGTGGGTTATCAAGACCTTTTTCTGGCGCTGTTGCCGGGGAGTCATAGCGTGGGGTGAATATTCTCGTGTGTGCTTGTTTGCTTTATCACTAAGTAATTTTTATTTGTTGTTCTAAGTTGTTCTCTATCTAGAGTTAGGGATATGGAACACAAAATACCAAAAAAATTAGTTGTACCTACTGAACCAGTGGTTGAAGAACCACTCAAAATCTATCACACTCCTGAAGCTTTTTACTTGGATCATCTTCGATCCCTTTGTGCTCGTGCTGAAACCCCCACTAGTTTAGTTGAGGGAAAATCTTTAGATGAGCATGCTTATTTTGTGCGACACTGTATATCTGAAAAAGGGAAACTATTATGGGATCAAATTCAACGTTTGCAATGCTATGCTTGGAACTTATGTGAAATTTATGAGTTTACTTGTTGTTCTGAAGACCCTAAGAAACACCTACCCTATCAATGCTTGTTTAGTGACAATGGAATCGTATCTTCGTATGCTAAGGGTCTTTGCAATTACTATGATGTTCAACAAATTGAAGAATTTGTTGCTTTTAAAGGTGCTTATGAGATTGCCTCTTTGATTGAAAAGTATGATGCTACTCTTCACAAATCTGAAAATTTTGCCATATTTCAATATTGTTATGATAATTATGCTTCTAATGCCTATGTTAAACCATATATTAAGGACTTCTCCGCTGTCCAAGAAGAGACTAATATTTTGCAGGAAGCTATGGAAGAAAAAATTGATGAAACAGTGAGCTCATTGGATGAAAAAGATGATGAGAAGAGCGAAGCACAAAAGGAGGAAGAGCGGATTAGCTACCCGTGCCCACCTTCTAATGAGAGTAACCCTCCAACTCATACATTATTTAATTCCCCTTCGTGCTTACCGAAGGATGATTGCTATGATGATTGCTATGATCCCTTGAATTTGTTTGAAATATCCCTTTTTGATGATGCTTGATATGCTTGTGGCCAAGATGCCAATATGAATTATGCTTATGGTGATGAACTTGCTATAGTTCCTTATGTTAAACATGAAATTGTTGCTATTGCACCCACGTATGATAATCCTATTATCTTTTTGAATTCTCCCGACTACACTATATCGGAGAAATTTGCACTTAGTAAGGATTATATTGATGGGTTGCCTTTTACCGTTGCTCATGATAATTTTGGTGAATGTAATATGCATGTGCATGCTGCTCCTACTTGCAATTATTATGAAAGAGGAACTATATTCCGCCTCTTTATGTTTCCAATATGATAGAATTGCAGGAAACTGTTTATACTATGCATTGGCCTTTACTTGGTGTGCATGAATTGTTCTTTTATGACATGCCGATGCATAGGAAGAGAGTTAGACTTCGTTGTTGCATGATATATGTTACTTTGTGCTCACTACTAAATTACAAATCATTGTTAATTAAAATTGGCTTTGATATACCTTGGGATCCGGGTGGATTCATTACTTGAGCTCTAAATGCCTAGCTTAATGGCTTTAAAGAAAGCGCTGCCAGGGAGACAACCCGGAAGTTTTAGAGAGTCATTTATTTCTGTTGAGTGCTTTCATATAGTTTAAAAACACAAAAATAAAGAGGGGAAACCTAAAACTTTTCAAAAAGGAAATTGAAAGTGAGAAAGACAAGCATTGTTGAAGTGGGAGAGCTCCTTGAACTTTGTTCATCCTCATGGAAACTTTGTTAATCTTGATTACAGAAACTTTTCATCAAAAATAATTATCCCCTTGTACAATTCCATTGTATTATAAGAATAATGTGCTAAGGTTTGCCTTTAGGATGTTTACAATGCTTGTTGGTTTGTACGGTGCAGGACAGAAACTTTGGCTGTAGTGCGCGATTTTACATTTTTAACTGGAACGTCAATTGGTTCTCATTCCTTTTGCACTATCTTTCTATACAACATTTTTATTTTTCCTAATTTTGGTAGAATTTTTGGGGTACCATAAGTATTGTGATTGTTCATATTGCTACAGACTGTTCTGTTTTTGACAGATTCTGTTTTTGATGCATAGTTTGCTTGTTTTGATGAATCTATCGATTTATATCAGTGGATTAAGCCATGGAAAAGCTATATTACAGTAGACACAGTGCAAAAACAAAATATGAATTGGTTTTCTACAGTACTTAGAGTGATGATTTGCTTTATTATACTAACGGATCTTACCGAGTTTTTTGTTGAAGTTTTGTGTGGATGTAGTGTCTAACCGAGGATGTCTCGATATGAGGAAAAGGAAGAGAGGCAAGAGCTCAAGCTTGGGGATGCCCGAGGCACCCCAAGTAAATATTCAAGGTGACTCAAGCGTCTAAGCTTGGGGATGCCCCGGAAGGCATCCCCTCTTTCTTCAACAAGTATCGGTATGTTTTCGAATTCGTTTCGTTCATGCATTATGTGCAAGTCTTGGAGCGTCTTTTGCATTTAGTTTTCATTTTTCTCTTATGCACCATGCTGGTATGAGATAGTACTTGGTTGATTTATAGAATGCTCATTGCACTTCACTTATATCTTTTGAGTGTGGCTTTATAGAATGCTTCATGTGCTTCACTTATATCATTTGAAGTTTGGATTGCCTGTTTCTCTTCACATACAAAACCGCCATTTGTAGAATGCTCTTTTGCTTCATTTATATTTGTTAGAGCGTGGGCATATCTTTTGTAGAAAGAATTAAACTCTTTTGCTTCACTTATATCTATTTAGAGAGATGACAGGAATTGGTCATTCACATGGTTAGTCATAAAATCCTACATAAACTTGTAGATCGCTGAATATGATATGTTTGATTCCTTGCAATAGTTTTGCGATATAAAGGTGGTGATATTAGAGTCATGCTAGTGGGTGGTTGTGGATTGTAGAGACACTTGTGTTGAGGTTTGCAAGTCTCGTAGCATGCATATATGGTAACCGTTGTGTGATAAATTTGAAGCATGGGGTGTTTCTTTGATTGTCTTCCTTATGAGTGGCGGTCGGGGACGAGCGATGGTATTTTCCTACCAATCTATCCCCCTAGGGGCATGCGTAGTAGTACTTTTCTTTGAGCGCTAATAAACTTTTGCAATAAGTATATAAGTTCTTTATGACTAATGTGAGTCCATGGATTATATGCACTTTTACCTTTCCATCATTGCTAGCCTCTTCGGTACCGTGCATTGCCCTTTCTCACCTCGAGAGTTGGTGCAAACTTCGCCGGTGCATCCAAACCCCATGATACGATACACTCTATCACGCATAAACCTCCTTATATCTTCCTCAAAACAGCCACCATACCTACCTATCACGGCATTTCCATAGCCATTCCGAGATATATTGCCATGCAACTTCCATCATCATCATATTCATGACTTGAGCATTCATTGTCATATTGCTTTGCATGATCGTAAGATAGCTAGCATGATGTTTGATGTCATTGCTATGCTAGATCATTGCACATCCCGGTACACCGCCGGAAGCATTCATATAGAGTCATATCTTTGTTCTAATATCGAGTTGTAATATCGAGTTGTAAGTAAATAAAAGTGTGATGATCATAATGATAGAACATTGCCCCATAAAAAAAGAAAAAAAAGGAAAGGCCAAAGAAGCCTAAATAAAAAAGGGGGCCAAAGAAGCCCACCGAAAAAAGAAAAAAAAAGAAAAAAAGAAAAAAAAGAAATAAAAAAGAAAAATAAAAGGGGCAATGTTACTATCCTTTTTCCACACTTGTGCTTCGGAGTAGCACCATGTTCTTCATATAGAGAGTCTCCTATGTTATCACTTTCATATACTAGTGGGAATTTTCATTATAGAACTTAGCTTGTATATTCCAACGATGGGCTTCCTCAAATGCCCTAGGTCTTCATGAGCAAGCAAGTTGGATGCACACCCACTTAGTTTCTTTTGTTGAGCTTTCATACACTTATAGCTCTTAGTGCATCCGTTGCATGGCAATCCCTACTCCTCGCACGGACATCAATTGATGGGCATCTCCATAGCCCGTTGATTAGCCGCGTCGATGTGAGACTTTCTCCTTTTTTGTCTTCTCCACATAACCTCCATCATTATATTCTATTCCACCTATAGTACTATATCCATGGCTTGCGCTCATGTATTGCGTGAGGGTTGAAAAGCTGAAGCGCATTAAAAAGTATGAACCAATTGCCCGGCTTGTCATCGGGTTTGTGCATGATGGGGGCATTTTGTGTGACGAAAATGAAGCATGGCCAAACTGTATGATTTTGTAGGGATAAGCTTGCTATGGCCTTGTTGTTTTGAAAAGACATGATTGCTTTATTGGTATGCTCAAAGTATTATTGTTTTTATGTCAAATGATAGACTATTGCTTTGAATCACTCGTGTCTTAATATTCATGTCATGATTAGACATATGATCAAGATTATGCTAGGTAGCATTCCACATCAAAAATTATCTTTTTTATCATTTACCTACTGGAGGACGAGCAAGAATTAAGCTTGGGGATGCTGATACGTCTATGTCGTATCTATAATTTTTGATTGTTCCATGCCAATATTATTCAACTTTTATATACTTTTGGCAACTTTTTATACTATTTTTTGGGACTAACATATTGATCCAGTGCCCAGTGCCAGTTCCTGTCTGTTGCATGTTTTTTGTTTCGCAGAAACCCAATATCAAACGGAGTCCTAACGGGATAAAAACGGACGAAGAATTTTTTTGGAATATTTATGATTTTTGGGAAGTAAAATCAACGCGAAACAGTGTCCGGGGTGGCCACGAGACGGGGGGGGGGGGGGGGCACTGTCGGTGTCAAAACTGGCGGATCTCGGGTAGGGGGTCCCGAACTGTGCGTCTAGGTGGATGGTAACAAGAGACAAGGGACACGATGTTTTTACCCTGGTTCGGGCCCTCTCGATGGAGGTAAAACCCTACTCCTGCTTGATTGATATTGATGATATGGGTAGTACAAGAGTGGATCTACCACGAGATCAAGGAGGCTAAACCCTAGAAGCCAGCCTATGGTATGATGGTTGTAATGGTTGTTCGTCCTACGGACTAAAACCCTCCGGTTTATATAGACACCGAAGAGGGCTAGGGTTACACAGAGTCGGTTACAATGGTAGGAGATCTACATATCCGTGTCGCCAAGCTTGCCTTCCACGCCAAGGAAAGTCCCATCCGGACACGGGACGAAGTCTTCAATCTTGTATCTTCATAGTCTTGGAGTCCGGCTGACGATGATAGTCCGGCTATCCGGACACCCCCTAGTCCAGGACTCCCTCAGTAGCCCCTGAACCAGGCTTCAATGACGATGAGTCCAGCGCGCGTATTGTTCGGCATTGCAAGGCGGGTTCTTCCTACGAATAACTCATAGAAGATTGTGAACACCAGGATAGTGTCCGGCTCTGCAAAATAAATTCCACATACCACCGTAGAGAGAATATTATGTACACAAGTTCAATCTGCTGACGTGTTTTGTGGCGTGACGTCACACCACCATCAAGCCTTTACTGGAATCTTTTTAATATACCACCTCAGCGCGTTTAGCGAAGCGGTTTCCTTGGCACGTCTTGTCGAAGCAGAGATCGTGTTCCCCTTATTCCGGGATTCTCATTAATACGGACGTGGGTAACCCAACCGCGCCCTTGATGGTGGCGCTTGGGAGATAAGCGAGTTTTACCAGGCCGGTGGGGACGCATAGTTTTCGTCTGCCCATATATAAGGGGATAAGGATCCACCCTTTTTACCTACGCCTTCTTCCTCCTTTGCTTATCCATCTCCGCGCACTCTCGAGCTCCAGCGCCCAAGTCCGTGCATCTCGTCTCGACCCCGGAGCGGGAGGCAAATGGTTGGCCTCCTCCATTACGGAGGAGCACATCGCAAAACTGCGCAGCGCCGGATACCTTTCCGGCGACATCGCGCACCGGCTGCCCGACAAGGGGCAGCTCATCCCCGCCCCCAGGCCCCATGAGAGGGTTGTATTCCTTCCCCACTTCCTCCGCGGACTGGGATTCCCGTTGCATCCCTTTGTCCGGGGGCTCATGTACTATTACGGCCTGGATTTCCACGATCTGGCGCCAAACTTCATTCTCAACATCTCGGCATTTATCGTCGTGTGCGAGGCCTTCCTCTGCATCCAGCCCCACTTCGGCTTGTGGCTCAAGACCTTCAACGTCAAGCCGAAGGTAGTGAAGGGCGTCCAAGCGGAGTGCAGAGGCGCCATGTTGGGCAAGATGCCCAACGTCATCGGGCTCGAAGGGGCCTTCGTGGAGTCCATCAAGGGATGGCAATCGGGGTGGTTCTACATCACCGAGCCGCGTGACCCAAAATGGGCAGCGGCCCCCGAGTTTAGATCTGGTACCCCGATGCAGCTCACCTCCTGGAAAGAGAAGGGCTTGCTATGGGGCAGTTCGGAGGAGCTGACAGGACTCCAGTCCTGTCTCTAGACCATGGTGAACAAGAAGCTTAGGCTTGTCAATGTGATCCAGGTCATGCTCATCCGCCGGATTCTCCCTTGCCAACAACGGGCCTTCAACCTGTGGGACTTCGATCCGGCACAGCACCAGAATCTGAGCGGGCTCTTCGACATGACGTATGAAGCCGTCTGGAGGGTGCTGTTCAAGGGCGGAGAAGCCCCCGCGTCCGCGACTGAAGATCGCGGATTCAGCACCAAGCGCCCGGCCGATGAGGTAAGCTTCGTTATCCTCTACGGGACAGTTGTTTTCTTTCATAGTTTGACTCTATGTGGGATCTAAAACTCCCAATGCCTTTGACAGGACTGGCAGAGGACGTCCGGACAGGTAGACTGTCCGGCTCCCCTTCCCGAAGACCCAGCGGACGCCCGCTTAACGGGGCTGCTGGTCTCGGCACTCTATGTCGTGCCGGAGAAGAAGGCCAAGAAGAAGGCCACGGGAACTCGAAGAAGTTCCCGGCGCCAGGTGCTATCGGACTCATCATCTGATGGCTCCGAGGCGGACTCCTCCCCCGAAGACGAGGAGGAGAAAGAGGACTCTCCCCCAGAGGAAGGGGAGAGGAAGAGGAAGGCTTCCCCGACAGGGGAGGCCGAAGGGTCCAAGAGGGGAAGGACTATTCCCCCGGACAGCTCCACCAACGCCAACGTTGGCGACGAAGAGTGGCCCTCAAGGGCCAGGCCTCCGGCAAGATCGTAAGTATCCGGATTCCTGAATGATTTATAATTTCTCTTTTGTGTCACATAGTGTCCTTCTAATGCCGCACACTGCCTGCAATCCGACCGATGATGATCTCCCCGCTTCGTCGAGCGGGTTGTTGGCTCCGTCGGATGTAGATTCCATCCCGACTGCCTCCACCCCTCGCGACGCTGAGGACACCGAAGTGGGATCCCGGGAAGGGACCCATCAGGAGGAGGCTCCGGAGGCGCCACGAGGTAGCCTCCCGGACTTTGCGCCGGACTCCACGCCGGAACCCGCAGTGATTCCGGAGTCCGGCAGGCGGCCCCTTCGCAAGAAGGGCAAGACCATGACACCGGCGGCCTCCGTCCAACCGGAGGCGCCGGACAACTTGTTGGAGGCGCTCAAAGGCGCTTCCATCGAGGAAGAACACCGCACTATCATGAGTGCGGTGATTCAGAAGGTTCAGCTCGCCAAGAGCGGGCTGACCGAAGCCTGCAGTAGCCTTCTAACAGGCTTTGAGGTAAGAAAAAAATATGTAATGTAATACCGCATAGACAGTAGCCCCTGATGCTCGATTTGGTGTTCGGAAAGAAAAACCGGATTGAGGATCTAAAAAAGATATACGCAGGAGTGCTAAAAATTGTGTCAACATGGGTTTGCAGGCTGCACTGCTGACCTCTGCCGCACTGACTGCGGAGGTCGGTGCATTGAAGCAGGACCTCGAGCAGTCCGAGCGAGAGCTCGGCCTTGCCAAGAAGCAGCTCGAGGACAAAGAAGGTGAGTAATACCATCTTTAAATTTGTACCTTACAGAAAAGGATTTTGGTTGCAATGAAAATAACAAGGATAACGTGGGTACTGCAGGGGCCACGAACGAGGTGGCAACACTGAAGGAGGCCGTATCCGCGGCCGAACGCAATGCGGCCGCGGAACGGACGGAGCGAGAGAAACAGGAGGCGCGGGTGGCGGAGGTGCGGCAAGATCTCCAGGCTCTCATGGAAAAACATGAGAGTTTGGAGCGTGACTCGAAGACTCGAGAGTCCGAGCTTGCCTCGGCTCTTGAAAGTGCCAAAGCCGCTAAGGCCGAGGCCCATAAGGCCCTCCAGGAGATTGAAGCGGCGAAGAAGATAGCGGCGGGTAAGGCATTTTTCATGTAAGGCAAGCATGTTAATGTAAATTACCTATTACTTACCCGAATTCGGAGCTCTCCAGGGGCGTTTGCAGATCTGCCTCACAGTGTATCCGATGCCGCCGCATTTTACCGAGCCGAGGAGGGGAGCTCAATGGAGATGGTCTTCTAGTCTCAGTACGCTGAGGCCGGCCATCCGGTGCCCCCTAGCGACCAGCTGAAGCAGCTGGTCGAGCTCCACAAGGTAGCCGAACAGGCCATGAAGGGCCTCATAGTCCGGCTGTGGCCTGGAGAGGCCATGCCTGGGAGCTACTTCGGCCTCGTGCGGTGGCTGGTGGATGCGTGCCCCTGGGTGGAGGTCATCAAGCGCTCCGCCTGTACTGAGGGTTCTCGTCGGGCCCTTGCCCGCGCAAAGGTGCATTGGGGCAGGCTGGATGCGGAGAGGCTTATCACTGACGCGCCACCAGCGGGCAAGGAGTATCGCACGCCCGAGATGTACTATACGACTGTCCTGAAGGGTGCTCGCAAGATTGCGAATGAGTGCCACAGAGATGTAATTTTTGAGTAAACTCGCTATGTATTATCCTGTGCGCTGAAAACTTTGTTCATATGCGCTAAGCAACGCTTATTGATTTAAAATATTACCTTCTGTGCGGCCGTTTATTAAATCTGAGAGATGGCAAGTCGTCGGCTTCAGCCCCCATGCCACGAGTGCTGGGGTGTTCGGGATAAACTTGAGCACTCTTGTTCCCATTTTTGGGTCCATCTAGGGAGGCGCTCAACACGACGAACAAGGCAACCAGACTTATAATGCTTGAACACTCTCACTTAGCCATAGAATTCTATAATTTTAAATTTCGGCGAAGCCCCTAGTATTCAGAAGACCGAGTTCGAGGCGCTATCCACGCCTTGGCCGGACATTATCCGGTTCTTCGCTCGAAGCGGCATAAGTCTTTAGGGACTCGGAAAGACCTCTCGAACAGCGACCAGTCTCTCGCCTTATCATGACAGTCAGTTTTAGCTTTCTGCACTGAGACGCTCGCCCAGCTCAACCGGGGCGCAATCGCAGTGGTTCTCCCAGTGCTACCTTAGCCGACAGAATGGAACGCAAGGTACCAAAACATGGGAGCCGGGCAAACCCAACTATTGACCCAAGACATAATTTGGAGCCGATTCATATAATGCTATAAGTTCGGGGTGCCGCACTTGTGAAAGTGTTCGGACTTATCACACCATAATGCGGGGAACATAAGCCCCTGGTGTATTCGGCCGTACCAAAATATACGGGTGCAAGATGTCATTAATGAACATATATGTAAAGTACTGCAATTATAGGCAAAAAGTGTTGCATTATTTATTCAAGGAATTCTGCCATGAGTGCGGGATGATACAAATAGTGCGGTAAGCAAAGGATTGGACTAATTAGAAGTGTCTCCCTCCAGGGGTAGGCTGCGGAATGGTGGATTTAACTAATTTAATGCTCATAATAGAGACCACCCGAGTGTTCGTCGCAGCCTTTGTCCCTCCCTGGCTGTTGCATCGTGAGTTCGGCAGGTTCGCCACCGGACAGGGCCTCTGGTGAACGGAGTCCTGTGTATAAAAAGAAGGAAAATAAAAAATAAAAGAGCGACGCACTTGGGAGCCCCTGGTGTGGTTGAGCCGCACTCTGGGTCTGCTGTGGTCGTGCCCCTCCCCCTATGCCCATGGTATCTGTAGAGCGTAATGATGTACGCGGAGAGCTGGTCTCGCAATCATGCGAGGGCTGGGGTTGGGGCCGCATTGCTACACGTGCTCGGAACGTGCCGGGTGGTCTTGGTTGATGTTGCTCCGGGCGCGTTTGGCCGTGTCCGGTCGTTTAACGGCCGGACTCGAAAATTGCCTTAGAAGGCTGCTTTGTACTTCTGCCGCGAGAGCCGCTGTATGTTCCTCCGTTCGGAGGGAGCGTTCTGTATATCCATTGACCGTAATGACTCCACGAGGGCCTGGCATCTTTAGCTTGAGGTATGCATGATAGCCGCTGCGGAACGGGACTATGTCGAAGATTAACTCCTCGCTTCGGAAATTATCCGGGGATCCGAAGACCACTTCCAGTATGACTGAGCCTGTACAATTGGCCTCGACACCTGGTATGATGCCTTTGAAGGTCATCTTTGTAGGTTTAATCCTTGAGGGGTCTATGCCCATCGTGCGCACTGTATCCTGATAAAGCAGGTTCAGGCTACTTCCGCCGTCCATCAGGACTCTCGTGAGGTGAAATCCATCGACGATTGGGTCTAAAACCAATGCGGCGAATCCGCCATGGCGGATACTGGTCGGATGGTCTCTTCGATCGAAAGTGATTGGGCAAGAGGACCATGGATTTAACTTCGGGGCGACTGGCTCCATCGCATATACGTCCCTCAGTGCACGCTTCCGTTCCCTCTTAGGTATATGGGTTGCGTATATCATGTTTACCGTCCGCACTTGTGGGGGGAAGCCCTTCTGTCCTCTACTGTTCGGCGGCCGGGTCTCTTCCTCGTCATCGCTGTGCGGCCCCTTGTCATTGTTTTCGGCAATTAACTTGCCTGCCTGCTTGAATACCCAACAATCTCTGTTGGTGTGGTTAGCTGGTTTTTCGGGGGTGCCATGTATCTGGCAAGAGCGGTCGAGTATTCGGTCAAATTGGACGGATCCGGAGTGGTTCTTTTGAATGGCTTCTTACGCTGACCAGGTTTAGAGCCTCGGAATCCGGTGTTGACTGCCGTATCCTCATTGTTGTCGCCGTTAACGCGACGTTTGTTTTTGTTTTGACGCGACCTGCCATTGTGGTCCTTAGTGTCCGGACTGCCAACATTTTTGCTAAGGTTGTTGCTGCGAGCTCGCCAGCTGTCCTCTCCCGCGCAGAAGCGGGTCATGAGTGATGTGAGGGCTGCCATGGATTTCGGCTTTTCCTGTCCGAGGTGCCGGGCCAACCACTCGTCGCGGATGTTATGTTTGAAGGCTGCGAGGGCCTCTGCATCCGGACAGTCGACGATTTGATTTTTCTTTGTTAAGAACCGTGTCCAGAATTGTCTGGCCGATTCGTCTGGCTGCTGAATTATGTGGCTTAGGTCATCAGCGTCTGGTGGTCGCACATATGTGCCCTGGAAGTTGTCAAGGAATGCGGCTTCCAGGTCCTCCCAACACCCAATTGACTCTGCGGGCAGGCTGTTGAGCCAATGCCGAGCTGGTCCTTTAAGCTTGAGCGGGAGATATTTGATGGCGTGGAGATCGTCGCCGCGGGCCATATGGATATGAAGGAGATAATCCTCGATCCAAACCGCGGGGTCTGTTGTGCCATCGTAGGATTCAATGTTGACGGGTTTGAGCCCTTTAGGGATTTGATGATCCATTACTTCATCTGTGAAGCATAGTGGGTGTGCGGCGCCTCTATATTGAACAATATCATGACGTAGCTCAAGAGAGCGTTGTCTGCTGTGTTCGGCCCGGCCGGAGTTGTTGTATCCGGCGCGACGGTATTCGTTATGGGTCGTGGGGCGCCCACGTGATCCATAGATAGATCTGGATTGTCTTGCCTTGTCCTCCAATATATCCCGCAAGTCCGGCGCGTTCCCTCGTGGCTTCGTACTTTTCGAGCGGTGCTGAGGTACGGTCTTGATGGAGGGCCTGGATGCCTCTCTGTCGCGACCACGGGGTGGTCGGTCGGCCGTATTGTGCGCTGGCGATGAAGGTATGTATGCTTCTTCCTCTAGTCGGGGGAGCAACTTGCATTTTGGGTAGCTCTTGGAGGGGCGTTCGAGTTCATACTCTTCGGCCGCGAGGACCTCGGTCCATCTGTCGGCCAGCAGGTCTTGATCAGCTTGAAGCTGCTGCTGCTTTTTCTTTAGGCTATTTGCTGTGGCCATTGGCCTGCGTTTGAAACGCTCTTGTTCGACGGGATCCTCAGGCACGACTAATTCGTCGTCGTCGAGGCTTGCCTCGTCTCCGGAGGGAGGTATGTAATTATCATCCTCGACCTCTTCGTCTGCCGCTTTCTCGTGAGGGCTTGCTTCTGCATCCTCCTGTGCTGAATCTTGCTGGAGGGGATTATCTTCGGCACTTTCCGGGGTATTATTATCTCCTGTGCCGGAATCTCCATTCTTGCTGTGGCGGGATTTAGAGCGGCGCCGCTGGCGTCGGCGCTTGGGCTGTTTCTTTAAGGAATCTGCCTCCGCTGCTTCTTCGCCGTCCCCATCTTTTGGGATGTCCACCATGTATATGTCATATGACGAGGTGGTCTTCCAGTGCCCTGTGGGCGCTGGTTCTTGATCGTCTCCGGCATCGTCGTCCATACCGTCGATGTCTTCGGAGTCGTAGTCTAGCATGTCGGTTAAGTCATCGACAGTGGCTACAAAGTGGGTGGTGGGTGGGCTTTGAATTTCCTCGTCGTCCTTATCCCAAACATCCTGGCCGTAGTCCGGCCAGGGCTCTCCGGATAGCGAGAGACGCTTTAGCGAATTTAGGATGTCGCCAAATGGTGAGTGCTGAAAGATGTCCGCGGCAGTGAACTCCATGATCGGCGCCCAATCGGATTCGATTGGCCAGGGCGCAGGAGGTTCGGAGTCCGGCAAGGAGTCCGGTGCCTCGGAGTCATGAGCTTTATAAGGGACAAGGTCAGTATTCGGCTCCATCGCCGTAGCGGTGGCAGCTTCCGAGGCGGTGTCCAGCCATCCGTCCTCGATCTGCGCGATTGGCTCCGGACTATAGGTTGGAGCGGATCCGTGTGCGGCCTCCAAAGCACTGTCCGGTGGCAGAGTTAGATCATGCCCATCGTGACAGCGCAGCGCGCTCGGTTGTGGCTCGGATCCATCGAAGATCAAGTCTCCGCGGATGTCTGCTGTGAAGTTTAGGCTTCCAAACCTGACCTGATGGCCAGGGGCGTAGCTTTCGATCTGCTCCAGATGGCCAAGCGAATTGGCGCGCAGTGCGAAGCCGCCGAATACGAAGATCTGTCCGGGGAGAAAAGTCTCACCCTGGACTGAGTTGTTGTTGATTGAAGAAGCCATCAACTCTATCGGCGACGACACAGAGGAACTCTCAATGAAAGCACCAAGGTCGGTGTCAAAACCGGCGGATCTCGGGTAGGGGGTCCCGAACTGTGCGTCTAGGCGGATGGTAACAGGAGACAAGGGACACGATGTTTTTACCCAGGTTTGGGCCCTCCCGATGGAGGTAAAACACTACTCCTGCTTGATTGATATTGATGATATGGGTAGTACAAGAGTGGATCTACCACGAGATTAAGGAGGCTAAACCCTAGAAGCTAGCCTATGGTATGATGGATGTAATGGTTGTTCGTCCTACGGTCTAAAACCCTTCGGTTTATATAGACACCGGAGAGGGCTAGGGTTACACAGAGTCGGTTACAATGGTAGGAGATCTACATATCCGTGTCGCCAAGCTTGCCTTCCACGCCAAGGAAAGTCCCATCCGGACACGGGACGAAGTCTTCAATCTTGTATCTTCATAGTCTTAGAGTCCGGCTGACGATGATAGTCCGGCTATCCGGACACCCCCTAGTCCAGGACTCCCTCAGGCGCCCTTCCCCCCTGGGCGCGTCCTGGGCTCTCGTGGGCCACCTGTAAGGAGGTTGATGCTCTTCTTTTGGCACAAGAAAGCTAATTTTATGAGAAAGATCTGGGCGAAAGATTCACCCCAATCGGAGTTACGGATCTCCGGATATTTAAGAAACGGTGAAGGGTTAGAATCTGAGAACGCGGAAACAGAGAGATAGATCCAATCTCGGAGGGGCTCTCGCCCCTCCCACGCCATGGGAGCGAAGGACCAGAGGGGAAACCCTTCTCCCATCTAGGGAGAAGGTCAAGGAAGAAGAAGAAGAAGGGGGGCTCTCTCCCCCTTTCTTCTGGTGGCACCTGAGCGCTGCCGGGGGCCATCGTCATCACCGTGATCTTCACCAACACCTCCGCCATCTTCACCAACATCTCCATCACCTTCCCCCTTCTATCTACAGCGGTCCACTCTCCCGAAACCCGCTGTACCCTCTACTTGAACATGGTGCTTTATGCTTCATATTATTTTCTAATGATGTGTTGCCATCCTATGATGTCTGAGTACATTTTCGTTGTCCTATTAATGATTGATGAATTGCTATGATTGATTTGAGTTGCATGTTTTATTATTGGCGCTGTCCTATTGTGCCCTCCATGTCGCGCAAGCGTGAGGGATTCCCGCTGTAGGGTTTGCAATATGTTCATGATTTGCTTATGGTGGGTGGCGTGAGTGATAGAAGCACAGACCCGAGTAAGTAGGTTGTTTGCGTATGGGATAAAGGGGACTTGATACTTTAATGCTATGGTTGAGTTTTACCTTAATGAATCTTTAGTATTTGTGGATGCTTGCTAGAGTTCCAATCATAAGTGCATATGATCCAAGTAGAGAAAGTATGTTAGCTTATGCCTCTCCCTCAAATAGAATTGCAATAGTGATTACCAGTCTAGTAACATAGTCAATTGCTTAGGGACAATTTCACAACTCCTACCACCACTTTTCCACACTCGCTATATTTACTTTATTGCATCTTTATCTAAAAAGCCCCTAGTTTATATTTACGTGTTCTTTATTTTCTTGCAAACCTATCCTTTCACACCTACGAAGTACTTCTAGTTTCATACTTGTTCTAGGTAAAGCGAACGTCAAGCGTGTGTAGAGTCGTATCAGTGGCCGATAGGACTTGAGAGAGTATTTGTTCTAACTTTAGCTCCTTGTTGGGTTCGACACTCTTACTTATCAAAAGAGGCTACAACTATCCCGTATACTTGCGGGTTGTCAGTCGCTGGTGCTTTGACGGGCCAACCAGCTATCTTCGCTCGTGCAAAAGCGGGTCATAAGGCTAGTTAAGGCTGCCATTATCCTCGGCTTTTCTTGGCCGAGGTGTCTGTCGAGCCACTCGTCACGGATGCTGTGTTTGAAGGCCGCTAAGGCTTCGGCATCTGGAAAATCGACAATTTGATTCTTCTTAGTGAGGAATCTGTTCCAAAGCTTGCGGGCGGACTCTCCGGGCTGTTGGATTATGTGACTTAAATCGTCCGCATCCGGAGGCCGGACATAAGTCCCTTGAAAATTGGCCCTGAAAGCGTCCTTGAGTTCCTCCCAACTTCCGATTGAATTTTCGGGAAGGCTTTTCAACCAGCGTCGAGCTGGTCCCTTCAACTTGAGGGGAAGGTATTTGATGGCGTGGAGGTCGTCCCCACGAGCCATGTGTATATGTAGGATAAAATCCTCGATCCGGACCCCTGGGTCTGTCGTTCCGTCGTATGCCTCTATGTTCACAGGTTTGAAACCCTGTGGAAATTCATGGTCCAGTACTTCTTTGGTGAAGCACAGGGGGTGAGCAGCCCCTCTATGTGCTATGGCATTGCCATCGGCTGTTGTTGTGTCCGGTGTTGATTCCGAACTGGTATCCGATCGATATGATCGTTTTGGTGACCATAATCCTGCGCTGGTGTTGGGGACATAACTATTTGTGTAAGCCGCCCAGGAGGGGCCGGGTTATGCAAGGAAGACTCACCAGAAAGAAGCCCAAGATCAAGCATGAAGATGGCGGTTCAATAAAGGGCTTAAGACCCACAAGCGACTTAAGGCCCGTTGTAGCAAACCGCCACAATGGCATGACTTGTATCATAAGGTAGATTTAACTAGTCACCGAGCCGGACACTGCTTATAAGCTGGTCGGGACTCTGTAAAGCCACAGGGCGTTAACCCGTGTATATAAGGGGACGACCTGCTGGCGGCTTAGGGCAAGAAACAACTCATCGAGAGCCGGGCATAGCGTATCTCGCTCCCTGGTCATCGAAACATCAATACCAACCCAACTAGACGTAGGCCTTACCTTCATCGTAAGGGGCTGAACTAGTATAAACCTCTCCTGTCCCTTGTCCCGATTAACCCCTTCAAGCTTCCTAGTTGCGATGGCTCCACAACTAAGTCCTTTCACGAGGACATCTGACGTGACAATTCCACGACAGTTGGCGCCCACCGTGGGGCCAGCGCACGGTGGATTTGAGTTCTTGAAGGGCAACTTCGAAGGGCTCAAGGGATACGTAGTGGGCCAGATGACCAAAAGTCGTCGCGGCAAGATCTACATTGACGACGAAGGCTGGGGTACCGGGTTCAATTGAGTACGGGTACCGGGTTCCCTTCGGCGGAATCCACGTCTTCATTGGCCGGATCAGTGAGCCGGGCCCTGAGCCGGACAGCTGCACCGACCTCGTCGAGATGGCTCAGCGTGTGAGAAAGACCCGAGTTCAACCCATCACGAAGCATGCTTTCGTGGGCTGCATCCACGGAGAGGAACTTTCTAAAGGATCTGAAGATGGTGGTGAGACGGCCGTCCTCTCAGACGGTGATTCGTCCGCCGGTTCAACAGATTCGTTGTACCAAGTGCAGGACGGTGTGTTCAGGGGCTATTCCGATGGCACCAGTATTTCGGACCCCTATAAGCCGCAAAGATGGGTAGGAGTCTTCATGGCTGGGACTCATCCCGGTTCAAATTCTACAGCTGCTGCAGCAATAACATCCGGGACAGGGGCGGCCGGGGCAGGAGGCCCTGTGCGCCCGCTGGCTCAGGTGCTGATAGATATCATGGACACGCTTACGACCCTGTTAAACACAATGGTTATTCCCGCGAATAAAGATGAGCGTGACGCGGAGGTGGCACAGGTGCATGAGGAAATAGCTCAGACCAAGGAGGCCTTGGCAGCTGAGGACACTAGGTTAGCCACACAGCGGGCGGCTCTGGATGCACGGGCGCAGCGGCTACAGTCAGAAGCCTACCATCTCACGATGACCCTAAACGCGTCCAACGAGGTGATGAGGAGGAGACATCAGAAATCCCAGTCCCGTTTACCTCCGGTTTATGATCCTCAGAATCTTTTCGCTACACCCGGAGCCGGCCCAAGTAACCCGCCAGATGCAAATCAGTTTATGACAGCCGGAACAGGAGGGCCGGCTCAGCCTCGGGAGATGGCACCTCCTCATGGGAGTATGGCACCGCCCCGTTACGTACCAATACCGTCGGGTCACATTTCCAACCCCATGGGGAACTTAATCGCGGCATCAGCGCGCTTGGCGGCTCTTCCGATGGACGGTGACGACCCGATGGCAGTGGAGACCCAGAGGGTCAGAGAGCTTCTCCAGACGGCCCTGGCTCAGCAAGAGACCTATTCTTATAGCAGGGACAGGATTCATTAAACACCCCCACCTTGGTTAGCGCCGCCTCGTCAAAACCGGAGCCCGTGTTACAGCAGGCACATGGAATCTGAAGCTTTGTCAAGCAACGCTCAGCGCCGTAACCAACCAGGTGGCTATAACCCGGTACAAGACCGAGTACGCCAGGAGAACGAGCGGGCGGCTCAGTTGGCAGCTCAATAGGCGGCTCATCAGGATTTCCCAGAGTATCCGACGACTTCTGTTGAGACGGGAGTAGCCACTAGAACCGGTGGTGCTCCTTGTTTGGTACCGGCTTTGCGTAATGTGCGCCTACCCAAGGACTTCAAGGGACCTCGAAAGGTGCCGAATTACACAGCCGACTTATAGCCCGGAGCATGGATCGAGAGTTATGAAATGGCCATGGAGCTATTGGAAGTCAGTGATGCGGCAATGGCTAAATACTTCACCATGATGTTAGATGGAACGACCCGGTCTTGGTTAAAGGGTATGCCACCCAATTCCGTTGGCTCATGAGCAGAGTTAAAAGCCCGTTTCATCCAGAACTTCAAGGACACCTGTAAGCAATCTATGTCAATCGTGGACTTGACGAATTGTAAGCAGGAGGAGGGTGAATCCACCACTCATTGGGTACGCCGGGTCAAGGAGATAATACATTCATCTGACAAGATGGATGCCGGCTCTGCAGTCCTCATGTTGGAGAAGAATTGCCGCTTTGAGCCGCTGAGGCAGAAACTGGGGCGCCTTAAACGTGACTGCAATGATATGGGCACGCTGATGGCGGCTTTAGTCAAATATGTCGATTCTGATAGTACCAAGGATCCTGCGTCTGATGATGATAAGACAGGGAAGGGAAAGAGGAACGGCAATGGAAATGGTCAGCAGCATAACCCGATGAATCAAGGTGGCAATAAGCGTAAGGCGGACGGCAACCCGGAGTTTGTAGCCAACCCTAATGCACAGGGTAACAATCAGAGACGGAAGGGCAAGCCGCCCCCTCGATCTAGCGGGTCAGGCCCATCTCTTGAGCAGTTACTTAATGAGCCTTGCCCGAGACACGGCACCCGGGAACGACCCGCCACCCACTTATGGAAAGATTGCGCGATCATGAAGGCTTTTAAGAATTCCAATGCATTTGGTGAAAACTCCGGGTCTGGCGGCGGCTCAAGAGCTGGCGGTTTTCATGGCCCGGGCGGTGGTTCAAACTCCGGCTTTCAGGGACATCCAGGCAGTAACAATCAGCAGCAGTCTGGTCAAGGAGGGCAATAGCAGCAGTAGTCGGGTTATCAAAGCCATCCAAAGCAGTTGAATGGTGGGCAGTATGACGTGTTTACCACTAGCTTATGCAAACGTGACCAGAAGGTTCATAAGAGGGTTGTGAATTCTGTTGAGCCGGCAATTCCTCGTTATTTGAGGTGGTCAGAACAGCCCATTATATGGAGCAGAGAAGATCACCATCCCTGGGTCGATAATCCGGGTCAGTTAGCCTTGGTGGTAGCACCTCAGGTTGGTGGATATAAATTCACTAAGGTACTCATGGACGGAGGTAGCAGCATCAATATCCTCTACTATGAGACCTTTCAACGCATGGGGTTGACTGATAAGAATTTGAGAACATCCAACACTGTTTTCCATGGAGTGGTTCCTGGCAAGTCGGCTTACCGAGTTGGCAAGATTTAATTGGAAGTGGCCTTTGGAGATGAGTATGACTCCAGGGCTGAGAAATTGACGTTTGAAGTGGTTAAAATCAGGAGTCCATATCACGCTCTGTTTGGGCGACCGGCTTATGCTAAGTTCGTGGCACGGCCATGTTACGTTTATTTACAGCTCAAGATGCCGGGTCACAAGGGCACCATCACTGTGAATGGGAGTCGAAAGGTGGCCTTGGAGTGTGAAGAAGGCGACGCGGCTTACGCTGAGTCTGCCTGTGCTGTGGAGGAGCTCAAATTTTATCAAGACAATGTTGACCCGACAGATATGACCTCCCTAAAGAAGCCAACTACTGAGCATGACCCAGCGTTGAAGTTTAAATCGGCCGCTGAGATGAAGCTTGTTGACTTTACCCCAGGCGATTCTTCTAAGCAGTTCAGTATCAGTATCAATCTGGATCCTAAATAGGAAAGCGCGCTCATCGAGTTCATCCGTGAGAACCGGGACATCTTTGCATGGAAACCTTCTGACATGCCGGGTGTACCGAGGGAACTCGTTGAGCACACTCTCAATATTGATCCAAAGTTTAAGCTGGTCAGGCAGTTTCTCCGATGGTTCAATGAAGAGAGACGGAAAGCTATTGGGGAAGAGGTCGCCCGGCTCTTAGCGGCCGGGTTTATTGTTGAAGTTTTTCACCCGGAGTGGTTGGCTAACCCAGTGCTTGTACTCAAGAAGAACGACATTTGGCGGATGTGTGTGGATTACACGGACTTAAACAAGGCTTGTCCGGCTGATCCCTTTGCTCTCCCCCGTATTGATCAAATCATTGATGCTACAGCGGGTTGTGAACATTTGAGCTTCTTGGATGCTTACTATGGTTATCATCAGATTAAAATGGCCGTTAAGGACCAGGATAAGACGGCTTTCATCACTCCGTTTGGAGCCTTTTGTTATGTATCTATGCCGTTTGGACTCAAGAGTGCTCAGGCGACTTATCAGCGATGTGTGTAGAACTGTCTACACAATCAAATCGGGCGTAATGTTCATGCTTATGTAGATGACATCATGGTGAAGTCCAGAGAAAAGGAAACCTTGATATCCGACTTGAAGGAGACCTTCCGGGTTTACAAGATGACGCTTAACCCGGCCAAGTGTGTGTTTGGTGTACCTGCAGGCAAGCTCTTGGGTTTTCTGGTATCAAACAGAGGCATTGAAGCAATTCCGGAGAAGATTAAGGCAATTACCTCTCTGGCTAAACCGGCGTGCATCAATGATGTTCAGCGACTGGCGGGTCGTGTTGCCGCTTTGAGCCGGTTCATAAGCCGGTTAGGTGAGAAGGCTCTACCACTGTATCAGATGATGAAGAAAACTGACACTTTTGTCTGGAGTGATGCTGCAGATGCTGCCTTTGAAGACTTGAAGAGGCAATTGTCTGAACCACCGGTTCTTGCGGCTCCCATTGATAAAGAGTCGTTGCTGTTATACGTGGCTGCTAATTCACGAGCCGTCAGTGTTGCCATCGTGGTGAAGCGTAAAGAAGCTGGCAAGGAGCATCCGGTTCAGCGGCCGGTTTACTACATCAGCGAGGTGCTCATTGAGTCTAAACAAAGGTATCTACATTGGCAGAAACTTGTTTACGTAGTGTTTATGGCCAACCGGAAGTTGAAGCAGTACTTTCAAAGTCATCCCATAACTGTGGTAAGTTCTGCCCCCTTGGGAGACATTATCCAGAATAGGGAGGCCACAGGACGAGTTGCCAAGTGGGCTATCGAGCTTGGACCTCATGGTTTGAAATATATGCCGCGTACTGCTATTAAATCTCAAGCCTTAGTGGACTTTATCAATGATTGGACAGAGTTGCAGGCACCTGAGGAGAAGCCGGATAACACATATTGGACTATTCATTTTGATGGGTCCAGGCAGTTAGAAGGCTCGGGGGCTGGAGTTGTTTTAACCTCCCATCGTGGTGACAAATTTTGTTACGTGCTCTGGCTTATGTTTCCTTGTACTAACAATGCAGCTGAGTACGAGGCCTTACTCCATGGTCTCCGGATTTCCAAAGAGATGAATTTGAGCCGGGTAAGGTGCTTAGGCGACTCAGATCTCGTGGCCCAACAGGTATCAGGCAAGTGGGACTCCAAGGATCCTCTCATGGCAGCTTATCGTCGTGAAGTAGATACTGTGGCTGGGCATTTCAAAGGTTATCAAGTGGAGCACATTGATCGAAGGAAGAATGAGGCGGCTGATACTTTAAGCCGGTTGGGATCTCAACATAAGTCGGTGCCACCTAACATCTTTCTCGATATTTTGCATAACCCTTCTGTCAAGGTGCCTACCGAGGAAGAACTAGCGGTGCCAGACTCGGAGGCTCAGCTGGTGGCAGCTCTTCACATTATCCCGGATTGGACAGTGCCATATTTGGCCTATATGACCCGGGGAGAGTTGCCTGAGGATGAGACTTTGGCGAGACAAATTGTTAAGCGGTCCAAATCCATGATGATTGTTAATGGTGAGTTGCATCATTGCAGTGTAATGGGGGGTTCCAGCGCTGTGTGTTGCCTGCGGAGGGACAAGAGATACTTTGCGAGATTCATGAAGGAGATTGTGGTCATCATGCCGGCTCAAAATCTCTTGTGGCCAAGGCTTTTCGTCATGGTTTCTACTGGCTGACGGCTCACGCTGACACGGAGGATCTGGTCAGTAAATGTGACGGTTGTCAAAAGTTATCACGACGAGCTCATGTGCCGGCTCAAGAATTGAGGATGATCCCAATCACTTGGCCGTTCGCATTCTGGGGGCTTGACATGGTTGGGCCTTTCAAAAGGTCTAAAGATAAAAAGACACACCTCCTGGTGGCGGTGGATAAATTCACAAAGTGGGTTGAGGCAGAGCCAGTCAGTAAGTGTGATGCAGCCACGGCGGTTCAGTTCATGAAAAAGGTGATCTTTCGTTTTGGTTTCCCACATAGCATTATAACTGATAAAGGCACTAATCTCTCCAAGGGTGCCATGGAAGAGTTCTGTCAACGAGAACATATCCGGCTTGATGTGTCGGCTGTTACTCATCCTCAATCCAATGGTCAAGCAGAAAGAGCTAATCAAGAGATCTTGAAGGGTATCAAGCCCTGGCTCTTTGTCCCCTTACAGCGGACTCCGGGTTGTTGGGTGGAGGAGTTACCTTCTGTGTTGTGGAGCATCAACACTATGCCTAACAGATCTACAGGTTACACACCTTTCTTTATGGTGTACGGTGCAGAGGCAGTTCTGCCAAGTGACATCCGACACGACTCACCCCGCGTGGTGGCTTACGTTGAGGCGGATAACGAAAAAGCTCGTCAGGATGCACTTGACTTGTTGGATGAGGAGCGAGACTTGGCAATAGCCCGCTCGGCGATTTACCAGCAAGACCTGCGCCGCTATCACAGCCACCGGGTTATGAGCAGAACCTTTCAGGAAGGCGACTTGGTACTCCGGCTCATCCAAGATCAATCTGACATGCACAAGCTATCTCCGCCTTGGGAAGGACCCTTTGTGGTCAGCAAGAATCTGAACAACGGGTCATACTACCTCATTGATGTTCGAGAGCACAAAGACTCACGTAAGTCGGAGGAGGAGACCCGCCGGCCGTGGAATATCGCCCATCTTCGGCCTTACTATACTTGAGCCACCGGCTCTCAAGATGTATATATTTTGACGATGTACATATTATATAAAGCAATAAAGCAGGACCTCTGTCCTTTTTTCCTAAAAAATGTTTATATGTCTTCCTTATCAGGTGGCGGAAACTACCAACGGGGAGCGGATCATATCTGAATCCAGCTTTCCCTTTGGTCCGGCTTATGATCATATCTGAATCTAGCCATGATCACTTGGGGGCTTCCTGTTCAAACATAGGTCGTATTCGAACCAAGGAGAACATAGCTGTCGATACCCACTTGATCGGCATACTGCCAAACCCACTTGGGGGCTTCTTGATCATATTTGAAACATAGCTTAACCCCTTTGGGTCTGACGTGGATCATATTCGAATCAGTGTCAATAAACAACTCTTATGGTCACTTGGGGGCTTCCTATTCAAACATAGGTCATATTCGAACCTAAGAGAACATAGCTGTCGATACCCACTTGATCGGCATCGCCAAACCCACTGGGGGCTATATGATCGTATCTGAATCTTAGCTTAACCCCTTTGGAGCGGTTTACTGATCGTATTCGAATCAGAAGCCTTTATTTATTACCCATCATATGTTATAAGCAAAGTCATTTAACTATCTTAAGACCTTCTTGAAAGCATTCTGAGATGATCTTTTGATTCTTCCTGCTTAATGTGGGTCACCCCAGATTATTAAGTGCCAGTTTGCTTGTTTTCATATGCAGGATAAGGAAAATAATTTAAACATCAAGGAAATAAATGATCAACATAAGCTAGAAATACATGGTGTTGGCGGCTTACGAAAGTATTAAGCGCCATAAACATGTGCGAAGGCATGACAAAATTAAGAGGTTTTTTCTACCCTATTACAAGACTCCCCGAGTCTAAATAATGCAGCATTGTTTTGCAAGGTTGTAAATGCCTGGTGGTTCACTCCTTTGGTGGGCTTGAAGACTCCGGGTTATCCTTCTCCGCTTCTCCGTCGGCTGTTTTGTCCAGGAAAGTTGACGAGGCCCAGTCAATGCCGCTCAAAGCTTCAAGCTCAGCTTCATCATCTACTAAACTGGCTGGGTCCACTTCAGGGACAAAAGTATGCTTACGAATTGGAGGGATCAGGCTGATTTGATCATTTGGAGCATTTGGGATTCTCCGGTTCTCACTGTCATAACCCGGCGAATACTTGGTAAGGTCAATGTCATTCCCAATAAGGGTCGCCACGGGACGTATGACTTTGACACAGGCGGTGAAATCATGATCATCAAATACAGTACCGTCCTCCTTCAGACTTGGGTATCCAAGAGCAAGGTCGGCTGGGTCTAGTTCTGGAAGCCATGCTTTTGCCCGGCTCAATGCGGCTACGGCCCCGGCTCTTGAGGACGCCCGCCTTAAATCTTGGATCCGCTGAGGTAGCACAGCAAGGCACTTCAGCACGTCTTGCAGAAGGTGGGGAGTGGTATTTGATAAAGCTACAACGGCCAAAGCACATTGTGACCCGGTGTACAGCTGCTCCACTAGAGTGTAAACCGCCTTAAGTTTGATCAGCATGTTTTGCTTGAGGTTGGTGCTCCTGGGGCCTGTGTGTTTATAAGTATCATAGTGAGCCGGAGATAACGATTACAATAGTCATCAAAAGATTACAATGTTTGAGGTTATGTAAAATAACATACCAAAGATGGATGAGACCATTTGAGATATCTGCCGTTTTAAGTCAGACAGCTCGGTTGTTGCTTCTGCAAGAGATGCTTCTGCCGTCTTGGCCCGGGTCACCAGTGAAGCCTGCTCATCAGCCCAGATTTTCTTCTCTGACTCAAAATTCTTCTTCAACTTCTCTTGTTTAGAGACACTGAATTCAAATTTGGAGTTGGCCTTTTGAGTTTCAAGTTCTTGAGTTTTCAGCCGGCTCTTCAAGACAGCAAGCACTACTAGGGAAAAGCCTATACACAGAATCTTAGCAGCAGCGCGGTTCAAAATAGAGCGCTGCTGCTAAGTAGTTGTAGCGCGGGTTACGTAAACTCGCTGCTGATAAAGATTTAGCAGTAGCGCGCTCGACCAGAAACGCGCTGCTACAAATATCGACCGGCGGTGTTCCCCCAACTCTAAGTAGCAGTAGCGCGGTCGCAATAACAGCGCTACTGCTAAGTACGTAGTAGTAGCGCGGTTTCCTCGAGATCGCTGCTGGTAAGTTTCAAATTGCCACAATTTTTTGTCCCAGTTAGCAGTAGCGCCTTACCGCAAAGCGCGCTACTGCTAAGTTCTTAGTAGCAGCGCGTTTTCTCCCCCGCGCTACTGCTAACCCCACCAACCCCCAACCCGTCCCTCCCCTCCCCCTTCCTTTTTTCCCTTCCCCCTACCTCCCCCTCTCCTCTCTTCCCTCCACCACATTCTCCCACTCTCACTCTTCTTCTTCTCAATACTTCTCCCCCATTACTCTCTCTCTTCTCTATCCACCTTCTCTCTCTTCATTACTCCTACATAACTACACCACCTCCATTAATGCATCTCCTTTCTCTTTTTCCTTCCCCCTCCACTAGTTGAAGTTGTCTCCTTCCAAATTAGGTAGCTAGGTAGATGTAGGATTTAGTTAAGTGACCTATTTGCCCCCTAACTAGATCTATCTTTGTCAAGAAGAGCTTTGTGCACTTTTGATCTCCCTACAACATGATCTCCAGCCATCGAGATAGAGGTGATGAAAATTTCATGCTTTTGCAAAATGGAAATGTGTTTATGTGTGTGTGATATGTTTGTGGAAATTGTGTGTGTGGCATGAGTGGACGCCGCCAAATTGTGCTTTTGAGTTGCCTATGTTTTGCCGAAATGTTGATTTATTTCCATTTCGGCGAATTCTGGGCAAACTCTAGATCCATATATGGCCTATTTTTAGGGAAGGTCGTGCCAATTTTTTTTATGACTTTGATGCATGCATGCATTTTTACAATCAATTTTTTTATTATTACCGTGCAGAGTTGACGATGGTCAGTGGAACGATGGTGGACAGGTGGTTGTGGTCGGCGGTGCAAGACATGAAAGAAAATAACCGGACAGAGGTTTTATGTCCGTGTCGAAAATGCAAAGGAATAGTTTGGCTTGACCCCCATGACGATGGTCGTGTCGAAGCGCACCTGCTCATGACTGGTTTCATGGATGGCTATACTCGGTGGATAATTGAAGATGAGGATGACGATGTTGAGGATGCCGACGGGGCAGGCAATGATGACACGGGGCAAGATGAAGAGATGATCGATAATGGCGGCGGGGAAGAGGCCGGACATGGCGGCGGAGAAGGGGCCAAACATGGCGGAGGAGAAGGGGCCGGACATGGCGGCGGAGAGAACGACATGGACTCCATGCAGCAGAGTTCGTCGGTACTAAGTTCAATTGTGCGGGACCCTCATGTTCAAGCATTGCTTTGCAAGGAGACGAGTATTGAGAGAGCTGCTTCTAGAGAGGAGGCTAAGCTGGAGCAACTGGTGGTAGACTCGAACACTCCATTGTATGATGGTTGCAATCCTGAGGTGACCCGGTTGAGTTTCACGCTCCAACTTCTGAAGACGAAGGCTAAAAACAAATGGACCGACACTAGCCTCGATGAGCATCTCACGTACCTAAAGGATGTTCTTCCCGCGGGTAATCTATGTCCTACTAGTGTTGATGAGGCCAAGAAGATCGTGTGCCCTATTGATCTGCCACACGTTAGATACCATGCATGCATCAACGATTGCATAATTTATCGGAAGGAGCACGCGGAAAAAACAAGCTGTCCGGTGCGCAATGCTTCTCGATACAAGAAGGCCGGGAAGAAATGTCCCCAGAAAGTTGTATGGTACTTACCGATCACTCCCCGTCCCCAGAGGTATTTTGTAGATCCCAAGGAAGCAAAGCTAATGCGCTGGCACGCGGAGAGGAAGAAGCCCGACGATGGAGATGATCCGAAGCTGAGACACGTGAAGGATGGAAGCCAGTGGAGAGCGTTGAACAGCTTCTATCGGTATTTTGAATGTGATGCAAGGAACATCGTGCTCGGCGCGTGTACCGATGGCATGAATCCGTTTGGCAACCAGAACACCAACCATAGTACATGGCCCGTGTTTGTATGGATGTACAACCTCCCCCCCTGGTTGTGCATGAAATCGAAGCACATTCACATGAGCATGCTTATTCAAGGGCCGAAACAACCAGGAAATAATATTAATTTGTATCTGGGGCTACTTCAAGAGGAGTTAGACACGTTATGGAAAACACCGGCCAAGACATGGGACGCCAGCAAAGGTGAGTATTTCAACATGAGAGCCGCGCTGATCACGACAGTGCAGGACTATCTCGGTTACGGATATGTGGCAGGCCAGGTGTGCCATGGATATTGCGGATGCAGGCGGTGCATGGATGATACAACGTCTCAGCAGCTAACGTCAAGGATAGATGGCGGGTCTGGGAAAATCGTGTACATGGGGCATCGAAGATGGCTTGAACAGGATGACCCGTGGAGAAACCGTGGAGATCTATTCAATGGTCACGCTGAGCATCGAGGACCTCCACGTAAGCGGAGCGGTGCCGAAATCGATGAGCTGTTGAAAAACTGGAATGAGTGCCCCGCGCCGGGAAAGACGATGAGAAAGGCACCGGAGCCGCTGCTGAAGGTATGGAAGACGAGGTCTGTGTTCTGGGACTTGGAGTACTGGCACAAACTCGATACACCTCATTGCCTTGATCAAATGCATATCTGTAAGAATGTTCTTGAGAGCTTGCTCGCAACACTGATGAACATGCCGGATAAGACCAAGGATGGGCCGAAGGCAAGAAAAGACTTGCAAGATTTGAAAATCAGGGAAGATCTGCACATGCCACCCCGTAAAATGTCAAACGAGATAGAGACGGAGACAGAGGCACGGGAGAAGAAGGGCAAGAAATTAAAGAAAGAAGATTATTGCCCCCCCCCCCTCTTGCTTCACCTTAAGTCAGGCTGAGATCAATCAATTCTTTAAGTGCCTTACCGGAGTGAAAGTTAGTTCCGGTTACTGTGGCAAGATAAGCAGATATCTAGACACGGACAAGAAAAGGTTCAGTGGGATGAAGTCTCATGACTGTCATGTGATGATGACGCAGATACTACCTGTTGCCCTTAGAGGGATAATGGACAAGCACGTCCGTGACACGCTTATTGGTCTCTGCAACTTTTTCGACGTCATCTCTCGAAAGTCGATCAGTGTGAAGCAGCTCCAAAGGCTACAGGAAGAGATCGTTGTGATACTGAATGAGCTTGAGATGTACTTCCCGCCCGCGTTCTTCGACGTGATGGTGCATCTGTGTCTCCATATTGTGGATGACATAATAGACCTGGGGTCGTCATTCCTGCACAACATGATGCCGTTTGAGAGGATGAATGAGATCATCAAAGGATTCGTTCATAACATGTCCCGTCCGGATGGAAGCATCGTCCAGGGCTATTTGGCACAAGAGTGCATCTCTTTCTGTGAGAATTTTCTATATGGCGCAGACCAGCCGCCTGGTGTTAGTGTTGGTTTGCCCATTAACAAGCACGATGGGAGGCTCGAAGGAGATGGTCACTGCAACGGTCGCAGGGAACTGCACGTGGCATACTCAGATCGACGCAGCGACTTTGACAGAGCAAACTTGGTAGTGCTACAACACCTAGACGAGGTAGATCCTTTCGTGGCACTGCACAAAGAAATTATCGCAAAGAAGTATTGTGACCGGGGGGTATGCAGGACGGACGCCGAAGTTACTAGAGAGCACAACTCCACTTTCCTGCATTGGTTCAAAGAGCATATTATTGCTAATCCCCCGGAGGAGGGCTCTAAGGACGGATTGCTCATATACGCCTTAGCACATGGCCCCTCGCCCAACCTCGTAACCTATCAGGCATATGATATCAACGGATACACGTTCTACACAGAGGCAAAAGATATGGACAGTGATGATTAGAACTCAGGGGTGACGATGGAATGCATGACCGGCAGCGACAACGGCACAACTGAACGATTTTATGGAAGGGTCGAGGAGATCTGGGAGCTTGACTACTCTGGACTGCACAACACGACGATGTTCCGTGTCAGATGGGCTAAGAATGTCGAAAGAGAAAGCCGGATGTTCACTACCATGACTATACCCGACGCCAAGAGTGCTACCGTGAACGCTATCGCAAAAAACGAGCCATGGGTACACGCTAAGCACGTGACACAATGCTTCTTCATAACTGACCCGCGCAATCCCAGCCGTGTTGTCGTGAGGAGAGGCAAAAGGAACATCATTGGAATGGATGGAGTCGCCAACGAGGAAGACTATGATCAGTACGGCAACCCAATGAGGGAAGATGACGATGATGATGAAGTATACGTCAAAAGAAGAATCAATACTACATTACCTAAGAAAAATCGTACTCCATGGAAAAGGCAAAGTCACAATGAGGGGCTCAATTATTCTTCGACGAACAAGAAGGGAAAGAAGCTGACTCAAAAACGAAAACGTCAGCACTGAGGAAACGTATGTTATGGGTCCAATGATGTGTAATATATATATGTTCCTATTTTGTATACACACTTAGCCATTATTATGCATGGGTCCAATGATGTGTAATGTATATGTTCCTATTTTGCATACATATTTAACCGTCAAATGATGCAATATATATCACCTCCCTTCGTTCACTGCCCTCGGGAAATAAAAGTGGGATAAAATAAAGGGAAAAAAAGGAAAACTGGCAGTAGCGACGGCAGTAGCAGCGCGTTTCCACAAAACCGCTGCTGCTAGATCTTAGTAGTAGCGTGTTTCTCATAAATCGCTGCCGCTACGCACCGTAGTAGTAGCGCGTTTCTCATAAAGCGCTGCAGCTACAGGTCATAGTAGTAGCGCATTCCTATGAAACCACTGCAGCTACGGAATATAGTAGCAGCGCGTTTTTACATAATGCGCTACTGCTACGTCCACTTAACCCAAAATTCGCACTCGCCCAGCTTCATCCCGCCATTTCCCCCCAAATCCCCACTCTCTCTCCGGCCCCCGTCGCTCCGCCGCGCCCGACCCGGCCCCGGCGCTCGCCCCCGACTCCGCCGGCGCTGGCGCTAGCCCCGGCGCTAGCCCCGGCGTTCGCCCCCGTCCCGGCCCTCGACCCCGACTCCGGCGCGCTCGCCCCCGACCACGCCGCTCGCCCCCGACTCCGGCGCCGGCGCTCGCCCCCGACCTCGGCGCGCTCGCCCCCGACGCGTCGGCCCTCGCCTCCCTCCTCTCCCCTGCCGGCCGTCGTCGGGCCGCCTCCTCGCCCCTGCACTCTCTGTAAACCCTCCCCCCCCCCTCTCTGCTAGGGTTCTTCATGTTAATTAATTAGGTTATCTATTTAGTTATGAATTTAGCTAGGTTTCAAAATTAGCTGAATTTATATGGAAATTTGAACTGGACATGTGATATGTGCATATGTCATGTTTTGGACATGTCATGTTTGGAAAATGATCCGAGTGGCCTATGTTACGCCGGAATGTTGATTCATTTCCGTTTCGGTGAATTTCAGGCGCTCGATATGTCCATTTTTTAGCAAAGGTCATGCCGAAATTTCCCGTGAATAAAGGCATGATTTGTGCTACATAGTTGGCATATCGAGTGCTGGCACATAGATTTCTTTTTATGTCATTTCTCATTTATTCATACTTTTAGAAATAAATGAGGCCACTTAATCATAGGAAACATGTCGAACAACGAAGAAACTGGGCCTTCTGACCAAGATGCAGACGAGATGGATTATGAGGGTGAACAAGAGTACCTCGACTATTTGACCTCTAAGCAAGGTTTGCAGGTCGGACTCGATGATGGTACTGACGCCGACATCGACACCGACGGCGCCGGCACCGATGGCGGCGCCGAGACCGGTGGGGAAGGTACCGGCCCCGATGTCGATACCGAAAAGAGGAAGCATAAGAAGCAGAGGATACGAAAACCTAACAAACTAGGGATTGGACGACTTGTGATCACAAAGATGGCACCTGGCAAGTTTGAGCCGTTAGAGCCGGAAGAACCTCGCAAGTGCTATGGGAACCAAGTAGGATGCATCCTACGGGAATGCGTGAGCATCAACGACGATGACTTAAGGAGTAAAGAACATTTGACGCAGTTGCTCCTAACGAAGTTGCACAAGAGATTCAAGTTCCCCAACCGGGATGATAACATAGAACAACCGTGGGATGATCCGAAGATGAAAAAGATTAACAATCACGCCATGGGCATGTTCAGCAATGATTTGGCCTCCTGGAAAGGGAGGGTGAAACGAGCTATTGAGGCTGATGAACCCATGTCCAAGATTCTGGAGGAAAATCCGACACTTACGGAAGAGGAGTTCGAAAAGTTCAAGGACACTTGCGCTACCGAGGCAGCCAAGGCTAAGGCTGCGAAATTCAAAAGCCTTCAGTAAAGGAACACGGGGAAGCATCGCCTCGGAAGCCGTGGCTACCTTGGTAAAAGGCCCATATGGGATAAGGAGGACGTGGAACGTGAAGCCGCGGGTCTCCCAGACCCCTTCGCGAAGTTCACCAACCCCTTGGAGCATGACTTCATCAGGGCCCACTACAAGTGGGACAAGGAGAAAAAGGTTTTTTACACGGACAAGATCATGAGGAAATTGATTAGACTACTGGAGAAGCAACACCGGCTTGCAGCCGAAAGCCCTACTTCTCCGATGAGGCCCAAGTGGGACACCCCTCTCAACCGGGCCTTGAACGAACTTAAGGGACTCCCGTTGGACCAGCGGCCGCAATATGGTCGTGTGCACGGTGCTGGAGACGGCGCCATGTGGAAGGTGTTTTACAACGACGGCCCGGAGGCCAAGAAGCAGAAAAAGAAGTTTAGTCAGGCGGACATCGATGCAAAGGTGAAGCTTGCGGTCGAGAAAAAAGCAGCTGAGGACGCGAAAAAAGCAGCCGAGGACAAATATGAGTTGCTACAGCAGGCAGTCAATGCAGCTGTAACTGCCTGCAGAAATGATTTTCGCTACTAACTTGGTTCCAGTTATCATCAACTGGGCGAAGGAAAATCCAGACAAGACGGTACATGATTTCCCGATGCCCAGTTTCATCGCGAGCAACTCCATGAACAACAACACCATCACACCATCACTTGCTCAAGCAACCGGGCCTCCTCTCGCAGCCGCTCCCGCTCATAGCAGCCCGTCCTCAGTCTCAGGCGCGCTAGGTGGGCCTTCGTCTTTGGCTGAGCTCGACGCCGTCACGGTAATTACATGTCGCACCAACATATATATATATATATATATATATATATATATATATATATATATATATATATATAATATTCCATTTTTGTTGCCTTTCGGTTGTTTTACACCACAGACATATGTGTTTGCAGGTGAAAGAAACCCCATGCACCATACTCTACTTGATCAAAGGCCAGAAGGTGGACGTGGGAAAGGGGATGATAATGGACCCCTCTCAACGCACATTCCACAACCAGCCGATCCCCGCTAGGCACTTCAGGGTTAGCTTGACCAGTGTGAAATCGGGGCACGAGGATTTGCCTCCTCCAGTACAACATGTGGGAGCGGACAACGAGACCCCGCCGCGGATTGGACGCTGCAAGGGTTGGGTGCTGCTATGGCCGAAGAATCTTATTCGTTTGGAGCCGGCCGAGAGCACACCAATAACTACCACACATCAACAAGCATGTGCGGAGACCACCACCCCACCTACACAATTACCAGCTCCTGTAGTAGTGTCGGGTGAGAGCGGCGGACGACATGATGAAGGGGGTGCAATAGTACTGGCTGATGTAATTTCTCCTGTAGAACAGAGAATGGATGATGAGACGGAGGTCGACCCTATGGATTACCTCAATACAAATGCATATGACTGTGACATAGATATGATGAGTCAACCATATGATGAATCGGGCTATCAGCTTGCTAATGAGGATATGGATGATATGCCCGGGCAGGGCCGTACCATGGAATGCAAAAAGTCTCTCTTCATGAAATCCTCACAGGACACGCCTGAAGATACCGCCTCAACACAGGCTCAACTAGCCGGGCGCGAGGGTCGTACAGTACTTAGCCCGGGAACACTTGGGCAGGGGTTAAGGAAGGGTCTGGAAGGTGTGCCCAAGAAAAAGGAGAGGAAGAGATCGGGGAAGGTAACTGCCTCCAAACAAGCCAGAGCACACAACAGCCAGACGATGCATTCTGAAGAGCGTGTACCCGTGAAAGGTGCGGTCATGTTCCATCTCACGGGCGAGCCGATGCTACCACCGAAACCGCTGGAGGCACTATCAGGGGATCTCAGGAGACTGCACGACCATGTGCTGTCGACTGAGAAAAGCCTACTAGCCTCAAAGGATCCAGGATATCCGACATACGCGGCTCGTGTGCCTGAGGGGAAGTGCTACATCGACACACGGCCCGCGGAGGTGTTCTTCCTGCGGTTTGACCATATCTTTGAGATATTTCTAACAAGGCGGCTTGATTTTACTATCGTCCGCCTTTTTGCGCTACATATGAGCTCCGTCGTGAAGAGTGAAGAAGTCTCGCAAATCTGTGTGGCAGATCCGTACTACATGCACGAGTCTTTCTTGAGTCTCGGCGACTTTGAGCGTGAAACTGCTAGGGAGTACCTCCAAAACTTCATGGTACAGAATAAGGACCGGGAAATTGTCCTCGTGCCTTATCATCCAAAGTAGGTCAGTTCCGGACAACCCTTTCGTACATTTCAATCATTCCTTCTCTCTCATATGGGGAATAATTTGAGGTGTCTTTTCCCCGCAGCAACGGGCGCGCCGTCCTTATCGTTCTTTACTCGCAAGTCTCCCACGCCGTGTATTTTGACCCTTCGAGACACTACGAGAAAAAGGACTACACCCACATAATGAATATTCTAGATGATGCTCTCCAAGGCTTCAGCTTGAGAGGTGGCCACGTGCATATCAGGAAACAAAGGAACAAGAAGATGGGTTTCGCGCATAAAACTAACTTCTCCTGCATCCATGTCCCAAAACCAAGCAAGAAGGATGGATTCTACATCGTCCATCTCATGATTCAGTTCAACACGGATCACCAAAAGCTTCGCATTAACAGCAGAAATGATGATCATATCCACAAGTGGCTAGAATCTCATGGAGAAGCGAATTATAAACTTAGAGATGACTTCTTTCGCATCCAAAGCGACATTGGGACGATCATCATGAAAGAAGTCGTCGATGAGAAGGGGATGTTCCACCACGGCCCTATATCGCGAGCTGACGTCCGAACTCGCATAGGCATGCAACGTCTAGACCTCACGCCGTTCAAGCAGCTAGGGTTCGTCCTCGATGATATGGAAGGATGGAACTTCTAGTGATTTATGATGCCGATGATGATGATATGTGTCGGTTGAACTTGTATACTTTTTGTAGCGATGAAACTTTGTGATGTCCACGGTCCCTGCTGAACTTGCGTAACGCTACTTTGTTAGTTTGCGTACGATAACCTGCGTACCTCTAGTTAATTAATTTGCATACCGTATATGTTGCATCTAGTTGCTAACCTTTCTTTTTTGGTGTTGCTCTAGTATATTTTGTTGCATATATATGATTGTACATCCTTTTCATGAACATGCATCTCTAACAGGTACCTAGTTTCTTGATGGCGAGATGGAAATGCTATGTCGTGTACAAAGGGAAGGTTCCGGGGGTGTACAACGAGTGGCATGAGTGTCAGGCGCAAGTGAATGGGTTCACGGGCGCCAGCCATAAAGGCTTCAAAAGCAGACAAGAAGGAGAAGCTAGTTACTTGAGGTTCACGCTAGCGCGAGAGAGGACTCGTAACCGCCACCTCATGTACTGCATGGTTCTGCTCTCACTCATAGTGATAGCACTTCTTGCGTATACCTTTGTTTAGATGGATGACGTTGTTGTAGTTGCAAGTATTCGAGACTTGCATGTATTGCTATTTTCGAGATGATAACAAGATATCACTTTGTGTTGGATGATGATTATGAAGAGACTATTTGTATGTACATGCTATGATTACATTTGTGGTCTCGCTGGCATTTGTATGTGTATCATGATGACATTTCTATGTGCTAAAGATTCTTCTACAAAGCCGGTTCAAATACAAAACAAATATGCCAAAAAAAACTACTTAAATTAGCAGTAGCGAGTGTACAAAAGTTAGCAGCAGCGCCTCAATAGCAGTAGCGCGTCCTGCCAAAGACCGCTAGCGCTACTAGCGGTAGCGAGCTTCCCATAACAGCGCTGCTGCTACACTTGTGTAGCAGTAGCGCGTGTGGGCACGCGCTACTGCTATGAGTTAGTTGTAGCGCCGTATTAGTAGCGTGGGTACCCGCGCTACCGATACATCTAAAACCCGCGCTGCTGCTAGCCTTTTCCCTAGTAGTGAAGCTCCGACTCAAATTGACTTATGGTGGCCTGCATCGATATCGGGTTATGGTAAGGATCATGGTAAGGTAACCTTAAAGTCCCAAGTACTTTGGAAGCAAAGGTTCTTGACACTTGGGGGCTAATGTATGTTAAAGAATTTTTTAACCTACAAATCTGGATCATGCATATTAAGCCCCAAGCATTTTACAAGTAAAGATACTTGGCACTTCGGGGCTAATGTGTATCGCAAGTTCAAACTATCATGCTATAACCGGGTTAAATATTTTCTCTTTAAACCAGACAAACCAATAGTAAGCAGATTTCTAAGTCTATAGCATATTTATTCATAAGCAATAGACTTGGGGGCTGGTACAGTAAGTAAGATTCAGGAAAATAGCATAAATTAACCTCAGATTTGTGCTATATTTGTTTCACCATGTCAATTTCCAGGTCACGACTATTATGCACTTGATTCAGATAGCCTGAGACTATATCACCAATACTTAAGTGAGTATAATCAGTAATGTCCAGCTTGGCCTTTCGGCGTTCAATGAGTTCTTCCTTGGCAGTGCATTTGGCAAGGACAGTCGGCCGCCCTGGCTCAACAAACTGAATTTTCAGAATCTCAACTTCTGGATCATTTGTCTTGACCGGGCTAGGAGCTTCCGGGTTATCAAAGCTATTGAGAGTCTCTTCGGCAGGCGGGTCAGAGGTTGGCATTGGAATATCAGAGGCCGGTTCAGGTGGCGCTTGATGAGAGGAACTGTCAGGAGCAGACATGTCAAGCACTAGTTCAGTCATGACCGGGCTTTGGGACGGCTTATTCTTCTTTGCCCTCTTACTGGGCTTCACTTGCATGCTGTCAACAAAGGTAGAAGGGTGAATACAAAAGCATGGGTAAGGTAAAGCTTAAGGTAAATAAGGTTACATTACCCGGGAGCAGTTTTGAAAGCCGGCATGTTTGATTGCATAGACTCGCCGGAGGAAGGAGAAGTATCCTGATAATTGGAGTCAGATGAATTGAGAGGTTGGCGAATTAAACCCGCCAAAGGTAAAGCAGAACGTAAATCGGAGATAACCTCAGTCCGACGCTTCCTAGTTACGTCAGGTAAGCCGGAGGAGAGCTCTGCATCCTTGTTGGTCCAGGTCTGCCTCCGGTTTTCAAGCTGTTGTTGCTTCAAAATAAATTGAGGATCTTGATAAGCTAGAGGATGTGAAAATCTTACTTTCCGGGTCACCCTTCAGATTTTTTGCTTTGGCAAAGGCTCCGAGTCAGAGGAGATTATAGTTACCTCTTCGTCAACCGCCTGGCTGTTCCCTGTATCCTCCTGAAAGGATAGAATGTCAATCAAGTAATGACAAAGGAGTTAAGATAATTAAAAGGTTACCTCTTCATCATCCGAAGAAGTGTCATCCAATTTGAGTAAATCAGATGCGCTGGGTTTCTTCTTCTTTGAAGTTCCCATTTTGGCGGCTTTCCTTTCGGTTTTCCTGTCTGTCCTGGCTTGTTTAGCAGCCTCATGGTCATACTTGACCTTCCAGAAGTTATCATCGGCCTGTGAAAAAAGATAAGAAATTATGAGTACAAATAAGGCATAACGTAGCAAAGAGTATTTATTGAGGTTAATAACTCACTGCGGGGGCCGGGTTCTTCTTGCAGAAAGGGAAGTAAGCCGAAGGCATTACTAGTTACTGTGCCCTCCTTTAGCAGCGACCGGGTCGTAGCTTCCACCACATCATCTGGTAAATCGTCAGGGCTATGACACAGTGGATCATCCTTTTCGCCTGAGTAAGTACACATTAAGCTGGAACGGCGGCTTAACGGAAGTACTCGCCAAGCGACCCAGACTCGGACCAGATCAATGCCGTTTAGGCCATTTCCTAAAAGGGCTTTGATCTTTTTGATGGTGGGATTGAGAGGCAGACGCTCAATAGCAGTTATCTTATCCGCCAGCGGATGGTTGGACTCAAGGCGCAGAGTGCGAAAGCCGGGCAGAGGGCTCTCGTCGGCCGGAGAAGTGTCCGGGCAATAGAACTACGTCTGATTCCAATCTTTTGGATGACTCGGCAGTTCTGCATAAGAGAAAAGGCAATCTTTCCGCCGCTGGATTGAGATGCCGCCAAGTTCAAGACTAGGTCCCTTGGCACGTTCATTTTGCCGGTTCAAGTAGAAAAGCTCTCTGAACAAAAGCAAATTTGGCTCTTCTCCCAGTTACACCTCGCAGAAGACTTGGAAATTGCAAATATTTGACACGGAATTGGGTCCGATGTCTTGAGGTCTAAGGTCAAAGAAATTCAAAACCTCCCTGAAGAATTTTGAACCGGGAGGGGCAAATCCCAGGTTCATGTGATCCGTAAAAACAATCACCTCCCCTTCTTTGGGGTGAGGCTTCTCTTCAGACGGGTCAGGGGCACGATAAGACATGAGCTCTTTCTTAGGCAGATGGCCAGACTTCACAAATTCAGACAGTTTACTTCTTGTGACTATGGATGGGACCCAATTACAGGTCACAGGAGCCTTGGCCGCCTTAGGTGCCATGACGAAAATTGAGGCCTATGACAAAATAAGAGGTTCCGGTTCAAATTTAAACCGGAGGAAAATATTTAAAACTAGTCAAGGTGGCGGCTTAAGAAGGGGCCTAATGATATATGGATAACTATGCGATAAACATTAAACCGCTATAGGTGTCAATGAGCAGTTAAACATATTCGACAGAGGCAGTTTTTCACTTCCGGGTGAAACAAACAAGTTTCACAAGTTGCTGTCATCATTTTGGATCAAACAGCTGTTCTAAAAAGAAAATTTTCTAGACCTAGAACTGGCGCAGATGAAGCTCAAGGGCTCGAATGTGGCCTCTGTGTGACCGAAAGGGATTTATTTGCATTCAAAATAGGTGCGGAATATCTACCGCATCAGTTTTTACCATCTTCAAGATCAAGAAGAGTGGGGGTGATGAAATCTATGGAAGGATCCTGATGAACAGCGAAGAACGCGAAGAACTTGAAGGTCCTCATGTGGATCTACGAAGCAGAGAAGAGGAGACTTACAGATGCAGGATAGCAGCGAAGGGTCATCGCGTTTTTCTGGTCAAACCAAGTTGATGCAGTGGCCGGAGTTGGTGAAGACGAAGAGATCTGCGACGGCATCAGGGGCGGAGCTCGAGCGACAGAGAAGCAGCAAGAGGAATAGGATGACTGGAAGGAGGAGAATGGGAAGACCTAGGTCGCACCTATTTATAAGGAAAGGATAACTGAGATGGCGCGAGAAACAAGGAGATAAAAGTTATTATCCAGCGGCCCCGACGCCTCGGTTTTCAGAATAGTCAGTAAAAGCAAAGATCCGTTGGAGGATACAATGAAAGAAAGAATGAGTTTAAGTAAGGATGACGTCACGGCGGGTTAACACGGATACAAAAGATGACGTCATGGCGGGTGAAAGAAAACCTTTGCACTGTCAGAAGACTGAAGATTTACTTCTTAACACTACAAGGATTCCGGTCTATTGCAACAAAAAATATTGCTACAACCATCTTTTGTTGCAATAAAATGCTACATTACCACAAAATTCTAGCTTATGGTAATAGGATCTACATATTGCCACAATTTTGTTTCATCGCGCTAAGTACTTGTTTTGTTGCAATAGAAGCCATGTATTGCCACAAGCTGCATCGGCATTGTAATATGGTAGTGATATTGCAACAATTCCGTCCCGTTGCATGAATTGGTCATCTTGTTGCAATAGTGGCTAGGTATTGCAACAAAGTACATCTTTGTGGTAATATTTAGACATATATTGCAACAACTCTCACATGTGGCGCTAGTCATAGATACTATTGCAACAAAGCATGTATTGGTTGTAATAGGGTGACTTCTTGCCTCACCTTCCTTGTGTTGCAATAACTATTACATATTGCGACAAATTGAGCATGGTAATACGTACAACATAATGCAACAATCCTCTAGTGTTGCCAAAAAAGGAGCAGGATATTGCAACGATGTTCTCTATAGTGCTCCTGATTTTTCCTTTATTTATTATACTATTTCACAGGATCTGATTAAAGTCGCGTACTAGTTTACAGAAGCATTAACACATTAGGTCCAACAACTTGCGACTAAGTTGCATTTTAGTCACATATTTTATTTCTTGATTGCAGGATCAAAAGACCTAGCTGGACTGGACTCTAGATCACAGACATTCTAGTCTTCGCAGTTAATTAGGATGGCGAAATTACATTTGAGTTTCATTTGATGGATATTTGCTTCGAGAATTATGAATTTTATGAATTTACATATTATACGCATGGTTTTGAATATTGTAATTGAAAGCCTGTATTTTTTTTTACGGTTGCAATAGGCTATTACCACAACCCACTTTCTGTTGCCACATGCTAGCACCTCTGATATTGTTGCGCCATATCTCTGTTGCTATGCCTACCTGCTTTGTTGCACTAGGATGTTGCAATGGAGCACTTTATATTGTTGCAATAGCTTGTCACCACAATTTTTTTCACGACGCGATAACTGTTTCACCACCAAAGCAAGTTTTGTTGAAATAGAGTATCGCCACAAAAAGTTTAAATTGTCGCAATAATTTCTTGCTACAAATATTTTACTTGTTGTGATACCTATTTATCACCACCAAAACAAGTATGTTGCAATTTACTGTGACAACGACTGGAATATTTGTTGCCATAAGTTAATGCCACGAAAACAAGGATTTTACTTATTGTGATACCAAGTGTAGTGGGTCGTGGCAACATGTCTAATGCCAGGAAAAAATGATTGTTGCCATAGTTTATTGCCACAAGTGTGGTGGGTCGTGGCAACATGCCTAATGCCACGAAAACAAGGATTGTGGCCATAGTTTATTGCCACAATTGACTATTGCCATGGAAGAGTATTGCGCCACGAAATGGCCATCGTTGGCATAGGGTGTTGCCACAAATGTCTATCGCTACGAGATATTAGTCGCCACGATTCGTTACATGTTGCATTAAAGCTATCTCCACAAATCAAATTGTGGCATCAGGTGATTGTTGCCACGGGAAAACATGTGGCAACTTCCCGCCTAGATGTTGTGATAGCACGCTTTATTGCCACAATTGCTTTTTTGTGGTAATAAGCTATTACCATGTGTCCAGTCGCAACGGCTGCCAACGAATGTCGTTTCGTGGCAATAGGTACTTATCGCCACGAAACAACATGTATTACAACAAACGGGTTTGTTGCAATAGACCCGGATCCTTGTAGTGTAAGGTATTTTAAGATTGACATGAACAGGTTCAAATAATTCTGGGGCCTAATGTTGGGGATATAACTATTTGTGTAAGCCGCCCAGGAGGGGCCGGGTTACGCAAAGAAGACTCACCAGAAAGAAGCCCAAGATCAAGCATGAAGATGGCGGTTCAATAAAGGGCTTAAGGCCCACAGGCGACTTAAGGCCCGTTGTAGCAAACCACCACAATGGCATGACTTGTATCATAAGGTTGATTTAACTAGTCACCGAGCCGGACACTGCTTATAAGCCGGCCGGGACTCTGTAAAGCCACAGGGTGTCAACCCATGTATATAAGGGGATGACCTGCTGGCGTCCTAGGGCAAGAAACAACTCATTGAGAGTCGGGCATAGCGTATCTCGCTCCCTGGTCATCGAAACATCAATACCAACCCAACTAGACGTAGGCCTTACCTTCATCGTAAGGGGCTGAACTAGTATAAAACTCTCGTGTCCCTTATCCCGATTAACCCCTTCAAGCTTCCTAGTTGCGATGGCTCCACAACTAAGTCCTTTCACGAGGACATCTGACGTGACAATTCCACGACAGCTGGGGTGTGTCTTTTAGATCCGTAGATGGACCTGGCCATGCTGGCTTTCTTATCTAGGAGCTCGCATAAATCCTGTGTGGTGTCGGTAGATGCTGTGTTGCGGTTATGAAGTGGTTTGTCCAGCCTCCTGGCCGTATTGTCCTTTGGTGGAGCGGCCTCATCGTCGAATTCTGGTAGCAGCTTGCGTTTTGGGTAGCTCTTTGTATGGCGATCGTCACTGTACTTTTCTTTAGTGTCGAGCACTTTATTCCATCTGCGATTGAGCGTTTCCTGTGCGGCCTGTAGCCGCTGCTTCTGCTTCTTTAGACTTCTCGCAATGGCCATAAGCCTTCTGTGGAGGTTATCTCGTTTCAAGCATGTTTTCGGGATGATAAATGCATCGTCATCCGGACTGTGTTCTCGTCCCGGGGCGGTTTGATTAATTCGTCCCTCGGGATCATTTTGATCGGGCGTCTGCTCTGAGCTGTGTTCGGCGGGGCCGGCTCATCCAGCTCCATTGCTGGGTCCATATGGTCATTGTTGCCTTCGGAGTTGACTTGGGTGTCGATCTTTCTGGCGCTCTTGTCCCTGTTTTTACTGTTGCTGGACTTGGAGCGGCGTCTGCGCCGTCGTTTTGGCTTTTTCCCGGGGGTTTTATCTTCCGGATTGTCGCTGTCGTCCTCCTTGGGCGTATCCACCATGTATATATCGTATGAAGAGGTTGTAGTCCAGCGCCCCAGTGATTCTGAATCTTCTCCTGCATCATCATCCATACCGTCGATGTCTTCGGAGTCAAAGTCAAGCACGTCTGTTACATCGTCGACAGTGGCAATAAAGTGGGTGGTGGGTGGGCAACGAATTCCTTCGTCGCCTGCTTCCCACTCGAGCCAGACATAGTTCGGCCAAGAGTCTCCTGTCAGAGAGAGAGACTTTAACGAGTTCAGCACATCGCCAAGGGGGGAGTGCTGGAAGATATCCGCGGCGGTGAACTCCATTACAGGAGCCCATCCAGATTCGGCGGGCTCAGGAGCGCGCGAACTAGAACCTACAGCCGGATACGAGTCCGGGGGTCCAGTGTCACAGGCTTCTTTAGGGGTGAGGCCTGTGTTCGGCTCTAACGCCGACGGGTGTGAAGCCTGTGGGATGGAGTCCATCCACCCGTCCTTGGGCAACGCAATCTGCTCCGGATTTAGGTCCGGGGCTACTGTCGGAGTGATATCCCGAGCAATGTCCGACAGCAGGTCTAAGCCGTGCTCATCGTGACTGTCCGGTGCTCCTGGCACAGGGCCGAATCCGTCGAAGATCAAGTCTCCGCAGATATCCGCCGTGTAGTTCAGGTTTCCGAACCTGACTTGGTGGCCAAGGGTGTAGCTGTCGATCTGCTCCAGTTGGCCAAGCGAATTGGCCCACAGCGCGAAGCCGCCGAACACGAAGATCTGTCCGGGGAGAAAAGTCTCACCCTGGACCGTGTTGGTGATGATTGAAGGAGCCATCACGCCTTGCAACGACGACACAGAGGAACTCTCAATGAAAGCACCAATGTCGGTGTCAAAACCGGCGGATCTCGGGTAGGGGGTCCGAATCTGTGCGTCTTAGGCCGATGGTAACCGGAGGCAAGGAACACAATGTTTACCCAGGTTCGGACCCTCTCAATGGAGGTAAAACCCTACTTCCTGCTTGATTGATATTGATGATATGAGTAATACAAGAGTTGATCTACCACGAGATCGTAGAGGCTAAACCCTAGGAGCTAGCCTGTGATGATTATGATTGTGATCGTCCCTCTAAAGACCGAACTCTCCAGTTTATATAGACACCGGAGAGGGCTAGAGTTTACATGAAGCCAGTTACAAGGAAGGAAATATAATATCCGGATCGCCAAGCTTGTCTTCCACGCAAAGGAGAGTCCCATCCGGACACGGGATGGAGTCTTGAGTCTTGTATCTTCACGCTCCAACAATCCGGACGAAGCATATAGTCCGGCTGTCCGGATACCCCCTAATCCAGGACTCCCTCAGTACCATTAGCCCTCACGTAAACCGCCATCTTTACGTAAACATCAGTATCTAGCTTAACATGCACACATGCTCTGACTAAATCCCCTGGTTTGACACCGGTTTAAGCATATTTACCTTGAACCGTGACCCGACATTTGAACTTTCTTTACAGCTTGTCACCAAAAATGGCCAAACAGTTCTCCTCTTGCAATTGGGTTCCTTCCCGGATTACAGAAGAGCAACTTACTGGGTATGTTGTGACTGGCGCTTTAGCAAAGAAGGAGGTCATTCATTGGAGAGTCCCGGGTACTGAAAATCCTCCTGAGCCTCAAGATGGAGAGGTAGTTGTGTTTATGCAGCATCTGGACCGAGGGTTTAGCCCTCCCGGATCAAAAAAATTTCGTGATGTACTTGCCAATTTCCAACTCCACCCTCAAGACATTGGACCGAACTCTGTGTCCAATATTTGCAATTTTCAAGTGTTCTGTGAAGTTTATCTGCAAGAAGAACCGACTGTTGAACTTTTCAGAGACTTCTTCCACTTGAACCGCCGTACTGAATTTACTGACGGCCCCAATACTGAACTTGGCGGAGTGTCGATTCAAAAAAGGAAAGAAGTCAATTTTCCTCATGCCAAACATCACAGCCACCCCAAGGATTGGAATCAGACATGGTTCTACTGCCGGAACACTGCTCCTGCTGATGAAAATCCTCTGTCGGGTTATCGTGCTTACCGACTCAGCAATGAACATCCACTGCCTCAACGGCTTACTGCCAGAGAACGACAAACATATGCACCACAGCTTGCTAAGCTCCAGGCTCTTATGGCATATGGTTTAACCGGTATTGACCTTGTCCGTTGCTGGGTCTCATGGGGTATCTTGCCCTTAAGCCGTCGCACCAGATTATTGTATGAATATACTAGGGATGTCAAAGATCCTCAACGGCACATTAAAATACAGATGACTGATGACGAGATCACCGAGTCTGTCAAAAAGATGCTAGATGAACTGATATCTGAATGCAGCAAGACTGGGTTTCGTCCCTTTTATGCCTCCAACAAACCGCCAGCTGTAAGAATTTACCTTTCTGCTTTTTAATCCGTCTCCCTTTTGACATTTTCTGATAGCCTTTTGTTTATTCTTATAGGACAAAGATCCATTCTGGAAGAGGAAAACTCAAGAAAAACCGGCAAAACCACAAGACAACCCGGTGAGAGCTCCTCGTGCTAAGAGCAAGGCCACAAAGAGGCCAGCAAAGAAGAAAACCGCCGAGTCCTCTGATCCGCCCGAAGATGTTGATGACTCAGAACCAGAGGTAGAACTTGACTCCCTTGGTTCATTTTTCATACATCTTATTGACAATGACCATTATCAGGATGATGCGGAAGCCAGCCATGCTGACCACGTAGAGGCAATCTCCCTTTCCTCCAATTCAGATCTTGTGCCAGTACGAAAACTCTGTCGCGTAGTCCGGAAAGTGAAACATTCACATCCTCTCACTCATTTGGAGCCACACTTTTCTTTGAAGACACAACACCCTGAAGCTCGTCGCACAACCCGGTATAGTGGCCAACAAATCACCTCCTCCGGTTTACCAGACACACCGGTTCAAAAGCGCCATGCAGAGGTCTCTTGTAATTCTAACAAATCTTATCCCTTGGCGGGTTACTTCCGATACCCTCTTAATCCTTCTGATTCAAATTATCAGGGAACTTCAAATTCATCCTCTGGCGATTCATTAACCACACAGATGCCTCCCCTTAAGACCGTCCCTGGGTAAGTATAACAATTTTTAGTTTTGCGTTCTTGCACCGGTTTACCATATTAACCTCTGCTTGTTATTTGTAGCGCCAAAGCCCGACTCAGCAAAAAAGCCAAACAGAGTACTCCCACTGAGGAGATTCCGTCTTTTGAACAGGAGAGGACCTCAGAAGGTGCTGGTGGAGATACTGATATTGCTATGGATGATCCTGTGCCACAAGGTCAGGACACTTATGTTGATCCGCCAGAAGTTAATCCGGCTAGTCCTCATGTTGATCCGCCAAGCCCAGCTGCCGATTCTCCAAGTCCACCAGCTGCTAATCCTCCAAGTCCAGCAAGAACCGCTGCCAAACCGCCCAACGCATATGAGATTGTTGATGGCAAGACTGATGATGTGGTGATTACCGGTTTCGGCCACACTACTCCTGGCGACCTTGTCGCTTTATCAAAACACAGTGCCAAGGAGGAATTTATTGTTGTGGACAAAGGCAAGTGGAAGACTGATTTGTCAAGTTATGCTCATCTCAGTGCTCAAGACATTCATTCTGGATACTTAAACCGCCTATATACAAGTCGTGATTACGAGGCCGGTTTAGTCAACTTGATGAAAGAGCGCTATGAGGTAACTTCTTCTTCAAACATTTTATAAAGTTTTCTTTATACTATATATCAACTCCATTGTAGCCCCCAAGGGCCGGTTTATCTCTTCAAGATGAATCGGGACTTTAGATAAAAAGACTTCAACTGTGTAGCCCCCAAGGGCCGGTTTATCTCTTCAGGATGAACCGGGACTTTCTGTTGCGAAACTTGTCTTTGTTGAATTCCTTCACCTCTGATTTTTCTGATCAATTACGCAGTAGCCCCCAAGTGCCAAGATTAATACTTGTATTGAGCCTTGGGACTTAAAATAACAGTAAAAAAGAAGCAATCCGCATTAGCCCCCAAGGGCCGAGTGTATAACTTGTTATGTGCTTGGGACTTTGGAGAAAATATTAACAACTTATTACCTGTCTGTTGCAGGCTGACTTGAGCAATAAGGATTCCCAAATCGCTGATCTTCAAGAAAATATCAAGTCCCAGCAAGCAGAAACCTCCAAGGACAAAGATGGATTGAAGGGCGCTTTAACTGCCATGGAGCAATTAAAGGATGGTTTCAAAAGCGAGCGGGCAGACTGGGAAACCGAGAAAACCACTCTGTTAAAACGGGCTGAGGATGCTGAGGCGGCTCTTAAACCGCTGACGGAAGAGCTAACTGGGTTAAAGCGTCAGGTCAATGCTATGACTTCTGTGATAATTGGTAAGTACTCTGTGCAAGAGCCTTTCTTAAACATCTTTGAAGTTGCCAGTTTAACAGCAAATTCTTAAACCGTTGCAGGTAGTCGTGTTGCTCATCTGGGCTCGGATATGCGGATGAAGTTGAAAGCAGCCTATACCTTGATAGAACAATTGTATACTGGTGCTCAACGAGTCATCTGTGCGGCCTCATACAATAAAACGGCACCAACCTTGATCAAGGATACTTTGGCCAAATTATCTACGACTCCTGCCCTGATAGAAGAGGTAAAGAGATCTGCTGCAAGGGCTGGCGCTCTATCTGCACTGACTTGGGCCAAAGCTTAGATAGCTGATCTTGATCCGGAAGACATCGGAAAGGGATATCCAAGCCAACAAGAAGATGGGTCAGAATTTGATAGTGAAGCTCTCAAAGCCTTGACAAAGGAGATGCTCCCATTAGCAAGCAGATTGGCCGAAGAAATTGACTTGTCTGTCCATTGGTCCAACTATGATGCGGACAACAATTGGGTTGATGCAGCTGTAAAATAAGTGCAAAATCTTATCCCTCCAATCCGTAAGCACACTTACGCCCCTGACATTGAACCGTCCAATCTTATAAGCAACGAAGTTGTCCAAGCTTTAACCGGGATTGATTGGGCCACCATTGACTTCCAGCCAATGAGTGGGGAGGAGGAGGTTGAACCGACGCGAGATGATCCATCAACTTCGCATCAACCTGGTGAGGAATCATAATCCGTCATCCGGCTTTATTTCTGCAGACTGCGTGCTGGGCAACAAACAATTATTCTTTTGGGCGTCAAAGCGCCTTGTAATAGGCTAGTTGAAATACTTTGATCTTCTGCCATCGTGCATTGCTACATGACACTGTGTAATCCATCCTGATTGTTGCTATGCTTACTCATGTGCCTTAGTATTTTTATAAAATCCTGCTTTCTGCATTTGAGAAACTGTGATATTGAATCACATCGTTGGTTTACCAACTTGAGTTGTAAGGGTGATAACCCAAATCTTGAGTGTTGATAACTCCCACCATTTTGTGCTGGTGCACAATAAACCGTGCCGGGTTATGATAAACACTGGATGATCATCCTGGCGACTTCTAGTCAATGCCAGACCGGGCGAAGAAAACTCCGGTTTACAATTGAGTTTGTGCTAAACAACCGATAGTTGAAAGCGACGCTGGGTTAAGAAACACCGGGTTGATGAAATGACTTAGAGTCAGGCCGGGTCAATGGACTCTGGTTTACCTTAAAACCTTATCAAAGGAAATAAAACTTGCACAAAACAAAATCAAATAAAAACTTGTAGTCGAGGCTTTTCAAGGGCTGCCAGACCCAAATTCGAGGCTTTTCGTGGGCTGCCAGGCCGCTGAGTTGAACCATTTGACAAAGCCTTTTAAGATGGGCCTCCAATTAACCAATCGTCGTTTTAACTTTGACAAGTTCAGGGTCTGTATAAGATTGACTTGTCAAACGTTCGGCGGGTCATACCAGGATTACCTGGACAGGAGTGGCTTACTTGATGAAGGCAGGTTAACCCAGGATTTTAGGTGGATACACCAGGCTTCCAAGTCGTGGCTTGATAGCCTATTACAAGGGTCCTTTCAAACTCTTTGTTGCTTTGCACAAAGAGCCCCCAAGTAACTTTTGTGAGTTGTGCTCAATGGGTGCCTATGTTTGAGTTGTGCTTTAGCAACAATACTCTCTTTGGCCCCTTGGGTGTGAAGCTCCCAAGCTTTGTTGTGGCATGATAGCCGGTTTAATGGACAAATAGGACGTCGCTTTATAAGCAGAAGCCCCCTTGTAACCAAGAAATATTGGAAGAACGGCAGAGGCCCTGCTTGTAGCAAGGATGCCGGTTTATTATATTGATCATAATATATACATTGTCAAAATATGTACATAATGAGAGCCTATGGCTCAGGTGTAGTAAGGCCCTAGATGAGCGATATTCCATGGCTGACGGGTCTCCTCCTCCGATTTGCTTGAGTCTTTATGCTCTCGAACGTCGATGAGGTAGTATGATCCATTGTGCAGATTCTTGCTGACCACAAAGGGCCCTTCCCAAGGTGGGGATAACTTGTGCATATCGGTCTGATCCTGGATTAACCGGAGCACTAAGTCGCCTACTTGAAAGGTTCTTGTTTTAACCCGGCAGCTGTGATAACGCCGCAGGTCTTGCTGATAAACCGCCGAACGAGCCAATGCCATGTCCCGTTTTTCATCTAACAGGTCCAGTGCTTCTTGACGTGCTTGCTCGTTGTCCGCTTCAACATAATTGGCAACCCGGGGTGAGTCATGGCGAATATCACTTGGGAGTACCGCATCTGCCCCGTAAACCATGAAGAAAGGTGTATAACCCGTAGATCAATTTGGGGTGGTGTTTATGCTCCATAACACAGATGGTAATTCCTCCACCCAACAACCAGGTGTCCTCTTCAAAGGAACCATAAGCCGGGTCTTGATAACCTTCAAGATTTCCTAATTAGGTCTCTCAGCTTGACCATTAGACTGGGGGTGAGCCACGGACGACACATCAAGCCGGATGTGCTCTCGTTGACAAAAGTCCTCCATCTCGCCTTTGGAGAGGTTCGTGTCATTATCTGTGATGATGTTGTGTGGAAAACCAAAGCGGAAGATCACCTTCTTGATGAATTGAACCGTCGTGGTTGTGTCACACTTGCTTACTGGCTCCGCTTCAACCCATTTAGTAAATTTGTCAACCGCCACCAACAGGTGGGTCTTCTTATCTTTGGATCGCTTGAAGGGCCCTACCATATCAAGCCCCCAAGTAGCAAACGGCCAAGTGATTGGAATCATTCGTAACTCCTAAGCCAGAACATGAGCTCGTTGTGAGAATTTCTGACAACCGTCGCACCGCCTCACCAAGTCCTCAGCATCAGCATGAGCTGTCAGCCAATAGAAGCCATGACGAAAGGCTTTAGCAATCAAGGATTTTGAACCGGCGTGAAAACTACAATCTCCTTCATGGATCTCACGTAGAATCTCATGGCCTTCTTCAGGAGAAACACAGCGCTGGAACACACCGGAGACACTGCAATGGTGTAACTCGCTGTCGGTGTCAAAACCGGCGGATCTCGGGTAGGGGGTCCCGAACTGTGCATCTAGGCGGATGGTAACAGGAGACGAGGGACACGATGTTTTTACCCAGGTTCGGGCCCTCTCGATGGAGGTAAAACCCTACGTCCTGCTTGATTAATATTGATGATATGGTAGTACAAGAGTGGATCTACCACGAGATCAAGGAGGCTAAACTCTAGAAGCTAGCCTATGGTATGATTGTTGTAATGTATGTTGTCCTACGGACTAAAGCCCTCCGGTTTATATAGATACCGGAGGAGGCTAGGGTTACACAGAGTCGGTTACAATGGTAGGAGATCTACATATCCGTATCGCCAAGCTTGCCTTCCACGCCAAGGAAAGTCCCATCCGGACACGGGACGGAGTCTTCAATCTTGTATCTTCGTAGTCTTGGAGTCCGGCGGACGATGATAGTCCGGCTGCCCGGACACCCCCTAGTCCAGGACTCCCTCACTCGCCGTTGTGAATAATCATGGACTTGGATCGCTGGATTATCTGCCTTACCAAAACTGCATCTTCTGGCAACTCGCCCCGGTTCATATACGCCAAATATGGAACCGTCCAATCCAGAATAATGTGTAAAGCGGCCACCAATTGTGCCTCCGGATCAGGAATAGCAAGGTCCTCCTCTGTAGGCAACTGAACTGACGGGTTGTGCAAGACATCCAGAAAGGTATTGGGCGGCACCGGTTTACGCTGAGATCCCAGCCGGCTTCAAGCATCTGTTGCCTCATTTTTGCGTCGATCAATGTGCTCCACTTGATAACCTTTGAAGTGACCAGCGACCATATCCACCTCTCGTCGGTAAGCCACCATGAGTGGATCCTTGGAATCCCAAGTACCTGAAACATGCTGGGCCACCAGATCGGAGTCTCCAAAGCATCGTACCCGGCTTAAGTTCATTTCCTTAGCCACTCGAAGACCATGGAGTAAGGCCTCGTACTCATCTGCATTGTTAGTACAAGGAAACATTAAGAGAAGAACATAACGAATTTTATCACCTTGAGGAGAAGTAAGGACAACTCCAGCCCCCGAGCCCTCCAATTGCCTGGACCCATCGAAGTGGATAGTCCAGTATGTGATGTCCGATTTGTCTTCTGGTGCCTGCAACTCTGTCCAATCATTGATGAAATCCACAAGGGCCTAGGACTTAATAGCTGTTCGAGGCATATATTTCAAACCGTGTGGTCCAAGCTCAATAGCCCACTTAGCAACCCGGCCAGTTGCCTCCATGTTCTGGATTATATCCCCCAAAGGAGCGGAACTGACCACTGTGATGGGATGGCCTTGAAAATACTATTTAAGCTTCCGACTTGCCATGAAAAAACCATACACCAGCTTCTGCCAATATGGATATCTTTGCTTTGACTCAATGAGCACTTCGGTGATATAATAAACCGGCCTTTGAGCCGGGTATTCCTTCCCAGCCTCCTTGCGCTCCACCACAATAGCTACGCTGACAGCCCGGGCATTAGCAGCCACATATAACAACAGTGGCTCCTTATCAACCGGAGCAGTAAGAACCGGTGGTTCAGCCAACTACTTTTTTAAGTCCTCAAACACCGCATTAGCAGCATCACTCCAGACAAAATTGTCTGTCTTCTTCAACATCTGATACAGAGGGGTCTCCTTTTCTCCCAACCTGCTGATAAACCTGCTCAAAGCCGCAATACGACCCGCCAGACGTTGAACATCATTGATACACGCCGGTTTAGCCAGAGACGTAATAGCTTTAATCTTTTCCGAAGTAGCCACAATGCCCCTGTTGGACACCAGAAAACCCAAGAGCTTGCCAGCCGGTACACCAAAAACACACTTAGCCGGATTGAGCATCATCTTAAAAACCCTCAAGCTATCAAAAGTTTCCTGCAAATCAGTTATGAGTGTCTCTGCTTTCCTAGATCTCACCACGATATCATCCACATAAGCATGAACTTTACGCCCAATCTGATTATGGAGGCAATTCTGCACACACTGTTGAAAAGTCGCCTGAGCACTCTTGAGCCCAAAAGGCATAGATACATAATAGAAGGCTCCAAAAGGAGTTATAAAAGTTGTCTTCTCCTGGTCCTTAACTGCCATTTTGATCTGATGGTAACCAGAATAAGCATCCAGGAAACTCAAATGCTCACAACCCGCCGTAGCATCAATAATTTGATCAATACGAGGGAGGGCAAAGGGATCAGCTGGGCAAGCTTTGTTCAAATCTGTGTAATCCACACACATACACCAAGTGTCGTTTTTCTGAAGTATCAGCACCGGATTAGCCAAGCACTCAGGGTGAAACACCTCCACAATAAACCCTGCTGCTAATAGCCGGGCTACCTCTTCACCAATGGCCTTGCACCTCTCTTCATTAAAACGGCGAAGAAACTGTCTGACCGGTTTGAACTTCGGATCAATATTAAGAGTGTGCTCAGCGAGTTCCCTCGGTACACCTGGCATGTCAGACGGTTTCCATGTGAAGATGTCCCGGTTCTCACGGATGAACTTGATGAGCGTGCTTTCCTATTTCGGATCCAAGTTGACACTGATGCTGAACTGCTTGGATGAATCGCTAGGAACAAAATCAACCAATTTAGTCTCATCAGCCGATTTGAACTTCAAAGCCGGATCATGCTCTGTAGTGGGATTCTTTAGAGAAGTCATATCTGTCGGATCAACATTGTCCTTATAAAACTTCAACTCCTCCGTTGCACAAACCGACTCAGCATAGGCCGCATCACCTTCCTCGCACTCCAGAGCAATCTTGCGGCTACCATGAACCGTAATGGTCCCCTGATGACCCAGCATCTTGAGTTGCAGATAAACATAACATGGCCTTGCCATGAATTTAGCATAAACCAGTCATCCAAACAGGGCATGGTACGGACTTCTGATCTTAACCACTTTAAAGGTCACCATCTTGGATCTTGAATCATGATCATCCCCAAAAACCACCTCCAAAGCTATCTTACCGACCGGGTAAGCCGATTTACCAGGCACCACACCGTGAAAAATGGTGTTTGACGGTTTAAGATTCTTATATGTTAACCCCATACGCCGGAAGGTTTCATAATATAAGATATTGATACTGCTCCCTCCATCCATGAGCACCTTGGTGAACTTATAACCTCCAACCTGCGGTGCAACCACCAAAGCTAGATGGCCAGGGTTATCAACCCGGGGCGGATGATCCTCCCGACTCCAAACAATAGGTTGTTCAGACCAGCACAGATAACGCGGCACTGCCGTTTTAACGGAGTTTACTGCCCTTTTATGGAGCTTCTGATCGCGCTTGCATAGACTAGTAGTGAAGACATGGTATTGTCCGCCATTTAACTGCTTCGGGTTGCTCTGATAACCCGACTGTTGCTGATTCCCCTGATTACTCTGCTGATTGTGACCACCTTCGTTGTTCTAGTTGCCCTGATTATTCTGAAATCCTGAATTTGAATCGCCACCGCCATAACCCGGCCCGTGAGACCCTGGACCTGAACCGCCAGACGGACCCTGATCATACCGGAAGAGATCAGAGTTTTTGAATTCGTTCATAATGAAGCAATCCTTCCAGAGATGCATGGCTGGAACCTCCTTCGTCCCGTGCTTTGGGCAGGGCTGGTTTAATAGGCGCTCCAGATTCATGCCTCCACCGCGCTGGGGCAATTTACCCTTATGAAGCTGCGCATTGCCCTGCATATTGGTGTTAGCCACAAAATCGGAATTGTCCGCTTTACGCTTACCATTGCTCCCATGGCCCGCCTGGTTATGTTGTTGTTCCTTTGTACCGCCGTTCTTCTTTCCCTTCTTCGGCTTCTCTTCGTCAGAATCGGGATCCTTGGTATTATCAGAATCAGCAAACTTAACCAAGGATGCCATAAGTGTTCCCATGTCATTGCAGTGGAGTTTGAGCCGTCCCTATTTCATCTTTAGCGACTTAAACCGGCAATTACCCTCTAATGTTAGGATTGCCCAATCAGCCCTATTATGGTACGATGATTGTAGAATTTCTGAAACCTGGCGCACCCAATGAGTGGTTGTCTCGTTTTCCCCTTGGACACAAGCAGCCAGATCCACAATTGACATGGGTCGCTTGCATGTATCTTTGAAGTTTGCTATAAACCGGGCTTTCAACTCATCCCATGAATCGATGGAGTTAGTGGGCGGGCTTTTTAACCAAGTGCGAGTTGTTCCTTGCTACGTCTTGAGCTTGCTTTGGTTTTCCTCGAAGAGGAGAGGGTGATGCAGCAATAGTAGCGTAAGTATTTCCCTCATTTTTTGAGAACCAAGGTATCAATCCAGTAGGAGGCTCCTAAAAAGTCCCACGCACCTACACAAACAAACTGAGAACTCGCAACCAACGCAATAAAGGGGTTGTCAATCCCTTCACGGCCACTTGCGAAAGTGAGATCTAATAAAGATAGTATGATAAGATAAATATATTTTTGGTATTTTATGATATAGATGCAAAAAGTAAAGATGCAAATAAAAGTAGATTGAAAACAAATATGATAAGAGATAGACCCGGGGGCCATAGGTTTCACTAGAGCTTCTCTCAAGATAGCATAAGTATTACGGTGGGTGAACAAATTACTATCGAGCAATTGATAGAAAAGCGCATAGTTATGAGATTATATAGGCATGATCATGTATAGGCATCACGTCCATAACAAGTAGAACGACTCCTGCCTGCATCTACTACTATTACTCCACACATCGACCGACTCCTGCCTGCATCTAGAGTATTAAGTTCATAAAAACAGAGTAACGCATTAAGCAAGATGACATGATGTAGAGGGATAAACTCAAGCAATATGATATAAACCCCCATCTTGTTATCCTCAATGGCAACAATACAATACATGCCTTGCAACCCTTTCTGTCACTGGGTAAGGGCACCGCAAGATTGAACCCAAAGTTAAGCACTTCTCCCATGGCAAGAAAAACCAATCTAGTAGGCCAAACCAAACTGATAATTCGAAGAGACTTGCAAAGATAACTCAATCATACATAAAAGAATTCAGAGAAGATTCAAATATTATTCATAGATAAACTTGATCATAAACCCACAATTCATCGGATCTCGACAAACACACCGCAAAAAGAGTTTACATCGAATAGATCTCCACAAGAGAGGGGGAGAACATTGTATTAAGATCCAAAAAGAGAGAAGAAGCCATCTAGCTAATAACTATGGACCCGTAGGTCTATGGTAAACTACTCACAACTCATCGGAGGGGCAAGGATGTTGATGTAGAAGCCCTCCGTGGTTGATTCCCCCTCTGGCAGAGTGCCGGCGAAGGCTCCAAGATGGGATCTCGTGGATACAGAAGGTTACGATGGTGGAAATTGTGTTTCATGGTGCCCCTGGATGTTTTCGGGGTACATAGGTATATATAGGAGGAAGAAGTACGTCGGTGGCCACTCGAGGGGCCCACAAGACAGGGGGCGCGCCCTACAGGGGGGCGTGGCCTCCTATCTCGTGGAGCCCTCGGCTGCTTCTTGACTTGCACTCCAAGCTCTCCAGATCACGTTCGTTCCAAAAATCACGCTCCCGAAGGTTTCATTCCGTTTGGACTCCGTTTGATATTCCTTTTCTTCGAAATACTGAAATAGGCAAAAAAAACAGCAACATGGGCTGGGCCTCCGGTTAGTAGGTTAGTCCCAAAAATGATATAAATGTGTAAAATAAAGCCCATAAACATCCAAAAGGGGTAATATAATAGCATGGAACAATCAAAAATTATAGATACGTTGGAGACGTATCAAGCATCCCCAAGCTTAATTCCTGCTCGTCCTCGAGTAGGTAAATGATAAAAAGAGAATTTTTGATGTGGAATGCTACCTAGCATAATTCATAATGTAATTTTCTTTATTGTGGCATGAATGTTCAGATCCAAATGAATACAAAATAAAAGTTCATATTGGCATAAGAGAAATAGCAACACTTCAAGCATACTAATCAAATAATCTTGTCTTCTCAAAATAATATGGACAAAGAAAGTTATCCCTACAAAATCATATAGTCTGGCTGTTGCTCTATCTTCATCACACAAAGTATTTAATCATGCACAACCCCGATGACAAGCTAAGCAATTGTTTCATACTTTAATAATCTCAAACTTTTTCAACTTTCACGCAATACATGAGCGTGAGCCATGGACATAGCACTATATGTGGAATAGAACGGTGGTTGTGGAGAAGACAAAAAAAGGAGAGGATAGTCTCACATCAACTAGGCGTATCAACGGACTATGGAGATGCCCATTAATAGATATCAATGTGAGTGAGTAGGGATTTCCATGCAACGGATGCACTAGAGCTATAAATATATGAAAGCTCAACAAAAGAAACTAAGTGGGTGTGCATCCAATTCGCTTGCTCACGAAGACCTAGGGCACTTTGAGGAAGCCCATCATTGGAATATACAAGCCAAGTTCTATAATGAAAAATTCCCACTAGTATAAGAAAGTGACAACATATGAGACTCTCAATCATGAAGATCATGGTGCTACTTTGAAGCACAAGTGTGGAAAAAGAGATAGTAGCATTGTCCCTTCTCTCTTTTTCTCTCATTTTATTTTTTTCTTTTCTTTTTTCCTTTTTTTCCTTTTTATTCTTTGGCCTTCCCCTTTTTTTGGCCTTTCTCCTTTTTTTCCTTTTTTTTCTTTTTTAAAGTCCGAAGTCTCTTCCTGACTTGTGGGGGAATCATAGTCTTCATCATCCTTTCCTCACTAGGACAATGCTCTAATAATGAAGATCATCACACTTTTATGGATTTACAACTCAAAGCTAGAACAAGATATGACTCTATATGAATGCCTCCGGCGGTGTACCGGGATATGCAATGAATCAAGAGTGACATGTATGAAAATTATGAAGGTGGCTTTGCCACAAATACAATGTCAACTACGTGATCATGCAAAGAGCAATATGACAAAAGTAATGCGTGTCATATGAACGGAACGGTGGAAAGTTGCATGGCAATATATCTCGGAATGGCTATGGAAATGCCATAATAGGTAGGTATGGTGGCTGTTTTGAGGAAGGAGTATGGTGGGTGTATGGTACCGGCGAAATTTGCACGGTACAAGAGAGGCTAGCAATGGTGGAAGGGTGAAAGGGTGCGTATAATCCGTGGACTCAACATTAATCAAAAGAACTCATGCACTTATTGCAAAAATTTAGAAGTCACCAAAAACCAAAGCACTACGTGCATGCTCCTAGGGGGATAGATTGGTAGGAAAAGACCATCGCTCGTCCTTGACCGCCACTCATAAGGAAGACAATCAATAAATAAAATTGTGCTCCAACTTCATCACAAAGCGGTTCACCATACGTGCATGCTACGGGAATCACAAACTTCAACACAAGCATTCTTTAAATTCATAATCACCCAACTAGCATAACTTTAATATTACTACCTCCATATCTCAAAAAAATTATCAAGCATCAAATTGACCATAGCATCCAATTCACTTTCTATGATAGTTTTTATTATACTCAACTTGGATGCTCATCATTCTAGGACCAACTTTATGACCACAGCAAAAACCATGCTGTTCTAAAAGACTCTCAAAATAATATAAGTGAAGCATGAGAGACTAGTAATTTCTTCAAAATTAAGACACCACCGTGCTCTAAAAGATATAAGTGAAGCACTAGAGCAAAAACTATCAAGCTCAAAAGATATAAGTGAAGCACATAGAGTATTCTAGCAAATTCTAATCAAATAGGCTTCTCCCAAAAGGTGTGTACATCAAGGATGATTGTGGTAAACTAAAAATCAAAGACTAATATAATACACGACGCTCCAAGCAAAACACATACCATGTGGCGAATAAAAATATAGCTCCAAGTAAAGTTACCAATGAACGAAGACGAAAGAGGGGATGCCTTCCCGGGGCATCCCCAAGCTTAGGATTTTGGCTATTCTTGAATATCTTGGGGTGCCTTGGGCATCCCCAAGCTTAGGCTCTTGCCACTCCTTATTCCATAGTCCATAAAAGCTTTACCCAAAATTTGAAAACTTCACAACACAAAACTCAACAGGAAATCTTATAAGCTCCGTTAGTGAAAGAAAACAAAACCACCACATAAGGTACTGCAATGAACTCATTCTTTATTTATTTTGGTGTTAAACCTACTGTATTCCAACTTCCTTATGGTGTATAAACTAATTTACTAGCCATAGATGCATTGAAATAAGCAAACAACACACGAAAAACAGAATCTGTCAAAAACAGAACAGTCTGTAGCAATGTGTAACTAACGCAAACTTCTAGAACTCTAAAAATCCTACCAAAATAGGAAGTCCTGTAAACTTTGTTTATTGAACAGAAGAAAAAAGAATCAACGCAAAATCACATTCCTGTGATTTAACAAAATATTATTCGTGCGTGCAATGTTTCTGTTTTTCAGCAGAATCAAATCAACTATCATCGTAGGTTATCCTATAGGTTCTACTTGGCACAAACACTAATTAAAAGATAAAAACACATCTAAACAGAAGGTAGATGCAAGATTTATTACTAAACAGGAGCAAAAACAAAAAACATAAAGAAAATTGGGTTGCCTCCCAACTAGCGCTATCGTTTAACGCCCCTAGCTAGGCATAAAAGGCAAAAATAGATCTAAGTAGTGCCATCTTTGGCACTCGGAGAGGAGGATATCTTCTCTATGGCATTCAATCTTCTATTTAAGGTAAGCACATGGCCATTAATGGAAGAAGTAAGATTAAGCACGTTACGGAAGTTTGCCTCTAAACTAGACTTCATCTCTTTAATAATTTCATTTTGATAAAAGCACAATAGAGTAGTTGATTCAACCTTATCATTCACAGGGTGCCCAAATATGGTTTTCATTTTTTCATAAGTACCTATAGCATCCCTTTCAAGAAAACTCCCTTCAAAAATAGAATCTAAAACTTGTTTAAAACAAGCGGGCAAGCCAACATAAAAACTTTTTAAGTAATCTTCAATTTGATATTGTGGCACATAGCAAGCCGGAATCCTTAATAACCTATCCCAAGCATCTTTTAAAGACTCATCAAGTAAATAGCAAAAAATTCCAGAGTCATCCTCATCAAAATTATTCAAGCTCTCATTGGAGACCCCGGTGGTTCTTTCTAAAGCATCATTATTCATGATCTTAGAGAGGATAGAGGGGTTATCCAAGGTACTAGAACCTAGGAAAGGGCCCTTAGTTCTTTTTGATCCGACCATGGCAATGGGAAGGCAAACGAAAAAGAGAAGAGGAGATTGGGAAAGAGAGGGCGAATAAAACAGCAAGGGTGAAGTGGGGGAAAGGAAAACGAGAGGCAAATGGCAAATAATGTAAATGCGAGGGAGATGGGTTTGTGATGGGTACTTGGTATGTCTTGACTTGAGTGAAGACCTCCGCGACAACGGCGCCAGAAATTCTTCTTGCTACATCTTGAGCTTGCGTTGGTTTTCCTCGAAGAGGAGAGGGTGATGCAGCAACAGTAGCATAAGTATTTTCCTCAGTTTTTAAGAACCAAGGTATCAATCCAGTAGGAGGCTCCTCAAAAGTCCCACACACCTACACAAACAAACTGAGAACTCACAACCAACGCAATAAAGGGGTTGTCAATCCCTTCACGGCCACTTGCGAAAGTGAGATCTAATAAAGATAGTATGATAAGATAAATATATTTTTGGTATTTTATGATATAGATGCAAAAACTAAAGATGCAAATAAAAGTAGATTAAAAACAAATATGATAAGAGATAGACCCGGGGGCCATAGGTTTCACTAGAGGCTTCTCTCAAGATAGCATAAGTATTACGGTGGGTGAACAAATTACTGTCGAGCAATTGATAGAAAAGCGCATAGTTATGAGATTATCTAGGCATGATCATGTATATAGGCATCACGTCCATAACAAGTAGACCGACTCCTGCCTGCATCTACTACTATTACTCCACACATCGACCGACTCCTGCCTGCATCTAGAGTATTAAGTTCATAAGAACAGAGTAACGCATTAAGCAAGATGACATGATGGGCGCCAACTGTCGTGGAATTAACACGTCAGATGTCCTAATGGAAGGACTTAGTCGTGGAGCCATCACAACGAGATTAGCTTAAAGGGGTTAAACCGAGGACACGGGAAGTTTATACTGGTTCGGCCCCATGCGGTGAAGGTAAAAAGCCTGCGATCTAGTTGTTGTGGGATTGATTGATCTCGATGAGCAGGGAGCGAATCCGCTTTACCTATCTCTCGAGCTGTTGTTTCTTGTTCCTGAACCACCGCCGGGTCGTCCCTTTATATACACAGGTTGACGCCTGGCCGGTCTACAGAATCCCGAGGCCGGCTCATACAAGTGTCCGGCTCGGTTTCTTCCTTGCCCTAACTTACAATACAAGTTATACATCTATAGCGGTTTACTACTATTGACCCTAATCCGCCATTGGGCTCTGGGCCTCTAAGCCCCCATAGTTAAAGCGCCATATCCTTCATCTTCATGGGCTCTTTGTATAAGACTTCGTGTGAGCATAATCCGGCCCCTCCTGGGCAGTTTACACCCAGTAGTCATATCCCCAACACATGGTGAGAGATATGATGCATGGCATGGCGGTAATAAAGTTCTACACTCAATTCTACCACAAATGCATATAAAGATTGTCACAAACGGAATTACGGTTCTACCGGAACGAAGGAAACAATATCGGGAAGGAATCAATGATGAACAGGAAGATGAACAAGATATGGCCAGAACCTTGGCATTCCAAGTATGCCGGTAGATCAAGTATAAAGACTAGGTCCAAATTCATATAAAAATTTATATGATTTGGAGCTACGGAGCAAAAGTTGTGACCGGAAAGGTTTCTAGGGTGCCATTGTGCAAATCGGAGGCAAACCATTAATTTGGTTGCTCAAACCTGAGAACAAAGTTCACCGCTGGAAAGAATGGCAAATTTTAGATGAAATTTATATAAAGATCATGGCATTTGGATGTATAGAACTCAAAAGTGAGCAAAATAAAAACACAACGCAATCTGTCACTAACATCAAGATGCCAACTTACATACAACAAAACAACATGCTACATGATACAAATAAGCTCAAACATGTCATGTGGCTTTATTAGGTTTAAAATGCAACAATTCATGTATAAGGTTCAAGTTCATAGGCATCATAGTTAAATTGATATGGAATTTACAAAATGCATTGTTGCTGTTACAGATTTTATGACGGTGAAATTTAGGTGATGCTGAAAATAGTAACATTGACCTTGTTGTGTTGTATGAAGATAACAACAAGCAAACTATTTTTAACATAGGTGAATTTAAATGATATGTACTGAAAGTATACATGACAGGGTTAAATTTATTCCAATGGCACAAGTTCATAGGATGTAAGGATTAATTCTATGAAAATATGAAAATGCAACTTTATTGTAACAAGACAATAGTTATAACATGTTAGGCACTTAAGGGCAATAAATAGACATGCTAAAGCAACTTGTCATGACAACAAATGGCATGGAATTAAATTACACATGATTTAGTGGAAAATACATGTACGAATCATCTTCATAGGAGCTATAGATCCATTGCAATCATCATGCAAAGTTGACAATTTTTAACAGTTTCTGTAGCTAACATCAGGATGCACTTTTGCAACAGGGTTTTTATCAAGTAAATGAATTTTTACATGGATGCAAATGACACTATCATGTAGATCAGAAAAAATGCTCAAATTTTATATAAGGAACAACATCATAGGATGAATAGGGAAACATCTGAAACCATTTGGAACATGCAAGTAATGCTGAAAACAGAGTGCCAACAGATAGCAACAATGCCATAGATACTTGGGATTTCTATTTCTATGCGCCTAGTTGCTTAGTTGCGATCAGTTGTGCCCAAGACAACTAACTTTGCTCACTTTTTCCCTCCCCCCTCCACCACCAGCTCACAAAAACCCAAACATTACATTGTCGTCCGGTCAAAGCCTTTAACCATTACATCCCGGCTAGTTTTTTTGTCTCCTCCTGACTATTGGGGCCGCCTGATATCCTGACAGGTGGGGCGGAGGCAACTTACTACAGGTGGGGCCTTGGCAGGTGGACGTCTCTCTCTCTCTCTCTCTCTCTCTCTCTCTCTCTCTCTCTCTCTCTCTCTCTCTCTCTCTCTCTCACACACACACACACACACACACACACACCTCATTTCGAACAACCCGTACCCGTGTCGTTCCCCACACAACCTCCATCGCCGCCGCCGGAGCACCCACCGATAGCCAGCGGGGCGACCGAAGAAAGGTTGCACCACATGTACCCTCCCAAAGCCCTACCCACCTAGCCCACGACCGTCGCCCAATCTAGCCTGCAATCGATAGGAACCCTCGCCCATGGTGCACTGATCCGCCGCGTTTCGTGCCCCACGCTTGTACTGCCTCGATGGGATTTGGAGGGTGGACCCGCGGCAGCAGATTGACCTGCATAGGCTTGGGCAATGTTGAGGGACACCGGCCTCCATCCCATCAACTGTGTGGAGGATTGGGTCGAACCAGGAGTGGCAGAGAACTGATTTCGGCTAGGTAGCCTCGAAAATGTAGAAAATCTTTTTTGCTTTGAATGCTCTCAGCCATTTCAGTAAAATTCAAATAAACGTATTCTAGCCTCCAAAAGAATGGGAAAAGGGAAAGGGTGCAGCACCTGATAACTCTGCTAATAGTGAGCGGCCCCGCACTCCTCATAGGTCAGGACCGACTAAACCTATTGGCAGTGAAATCCAGGCGAGTTCTGCAAAGGATGTAGAAGATGATGCACAGCCTGATGAGCCAGTGCCTCGAAATGATGACGAGGATGAGAGAATGTACCCTAAATTGGTTGATGAATTCAGCAAACAAGCAATGCATGATGAATACCTGGAGGAGCCAACCGGCTCTACTAGATTTGTTGACACTGGTGATGAAATGAAGGAGGAGAATGCTGCCATGTTGGTTCCAGACAAATACACTGGTGAGGATATGCCATCAATTGAGTGGGATAGGGACGATCCTAAGCTTATTCCAGGAACAATATTTGAATCAATGATGGACTGTCGAAATGCACTGACTACATACTGCATTCTTACTCAGAATGATTTTGTGATTGACTAGAGTGAACCCAGAAGGTTGACGGTTCACTGTCCATATGAGAGGTGTAAGTGGAGGTTGCATGCCTCCCGTATGCATACAAGTAAATATATCCAGGTATTTAATTTTGCAGACAACATTAGTTTCAGTGATGCTTGATCCCTTCTATTTGATACACTTGTTTCATTGAATTTCATGTCAAATTGAACCCACATACGCACACTTGCCCACCTGGAGGGGGGAAGGCCCAAGCAACAAAATTAGCAAAAACTAGGTGGGAGGCAGATGCAGTAATGGACTGGCTTAGAGAGACACCAACACTTGTCCTACAACACTACACAAGTTGTTTTAGAAGTATAAGATGAGCATACCATACATGAGGATTTTTTATGCAAAGGAAATGGCTCTTGACAGAATTAATGGTCCATGGAATGATAGGTTTGCTTTGTTGTACACCTACAAAGCTGAAGTGGAGATGGCAAGTCCAGATGATGTTGTAGAGCTTGATAAGCATACTGTACATTATAAAATTAGAGGGAAGACATTTGAGAAGGAATGTTTCAGGAGGGCTTTTGTTTGTCTCAAAGCTTGCTGGAAGGGGTTTCAGGGCGGTTGCAGACCTTATTTCTCTATGGATGCAACAACTTTGAATGGAAGATTTAGGGGACAAGTAGTAGCTGCTTGTGCAGTTGGTGCACACAACTAGCTTTTCTGAGTGGGTGTGTTGGAGATGAGTTCAAAGGAAAGTTGGATGTGGTTTTTGAAGAATTTGCGCAACATTACTGATGGAGCGAATTCCCCTCAAATCCCTCGGTAGGGTTCATGACGAGACCAAAAGGACCGAGACGGGGTTTGCACACATTATTTACCCGGGTTCGGGTCTCTGAAAAGTAATACCCTACATCTTGGTTTATCTTGTTATTCATGGTGAGGGGATACCTCGTGCAGAGGATTACAATGGTGTTTGAGATGTCTACCAAGAATTGAGTTTTAGATTGGATCCCTAATGAGGACCTAGGCCTCCCTTTATATAGACATGGGTGGCCTAGGGTTGTATTAATTGATCCTAGCAAAGCGCCCCTACCATGTTGATCCCGAACCCCGATTAATCTACGATGTCTGCATCTACTTATATTATATTGTGAAACCCCTATATTCCAAGCCACATGGAATATTCCAACAACCCTATATTCCCCAATTAATTGATTCCATCTAGCTCATCTGAACCGAGTGAACTCGGTATTGATGTCCCCCTACCTCTAGGGTCGAAGTAGTAGTCATCATCGAAGTCTCATTGTCACGCACCTCAATTCCTTTCGATCACCCCGTCAAGTTATTGGTGACACAAACAGTAGGTGATCTTTGCTTCACCCTCTAGCTCTTTTTCTCAAAGTGTCACTCATCCTTCATCGCCATGGCTCACCCTTTGTGCGCCTCTAGCCACCCCCAGGCCCTGCTCCCCTTTTCTTGATAGGGATGCGCTGCTGGGGTTCCATGTTGGTTGTCTTTTGGTAACATAAAAGATCCCATTCAGAGGTAGTTTTCATGAAAGTTGCTCCAAGCGAAAAAATGATAGGTAAGATTTCGGCGACCTTCTTTGAAAGATGTTTGTCTGGCTTCTGCAAGCCAAGATCACAATGGTCATACTTTTAGCATCACATGTCAGCATGGCCTAGCCCAAGCTGCAAGCAGTGGCAATCTAGCCCAGTGGGCCGGGGTGGGGCCAACAATGAAAATGTTTATAAAATTTATGTATTTATAGATGTTATATTAATTTTCTATGATATAAAGGCTATTGAGAAATTTCAGGGTCAGCCGTGGCCTACCCTGACCAACCTCTAGCTCCGCCACTAGCTGCAAGAAACAATGTCTACATACTACAAGCAAAAGTGATAGCCAACATAACCACCACCAATATTCCTATTTTTCGATGAATTTTCCGTGAAAGACCTTGTGCTCTAGATAAGCCTTCTGCACCAAGCGCCAAGCTTGGTAAGCTACCAACAAAAAACTACAATTAAGGATAAACCTTCTGCAAGGGACGTGATTATATTGATGGCCATTTGCAACGAGCTGCTGGCCGGCCAGAGGTGGAAAGCTACCTAATCTAACCTAACCCATGGCTCCTAGCTAATGCACATCAAGTTAATTGCTGTTAAAAAAGCTGAAAAGTTACGGTTGATTAAGGCATTGACATAGTTTATTCACCAGATCACGATGATGATCGATGGCCTTGCTTAATTCGACCAAACAATTGATTACTGTGAAGTAAAATCGATTGATTCCTGTAGGAGATATGTACATGTGTGCCCAATTGCATTCATCGATTGTATAGATTACTCCTGGAACATTCTAGTCTTCCACGGCGATAACTGATTAAGTACTACTGCTAATATCACTTTGGGGTAAGTCAAACAAAGCAAATAAGTTAGTGATTGATTCCCTAAGCTTATCTCGAGAGATATTTCTGCATGTGCTGTTGAAATAAGCTTCTTAGACCTCTAGCTTATTAAACAGCGAAGAGATAATGATACAGGCAGCACTCAGCTAGGTAAACCACATGTCCCAGTCGTGTAAAGTGTCCTCTGACGTTAGGAGTTCTAGGTTTTGGCAAACGATGCACCAAACATTCAAACTAATCAAATCACTGATTGACAAAGACGTAGCACTAGTCCAGGCTTATTAAGGTTCCTAATTAAGCATGTCCCAGGACATTTCGGGCAGCACGAGCTACTCAACAGAGATCAACTGTACTGTCAAACTGTTAACCAATTACATAGGCCCCTGCGAAAATTGACCGGCTCTTTCCTTCCAGACTTTTCTTGTGCTAGTTCATGGTTGATTCTTCAGTACTCCCTCCGTAAACTAGTATAAAAGTGTTTGAAAATTCTAAAATAGGGATCTAAGCGCTCTTATATTAGTTTATAGAGGGAGTAGAACAGAGTGACACTGTCGCCCACATGAGACTAGCCTTCTATGATCTGACTGTACACAACACAGACGATGCCAAGGACGACATGCATGATCTGACTGTCATATACGTACGTGATTTTCCTAATGAGATTTCACGCAAGCAATAAGCCCATAATATAGTGCGTACAGTACCGCGCAAAATTGTTAGGCACGCACGAGAGGCTCACCGGTGGAGTCCGACGCGAAAAGCGGCCATTCTGCTGGCTGAGTCATGGCCGATTCACGCCTGCAGGTGCTCGACCACGCAACGCAATCACGCTGCCGGAATTAGGCATGTCGGCGTCCCGGATAAAACAAAGGTTTCCCGGTAACCGTACGATATTTTGGCTACAAAACAACATGCTGGGCCTGAGCCATGAGGTGAGTGGGTGATCGGGCTCCTCCCTCCTACCAATGGTGGGGGCAAAAGCAGGGGCTGCTCGCCGACGGAAACGGAACCGGGAAAAAAATACAGGATCCCAGGTCGGATCGAACGCACACTGGTCGATGAAGATTATACCATAGCGCATCAGCTCAAGCTTACTGCTCGACTGTGAGTTTTTTCTCAGTGAGAAATTCTTCACAACACATAACCACCCGTCGACAGCGTGAAGCAGTTTTGTGTACACTTCAGTCGGGGGACATGACCTAGCAAATTTGGGCATTTATAATGATTGATAAGATAGTTTTATCTTAAGTCTTACATGTAATTTAGAGGTGACAAAAAAACATGTATACAATGGATCATATCTTAGCCGTATCTTAAATAACTAGCTATTCTTAAAAACGTGCTGAGACATATTGTGCTAAGAGATCATCTCTTGTCTTCTCTTAAATAAAAGAAGACAAGCTTTTTCTTATGATTTCTCTCTCTTCCACCTTATCATTTATCCTACGTGCCATTGGCAATGCGAGTATACAATTGTGTTGATGCTTACAAGGATATGTACGAAAACTTTCTAGAAGAATCTACAGAAACAAAATGTAAAACTGGAAACCCACAGGGGCGGGTCATCGTAGCTACGGACGGATGCATGGAAAATTTGATCCTAATTTATCAGTCGACCCGTCGCTAGCTGCGAACCAACCTGTCGACCTGTCACTAGCTGCGAACCACGGGACGAAGGGGAAAGAAGGGTACGTGGTGATTTATCGGTAGTTGCGTGGATGTACATACCCCCGTAAAGCTCCCCACATTTGTCTCGGATTTGCCAAGAAAAATACTGACTGCTCGACGGACCGATACAAGTCCATGTTGGATGACAAACCACATCCGGACTGCGCGATCCGAACAGTTGCCGGCGGTTTGGGGGCCAGCGTTGGAGATGCTCTAAAGTTGGGACTGGCTAAAGACCAGTCGACTGAAAATATAAGTTGGTATAGTCGACTGCCACAAAATGGCTTGTTTGGTAGCAAAATATTTTCTAAATATTCTTAGAATACCACAGTATTCTTAGTGACCGCAGTTTTAATTATTATGAGTTGCTAACCAATAACCAAAAGAAGAAAAAGGGATGGTTGCCTAAAGTTCGGATTTGTCGTGGTATCACCATAAAGAATAAATGAATAAAAGTTAGACAAAAAATATGAAGTTTTCAACGAAAAAAAAACAAATTATGACAAAATTTGCACACAATTAACACAGAAATTGCGCATTTTCATAATATGCAAAATAAGCATATACTAGTGGAAGTTTTGCAAAAAAAATATAAGTTTTCTGAGAACGAATAAATTAGTGGCATTGTTATTACCCTTAAATAAGAAGAATGAACAAACTCAAAATAATGAAGCTTATAATGAAAATGAATTCAGGACATTGGTATTACCTTTTAAGAAGAAAGAAAGCAAAAATAATATTGAAAAAAATTGCACACAATTTGCACATTTTTATAATATGCAAGAATAAGCATATAATAGTGGAATTTTCGCAAAAAAAAATTAAAGTAGAAATATATTAGTAGCATTGATATTACCCTTAAAGAAGCAAGAAAATGAAATAATACTAAAAATAAATCATGATCATTAATTTTCTAAGCAAGAATGTATTAGTGGCATTGGTTAACGTTCGAGAAAGCTATTTTCCAGTCGGCAGTAAATTAGTGACGGATCCGAACGCTTTTATCTCCGTACATATTAAATCGTGTGGCTCTCGTCAGTCTTATCTCCGTACGTATTAAATCGTGTGGCTCTCGTCGGTCGTTTTTTTTTCGCAAAAAAGAAGCAGTGACAGGAATTGAACTCGAAACATGCTCGTTCGGACTTCGGAGTCAAGTGTGCCACACTCGGTGACCAGCTGGACCGGCCTTGCTGAGTGTTATGAAAAAGGCTGGGTGGTTTATATTCGTCAAGGCCAGTAGGCCACTACTCTGGTTCAGTCATCAAGGTTTTTCCCCCTTATGTTAGAAGCTTGTAACACTCGAAATTTTTCTCAAGAAAAAAATGGCAACACTCGAATTTTTTTTCTCAACAAAGAAATGGTGACCCTCAAATTCAAGTTCTTGCGGGAGGGAGAAAAACACTATTCCCATGTTGAGATTCAAACTATGGTCTCAGGCTTGACATGGTGTAAATGTTGTAAAGCAAACGTATACCAAGCTATTTAACCCTCTTTTATCACCGGAAAAGCTACTTTCTAAACCACCAATTTTTTACGATAGATCCGAACGATTCCTCTCTAGTTCGAGTATCATGGCCCCGAGAGAAGATGACCATACGGTTTGCGCTTCGCCGCTCCCGGGGGAGGCTGCCCAAGACAGTACTTGGACTCCTTCCGTCGGGAATCTATTGCGTCTGCACAAATGGTGCATGGATCCGTCGGCAGGGGTGCCATCGCCGCCTCACGGGAGGCTGTGCGGTTTGTTTGGCGTCCAGTGGCGGATGCGCGGCCCTTCCGTTGGTGCACCGAGCTGGAGGACGCGCCATGGGTGTCCTCAGACACAAACATGACACGGCGTGCCCGCTGTGCAAGGCAGTGAGCGTGGAAGGAAGCGATAGCCCTCGCGACGGTGGATGTTGGCGAGACGGAGTCGCATCTCGAGCGCCATGTATGGTGCACCAGTGCTGGCTCTGCAACTGCGTCGTCATGACGTCAGCTCCTCCTAGAACGGATCCATCATCAATCTCATGTCCAACAGCACCGTCCCGATTGCGGGCTCCAACGAGGAAGAGTAGGGCATGGGAGACGGCGACACCTCGAGTCCCGTGAGCCGGTTCGTGTGAAGAGCATGGTAATTTACGCATTTTACACCTGATAACTTATGTACAAACACTATGGTAAATTTGACAGTGGCGGCGGTTGTTGTAATACACCTCCGATAACTTCCATGTGAATAGCATGGTAATTTACGCACCATAGACCTGATAACTTATGTGCAACACGTTGATAACTTTTGACCCCAGAAAAATAAAGTTGAAGAAACATGTCCCGGGTTATTTTTGTCTGAATTATATGGTAATTTACGCACCGCCTGACAACTTATGTACAAACACGGTGATAACTTTGACCCGGGAGAAAAAGTTGTTGAAGACATCCCCGACAGCTTCGGTGTAAATAGCATGATAACTTACACACCACAAACCTGATAACTCATGCGCAAACACGGTGATGAGTTTGAACCGGGGGAGGAGGGAGGTGTTTAAAAACATCCTCCAATAACTTTCGTGTAAATAGCATGATACTGTACGCAAGTATACGTGATAACTTACAAATAAATACCATGGTAATAATGATCCGGGGTGGTTGGAGGGAATGAAGTTGTTTGAAAACATACCCCCAGATAACTTCCATATAAATATCACGATAATATACACATCATAGACTTGATAACTCATGTACAAACACTTTGATAACTTTGACCCCTAGGGCGGAAGTTGTTTGAAAATATACCCTCAATAATTTAGGCATAAATAGCATGGTAATATACGGACTACATGCATGTTAACTCACGCACAAACACCGCCGTAACCTTTTCATAGAAAAAATTGTTGTTGAAAATGTACCATGGTAACTCATGTGTAATAGCATGATAATAGACACACATCAGACCTGATAACTAACTTAGCCCGGGCCTGGTAACTATTTGCAGGAAAAAAAGTTGGCAGCACATATCAACATGAGATCTAGTTTTGAAGGTCTTGTAGAGATGAATTTTTTATGTGAAAACAATTTTTTGATCGGACCAACAGTTTTGAGCTATAAAACATTTTGAAGTTTCAACCAGGGGGAGAACTAGGATGACATTAGTTTTTTCTATCTAATGCATGCACTGATGCGGTTGTGAAGAGAAGGTTGGAGGAACTTTTTTATGACCCGGTTATTTCTATGTGAACATGATAACTTATGCATCATAGGCATGATAACTTGTGAACACGTGGTAACTTTTTACGGAAAAAAAGTCATCAAAACATATCAACATGAGATCTAGTTTCGAAGATCTCGTCACTACGAATCTTTTATGTGAAAATAGTTTTTCAATCGGACAGACGGTTTGAGCTACAAAACATTTTGAATTTTCTCATTGGGAAATTTTTTTGATGACATCATCAATTCTGTCTTTTACTTAGTTACTCTAATCAAGAGAGAATGTTAGGCACATGCATGAGAAAGTGAAATATTGTGGATCATGCACTCATACGGATATGTTCCATATTTCAGAATGATCGAAAGATAGCGTGCGGACCTGTTGCAGAATTCCTGTCGGCAGGAAGTTCGCACAGTCCTATTTAAGAAGAAAGATAATGAAACAAAATCTTTCAAAAACTTGCACACATCTATACATTGAAAATTACATGTTTTGTAATATATAAAGAATAAGGATATAACAAATTATACACATATTTATAGTACTTGTGTGTATACATCTACACTCATCCGACACCGCGCAAATACCCATACAGAAATAAAAACAAAAACTAAAAAGGATAAACAAAGCAAAAATGAGTAGAAACACAAGGAAAAGAGGCAATGGATAACGGGCTTCAAGAATTGCACAAAATTTACATAGAAATTATGCATTTTATAATATGCAAGAATAAGCATGTAAATAGTTGACTTTTTGCACACAAAAAAGAATTTTATTAAGAAGAAATGAATTAGTGACCCTGGTTTACCCCTTAAAAAACAAATAAAAAAACTAAAACTAAATCAAAATAATAGTGAAGCTTGGCTGGCTGAGATCGGCGGAAGAAGATAGCCTCCCTAGTCCCCTGGCGTGGCGGCGGCTAGGGTAGGAAAGACAGCACACGCGTGTCAAGCTGGTATTGCAGAAGCACCTAGCTAGCTAGCCACCTCTCATATGCATATCGAGTATAGTATGGCTGGAGAGGCGCCATGCATGCACGTACGTAACTACTACGTATGCCTCGCGGCGGGCACATGCAACCGCACGTAGCAATCGATAATGGATCAACGTGCGTGCCATGCCGACTCGGTCGATGTACCCACGCCTCCACGTACCACAAGAGAAAGTGCTTGATTACAAAACGATATGCCCGAAGAAATTAAAGGTGCTCGCAAGGTGGGATACGTGCATGGCGCTGTTGCCGGCCATGCATGGCGGAGAAGCGATGGTCCACGTACGCGACGTCGCATCTCTTTCAGCGTGTGTAGCTAGATGGAGCTATAGCAGCGTAGGAGGTGAGCAAGACGGAATAACTGCCTCGCCGAGACGCCGACCACTTTTCACTTCTGACGCGTGCTCGCGGATCCGTCTCTTGCCGGTGCAGGTTGGTAATGCAACGGCCAACCGAGTGGCTTCACCGTCGAAACCTCCAGTCCCGCGCCACATGCACACGTAAGCCCGAGCTGGCCGGTGCCCTCGCACGTCAGGCTGTACGTGCCTGGCATGCACGAGCAGTCGAGCACCCGCCCTTGCCAAACCTAGCTCCTCCGTGCTGATTAAGGTTACGGTGTCCAACAGTTGTAGATCGTCTGATCTTGCTTCACTTGTGAGTACGTGACAGGTCAGGCGGGGATAGGATAATTTACGGTTGCATACGTGAATCTAGCTCTTGAGATCACGCCGGATTGAGATTTGGTCGGACCAAGCTTAGTCTGATTTGATTTGACACGTACGGTACATGTATGCATACCAGAAACTGAAATTTTCCTGTGAGTCGGATAATTTTCCTGTCGGTCCCGCGCTAGCTCACGGTAAAATTTATTACCCCTGTCGTTCCCAGCCCACAGAGAAATAAAAACATTAGCCCGCCCAGCCCACCCGCCAAAATCACTACCCCGCATCGCAAAGGCCTAGTCCCGCCGCGAAGCATCCTTTTTCCGCGCCACGCTCCTGCTGAAATAAACCCTAGCCGCCAAATCCCTCCCAGATCTCCCAAATCCACCCCTAAATCCCTCGCCGCCGCCGACCGCCGTCCCTCCCCGCGCAGTGCGCTCCGAGGTCACCCGAGCACCACAGCCGGCACTCTCTGTTCTGTACGTGTTGCTCCTCTGGGCCACTCTGCCTCCGCCCCCTACCACTACCATGACTCCTCTGCTATTGGGTTGCGCTGCCGCCCTAGCTCCGGCCAGGGTACCATCCCGGCCACAGATGCGCTTGATCTAGTCCTGCACACGGCCACGGCCCTGCTCGAGCAGTGCTGCCATGGCCAGGTTGTGCTTCTTCCCCAGCTCCTGGATACATCGACACCGCCACTCAGAACCCGCTCCAACTCGTGCAGTTCGTCGGTGTCGCGGAGGTTTGTACCCTGAATCCCAACACTTTTCTGCTACCCGCTCCTAGCTTCTCTGAATCCCCTAGTTTGGTGCAGATCCAGGAATCCCCAAATCAAGCGTCAGATTTGAGCCACAGAACTGTAGCTTATATATGTACGCCAGATCTACCCTCAGATTCGAGCTATGGGCTTGAGGGACTGCAACCATTTATTGCTGCCTTGATTAGTTAAATTAGTTTGAAGACAGCCATATATTTCCATATATTCTGTAGTTTTTACTTCTAAGATTGAGTGGAATACATGGGGTGATTAGCGTTAGTTCTGTTTTCTGTTTAAATACTTGTACATAAAGACAGTTATGATGTTGAGTACCCATTTAAAAACTGATTTATTTTGAAATGTTTGAATGGAAACAAGAAAGGCAACACTCAGGAAGTGGTCTGATGTTGAATGTAAATGTTGTTTCAGTATAAGTATTAATTTTCTTTGTATTTCCTCAGGATTTTTTTTATTGTCTTACTATCCAGCACCCTAATAATTCGCTCTATGATTTGCCTGTCCATACCTTTTGATTTCTTTCTCTTTTATCATGTTAGCATTTGGGGAGCATTGAGCACTTGCATTGCAAATACAAGGAACATCATCTGGGAGGTTGGCAACAAGAAGTTGAGGTTATCACTCGCCTTGCTTTAGTAGTTGTGATGTTGGTCCATGATTCAGCCATCCCACGAGCGCTTGGCTTGGGGCTGTCCATTGCCTCCAACAAATGTCAGCTCCCAGCTCGTGGCCTTGCCCCCTAGTTTTTTACTTGCTGTACTAAGCTACAAAAGCTTTTTTATAGATTCTCTTAGCTTGTGGCCTTGATAATAAGGCTGCTCCTTTCCTGTTTCTGCAGAAAGTAGCCTCAATGCTTCTTAAATCTGGGTGCTATTTTGTATAGAGGTTTTCATCTATAGAGAAGCACTTGGATGGAGAAATAAGACATGGTCAAAGGCAATCTGTTTCAGGTACATATTAAAATATATGATCCAGGTTTTTGCAATGATGTTCCATATGTGGTTCGAAGCATGAATTATTATTTTGCAGATTGATATTTCATACATTTCGGCTTCTGTATGTATTCACATTTCCAAGTTTCGGAACTCGAACTTGTACGCACCTATTTGAGATCTCTTTTTCTTAGTTGCAATTGGTCTAGATCAGGAGCAAGATTTAAGGTTCATGACCCATCTATTTGAGGTGTAATTTCCTCAGCTCTTATCAAAGGTATGGTTTATTTCTCGAGCTGTCTCCAAATTCATGCAATGATTAGTTTTGATACAAGTTTTTGATATCGTCAGATCATGATATCTCCAGTATGCTCAAGAACATCTGATATGTACATAGACATTATATTTTAGAGTATTGGCAATGAAACTATACTTGGAAAAGCCTTTTAGCAATAGCCATGCACAAGAAATGTATGTTCTATTAATAACAATCAACAAGACAAACATGTGTTGAGGGGCTCCTATCATGGGCCATACTGTATGTCGTATGAATTTAGTTAATCTTTTTACTAGTTGCTTCTTGGAACTTACTATTTTCTTAATATATGTTCCAGCATATGGTATTGGTGACGAGACTGCCCTAGTGCTCTCACTAATTATCTAGATGCTCCTTAAAATTGTAAGCAACACACACTAGTCTGAAGTGCAAGCACATATCCATATAAATGACTTTGGAACACTGAAATGCAGAGACTTAACTCCCTATTATTCTTGAGTGGTTTGCAAATTAGGCTGAGTACTGATTCTCCATGTTCTTTGTTGATTGCATATCCACATGTTCATGTTGAAAACAATGAATTTGTATTTGTGTTCTTTCATTGCAAAACTGTTATATTTAGGAGGCGCATCCTTTCGAGGCTAGGTATTACTATTCTCTCAAAACAAGATTACTTATGCATTTTTCATACAATTATGTGTCTTATAGTTCCACTCAGTTATTATGTGATAACTTTTGAGGAATGAAGTTAATTGAGATGTCGAATAGTTTCCTGCTATATCACATAGATAATGATCTAGTTCTTGCAATCTTTACTTCAACGAGTCTATTCTTTTCGTAACAGATCAATGAGTCTGTTTGGTGCAGGAAAAATCTGAAAGAGAAGCTTGCAATCCAGGTTGTGACTGAGTGACAAGTGAGGTCATGTTTCTCTATATGTAATTCAAGGACTTTCCTGTCATTAGTTGTGCACTTCTGTTTCGGTGACCTTTAGCTGTTGTATGCTAATTATAGACAGATTTGTATACGAAGTAGATACATGTGCTCTATTTGAACTGTGATTAATGTAACTAGTGAATCGCTTTGTATGATGAAATGGATCTATTATGTGAAATGTATTTATATTTTTTTTGTCTACGAAATTCTATTTTCCTGAGGGTTTTGTACCGACAGGGATGTTACAATTTCCTGTCGGCCTCCCGACAGGGATAATTTTTCTGACGGCCACCCGACAGGCATTTCATCTTATCCCTGTCAAGCTATGGCTGACGGATATTCCTGTCGGTTGACCGACAGGAAATAATATTCCTGACAGTTTTCCTAATTTTCCTGTCGGTTAGTGGCCCACAGAAAAATTTCAGTTTCTGGTATGCTTTGGACGATAAGGACCAACAAGATCTTCCTCTTTCAAAACGTATCAAAAAGATTCTTCCACTTCCTCTGTTTGACAATTCAAAATGACCATTGTCATAGTATGTTTGTTCACTAATTACAATTCATATTAAGTCCACACTGAACGGAGGGAGCATAAATAGCACAGCACCCTGATCTTTTCTGTAACCGTTATATGCCTGTTCCCTGTCACTTTTTTTTGTTGGTAAAGAGAGCTGGAAAACAGAGCATCTACAGTCCAGCGCCCTAAACACGTCTCAAACTTCCGGGCGGACTGACCGGTCATGACAAATCGACCCAACCGAGCATCTCAAACGCCCGGATTGACCGGCAGCCCTCATATACAGCCCAAATATGAGGCGGATATGGGCGGTCCGGGCGCGCCCGCCGCGTCAGCTTGGCCCAACCTGGCCCATGCCTGCCCCACGAATATCGCCGTCCGGAAAACACTAGACCGCAGTCAATCCGAACTCCACTTCACTCCCCTCTCCGTCCACTCCACTTCTGATCCCCTCCAAACGCATCTGTTGGACGGCCACCGAAGCAGTGCTGCCTCCGGTGGGAACTGCGGCTCCGGCGACGACTAGCCTGCTGCGCGAAGCGGACCCCGACGATGTGGAGGAGGTCGCCCTCCGCATCGCATTGAGGCGTTCGGTCGTCGACTAACGCGGATCCGGCAGTGGCGGATCCACTTCGTCAACGCCCGGTGCCTGTCGACGCAGCACCGGCGATGTTGTCGGCCCTTCCTGCCCCGCGCGTAGCTCCAGTCACTCCGCTCCGCTCCACCAGGTATGCCGCCCACCACTAGCACCCTCTGCTCCGGAGGTTTTGCCCAGCCACCACTGGGTCCTCGTGCCCGCGCCGGAAGCCCGAGTCAGAGGCACGAGCAGCCCGCGCGTGAGCGGCAGCGGGCGAGGGAGAGGGTAGCGACGTCTGAGTCGATGTCCACGCGCGAGCACGCCGATCGATCCTGAGGCAGTGCTCCTCGTGTCTGTCGTCCGCCGCTCGCTCACGATGGCGGAGACAGATGCGCGGAGCCTCCGCCGCAAGAATGGAAAGGCGCTCCGACAAACCATCAAGTTGTTGCAGCGCGAGGCAACAAAGGAGGCGGCAGCGAAGGCAAAGGCGTCCCGCCTTGCGAAAGAGTAGGACCGCCTGGTCCGCAGACTGTAGGGCATGAGGTGAAGCTCCGACTCAGACCTGGCGGACGGCTCCACCTCCTGCTTCGATGATGACGCGCCTCTGCACGCCGACGCCTATACGGAGGAGGCACATAGCCGCGCCGACGGCCGGAAGGGGAAGGGGCCGATGAGGAAATGGTGATTTCCTCCGCCCTTCCTCGTTTTGTTTATATTTTATCTATGTTTCATAAGTTTATAATATGGATTTTCACTGACCGCCTTTGAACTCCAATGAATGATGTTCCTTTTGTCCGGCTAATCTGATGAACTGTGCTTTGATCATGTGTTTTACATAATGTTGCATGAATTGCATGGTTGAGATATCAGATATGAGGGACTCGAGTGTGGAAGACAAAATTTGAGGCGTGCCAGCGGACACGCTCGGGCGCGTCCGCGGGCGTTTGAGAGTTCGGATTTGTCAAGTCCGATTGTAGATGCTCTCATATTGTCTTTTTGCTTACAACTGGAGAAGTAAAACTAGAACTAGGACGCATGAATGGTAAAGAGGGATCATCATGTGAAGAGAGGGCCATCCCTCCCCCTTGCCGGCACCCTCGTACTAACAATCCCTAACTTCTCTTCTTCATTTTACACTAGGCAAACACTGTAGCACTATGACTTTCCTTCACAATGTTAGAGGATCCGTTCCCCTCAAGACAGACCTGACCTCTGACACAAGCGTAAGAGGCGACCCGAACAGCTGCCCCAGCAGCACCACAAAACAAGTGCAAACCAAAGTACAAACTCTTACATCCACTAGATAGTTTAGCAACCTGACGGAAACAACAAACGAACAAGAAGCAGAATGAAAAATCTTCTTCTAATGGCGCACTTCGAGAGAGGGAAGAGCTTCAGCCTTTCGATCCTTCCAGCCCAGCTTTCCATCCATGTACTTGAAGACCTCCTTCATCACCTGTTCAACCTGTCTTACGCCTGCCATCATTCGCTTTATTCTTCCTTGATTTTTCTGCATTCATGTAACCATTTTAAATCATATTAACTGGAACATAGGGATCAGTCACCCTGTTATTATCAAATACCACTCTATTTCATAAAGTTCAGAATATAGTAGAAATCCCAACCGCCATTAAATCTAAATCGCTTTTGTTGAATTTTTAATCCACAAACCAAACAATTGTTGCACACTGTCAAGAATGTCGTGCTTGTTTAAAGAGCATTTCATAACCATCCACAACATCCTGGCAACAGAACGATGAAAAATGAGATGATTAATATTCTCTTCCCTCCCACAAAAAGCACATTTGCTATCCCCAGACCAGCCCCTCCAAATCAAAATGTCTTTAGTGAGATAGCTCCCCTTACGGTTAACCATGTGAAAACCTTAACACATGGAGGCATTTTGACTTTCCACAAAAACTTATGTGGATATCTGTCCCGATTGTGAATCATGAACCTATAGCAAGATTTCACATTGTATTTTCCATTGCCAGTCAAAGACCATCTCACCACATCTTTTGATCATTCAAAATTACCACCCCACAGGTCTTATTAATGTGCCCCCACAGCTCCAAAGATTCACCATACAAGGTTCTTCTAAACCTGTCTTCATTTAAACCTCCCTCTAAAACATTTGCCACTGATTTGTATTTATCAAAAGAAACATTATACAAACCTAGGGAAGCTATCTTTCAAAGACTTTGGTCCTATCTACCAATCTTCGCAAAAATGTAACATTTTTCCCATTCCCTATAAAGAATCTACACCGAGAGAAAAAAATTCTTTGTGTTTCAACAGCTGAGACCAAAACTGCGAGTCTCCAACTCTATGTTTTATGCTAGCGATACAAGCATTTTTAACATATTTAGGGTAAATTCCAGTTTTTACTTCCTATTTTGACATTTTTGACACTAACTACCCCATTTAGCGAGATTTCATCCGTTTTACCACATTTAGCGAAAGTTCTGCCACAATTTACCGTGTTTTAACATTTTGTGAGTGTTCTGACCGGGCAAGTCCCAATTGTTAGGTCCAGCGGGCATCCCACTCAATGGTTTTTTTCCTGCCTAACTGGTCCTCGTAGCTTCTCTAGGCCGGGGCCGGCCCGATGGTGGTTGATTGTTTCGGGTCCAAGGCACAATGCCACAGTCGGCTCTCGCTTGCGTTGCTTGTCCCCAATTGATTACATCACCCGTCCAGGCTTACGGCCGCACGCACCCGTCAAGCTCGGTCGAACCTAGGGTTAGAGATTGTTAGGCAGCGACGACGACGACGGCGGCGACCACGGGTGCTGAGGGGCTGTATGGCCGCAACATAAAGGCAAGAAACAACCCCGTGGAATCCGATGGCTCTGGCAAGCTTGCCGACGTTAGTGTCGTCCTTTGAATTTAATATACTTAAAAAACTATCATGTACATGATCCCATGTTGTTCTTAGTTTTTCTTCCTACTTTGACGACATAGCAGATTTAAATAATAGGAGAATACCATCAACCACAAAAATATTAAACAGGTTAAAATGGGACAACACAATTGGATCCGCCTATCAGAATGCTCACAAAATATTAAACAGGGTAAACTCTGGCAACATTTTTACTAAATGGGTAAAATGAATGAAATCCCGCTAAATGAGGTAATTAGTGTAAAAATGTCAAAATAGGGGTAGAAAACGGAATTAACTCACATATTTATTCAGAAGCAAACTCTGCCTGAGGACTTTTGTGTTGTAGATTTTTCACCACCATTCAAATAACAAGGCTTTGTTCACTTTACCACTGCTGTAACAACAAACATCTGTTGCCTGTGCCTATAAGCACGACCAAGCATTGGAGTATACGGACAAGTGCAACATGATTGGGAAATCCACAATAATACACTGAACTGTCCGTACTCCATATGATTGGAGATGGATCCACGCGCGGCCTACAGAAATTAAGCTAAGACTGTACACTGGTTGTTCGCCTGGCCCCGCTCTGCTTTCTTCAACAACAGGAAAAAGGGCGGCGCGATATAAAAATCAGTAGGCCATCTAATGTGATCAGGATGAGCACCAACCACCGAGCTAGATGATGCAGGTCGACGGCCGGGCACGATAGCTGTTCCGGCAAACGACGAGGCGTGGCCAAGAGGCAAAAACAAAAGACTGGCCAAGTAGTCCCCGCCGGAGCCAGCTGTCGCGGCCGGCCGGCGCCACGCACGCCTTCCCACCATGGAGACGTCGTGCGCGCGGCGGCCTGGACGTGTCCCCGTTGGTTGGTTCATGCCGTTCAAAACGATGAACCTGCAAAGCCTAGCTGTGTGCCGCGGCCGGCCATGATCTGAACTGTGCAGCTTTAGTTTAAACTAAGGGATCCCTTAAACTTAACTGTAAATCTGTCATTTGCTGTGTCATCAGTGGTTGTGTGGTAACAAAGGGTCATGCAAAATAACACAGCACGAGTTAATATATGCGCCTGCGTGCATGTGGCCAGGGTCAGGTGCAGAAGCACACGGCTGTAATTAAGCCCGAGTAAATATATTTTGCGAGGATTTCTCTAGCCATTAACCGACACATGTTCCGAGGCCCGCTTGTCGATCACGATCTTTCCACATCCGGTGAAAATACACCCACCGAAGCGCAAAAGACAGGAGCGCGTGGCACCCAATGAAGAAGGTGAAAGTGAAATGGAGACACGGAGTGGCAGACAGCCACGTTCGTTCCATCGTCTAGTGTGGGTCGACCGGAATCGACGGACGCCGGACGCTAACAGCGATCGGAGCATCTTATCGCGGCGGAGCCGGCCGGATCACATGCATGTGTACATCGCCGGCGGGCTCCACGGTCTCTTCCTTCGCGCAGACTCCACGAACCAACATGGGCTGGCGCGAGTGAACAAATACGACGCCGATGGGCACTGCCATTACGGCGACTGATGCCGCCGATGCCATTGTGTCGAGCGTTCAGAGGTCGGCCGCGTTTCAAGTGAAGCAGGGCCGATCCCACGGCCGGCGGCTTGGGTCCGGTCGCTGTTGGCTGCTGGCGGGTCTTACTCGTGCCAACTTGGCCATGGCTCTGAACGTTGGGAGATATAACTTCCTTTCCGAGACCGTCCTTTCAGTGTGCCGGAAACGATTTACAGACAGCAACGTGCCACAAGCCCACACCGGTGCGATCGCCGAACAAAAAAAAAAGGTTGGACATTTGCCCAATTTCCGGCCGAACCGACACATGCGCTGTGTGCTAAATAATAGGGAACTGTTTGGGGACGGCGCACCGGCCGAACGCTCCGCCGGTCGCGGCCACGCGAGCAAGCGGTCCTCCTGTCCCCGAACGACACGTATGTATAGGGCCCACACCCTAATCGTTGCCTTATCTTCTCCTTCGTCTTCTCAACCGCTCGTTCGTTTCTTATCTGTTCTCTCTCTTCCACGCCTGCGAGTTCGCTCCCTTCGTTCAATTTTCAGCTCGACGCCGGCAAGACGGCCGCGCGTCCCCGCAGCATCGCCGTGACATCCGTTCCGTCCATCCCATCTGGCTCCACTCCGACGCGGCGACCTCCACAGCCGCTGCAACCAAGCTAGACCGGCGAGGCTGCTTGCGTCGTCATCGCCATGGCCAGCCACCACCCCCAAGATGCCCCAGGCTGGCTCCGTCGGCCCTACTCCGGCGAGCGCCGCCCTCCCCCTATGCTGGAACTGCCCTCCTCCTAGTCCTATGGTTGCATCCTCGAGGAGCAGACGCCGAAGCTGGAACCAGCCATTTTTTTGATACAATCGGCCAAAGCAAAAGCTGCAACCGCAGTTGGTTTTTGCTTCAACCAACAAGCGAACTGTTTTTTGCTACAACTGCATCGCATTTTTGCTACAACTGGCGTTCTGGAAAGCTACAACCGATGCGGCGAAAAGCTTCAACCAGCGGTGACAGATGCTGGAACCAACCACTAACACGACAAAAGGCTACATCCGGTATCGCATAAAGCTTCAACCGGCGTTGGAAAAAGCTTCAAACACTGAATGCCAATGCTATGGGCTGGCTACTGCCAACAGGGAAAAAGCTTCAAGGTGTCGCAAAAAAGCTTCAACCGTAGCCGATTTTTGCTACCACCGGCAAAGCTTTTTGCTACATCCATCAGGTAGAACTGCGACCTCGTGAGGACGACAATGATGTTTTTGCTGCAACCGCAGCAGGATTTTGCTACTACCGTTGGAGTTTTTTGATACATCGATGTAAGGCGGAACTGCGACCTCGCTAAGGCGGCGACGGCGTTTTTGCTGCACCCATAGTTTGATTTTGCTACTACCGGTGAATTTTTTTGCTACATCCATTCCTATGGCGTTGATTGACTCGCGGCCGGCGTCGACGTATTTTCCTGCAGCGAGCATCAATGGCGAGGGCGGCGGAGCTACAACTGTCGTTGTCAAGAGCTGCAACCGCAGGTGGAGCTGTTGCATGGGTCGAGGCGACAACGAGGCCGGGAGGGTGGGTGACCGGCGACGAGGACGGCCGGCAAGGGCGGGGTTCGGCCGGCGACGAGGAAGACCGACGAGTGTGGGGACTGACGACGGGGACGACCACCGGAGGGGACAGGAGGTGCGGTGCCGTGCTCCCGAGCGGGAGATGCGGATCCAGGCCGACTGCCCAAGGAAGAAGAAGTTGGGGGCGATCTATTTTTTTTCTTTTTTTTGCCTGGATCGAACGGCTGCGTGGTTCACATCTGATGGTCTGGGCTGGACCGGCCGAAATGCTCGGCCGGTGCGCCGGCGCCTAGAAGCGCCCTAAATAATATGGGATTGCATCAGTCCTTCTGCAAGGCGCTCTTGATGAACAGAGAACCTACGAATCAGTGCGGTTCACACCGAAATCACATGCTGTATGTTCCGATTCATCGGTCCGCAAATCATTCGAATATACTACTCCTTTAACATGACTAATAGCAACAAGATACGTACTGCTGGTTTGTAATGCAAGAAATTGACCAGAACTAGTAGAACGCCCGTGCGTTGCTACGGGCTCTAATACATACAAATGAATTGAAAACATAATTAAGGTCGTTTTAAAGTTGAAACTCATTTCCTCCTTCAGTGTAACATCAACCAGTCCAGAACAAAGTCGCAAATTTGCATCAAGAAGAAGATTTGACACTTGCATTGTGGTGCTTTTTTCACTGTATATCTGACACACGCACACACTACATGCTGCACACACTACATGCATTCTGCAGATAGGTGACTTACCAAGATATAGATAACACACACACTACATGCATTCTGTAGATATGTATCCAACTGGCTCTACTCTATGGTCACTGGATTTTGCGGACTTCTTGACCATGTTAGGTAAAGAAGCTCCCTGCCCTGAAAAATTGGATGTGGGGAACCATGCTTATAACATTTAAACCTGCGATCAAGGGGTATATCAAGACCTTTTCCCTGGCCTTAAAAATTGCGATGAACTTATCTATAGAAACATCTTTCTTGTTTTCTTCCCTTAACTTGCCAGTCTGTGCGCATATATACAAGAAATCAAAACCCAAGAGATATCAGCAAAAAAAAGGCACTACGAACTGAGAGAAGTAATTATCTCTTCCAGTGCAGCCTCAAACACTTTCCCTATCTTTTGTACAAACTCTTGCCGAACTTGAGAGTCACTAATATTATCATAAAGTTCATAGCTGAAAGACAATGTAACATGTTAGTTGCGGCTTTATTTGGTTTCATCGTATCTATGAACATAGAGAACCTAGGTAAAGTTGTACCTCTCAAGATCATGGTCAAATAGCAGAGTCATCTCTTGTGGTACATGAAACAAATATACTGGATCGGAACACACACCTGCACTTGTTATCTTTATGGACCATGGCACAAATTTCCGATATCAGCAAAAGGGAGTTCACTTCGATTGCTTTTTTCTGGTGCCATTCTCAATGTTCTGTTCATTCACACGCAATAGAATTATCTGTAACATTATATATGTACATGATGCATATGAAGTATAAGTATAATCTCTCTTTTTTGTTAAAAAGTTGCCTTTTTGTACATGGATTATTAAAACCTGTCCTATAAACTCACATATGCTAGAAAAGGTACTACTTTCAGACGTACCAAAAATACCAAAGTGAAGTATGTTGAGTAGTAGAGAAGCTAAAATAGACATGTATGATCGTGGCCATGTTTATTATTCCAGCAATTTCAGAGTCATATTGACAGGCTACGGAAGTGGGCTAACTACCAGTCATCTCTCCCCATTCTCAAAATAATTATGCAAATCTCAGATAATAAAAATACAAGGATGCCCAAAAATCTACAGTAGAAGTGAAATAATGCTATTGTTTTTACCTTTGAAAGAGTAGCCAATGTGATAAATCTAAACTTTAACTTTAGACGCTTTCACACACCCTGGGCACTGGTCACCAAAAAGGCAAAAACTATTCTCCGATCAATAGTCAGTAGTTCAACTCTTCAGAAAGCATGATTTGCATTACTTTTAACATGTGTAATGAACATTACCGGTAACTTTATATCTTATTTGCTCACCAATGGCAACTGGAATGTGTGTGTTGGAATAGAGGCCTGAAATACTATAAGCCTGAAAAAGAAGTACAGTAAAGTAGTCGCTCCCAGGTAACTGCATGAATAAGAATGTATTCTGCATGGCTTGTCAAAGAGGTGAGCGCCGGTGTCAAATGCTTCATATCATCCTGTCCAAGTTCGAGAAATAAGCCTTGCTTCATATAATTGCAATTTGGGCATTCTGTCAATTCATTAATATATTTTGCTCTCTTTCAGTTCAGGGCCTTCCTTTTTCTTGTGCCAGCACATGCCACCTAAACCCAGATGGCTGAAAATATGCGCCATCACATACCACCAAAATCCAAATGGCTGAAATACCATTCTAGGGAATACATTCTACATAAGCTTGATGACAGAACTAATGCCAATGTAAAATATTTGTAAGCCTAATTGAGAACTAATGTCAGAAAATAAAATTATCACTCTTGCATTCTTGGTATACACAATGAGATGTAAACAGCCAATGAGGTTGTTAGAAGTGATAAAAATGGAAAATCAAAAGTAGTGCAACATATTAACAAAAAATTGTAGATCAAGGACTGACATGACGATAGGAAAATGAGTTAATTAGGTTATTAGAAGTGATAAAAAATGGAATGCACAAGCAATGTATAATAATACTAAAAAGAATTATAGATTGCAGTTTCGCATGACTATGGGCAAATTATTTTTGCTTTCAGCAAATTTATGGAGATAGCACAGGTGGCTCTTAGCTCAACAATCTTGCATTTACTGTATATATCTCTTAATGACTTACTACAAGTGTGTGTTATTAAAAAGGGCAGCCCGGTGCATGTAGCTCCCGCTTGCGCAGGGCAGGCCAAGGGTCCGACCACTTTGGGTCTATAGTACGCAGCCTTTCCCTACATTTCTGTAAGAGGCTGTTTCCAGGACTTGAACCCATGACCTCATGGTCACAAGGCAGCAGCTTTACCACTGCGCCAAGGCTCCTCATGGTCACAAGTGTGTGTTATTAAAGTAACGAAATTGTTCTTCACAAGATCAATCCCTGATAACACATTCCTGATAATCAAGGGCCAACACATCAGATTTATGCATAGAAAAGAGACCAAGTTGATGCAGACTCTTACATATTACAACGTCGCTGCCACCGCAATTCAGGCAACTCTTGTGTGCCGCCTTGTTCTTCCATATCGCAGCAAATTCATTTGGTGCACAAATTGTTAGGCCAAATGCACTTATTAATATTACAACACATAGGCAAGCTAGACATCTTCGTAAAGAGGGAATACATTCTTCCTACATGAGATAAAAAATGTGCATTAGACTTCAAAGCAAAATGAGCCTGGATCATCAAGGGAATCAAATTTCAGAGGATCACCAGGGCCTCATCTCGCTGTAACTGGTAGGGAGGAGCAGCCACTTTATTCATTCCTAATATAGCACAAGTAATTTATTAGTTGTAATAACAGAAGAAAATGCAGTGGAACATAATTAAGGTCGTTATAAGGTTGAAACTCATTTCCTCCTTCAGTGTAACATCAACCAGTCCAGAACAAAGTCGCAAATGTGCATCAAGAAGAAGATTTGACACTTGCATTGTGGTGCTTTTTTCACTGTATATCTGACACACGCACACACTACATGCATTCTGCAAATAGGTGACTTACCAAGATATAGATAACACACACACACACTACATGCATTCTGTAGATATGTATCCAACTGGCTCTACTCTATGGTCACTGGATTTTGCGGACTTCTTGACCATGTTAGGTAAAGAAGCTCCATGTCCTGAAAAATTGGATGTGGGGAACCATGCTTATAACATTTAAACCTGCGATCAAGGGGTATATCAAGACCTTTTCCCTGGCCTTAAAAATTGCGATGGACTTATCTATAGAAACATCTTCCTTGTTTTCTTCCCTTAACTTGCCAGTCTGTGCGCATATATACAAGAAATCAAAACCCAAGAGATATCAGCAAAAAATAGGCACTACGAACTGAGAGAAGTAATTATCTCTTCCAGTGCAGCCACAAACACTTTCCCTATCTTTTGTACAAACTCTCGCCGAACTTGAGAGTCACTAATATTATCATAAAGTTCATAGCTGAAAGACAATGTAACATGTTAGTTGCGGCTTTATTTGGTTTCATCGTATCTATGAACATAGAGAACCTAGGTAAAGTTGTACCTCTCAAGATCATGGTCAAATAGCAGAGTCATCTCTTGTGGTACATGAAACAAATATACCGGATCGGAACACACACCTGCACTTGTTATCTTTATGGACCATGGCACAAATTTCCGATATCAGCAAAAGGGAGTTCACTTCGATTGCTTTTTTCTGGTGTCATTCTCAATGTTCTGTTCATTCACACGCAATAGAATTATCTGTAACATTATATATGTACATGATGCATATGAAGTATAAGTATAATCTCTCTTTTTTGTTAAAAACGTTGCCTTTTTGTACATGGATTATTAAAACCTATCCTATAAACTTACATACGTTAGAAATGGTACTACTTTCAGACGTACCAAAAATACCAAAGTGAAGTATGTTGAGTAGTAGAGAAGCTAAAATAGACATGTATGATCGTGGCCATGTTTATTATTCCAGCAATTTCAGAGTCATATTGACAGGTTACGGAAGTGGGCTAACTACCAGTCTCATCTCCCCCCATTCTCAAAATAATTATGCAAATCTCAGATAATAAAAATACAAGGATGCCCCAAAATCTACAATAGAAGTGAAATAATGCTATTGTTTTTACCTTTGAAAGAGTAGCCAATATGATAAATCTAAACTTTAACTTTAGACGCTTTCACACACCCTGGGCACTGGTCACCAAAAAGGCAAAAACTATTCTCCGATCAATAGTCAGTAGTTCAACTCTTCAGAAAGCATGATTTGCATTACTTTTAACATGTGTAATGAACATTACCGGTAACTTTATATCTTATTTGCTCACCAATGGCAACTGGAATGTGTGTGTTGGAATAGACGCCTGAAATACTATAAGCCTGAAAAAGAAGTACAGTAAAGTAGTCGCTCCCAGGTAACTGCATGAATAAGAATGTATTCTGCATGGCTTGTCAAAGAGGTGAGCACCGGTGTCAAATGCTTCATATCATCCTGTCCAAGTTCGAGAAATAAGCCTTGCTTCATATAATTACAATTTGGGCATTCTGTCAATTCATTAATATATTTTTCTCTCTTTCGGTTCAGGGCCTTCCTTTTTCTTGTGCCAGCACATGCCACCTAAACCCAAACGGCTGAAAATATGCGCCATCACATACCACCTAAATCCAAATGGCTGAAATACCATTCTAGGGAATACATTCTACATAAGCTTGATGACAGAACTACTGCCAATGTAAAATATTTGTAAGCCTGATTGAGAACTAATGTCAGAAAATAAAATTATCACTCTTGCATTCTTGGTATACACAATGAGATGTAAACAACCAATGAGGTTGTTAGAAGTGATAAAAATGGAAAATCAAAAGTAGTGCAACATATTAACAAAAAATTGTAGATCAAGGACTGACATGACGATGGGAAAATGAGTTAATGAGGTTATTAGAAGTGATAAAAAATGGAATGCACAAGCAATGTATAATAATACTAAAAAGAATTATAGATTGCAGTTTCGCATGACTATGGGCAAATTATTTTTGCTTTCCAGCGAATTTATGGAGATAACACAGGTGGCTCTTAGCTCAGCAATCTTGCATTTACTGTATATATCTCTTAATGACTTACTACAAGTGTGTGTTATTAAAAAGGGCAGCCCGGTGCATGTAGCTCCCGCTTGCGCAGGGTCGGGGAAGGGTCCGACCACTTTGGGTCTATAGTGCGCAGCCTTTTCCTACATTTCTGTAAGAGGCTGTTTCCAGGACTTGAACCCATGACCTCATGGTCACAAGGCAGCAGCTTTACCACTGCGCCAAGGCTCCTCATGGTCACAAGTGTGTGTTATTAAAGTAACGAAATTGTTCTTCACAAGATCGATCCCTGATAACACATTCTCGATAATCAAGGGCCAACACATCAGATTTATGCATAGAAAAGAGACCAAGTTGATGCAAACTCTTACATATTACAACGTCGCTGCCACCGCAATTCAGGCAACTCTTGTGTGCCGCCTTGTTCTTCCATATCGCAGCAAGTTCATTTGGTGCACAAATTGTTAGGCCAAATGCACTTATTAATATTACAACACATAGGCAAGCTAGACATCTTCGTAAAGAGGGAATACATTCTTCCTACATGAGATAAAAAAATGTGCATTAGACTTCAAAGCAAAATGAGCCTGGACCATCAAGGGAATCAAATTTCAGAGGATCACCAGGGGCCTCATCTCGCTGTAACTGGTAGGGAGGAGCAGCCACTTTATTCATTCCTAATATAGCACAAGTAATTTATTAGTTGTAATAACAGAAGAAAATGCAGTGGAAATCACAATTTGGGATATGATCGAGAACTCCTAATTGGTAATGCACTATTACTGAACTATAGACATAGAGAAAGCTATAATAGGAAGTAGCATGGCCTGAATCAATTGCTCAGCTTCTCAAAGAATCAGAGATTGTATATATGAGATGTAAAACCGGTGTTGGCCCGTAGATCTAAGGAGGGAACAAAACTAATCAGAATAAGTTGCACTACTCTATCATCAACAACATTATAGGGGCGCCTAAATTTTATAAAGCAACAACTCATGGAAACTTCTATTTTGACACGCCGGACCTCTGCTTTATAGGCCGCAAAAAACTATAGATAGTGATCCACAAAATCATTGGAGTTCCACCCTAATATATTTTCTTCACTGGTTGCACATCATCTTCCTCAAAACAGAACTATCTATACCTGAGACATTGACGTCGCTTGATAACAAATATCCTCTTATTAAATGTCATGATGAGAAATGTCACCCAATAGCATTCAACATTCTGCAAATTCACAAAGGTAGAATTAACTATTGGCTATTTAAGTAATCATATTTTTTAGATGAGCACACACATTAATGTCTATCTTTTCTTCAACATTAACATCTAAATCATCTATGTGTAGACAAAAACTAAATCGTACAATAAGTTCTACACTTGCATGAAAAAAGGGAGAAGGAAAAAAAAGAAGTCCTCACCTGCAATCGACATGTTGAAGGTGGAGGAACGGACATATACAATGCTCTCGTCACCGCGTGCAACCCAGCTAGCTCCAGCCCGCATCACTGCAGAAAGACAGTAGCTGTGGTAGTGCTGCCCCTGCTGTTCCATAAATCCTATATGTGGAAGACCTCGGTTGCGGGCTGGGCATTGTCCTCGACGGCGGCGCATTGATGTAGCTAGGTTTTGCGATTAAGGGTGCTTGCAGCCATATGGGAACAAAGGTAAAACTGAAAATTCAATGAGAAGCAGCACAAGGAGAACTACAGAGGTTAAAAAAAGGACCATATCTGAATCTTTTAACTCACCGTGCACACGTTCTTCAGGCATATTTTGCCACTGATCCTAAAGACACGTCCATACATTACATCGTACTGCTGGTCAACAGAGCAAGATCAAAATACCAACATCCATTAGTTCAACATGTGTGTTGGTACCAACATTGTATGTGCCATGGGCTTGGGGGCCTGGAGCTCAGACCTACCAAAGGGCATCCCAGGGGCGACGTGGCCGAGGGCGTACCTGGAGCCCGCGCCAACGCTCCTGTCGTGAGTTGCCGTACGAAACCTGCAGCACATTAACACACAAATTTGACAAATGATCTCAACAATCAGGCGAAGAGGTAGGGGGAGCACTAACTGAGGTAGGAAGAAAATGATCGTGGCGTGGTCGGCAATAGAAGATCTCATGGTGGCGGCACCGGAAGGACATGGTCTTGTGCACGCCCTCCTCGACACCATTGCTGTAGTTATTGTGGCTAGCGAGAGGTTGTGGAGGGGAAGTGCGCAGCTTCAGGACATTGTGATCTGGAGACTCCGAATCTCCGATCACCCGTGCCGCTCACGAGATGGGAACCTGGCGATGGTGCGTGGAGTCGTCGAGGGGCACGCGGTGACCATGAGCAGCGGCGGCGGCGCATGGAGGCGTCGAGAGCAGGCTACTGGTTGTCTGGTTCACGCGAGACAGGCCTGGCGGGAGCGCGGCGCTAGGGTTCGGGAAGCTCCCTTTCTTCCATTAGGGCAGCGCGAGGCGGATATGCTTCATGCGTGAGCGAGGCATGCAACGATTTGTGGAGTGATTGGGGCAGGCGAGGATTTGGGCGAGAGCGAGGAGTTGACTTCGTCCGAGGTGTCGGTGCTGGTTATCGATAGAAGAATTGCGCGAGGTGGAGGTGGAGCGATACGAACGAGACGAACGACTGACCGTATAACACGGGGACCGGCAGGGAAGACGGCGACCATCGGGGAAGACGATCGACAGCGACGGCTCCTTCCTCAGTGGAACACGGCGAAGGAAGCGATTCTAGACATGGTGGGGGCTTGGTCTTCGGCGGCCACCTCGAGCCCTTCCATCACGGCCGCGCGACCTCAGATCCAGGAGCAGCTTCCTTGACGATGCGCGTCGCGGACGTGGAGCTTCGCCGCCTAACCTTTACGATATGCAAGCGGATCCGACAATGGGGAGAAGGGTGGGAGCGGTGGAGGTGTCTGAGCGAGAGGGAAGCAGGGGCGGCGGCGGCGGAGGAGCAAGAGATGGGGCAGCGCCGCATCGGGAGGAGAGGGGAAGAGAGCGGTCGCACGAGGAGTGGATCGAGAGGAGGGTTTTTTTCGTGCGAGGGAGGCTAAGGCGTCGTCATAGTTGTCCCTGGTTAACCTACGAAATTTCGTAGATTCTTTTAGGACAAAAAAACCCAGCGAAGGTGGGACGAAAATTGACCGGCGAAGATTACCGACTGCTTCATTAGAAATAGAGATTTTGACACTGAAATCAGCATTTGGATATTGGAGGGTGGACCTACCTGCCTTGAACCAAAGGGGCCGCCAACCCAAGACCGGTTCCGGTCTGCTACCCCGGGCCCACACCCATTTCTCAAAAAAAAAAAAGCTTAATGCGCACACCCGAGTTAATTAACCCGACGGAACTCCCGGTAATTAACGCCCGCCAAGTTACCAAACTGCCCCTCCTCTCGCGGTTCATAAATTGCGGCCTACCGGCTCCCATTTCAGTTTACCCGAACCACCGGAGATCAACTGACATACCAAAGCCACCGCCCCTCCTCTGGTTCCCAACTGCTTCACCTCCCCAATCTCTCATCATGGCGACGGCGGCTGCATCCCGGCCCAGCGCCCCTGTCCTCTTGAGCCCCATTCCCAGCTACAACTCCGCCTCCCTCACCCGTGTCAAGCTCTCCGCCGGCGGCTCGCCGGTCAAGTCCGTCAGCGCCTCGTCTCCCCCCTCCTCCCCCGTGGGCGGCGCCGTCAGGATCCGTCGGTCCTGCATGTGCTCCCCCACGAACCACCCCGGCTCGTTCCGTTGCAGCCTCCACAAGGAGCGCAAGCAGGGGGGCCCCGCCGCCGCCGGGAGCTGCAGCATGCCCATCGGCAGCAGCTGCTCTAGGCGCATGGTAAACGTGCTAGCGGAGCGCGTTCCCATGGGCACGGGGCACTGGGCGCGCAGGGCGCTCGCGCCGTCTCCCACGGTACAGCAGCTGCAGCACAGGAAGCGCGCGGACCGGTTCCGTGCTGGGGCCAGCCGGCTCTCCGGCGTCTCCATGGCCGGCCGCCGCGCAGGCGGCAGGCAGTAAAAAACAACCTCGTCGACATGTCATACTAGTACATACTGCACAAACTGTACATAGGTCAGAAATTCCCCGTTCCCTGTATAGAAGATCGGTGGAGCTTAGGCCAGCCCGGAAGATTGGAGTTTGAAGACCCAATTCTTTTCCGGCCTGGTCAATTAGCTGTATATAGAGTGGGTGTACATAGAGTGAGCCGCGTCTTCCTCCTCTCCGCTGCACACAGAGTGAGTTCCTCCTTTCTGCTACACCTGTACATAGAGTGAGCTCTGTGCCCGCTGTGTATAACCCCTGAATTTGGTTCTGGATATACATCAATACATGAGTGAGAAATTGGAGACACATACATACATCTGATCTGTCCCGTGACGGGAGGCTTATCCGGTCTTGGATGATTGCCTCAACAACTTTCAGTTTCTGTTTTTTGTTTCTGAAGTATGGATGCATCTCCCCTGTGTCGGTCTCGGATAAGCTCTGCAAGAGATCAGTGGCGTCTCGCCGTCGCTTGCTCCCGTCATGCGGCACCCGTGCCCCCGGCCGGATCAGGACACCATCTCGCGGCAGAGGAGAAATCCCCCGACTCCGGCGAAGTTTCTCTAAAGTTTCATGGCGCGGCTGATGAAAAGAGGAGTTCTCTTCGTCCTGCGCGTGATATTTTTACTGTTTCCTTAAGATCCGCGGTATTTTACTGTTTTCTTCTAGAGAAAGTGGTATTTTACTATTGACCGGCGGGGACGGCGGACCGGTTGGGCGCGCGCACACACCTGGACAGCTTCTTTTTTTTTTATCGGTTCTGTTTCTTGGGCAGTAATCAGTTGCCAGGCTCACCGATACTCATCACCTGCTGGATTGGATTGGCGCCATGTCTGTCAGTTGGCTCTTGTCAACATTGAAGTATTGCGTGCGGTGTTCCTTTTTTCTTGACGAACGAGAAGTATCAGTGCCCTTTTCAGATGAGCCAATGGAGCGATGAACACACGATACAGGGTGACAACTATATGAAATGAATCAGTCGCAAGCTTCCGTTGAAACCCGGGCGTTTACATGATGCGTTGAACAGCTGACAGGCGAAAACCAAGTGGAGCTGCTGGCAGTTTAATGTAGTAGTTTAACGAACTCGTTGAATATTTGACGACCGAGTTGCTACGTACTGCTTCCACAACAAGCTCGTCAAATATCAGACGGGCACTTGCTTAAGAAGAAGCTCTGGAACGGCAACGTTGGCGTCCGCCGAGCAGGTCAAGAGAACGCACGACCCGGCGTGTAATAACTTGATCGCGACATGCGCGCGCCGAGCACCGTCGGAGGCCAGACTCTGTCCCGCGCGCGGACGCACAATTGGACTTGGCCCTTCTTGCCTGCTCACCGGGGCAAGTCACTCGGACTGAAACCTGCAGAAGTTCAGTGACACCTGAGTGGCCAGGCAACCAATGGGTACGTACGAGTACGTTTTTCCAATGTCCTCGGACGGATACGAGCTCCGTTGGTCCAGGTAAGACACGAGCGCGACCGACCTGTAAAAGCGCAGGTAGACGGCCTGCGCCGGAGGCAATGTACCGACCGAGAGCTTGAGCGGGCGGCGAGCGCCATGCGTCGGAGGCTCTGATATGGCGAGTGAGTAGCCATGAACGGTTGCGCGACGTCGGACAGTTGCATCGCACAACGCAAAGCTGGGCGGGAAGATTCGATCCGTCGTGAATTATTGCTGCTGGTTTCTTTTTGTCTTTGCAGATGCTCTGATTAGATCCTGTTGGAGAGATCGATCGGGGGCTGGGAATTTGACTTCCGTCGTGCTCGCTCTGACTTTGCACTAATTCCTGTTCTGCACTAGTTGTAGTTCAGAGTTTGCAGCAGGAAATCTCCCTCGAGCACGGGGTAGCTGACATGAAGAGAGAACAATTAGTAGGGGATACTTTGCAAGTACGTAGGCAGGGCAATGTCAACCGAATTGATTTGCGGTACGAACTTCTGACTCTGTGCTTCTGGATCCAACAAAAAATGTTCACTGATCACTGAATAGTGGAATACCCTATCCCTGCAAGTGGTCCGATGTTTTTCGGAACCATCATCCTCCGAAAAAATCGTCAAAATCCACGTGACTTTTGGAGGTCCGGAAATATGATTTTTTGAAAAGTAAAAACGTTCAGAAGATAGCAACTGGTTTTGCGCACTGAGTTAATAGGTTAGTCCAAAAAAACAATATAAAAATATATAAAACTAGTAAGATAATAGCATGAAAGCATTAAAAACTATTGATATGTTTGAGACGTATAAGTGATCAAGGCGGGCGGCTTCGGGATCTGATTTCACATTGGCCCCGACAAAGGTTTCTCACGCTCCCCCGAGGGTTTATCTGACTTCGTGCCAGAGGCGAGCGGCTCCAGGATCTGATCTGACATTTTCTACAATGTTGTATGTTTTTAGTAATTCTGTTATTAGAAATATTTTAAAATGGCGTATATCAATTAGGAAATAAAGTGTCCATTGCAATCTCGTAAATAAGTGTTAACAAGATTGACATTACACCTTGCATGACACCATCACTCAACATGGCCATGAGGAATTTATATAAACCATGAGCAATTTCATTTGGAAAACATTTGTATATGGCCCGCCGGCGGAACGCTCAGCCGGTCGAGTGTGAATCATTGGATTAGGCCAACTCCAACGCATGACCCAAATCGACCCCAAATCGTCCGTTTATATCCGTTTGAGGTAAAACGGACAAATTGAACGACCCAACGCATGGGAGCATACGGACGTTTCGTCCGGTCTGTGTCCGCCTTTGCCCCATTTCCAGACCAAAGTTGCTATTGGTTTGGGCCAAAGCGGACAGAAAGCGGACGTCTTCGCGTCCTCGTCGTCCGTATGTGTCCGCCCTCGACCCCACCTATCACTCTCCTTTTCTGTACCTGGCCCGCCACGCGCACCCACCACCACGACGCATGGCTCTGCGGGCACGAGAGCACGGACAAGGGCGAGATGCTGCGCGGCCGCCGCGGCGTGCGGGCGAGCTTCGGCGCGAGGGTGCGGGCGAGGACGGCGGACGAGGGCGAGCGTGAGCTGCTGCACGGCCGGCGCGGCGTGCGGGTGAGGGCGCGCACGAGGACGGCGAAAAAGGGCGAGCGCGAGCTGCGGCGCGGCCGGTGCGGCGTGCGGGCAAGGGCGCGGCGGTGGGCGGCAGCGCAGGACGGCGCTGCTATGGGCTCGGCGACGACGGGACTGAACTACGGGTGGCTGGCGAGCGCGGGCCGGACGCGAGGCAGGCTCAGCGACGGCGGGGCTGGCGAGCGCGGGCGGACGCGCGGCCACAGCTGCAGGTGGCGTGCTTGTGCTAGCTAGCTAGCTTAGCTAGCCAGGCGCCGTGCTAGCTAGCTTAGCTAGCCAGATTCGCCGCCTGGGCGAGCGCCCCGGCAAGGCCCCGAGCACGCGGCCCCACTTTCGCCAGACCAGGAGCGGCGGCGCTCGGCAGTAGCAGGCGAGGCGTCGGGCGCGACAGCGGGCATGCGGTCGCGACCGGAGCGAGGGCGTGCATGAGCAGGAGCGGTTGCGGCGGCGTCAAGTTCGCTATGCCTGCTACGTGTTTGAAGAAATGACGACGACGGACAACTGGTGAAAATGGGATAGCAGTGTTGGGTGTAGCGAGTTTGTCCAGCCTCTGTCCGGCGTTTGTTCTCCCTATTTCTATCTCGTACGGATAAAATCCAGACAAAATGTGTATAGATTTAGAGTCGTGCGGTGGAGTTGGCCTTAGGGCGACATCCACGGCCCATGTAACAAACGCGCATTCGTTTCACGCGTGTCTTCGTCGACACCGCACGCGTGGGAGACATGGCTGTGGGGGCCACCCACGGCTCGCAGCCGCACCTAATTTATCCCCTAGATCTCGTCCTTCTCTTGTCCATCCACAAGACGGAGCCTCCATTTTTGCCGTCAAAGCTCACGGGCGAGCACCACCCCACCTGACACGCCAGCCATGGTCGTATCACCGTGTTTTGATCCCAGGTAGCGCTTGCTCACCCTATTCGGACTGGGCAGCGAGCTCCCTCCCGAGGTCTCCTTTTTTTGATCTGGCGTGATGCTAGAATGGCGGGTGCACACAAATGTTGGGACCTTAATCAGTTTTTGCTGCAACCGGCCCGGTGATTTGCTAGCACCCGCGGTCATCGTTTTTCGCCGGAACCTGCATCAACGTTTTGCTATGACCCGGCTAGCACTTTGCTGGAACCAACGTCGGCATTTGCTGCAACCGGTCAGGCGCTGTGCTTGCACGAGTGTCCACTGGTTCTTATGGCGCTGTGCTGGAACAAGAGAGTCAAGTCAGCGAACTCCAAAAAAAAGATTAGGAAGGACAAGCTAACAGCAGCGCCGGTGCTGCCCGGCCGCCGCCGCCGATGAACTCATCCGCCGCGTCTAGCGAAGGAGCAGGTCGACAGAGGAGGCGCGGTTCGGGCGAGGACTGCGCGCTTTCCTGTGGGTGGGAGGTTGGGGATGAACCAGAGGATAAGATCTGACGGTTAGGGATAGAAGAATCGAACGGACAGGGTGCGACCGACTCAATTTGGGTCGGCTGACCGGCTCCTAGTTGTCGCCATTTCATTTGCCTCCTGGTGCACCTTATGAACCATAAACCCATGCAGTTGCTTGAAGGTGAGTCATGTGTCTCTTCACACTCTAGTAAACATTGACCTTCTCACATAAAAATTTCTGAACCAAGTGATCATCTGGGCTCAATTACGCTAAGCAAGACAGGTTTGACTGTAATCACACTTTATTTGCTTGGTAAAATGACAAAGATATTAGTTATTTGACGATAATAGAACTGATAAACAAGAATTTCAACTATTTGGAGAGAAATCACTATAGACATCTTTAGAAATGGCTACTTACTTACACATATGATATGAAATTACATACTCCTAATCATATGATATAAAATTACATACTCCTAATCTAGAGCTCACTATCAAGATATTTGTTAGACTATACAATTTAGATCTCTTTGCCAAGGTATTTAAAAAACCCATAAGTGAACATAAATTTAATCTGTGGAGGCATGCATCTATTCCTTTTTAGTTTTTTATATGCAAGGGGAATGTTTTGAAATAAAATAATTAATGTGGTTGTCCTTGCAAATGTGATTTAAATTGAGTGTGGTCATATATCTAAATTAACAAACACTAAAATTGTGTAAGAAAGGATGTTTTATGTTAATATTCAACAATATTCTTTTACATGGTTAATCTTACTTTGTTATACAAAGATATATGATCCATGATCATGAGTTATCATTATGTAACAAAAATGGAACAGAACATAATAATTACAACTCCATTTACATAAAATGGGTAATAAATAAGTATATAATGTAATTGATTTTGCTAAGTGTGATGAAGATATGTAATAATATTGTAACGTCCTACATGCGGTTATATCCCTCACGTGTCGGGCCACGACTTAGGGGCATAAACGCTTGCAGGGAGTGGTCGTAAGAGTGGTTAATCTTTACACAACCCATTCGCTGAAAATATATATGTAGAGCATAGTTGGCTTAAACTCGCCATGAGTCACACAACATTATCAAGTTTAATACCATCAATCAAGATGAACACATGGTCCGGCTATGGATGAAAACCAAACAAATAAAAGACAACCACCGAAGCTAAGTCCCGGTCGTCTCTACTGGGCACTACTACTGATCGTCCGGATAAGTGACGTACATCCAGCCACGTTCTTCATCGAACTCCCACTTAAGCTCATGTACATCATTAGCATCAAACTCGGAGGTACCTGCAGGTGTTGTTGTAGTAAACTGTGAGCCACGAGAACTCAACAATTCCATTCCAAGGTATCAAAACTAACAAAGCTTTTAGGTGAGGAAGGGTTGGTGGGGTTGCAGCAAAGCACTAAGCATAAGTGAGGTGGCAAGATTACGTTTTCAGAGTGGGAAAACTTTGTTTTTGCCACTCTAGTTTTTGCCCACTTTGCTTATGCCACTATAGAATTTGACATGTCACTTTTGCCACTCTTAGCTTTTGACAATACATCACAAATGCCATTCCATGACAAAAATGATAATTTTTTTCATTTCACTTTTGCCACTCTTATCTTTCGCAATATATCACAATTAGTGCAAAGCTGGGCGAGAAGATTCGATTCGTCGTGAATTATGGCTGCTGGTTTTTTTTTTGTCTTTGCAGATGCTCTAATTAGATCCTATTGGAGAGATTGATCCGGGGCTGGGAATTTGACTTCTGTGGTGGTGCGCACTGGCAAGTCCCCGTCGTGCTCGCTCGGACTTTGCACTAATTCCGGTTCTGCACTAGTTGTAGTTCACAGTTTGCAGCAGGAAGTCTCCCTCGGGCACAGGGTAGCAGACGTGAAGAGAGAACAATTAATAGGGATATTTTGCAAGTACGTAGGCAGGGTAATGTCAACCGAATTGATTTGCGGTACGAACTTCTGACTCTGTGCTTCTAGATCCAACAAAAAATGTTCACTGAACAATGTTCAAAAAATCGTTAACTGGTAGCATGTGGTAATTGGGGTAATTGGTCCCGTAGCATATGGTAACCCTTGTGATGATGATGTGGTAAACCAGGCCCTCTCAAATCCTTGTGTTTGGGAGTGTTTTTGGTGGGGTTTTTTGGTGGATCAGATCGGAGGCGTAGGTCGTCGATGCTGGAGGCACGTCGGGGAGAGAAAAGAACAGACCGGGGGCAGGTGGCTGGTTCTTGCGATGGATGTAAGAAACTGGGATTTTGGGGTGGTAAGTCACGTGCGAGGACAAGGTGGGCTAGAAGGGTTGTCTTTGTCTTGGGCCTCATGCGTTGCGTGCTGGGCCTTGCGAAGGAAGGCTTGGTCATTGTGGGTTGCTCTGGCGAGTGCAAGAGAAAGGTGGGTGACATCGTGAATGTTTAACGTCCAGTGGACTAGATGTTAGTCACGTCCAAAATTAAAAAGGTGCAATGGTGCTGAAGTGTTGCACCCAACATAAAAGCACGCAGGCATGCATCGATTCCATGACCGCGAGGCATACACAAGAGAAATACCATACACACGTGTCAACCTGGTATTGCAGCAGCACCTAGCTAGCTTGCCACACGCTAGTCACCTTCTATGCATATCGAGTACTGTATGGTTGAAGAGGCGCCATGCATGCGAGTACGTATGCCTCGCGGCGGGCACATGCAGCCGCACGTAGCAATCGATGGATCAACGTGCGTGCCATGCCATTGCCGAGTCGATCTGTGTGCCCACGTCTCCACGTACCACAGGAGAACAACAGGTGCTGGATTATTATACGATACGATACTCCCGAAGAAATTAAGGTGCTCGCTGCGTGGGGTACGTGCATGGCCATCACCGGTTGCCGGCCATGCATGGCGGAGAAGCGACACACGTAAGCGACGTCGCATCTCTTTCACCGAAAAGGACCATGCATGGTGTAGCAGCGTAGGAGCTGAGCAGGACGGAATAACTGCCTCGATCGCCGACCACTTTCCTTCCGACGCGTGCTCGCAGATCCGTCTCTTGCCGGTGCAGGTTGGTGATGCAACGGCCAACCGAATGGCTTCACCGTCGAAACTTCCAGTTCCGTGACACTTGCCCACACGTAAGTCAGGGTCTACGTGCCTGGCATGCACAAGCACCCATCGTTGCCAAACCTAGCTTCTCCGTGCTAAATAAGGATACGGGGTCCAACAGTTATAGATCGTCTGCTCTTGCTTCACCTTGTGAGTATGTGACAAAAATCAGGCGAGGATAGGATGATTTCTGATTACACACGTAATTTCTTGAGATCACGCTACACTGAGCTTGGGTCGGGCCAAAATTAGCCTGATTTGACCATGCATGAGCTACGGTGCATATATGCTTTGGACGACAATGACCAACAAGATCTTGCTCTTTCGAAACGTATCCCTCTTCTACTCCCTCCGTCCCATAATGTAGGACCAAAAAACGTCCTATATTATGGGACGGAGGGAGTAACAAATAGCACAGCACCCTGATCTAACAAATAGCATGCTTGTTCTCTCTCACTTTAACTCTGCTGTAAGCCTGTAACAACAAGCATCTGAGGCATGTGTACCACTATAAGCACGAACAACCACTAGAGTATACGGACAAATGCAATATGATTGGATCCAGCAAAATACAGTGCAGCTGTGGAGAAAAAGGTCCGTACTATTTGATTAGAGATCGATCCACGCGCGGTCTACAGAAATTAAGCTAAATAAATTGTACAGGTAGTTCGTTGTCCCCGCTCTGCTTTCTTCGACAACAGGAAAAGGGCGCCACGACATAAAATCAGTAGGCCATCTGATGTGATCCGATCAGGGTGGATAATCCATCAACCACAGGGATGCAGGTCGACGGCCGGGCGCGATAGCTGTTCCGGTCGAATCCACAGGACAAGGTGCTGCCAGAGAGAAAAACAAAGCACCGGCCAAGTAGTCCCTGCCCGAGCCAGCTGTTGCGGCCGACCGGCGCCACGCAGGCACCACCTCCCACCATGCAGACGTCGCGCGCGCGTGCGGTCCTGGCTGGCCCCATTCGTTCGTCCGTTTGTTCGTTTAAACCGTCCATGAACCGCGGGCTAGAAACACATACCAAAGAAGATGGGTTCTCTCCCCCTCCCCTCTCCTCCCCCCCCCCCCCCCCCCGCCCTCGTCCCCCCTTGCCCCGCCTCCCCCTCCCCCGCCGGCCACCTCGTCTCCTGGCTTGTTGGTGGATCTCCCTGGCTTCCCGTCCTCGGCTGGTCGCCCAGGGTCGTCGTCGGTGTTCTCTGGGTCCCGTTTCTAGGCTCTGGGGGATGAAGATGCGCTGTCCTCTGATTTGGAGGATGTTGCCCCGTCTGTCGAGGCGGCGGCGGGGCCGGCCGTCGGGGCACCGGCCCGGGTCCGGAACTTTGCTCCCGGGGGTCGGGGCCGGCCGTTGGCGTCGCCGGCTAGCTCTTCGGGGTGGCAGCGTGTCGGCCGTCGCCGGCGCAAATCTGGTAAGTGTCCGCCCCCGTCTCCTTCTCGTGGCATCCTTGGCTCTTCTTCCCATGTCGCTGCGATGTCGGGCGCTGGCCTTGGCTGCCCGTCTGCTGTCCCCGCTCCGTCTTTGCCGTCCTGGCCGTGGCCGCGGCCGGCGGCGGCTGCCGCATCGGTGGATGGGGTGCTGGGTGTCGGGCAAACCCTAGATCCTGCTCGGTTGGTGGATGACGTGGGGTCGTGGAGCCTGGTGGACCTTTCTGTTTCTAGGATGGAACGGGCTGGGCCTGCTGGTCCGCCTGTGCTTTCCTCGTTGTCTGCCTTTCCCCCTCTCCCCTCCGTGGCCCCGAGGCAGCTGGTTGTGGCCTCTGCCCCGCCCCTCCCCTCCCCCCCGGCCCAGGTGCCTGTTTCGGCCCAGTTGGGCCTGGCCACCACTGGTTATATATGGGTGCGGCGTGGCTCCCTTCCCCCCTTCCTAGGGTTCCCTACTTCCGCCGCTGACATTCGCAAAGCGCGTCATCCCATCCGCCACTTCCTCAGATCCACCTCCGCCCCTCCCCTCCTCTTGTCCTTCGCGGAGGTCCTTGCCATGGACAAATCCAGGGGATCCTCTAGTGAGGCCCTCTCGGGCAGCAAGTGCCGTCGTGAGGAATCGTCGGGACCCGGGGTGGATCTGGCGTACGAGGTCGAGCTTCGTTCCAAGCTGGAGGCCGGCCGCGTGTCGCGCAAGGTGGAGCGCGAGCGTGAGGTGTGGGCGCGTAACGAACTGGCGCGGTCGGCCGTTGGATCTGGGGCGGCTCTGCCCGGATCTGCTGGCGCGTCTGCGGCAGTTCCGGATCCATGGGAGCCTGCTTCTGCGTTGAATGGTGGTGGTTGCTCCTCGTGGGTGCAGCGCCAGGCTCCGGCCCGGGGCCCGGTGGCTTTGTCGCGGCAGCCTCCTCGGTCCTTTGTTGTTGGTGCCGCTTCTTGCCCTCAACAGCGCTTTGGCTCTGGCTCCTCCTCTGTGCAGGTCAGGGATCGTCGCGGTCTGCCCTCTGGCCCGGGCTCTTCTCCCACCGGCCTTGGTGATGGCCTCCTCCCTCCCTCGCCCCCTCCTCCCCGTCATCACTCAGCTGCTCTGAACCCCTCTCCTTCCCTTACTTGCTTCGCTTGCCACCGACCGGGCCACTTCCAATCCAGATGCACCAACCCCCCTTTTTGTTTGATATGTCGTTCTGATGGACACCTGACTGTCGACTGTCGTAATCGCACCAAGTCTCCCTCCTTCGTGCATTTTGGGACCGGTCTTCCAGGTTGCTCGTTCTTTGCCCTTGACTGTGATGTACCTGTGGTGGTGGCTGCTCCATATCTCTCCAACGCGGCTATCATCTCCGTCCACGATCAAAAGATCTCTCCGTAGACCTTGTTGGATGGTTTGAGGATCTGGGATGAAGGCGGTTGGGATTGGCAAATGCACTAGCTTTCAGAGTCCGAGTTTGCGGTGGTGTTCCCTTCAAAGGATTGTCTACGGATGATTGCGTCGTGCACGAGCTTCACTCTACCTGTCAACCAGTTGGTTGTTTCTGTTAAGGCGGCCACTTGTGGTGTGAAGGCTATTGGTCCTCTGTCCAAGACTTGGGTGTTAGTGGATGATGTGCCAGTGGGTTTGCGGTCGGCTGAATTCATGATGGCATTTGGGACTCTCATTGGCAAACCCGCGGAGGTTGACTCTGAATCTTTGGGGAAAGTTGGCCCGGTGCGTCTCAATATCTGGTGTGTCGATCCTGTTTGCGTTCGTCGTTCTGCGGACGTGTTCCCGTCTGCTGAGGGTGTTCGACTGCGGGTTCGGGTCGAAGGTGCTGAATCTTTCTAAGCCCCACCTCCACCTCCTACTTCCAATTCGGTTGATCCTAATGATGATATGCATGGAGATAGATCCACTGGTGGGCAGAACCCAAGTGGTGGCTGATCTACGTTTCACCCAGTCTGAGTGGGATGGGATGGAACCAGCAATGAAGGATCTATTTAAGGACAACGCCCCAGTTCATAAAGCTCACAAAGATGCGGGTGCCAAGCAGATGACGGATGAGGCCCCCCTCGCGAACAGTGCTAGTAAGGGCACCTCGATTTCCGCTGTCTTCTCCAACCTTCCCGCTCACCCACAGTCGCCGATTACCCACAAGTGTAGGGGATCAGTCCTAGTCCTTTCGATAAGTAAGAGTGTCGAACCCAACGAGGAGCAGAAGGAAATCACTACTAGGGAAAATCCTAGTAGTAGCGCGGGTTTTGAGGCTAGCAGCAGCGCGGGTGGCCGCTCTACTAATAAGGCGCTACAGCTAACTCATAGTAGTAGTGCGGCCCTTGCCCGCGCTACTACTGTTGACGATATCAGCAACGCTTTTTAAGAATGCGCTACTATTACCTAGCTGTAGCAATTTCGCCATCCCTCGCTACTGCTATATCTTTTATCATTTTCCCATCACCCCTTTCCCTTTCAGTTTCCCTTTCTGATACTAGATACTAGGTACTGCTAGTAGATATCAAATTCATAAACCATTACTAGGTAGTACTCCCTTTGTTACAAATTACTCGTCGTGGTTTTAGTTCAAACCACGACGAGTAATTTGGAACGAAGGGAGTACTAGATAACAATTTCATGCATAGTCAACCTGCATCCTCAAGCAGTACAAGGTCATATCAACGGCCATCATCATATGTAGTTCTAGATGATATCGACGACGATCATCATATGTGGTTCTAGATGATATAGCCACACACACATATGTAGTTCTAGATGATATAGCCACACACACATATGTAGTTCGAGATGATATCGAAGACAATCATCATCCTCAAGCCTGGGCGGTTGGTGTTCCTGATAGTAATTAGGATGGCCTGTCCAACACGAAGATTCTTGCCATCGAGGAATTTCTTCCACCCAACTGAGTTTAAGTGTGTGCAACCGCCCGTGTCCATGCGGTAAGTACAGGTTGTGACGGAGCCCCTTGTAGTAAGGCATAGTCCAGCTGAGCCTTCTTCATCAGGCTTGATACCATAACTCACTGATATGCTCTTTGCCAATTTCTGAATAAGAAAAACATATCAATTAATAAGTATAACGTACCATATCATGTCGGATAATTTGCATTTGTAAGTATAACATACCATATCATGTCGATCAACCATGGTATTTGTCAAGCGAGTCACGAATGGCACCCCGACAAAGTCAGCACGTGGCGGAATTATGTCCCACAGGTTGGACACCTCCTCCTCACTCAGCCTTGTTCTTTGAGCTACGATGGCTTCATCAAGTGGGCCCTCATCATCTTCATCGAGTGGGTCCTCATTATCTTCATCATCTTCGTCATCTTCATCATCTTCCACCAGGTTGAGATAAATGACAGCTAGCTTGGGTCTTTCTACTCGGAAGGAGAAGCTGATCAACTCACCACCAGTAAGACGCATGCGAGCGACGAAATGGGCCCATCCATCTCCTCCAATCTGCGACATATTGCATTCTTTCTCGACCTCCATAGTGTACGCCCCCCCAGGAGCCTCAAATGTCACAGTGTCTCCTGTCAGCTTGTTGAATTTGAACCTCACATTGCATGGGACGATCTGTGTAAAATAAGCAAAATGACACAATGCAGTAATGCCAACACTAAAAATAAAATAGTTATTACATTTCATCTAATTTCTTACCGCCGCACGATGAAAACTCGGCTGGAAGTAGATGCCGAACAGCTTGCCAGTTGCAAGGCTGCTGGCGCATCTTGACTTGCACAGTCGGCATACTGGTGGTGGTGGTGGCGCCATTTTTCCTAAAGCAATAAGAGCAAAACGATTAACGATCAACTAAATCAAAATGTTCTAAGTCAACTAAATGAACTAGCCTACTAAATCAACTAAATCAAAATGTTCTAAATCAACTAATCAACTAGAGTACTAAATGAACTAAATCAAAATGTTCTAAGTCAACTAAATCAACTAGCCTACTAAATCAACTAAATCAAAATGTTCTAAGTCAACTAAATCAACTAGCCTACTAAATCAACTAAATCAAAATGTTCTAAGTCAACTAAATCAACTAGCCTACTAAATCAACTAAATCAAAATGTTCTAAATCAACTAAATGAACTAGCCTACTAAATCAACTAAATCAAAATGTTCTAAGTCAACTAAATCAACTAAATGAACTAGCCTACTAAATCAACTAAATCAAAATGTTCTAAGTCAACTAAATCAACTAGCCTACTAAATCAACTAAATCAAAATGTTCTAAGTCAACTAAATCAACTAGCCTACTAAATCAACTAAATCAAAATGTTCTAAGTCAACTAAATCAACTAGCCTACTAAATCAACTAAATCAAAATGTTATAAATCAACTAAATGAACTAGCCTACTAAATCAACTAAATCAAAATGTGCTAAGTCAACTAAATCAACTAGCCTACTAAATCAACTAAATCGTATCAACTAAATCAGAATGTTGCATATGAACTAGCCTAGCTACTAAATCAAAATGTAGCGGGCAGGAGGGAGAAGGAGGGGCGACTCGAGGAGGGAGAAGAGAGTATGATGGAGGAGGAAGGCAGAGCGAGGAGGGGCCGGCCGGCGCGGCCAGTGGAGGGAGGACGGAGGAGGAAGGCGGAGCGAGGAGGGGCCGGCCAGCGGCGAGTGGAGAGGAAGGACAGAGGAGGAGGCCGGTACCGAGTCCAGCAAGGAGGAGGAGGTGACGGCGGTGCAGACGGAGGAGGGGCGACGGGGGTGGACCGGCGCGGGGGATTGAGAGGGGATCCAGTGAGCTAGTGTGTGACTGTGTGAGTGGATCGGATAGAGGAGATGGGGGTGGGAGATGAATGGCTTAGCAGTAGCGCGCTATAGTAAAAGACGCTGCTACTAAGCTATCTAGCAGCAGCGCCTTTCACAATAAAGCGCTACTGCTATGTGTCAGCATGTAAAAATAGAATTTGTTCAATATATCAACACTAGTAGAAAACCACCCATTAGTCCCGGTTCGTAAGGGCCTTTAGTCCCGGTTCATGAACCGGGACTAATGGGTCGTTACTAATGCCACCACCCATTAGTCCCGGTTCAAACACGAACCGGGACCAATGTGGCTCCACGTGGCCCTGTGCACCGAGCCCATCAGAGGGCCTTTGGTCCCGGTTGGAGGCTCCAACCGGGACCAAAAGTCAATTTTTTTTACAAAAGTGGCTGCTTTAGGGGTTTGGGGGGTTATTTTTAGGTTGTTATTATAGCTAGCTAATAGAGAGAAGTGTCCTCTCTTATCTTCGTCCTTGGTTTATCAACGCTGCTGCTATGTTCATTGCACCCGCAGATATAACATGCTCATGCATGCTTTGCATCATACATCATCATATATGTATATAATAACAAGTCCTACTAATCATGCATCATCATACAACTTCTACTCGTTATTAATAATAAGTCATACGATCATCATCCTCATAGTCATCGAACCCAACCCTACATAATTGTTCTTAGCACATGATCATCAGTATTAGGTAGGACCTACACCCTTAAGGTAAAATAGCATAAAACAATATAGACCCTGACTCTCCATTATGAAGAATGGCGATCATCATGTCTCCAATTCTTGCCCTTCGCTGCTTATTGCTTCCAAGAAGCTCCTTACGACTGTCCATACATTTTTTCCATTCTTTGATTGTTATGTCTCCATTTCTTTTAGAAACCCGGTATGGACAGTTGAGATTCGTAGGACGACCTGGTCGTATGTTCAAAACATGAAGGCTACCATGCGTATACATCAGATGAGGCACACAATCATTCGGGATTATCTGTTGAAAAACATAGTAATAACTTCGTAGTTAGCAATGATGTACTAGTTTTAGAAGTGTGCAAAAAGATGCACGGATGTTGTAATAGTAAAAAATAATCTTACCAGGGTATCTCCATGGTAGTTACCGTAGTTCAACACGTGCACTAGTGGCACGTATTGAGCATAATGTTGAGGAGTTTGATTGTAGATATTGTAATTCTCAAGATCAGTACAAAATCCGACCAGATGATTTTTCTCCTGATAAGTTAATTCGGAGCCTTCGGTGTAGTACGTTCTGTCTACCATCTTCCTTACATTCTTTGAAGAATGAAAATAAGCTGTCAATGGAGATAAGTTGTCAACTATATATTTTGAAATAAACAATATAAATTACTTAATAACTATGTGTAGCTCACATGAGGGAAGAACTGGAGGTGTATCCACAAGGACCCAAATCGAAGGTGTCTTTTGCTCGATTGTAGGATCACCAAGATCCATGGTGACAAGCATACCCTCATCAAGACCATACATCTTGCAAAATGCATCCCAGTTTTTGCAACCAAAATGGGTTACACTCTGAGCATCGTACAACTTACTTGAAAATCCACACCATGATGGGTACTTAGGATAATTTTTTTGGTTTCGAAATTTTCATGGTCTTCAAAACCCATCCTCTCCAAGACATAGCGTCTTGCAAAGCATGGGATAAGCTAGTCGAATTGGAAAAGATGAAAAATACACGTTAAAATAGTTGAAGTCGTGCTTAATTACGAAAAAAACTATTGTCGTCGTTACGTACCGTATGAACATCGCAGGTCTCCTCGAGCTTAATGCTGAAGCGCCGATCTTCGTCCAGCTCAATGAACCTATCGCACATACCTCGGTCGTCGTGGCACCAGTCGCACTCCCCCGGGCGGTTTTCGTCGTCCGATGAGTACGACATTTCCGGCCTACGTTCATAATTCAAATATTAAACTAGATCATTATTATTAATCACGGGTTGACTATCGATGATCGATGTACGTACGTAGCTCCTCTTTCATTCCCGAATGCATTATTATACCAAATTGTCTAGCACACGGGAATGAAGGAGAACTTATCCAATATGAGCATTCAATAAGAAAAACCAAATCATAAAATAAGCAAAACCAAATCATAAAATAAAGTATAGTATTCAAATTAGCATGCATTCAATAATTATAAGCAAAAGTACATTATCTCTTGGTGTCCATACATCGTCGAATATTATCACTAATACAACTAGAACCGTAGCGCCCGACGGGTATCGATGCGGGCGGTGGACACCCAAAGATAAGGAACCATCACAGGATCATAGCTCCAGTGAGATCCCTGAAGAACCTGCCAGGTATTGTCGAACCTTCCCTCCAATGCAACCATGTAGCGACGGACGTGCTCGTCCTCCTCGCTGACACGGTGACGTACCACCTCCGCGGTGTCCGGATGCCTCACCACCGTCACTGGCCCACACGACCGCCACCAAACAAGGATCAGGTCAACAACGGGCTGCCTCCTCACCAACCTACGTCCACCGGAAGGTAGCACCTCCCAATACCAACCCGACGGAGCCCAGTCCCGAACATGACCCTGATCAAGCAGGCCTCGACCGCCGAGTCGACGACGACGAGGATGCGGGATAGGCATCGCCGATGTCGATGCGGGAACTACTTCTATATATAGTTAAATAAAAGTATTTTTATTAATTAAATCAACTATCTAGTTCAACTACTAAGCACTTACTATAAATAAATAAGTAGTACTTACTAAAAACAAACTACTTCATTATATAGTAAAATAAATTAGTTTATTAAATCAACTATGAACAAAAAAATCATTAAAATTCTATGAACAAAATTAATTACACAATCTAAATATCACCAAAAAAAATCTATTAACAATAATATCACCAAACATGCATATTCAATAATAATATCACCAAAAAAATCTATTAACAGAAAAAAAATCTAACATAATATGAACAAATTAATTACTAAACATATCTAATCTAACAAAAAAAATCTAATTAATCTAACAAAAAAAATCTATTAACAATAATATCACCAAACATGCATATTCAATAATAATATCACCAAAAAAATCTATTAACAGAAAAAAAAATCTAACATAATATGAACAAATTAATTACTACACATATCTAATCTAACAAAAAAAATCTAATTAATCTAACAAAAAAAATCTATTAACAATAATATCACCAAACATGGATATTCAATAATAATATCACCAAAAAAATCTATTAACAGAAAAAAAATTTAACATAATATGAACAAATTAATTACTACACATATCTAATCTAACAAAAAAATCTAATTAATCTAACAAAAAAATCTGACATAATATGAACAAATTAATTACTACACATGTAATCTAACAAAAAAATCTAATCTAAAAAAAATCTATGAACTACATATCTAAATTACTACACATCTAACCTAACAAAAAAAATCTATGAACTACAAAAAAAATCTAAAAAAAATCTAACAAAAATAAAAAAACGCTCACGTCGGCGTCGAGGCGGTGCGGTGCAGGGGCGATGACGGGCTCGGGGCGGCGCGGGGCAGGGGCGACGAGGACAGCGGGCTCGGGGGCGGCGACGGGGACGGCGGGCTCTGGGCAGGGGCGACGGCTGGCGACGACGTCGGGGCGCGGCGGCGCGGGACGCGGGCGGCGATGACGGGGCGGCGCGGGACGCGGACGGCGATGGGGGCGGCGACGACGGCGGGCTTGGGGCGGCGACGGGGATGGCGGGCTCGGGGCTGGCTTGGCGGCGACGGCGACGAGAAGCAGAGGCTCGGGGCAGGGGCGAGAAAGAGATGGGATTTGGCAAAAACTACTAAGTCCAGTATATATAGCAAGAGCATTGGTCCCGGTTGGTGGCTCCAACTGGGACTAATGCCCCCTTTAGTCCCGGTTGGTGCCCCCAACCGGGACCAAAGGCCTCTTTTCAGCAGCCCAAAGGGCGGGAAACGAAGACCTTTGGTCCCGGTTGGTGGCTACAACAAGGACTAAAGGGGGGGCATTGGTCCCGTTTGGAGCGACCAACCGGGACCAAAGAGGGGCATTGGTACCGGTTGGTGCCATGAACCGGTACCAATGGACCCGTGTAACTTCTTTTTTATTTTCTGCAGCTATTTTTTTGTTGATTCTTCCTACAGCTGTTTTTTAGTCCCACCTCGCCAAGCGAGAGGCACTCGCAGTTGTTTATAAGCCCTGAGTGCAGATACGATGACGAAGAGGCTCAATGCTCCTGCACGTTGGTTAGCTTCAAGCCTTGCGAAATACGGTAGACTGCACAGAGCTATGTGCAGTGCAGTTGACACTATTCCAAAAGGCTTGAAGCAAATTAACGAGCATTGCGCCTCTTTTTTATTTTTAATGACTTATTACAACTCAGAAATGAAAAGAAAAAAATAAATGTAGCAGAAAAGAAAAAAAAACTATATAAAAACCACTCATAAATAAATAGAAGAAAAAATAATTTTGATTAACTTTACTAAAAAAATAGCATAGATCAGATCTGTTCTGACCGTTGCAGCCGGCGATGGTGGTCATCTCTTCCGTCAGAGGTGGTCGACCTGAGGCTGGGTGTTTGGATCTCGGGATCCGTCATCTGGCACCAGCTGCGAGTCGGGGAGACGTAGTTGCCGGTGAAAACCGAGCTGACGGAGGGCGATGGTGGCGTTCCATGTCGTTACCATGATGAAGGCATCGTCGTGTGACTACCGTTGACCCACTCGTATTGCTCCGGGGAAACCCTAGGATCTGGTGTTCCAGACCGGACGATGGCGGCACTGCGGTGTTGTTTCTCTCTTGGGAGCATTGTTTTGTGGAGCAGCACTGGAAGTCAGGGGAAGGAGGTGGAACTGTCAAGTCATGCCTGGCCGACAGGTGCTATGCTTGGTCATGCCTAGTCGGAGGTGCTACACACGACAGATCCACCAAGGGCTTCAAGCCGTGTCGGCTGGTGGTACTTGGCAGCATGGCACCGAGGTGTATCAGTGGCGACCGTGACGTGTTCAGCTGTTTGCGCGGGACTAAAGATGAGCATTCGTCCCGGTTGGTCCAACCAACCGGGACCAAAGAGCGGCATTGGTACCGGTTGGTGCCATGAACCGGTACCAATGGACCCGTGTAACTACTTTTTTATTTTCTGCAGCTATTTTTTTGTTGATTCTTCCTGCAGTTGTTTTTTTAGTCCCACCTCGCCAAGCGAGAGGCACTCGCAGCTGTTTATAAGCCCTGAGTGCAGAGACGATGACGAAGAGGCTCAATGCTCCTGCACGTTGGTTAGCTTCAAGCCTTCAGGAATACGGTAGACTGCACAGAGCTATGTGCAGTGCAGTTGACACTATTCCGAAAGGCTTGAAGCAAATTAACGAGCATTGCGCCTCTTTTTTATTTTTAATGACTTATTACAACTCAGAAATAAAAAGGAAAAAAATAAATGTAGCAGAAAAGAAAAAAAAATATAAAAAACCACTCAGAAATAAATAGAAGAAAAAATAATTTTGATTAACTTTGATTAACTCAGAAATAAAAAACAAAAGAATAAATATAACAGAAAAGAAAAAAAATATAGAAAACTACTCAGAAATGAATAGAAGCAAAAAATAGTTGTGATTAACTGTACTAAAAAAGGAGCATATATGCTTATTTTTAATGGCTTATTACAACTCAGAAATAAAAAGAAAAAAAACTATATAAAAAACTACTCAGAAATGAGCAGAGATGCGCTTATAGAGGAAATTCAACTTAAATTCTTAACGAATTTCAAGAGAAAACCGTATGAATTTATGCTAAATCCCTATATAAGGGCATCTATTTTCATTTTCAGAGGAGCTCAATAAGGTAGAGAGGGAGGGGCTTATAAACAGGCCCGATTCCCCTTCAGTTGGCGAGGTGGGACTAAACTCTGGTCGCAACGGGGACCAACCCTTTAGTCCCGGTTGAAGGCTCGAACCGGGACTAATGGTCAGCCCATTGGTCCCGGTTCAAGCCTCCAACCGGGACCAATGGGGTTGGGCCAGGAGCGAGGCCCATTGGTCCCGGTTCGTCCCACCAACCGGGACCAATAGGTCCAGACGAACCGGGACCAATGGCCCACATGGCCCGGCCGGCCCCCGGGGCTCACGAACCGGGTCCGATGCCCCCATTGGTCCCGGTTCTGGATTGAACCGGGACTAATGGGCTGGACCGGCCTAGACCATTGGCCCCTTTTCTACTAGTGCAAAAATACATTGATCACCAACGATCTTTTTGTGTACAATCTGATTTGTCAATATGAGTCCTCACCAGTTTAGGAATAGGTGAAGACTCATATTGCAGCCACAAATTCTACACATAGAATTCAATGAAGACCAAGTGCTTGTCAAAGTTTGATAAGTAACATATTTAAGGTGGTAGAAACTCTCTTCACGGAGCGAGGTGGGACTAAATTTTTGTAGTAAACTTAGCAGTAGCGCTTATTGGAGGAATGCGCTGCTACTATGCTACGTAGCAGTAGCGCCCGTTGTTATAACGCGTTGCTGCTATAACTAGCCTCGCGGCGGCCCCGTGGGAATTGTAGCAGTAGCGCGTCTTTGAGCGGGCGCGCTACTGCCATATTTGTTTCAGCAGCGAGTTACTCCTGAGCACGCTACTGCTAATTAGTAGCAGCGCCTTATTTTAAAGCGCGCTGCTGATAATATTCTGTGTATAGGCTTTTCCCTAGTAGTGAATGGTAAGCGGTTTTCGGTAAGGTTTTCTTTGCAAGAACTGAAATTGTAGGTGATAGATAGTTTTGTGATAAGATAAACAGTAATGAGTAACAAGTAAATAAAGTAAATAAAGTGCAGCAAGATGGCCCAATCCTTTATGTAGCAAAGGATAAGCCTGGACAATTTCTAATAATGATAAAGGAGCTCCCAAGGACACATGGGAATTATCGTCAAGCTAGTTTTCATCATGTTCATATGATTCGCGTTCGGTACTTTGATAATTTGATATGTGGGTGGACCGGTGCTTGGGTACTGCCCTTACTTGGACAAGCATCCCACTTATGATTAACCCCTATTGCAAGCATCCGCAACTACAAAAGAAGTATTAAGGTAAACCTAACCATAACATTAAACATATGGATCCAAATCAGCCCCTAACGAAGAAACACATAAACTAGGGTTTAAACTTCTGTCACTCTAGCAACCCATCATCTACTTATTACTTCCCTATGCCTTCCTCTAGGCCCAAATAATGGTGAAGTGTCATGTAGTCGACGTTCACATAACACCACTAGAGGAAAAGACAACATACATCTCATCAAAATATCGAACGAATACCAAATTCACATGACTACTACTAGCAAGACTTGACCCATGTCCTCAGGAACAAACGTAACTAATCACAAAGCATATTCACGTCAATAATCACAGGGGTAATAATATGCATAAAGGATCTGAACATATGATCTTCCACCAAGTAAACCAAATAGCATCAACTACAAGGAGTAATCAACACTACTAGCAACCCACAGGTACCAATTTGTGGTTTTGATACAGGATTGGATACAAGAGATGAACTAGGGTTTTGAGAGGAGATGGTCCTGGTGAAGATGTTGATGAAGATTGACCCCCTCCCGATGAGAGGATCGTTGGTGATGACGTTGGTGATGATTTCCCCCTCCCGGAGGGAAGTGTCCCCGGCAGAACAGCTCCGCCAGAGCCCTAGATTGATTCCGCCAAGGTTCCGCCTCGTGGCGGCGGAGTTTCGTCCCATAAGCTTGCCCACGATTTTTTCTAGGGTAAAAGCCCTCATATAGCAGAAGATGGACACCGGGGACCCACCAAGGGGCCCACGAGACGGGGTGCGCGCCCAGCAGGGGGGCGCCCCCACTCTCCTGGCCAAAGTGTGGGCCCCATGGTGTATTTTTTCGCCCAATAATTCTTATTAATTCCAAAAACATGTTTCGTGGAGTTTCAGGATTTTTGGAGCAGTGCAGAATAGGTTTTCAATGTTTGCTCCTTTTCCAGCCAGAATTCCAGCTGCCGGCATTCCCCCTCTTCATGGTAAACCTTGTAAAATAAGAGAGAACAACCATAAGTATTGAGATATAATGTGTAATAACAACCCATAATGTAATAAATATTGATATAGAAGTGATACGTCCATTTTGCATCATGCTTTTATATCAATATTTATTGCATTATTGGCTATTATTACACATTATATCTCAATACTTATGGCTATTCTCTCTTATTTTACAAGGTTTGCCATGAAGAGGGGGGATGCCGGCAGCTGGAATTCTGGCTGGAAAAGGAGCAAACGTTGGAAACCTATTCTGCACAACTCCAAAAGACCTGAGACTCCACGAAACAACTTTTTGGATTTAATAAGAATTTATGGGCAAAACAAATAGGCCAGGGGGCCCACACCCTGTCCAGGAGACAGGGGGCGCCCCCTAGGGCGCGCCCCCCTATCTCCTGGGCCCCTTGGTGGGCCTTCGGCGTCCATCTTCTGCTATATCATCACTTTCCCTCTGGAAAAAATCGTGGGCAAGCTTACGGGACGAAACTCTGCCGCCACGAGGCGGAACCTTGGGGGAATCAATCTAGGGCTCTGGTGGAGTTGTTCTGTCGGGGAAACTTCCCTCCGGGAGGGGGAAATCATCACCAACGTCATCACCAACGATCCTCTCATCGGGAGGGGGTCAATCTCCATCAACATCTTCACCAGCACCATCTCCTCTCAAAACCCTAATTCATCTCTTGTATCCAATCTTGTATCAAAACCGCAAATTGGTACATGTGGGTTGCTAGTAGTGTTGATTACTCCTTGTAGTTGATGCTATTTGGTTTACTTGGTGGAAGATCATATGTTCAGATCCTTTATGCATATTATTACCCCTCTGATTATGAACATGAATATGCTTTGTGAGTAGTTACGTTTGTTCCTGAGGACATGGGTGAAGTCTTGCTATTAGTAGTCATGTGAATTTGGTATTCGTTCGATATTTTGATGAGATGTATGTTGTCTTTCCTCTAGTGGTGTTATGTGAACGTCGACTACATGACACTACACCATTATTTGGGCCAAGAGGAAGGCATAGGGAAGTAATAAGTTGATGATGGGTTGCTAGAGTGACAGAAGCTTAAGCCCTAGTTTATCGTTGCTTCGTTAGGGGTTGATATGGACCCATATGTTTAATGTTGTGGTTAGGTTCACCTTAATACTCCTTTTTGTAGTTGCGGATGCTTGCAATAGGGGTTAATCATAAGTGGGATACTTGTCCATGTTAGGGCAGTACCCAAGTGCCGGTCCACCCACATATCAAACTATCAAAGTACCGAACGCGAATCTTACAAACGTGATGAAAACTAGCTTGACGATAATTCCCAATGTGTCCTCGGGAGCTCCTTCTTCATTATTAGAATTTGCCCAGGCTTATCCTTTACTACACAAAGGATTGGGCCACCTTGCTGCACTTTATTTACTCTATTTACTTTTTGCTCGTTACTATTTATATTATCACAAAACTATCTATCACCTACTATTTCAATGCTTGCAGAGAAAACCTTACTGAAAACCGCTTATCATTTCCTTTTGCTCCTCGTTGGGTTTGACACTCTTACTTATAGAAAGGACTATGATAGATCCCCTATACTTGTGGGTCATCAATACTCTTTTCTGGCGCCGTTGCCGGGGAGCGTAGCGCTCTTGGTGAGTGGAACTTGGTAAGGAAACATTTATATAGTGTGCTGAAATTTTTTGTTACTTGTCACTATGGAAACTAATCCTTTGAGGGGCTTGTTTGGGGTATCTTCACCCCAACCAAAAGAGCAAAGAGATTCTCCTCAACCTACTGAACCTTATGAAAATATTCACTTTGAGATTCCTTCCACTACTAGGGAAAAGCCTATACACAGAATCTTATCAGCAGCGCGCTCCAAAATAACTAGCTGCTGCTAGCTAGCAGTAGCGCGTACGGACGAAACTCGCTGCTGAGACAAATATAGCAGTAGCGCGTCACCTGAAAGACGCGCTGCTGCTATAATTGCTGCGAGGCCGCCGCGAGGCTAGTTATAGCAGCAACGCGTTAGCGTGATGCGCGCTACTGCTACGTGGCATAGTAGCAGCGCATTTCTCGGATAAGCGCTACTGCTAAGTTTCCTACAAAAATTTAGTCCCACCTCGCTCTGTGAAGAGAGTTTCTACCACCTTAAATATGTTACTTCTCACACTTTGACAAGCACTTGATCTTCATTGAACTCTATGTGTAGAATTTGTGGCTGCAATATGAGTCTTCACCTGTTCCTAAACCGGTGAGGACTCATATTGTCAAATCAGATTGTACACAAAAAGATCGTTGATGATCAATGTGTTTTTGATATATTGAACAAAGTCTATTTTTGCATGCTGACACATAGCAGTAGCGCTTTACTGTGAAAAGCGCTGCTGCTAGATAGCTTAGCAGTAGCGTGTTTTCCTGAAGAGCGCTACTGCTAAGCCATCCATCTCCTTCATCTCCTCCCTTCGGATCCACTGACACACAGCCACTCAAAATCCTCTCCGATCTGTCTGCACCGCGCGCCCCCGTCGCCCCTCCTCCGTCTGCGCCGCGCGCCGTCACCTCCTCCTCCTTACTGGACTCGGTACCGGCCTCCTCCTCCGTCCTCCCTCTCCACTCGCCGCTGGCCGGCCCCTCCTCGCTCCGCCTTCCTCCTCCGTCCTCCCTCAACTGGCCGCGCCGGCCGGCCCCTCCTCGCTCCGCCTTCCTCCTCCATCCTACTCTCTTCTCCCTCCTCGAGTCGCCCTCCTTCTCCCTCCTGCTCATATGCAACATTTTGATTTAGTTGATATAATTTAGTTGACTTAGTAGGCTAGTTGATTTAGTTGACTTAGAACATTTTGATTTAGTTGATTTAGTAGGCTAATTCATTTAGTTAATTTAGTTGACTTAGAACATTTTGATTTAGTTGATTTAGTAGGCTAGTTGATTTAGTTGACTTAGAACATTTTGATTTAGTTGACTTAGTAGGCTAGTTGATTTAGTTGACTTAGAACATTTTGATTTAGTTGATTTAGTAGGCTAGTTGATTTAGTTGACTTAGGAACATTTTGATTTAGTTGATTTAGTAATCCTTTGCTCATATTGCTTTAGGAAGAATGGCGCCACCACCACCACCACTATGTCAACTGTGCAAGTCAAGATGCGCCAGCAGCCTTGCAACTAGCAAGCTGTTCTGCATCTACTTCCAGCCGAGTTTTAGTCATGCGGCGGTAAGAAATTAGATGAAATGTAATAACTATTTTATTTTTAGTGTTGGCATTACTGCATTGTGTCATTTTGCTTATTTTACACAGATCATCTCATGCAGTGTGAGGTTGAAATTCAACAAGCTGACAGGAGACACTGTGTCATTTGAGGCTCCTGGGGGGGCCGTACACTATGGAGGTCGAGAAAGGACGCAATATGTCGCAGATTGGAGGAGATGGATGGGCCCGTTTCGTCGCTCGCATGCATCTTACTGGTGGTGAGTTGATCAGCTTCAACTTTCGAGCAGAAAGACCCAAGCTAGCTGTCATTTATCTCAACCTGGTGGAAGATGATGAAGATGACGAAGATGATGAAGATGAAGAAGATAATGAGGACCCACTCGATGAAGATGATGAGGACCCACTTCATGAAGCCGTCGTAGCTCAAAGAACAAGGCTGAGTGAGGAGGAGGTGTCCAACCTGTGGGACATAATTCCGCCACGTGCTGACTTTGTCAGGGTGCCATTCGTGACCTGCTTGCCAAATACCATGGTTGATCGACATGATATGGTATGTTATACTTACAAATGCAAATTAATAGTGTGAATTACTTAGTGTACAGTCCAATGATATGGTATGTTGTGTGGAATCTAGTCGATGATATATATGTTTTAGTGTAGAGTTCGATCACATGCTTATTAATTGATATGTTTTTCTTATTCAAAAATTGGCAAAGAGCATATCTGTGAGTTATGGTATCGAGCCTGATGAAGAAGGCTCAGCTGGACTACGCCTTACTGCAAGGGGCTCCGTCACAACCTGTACTTACCGCGTGGACACGGACGGTCGCACACACTTAAGCTCGGTTGTTTGGAAGAAATTCCTCGATGGCAAGAATCTTCGTGTTGGACAGGCCATCCTAATTACTATCAGGAACACCAACCGCCCAGGCTTGAGGATGATGATTGTCTTCGATATCATCTAGAACTACATATGTGTGTGTGGCTATATCATCTAGAACTACATATGTGTGTGTGGCTATATCATCTAGAACTACATATGTGTGTGTGGCTATATCATCTAGAACTACATATGATGATCGTCGTCGATATCATCTAGAACTACATATGATGATGGCCATTGATATGACCTTGTACTGCTTGAGGATGCATGTTGGCTATGCATGAAATTGTTATCTAGTACTCCCTTCGTTCTAAATTACTCGTCGTGGTTCCACGACGAGTAATTTGGAACGAAGGGAGTACTACGGTACCTAGTAATGGTTTATGAATTTGATATCTACTAGCAGTACCTAGTATCTAGTATCTGAAAGGAGAACTGAAAGTGAAAGGAGAACTGAAAGGGAGTGGGGCAGTGGGAAAATGATGAAAGATATAGCAGTAGCGAGGGATGACGAAATCGCTACAGCTAGTTAATAGTAGCGCGTTCACAAAAAGCGTTGCTGATATCGTCAACAGTAGTAGCGCGGGTTGGGGCCGCGCTACTACTATGAGTTAGCTGTAGCGCCTTATTAGTAGCGCGGCCACCCGCGCTGCTGCTAGCCTGAAAACCCGCGCTACTGCTAGCCTTTTCCCTAGTAGTGTTCGGGCATGATAGAAAAACTGCTAGCTAATCCTTATGCAGGAGACGGAACATTGCATCCCGACTTACACGTTATCTTTGTGGATGAAGTTTGTGGATCATTTAAGCTTGCAGGTATTCCCGATGATGTTGTCAAAAGGAAGGTCTTCCCTTTATCTTTGAAGGGAGATGCAATGACATGGTATAGGCTATGTGATGATACGAGATATTGGAATTATAAGCGATTGAAGTTGAAATTTCACCAGAAGTTCTATCCTATGCATCTTGTTCATCGTGATCGTAATTACATATATAATTTCTGGCCTCACGAAGGAGAAAGCATCGCTCAAGCTTGGGGGAGGCTTAAGTCAATGTTGTATTCATGCCCCAATCATGAGCTCTCTCGAGATATGATTATTCAGAATTTTTATGCTCGGCTTTCTCTTGATAATCGCAACTTGCTCGATACTTCCTGTGCTGATTCCTATATGATGAAGACTATTGATTTCAAATGGGACTTATTGGAAAGAATTAAACGCAACTCTGAAGATTGGGGTTCCTACGATGGTAAGGAGTCAGGTATGACACCCAAGTTCAATTGTGTTAAATCTTTTATGGATACCGATGCTTTCCGTGGATTTAGCTCTAAGTATGGACTTGACTTTGAGATAGTAGCTACTTTTTGTGAAACTTCTGCTACTCACGTTGATCTCCCTAAAGAGAAGCGGTTTAAATATAATCCTCCTATTGAAGTTAAAGTAGTCGCACCTATTACAGTCGAAGAAAAGACTATTACATATAGTGATCCCATTATTCCTACTGCTTATGTTGAAAAACCTCCTTTTCCTGTTAGGATAAAAGATCATTTTAAAGCTTCGACTGTTGTTCGTAAGAGTAATACTAGGACCTATACACCTCCTGAGAAAATTAATGTTGAACCCGGTATTGCTATGATTAAAGATCTTTTGGATGAGGACTTAGATGGGCATGTTATCTCTTTATTGGGTGAAACTGCTAATATTGCTAGACCCGATATTAAGACACGTAGACCTATTGTAGGCACGCCTGTTATTTCTGTTAAAATAGGAGATCATTGTTATCATGGTTTATGAGATATGGGTGCTAGTGCTAATGCGATACCTTATGATCTTTATAAAGAAATTATGCACGATATTGCACCTATTGAATTAGAAGACATTGATGTTACTATTAAGCTTGCTAATAGGGACACCATTAAACCTATTGGGATTGTTAGAGATGTTGAAGTCTTGTGTGGGAAGATTAAATACCCTGCTGATTTTCTTGTTCTTGGTTCCCCACAAGATGATTTTTGTCCCATTATTTTTTGGTAGACCCTTCTTGAATACTTCTAGTGCTAAGATTAATTGTGAAAGGAATATTGTCACTGTTGGCATAGATGGTATGTCTCATGAGTTTAATTTCGCTAAGTTTAGTAGACAACCTCGTGAAAGGGAACCACCTAGTAAGGATGAAATTATTGGTCTTGCTTCCATTGCCGTTCCTCCAACTGATCCGTTAGAACATTATTTGCTAGACAATGAAAACGATATGTTTATGAAGGAAAGGGAAGAAATAGATGAAGTGTTCCTTAAACAAGAACCTATGCTGAAACATAACCTTCCCATTGAAATTCTTGGGGATCCCCCTCCACCCAAGGGTGATCCTGTGTTTGAACTCAAACCATTACCTGATAATCTCAAGTATGCTTATCTTGATGAAAAAGAAATATATCCTGTTATTATTAGTGCTAACCTTTCAGAGGAAGAAGAAGAAAGATTATTGAAAACTCTGAAGAAGCACCGAGCTGCTATTGGATATACTCTGGATGATCTTAAGGGCATTAGTCCCACATTATGTCAACACAAAATCTCAGTGGAGAAAGATGCCAAACTAGTTAGAGATCCTCAAAGACGATTAAATCCCAAAATGAAGGAAGTGGTAAGAAAGGAGATACTAAAACTCCTTGAGGCAGGTATTATTTATCCCGTTGCTGATAGTGAATAGGTAAGCCCTGTCCATTGTGTCCCTAAAAAGGGAGGTATTACCGTAGTTCCTAATGATAAAGATGAATTGATCCCACAAAGAATTATTACAGGCTATAGGATGGTAATTGATTTTCGAAAGTTAAATAAAGCTACTAAGGAAGATCATTACCCTTTACCTTTTATTGATCAAATGCTAGAAAGGCTATCCAAACACACACATTTTTGCTTTCTAGATGGTTATTCTGGCTTCTCTCAGATACCTGTATCAGCGGGGGATCAATCTAAAACTACTTTTACTTTCCCTTTTGGTACTTTTGCTTATAGATGTATGCCTTTTGGTTTATGTAATGCACCTGCTACCTTTCAAAGATGCATGATGGCTATATTTTCTGATTTTTGTGAAAAGATTTGTGAGGTATTCATGGATGACTTCTCCGTCTATGGATCCTCTTTTGATGATTGTTTGAGCAACCTTGATCGAGTTTTGCAGAGATGCGAAGACACTAGTCTCGTCCTGAATTGGGAAAAGTGTCACTTTATGGTTAATGAAGGCATTGTCTTGGGGCACAAGATCTCCGAGAGAGGTATTGAAGTTGATAAAGCCAAAGTTGATGCTATTGAAAAGAAGCCATGTCCCAAGGACATAAAAGGTATAAGAAGTTTCCTTGGTCATGCCGGCTTTTATAGGAGGTTCATTAAGGACTTTTCTAAAATCTCTAGGCCTCTGACTAATTTATTGCAAAAAGATATTCCTTTTGTCTTTGATGATGATTGTGTAGAAGCATTCGAAACACTTAAGAAAGCTTTGATCACTGCACCTATTGTTCAGCCACCTGATTGGAATTTACCTTTTGAAATTATGTGCGATGCTAGTGATTATGCCGTAGGTGCTGTTTTAGGGCAAAGAGTCAATAAGAAATTGAATGTTATCTAGTATGCTAGTAAGACTCTTGATACTGCCCAGAGAAATTATGGTACCACTGAAAAAGAATTCTTAGCAGTTGTGTTTGCATGTGATAAGTTTAGACCTTATATTGTTGATTCTAAAGTTACTATTCACACTGATCATGCTGCTATTAAATATCTTATGGAAAAGAAATATGCTAAGACTAGACTCATTAGATGGGTTCTCTTGCTCCAAGAATTTGACTTGCATATTATTGATAGAAAGGGAGCTGAGAACCCCGTTGCAGACAACTTGTCTAGGTTAGAGAATGTTCTTGATGACCCACTGCCTATTAATGATAGTTTTCCTGATGAACAATTAGCGGTTGTCAATGCTTCTCGTACTGCTCCTTGGTATGTGATACGTCTCCGTCATATCTACTTTTCCAAACACTTTTGCCCTTGTTTTGGACTCTAACTTGTATGATTTGAATGGAACTAACCCGGACTGATGCTGTTTTCAGTAGAATTGCCATGATGTTGTTTTATGTGCAGAAAACAAAAGTTCTCGGAATGACCTGAAACTCCACGGAACATCTTAGAAAAAATAATAAAAAATCCTCGCCAAAGATGAAGACCAGGGGGCCCACACCCTGTCCACGAGGGTGGGGGCGCGCTCCCCCTCCTAGGCGCGCCCCCTACCTCGTGGGCCCCCTGGAGACCCTCCGACGCCAACTCCAACTCCATATATTGGCTTTCGGGAAGAGAAAATTAGAGAGAAGAAATCATCGCGTTTTACGATACGGAGCCGCCGCCAAGCCCTAATCTCTCTCGGGAGGGCTGATCTGGGGTCCGTTCGGGGCTCCGGAGAGGGGGATTCGTCGCCGTCATCATCATCAACCGTCCTCCATCACCAATTTCATGATGCTCACCGCCATGCGTGAGTAATTCCATCGTAGGCTTGCTGGACGGTGATGGGTTGGATGAGATTTGTCATGTAATCGAGTTAGTTTTGTTAGGGTTTGATCCCTAGTATCCACTATGTTCTGAGATTGATGTTGCTATGACTTTGCTATGCTTAATGCTTGTCACTAGGGCCCGAGTGCCATGATTTCAGATCTGAACCTATTATGTTTTCATGAATATATGTGAGTTCTTGATCCTATCTTGCAAGTCTATAGTCACCTACTATGTGTTATGATCCGGCAACCCCGAAGTGACAATAATCGGGACCACTCCCGGTGATGACCATAGTTTGAGGAGTTCATGTATTCACTATGTGCTAATGCTTTGTTCCGGTTCTCTATTAAAAGGAGGCCTTAATATCCCTTAGTTTCCAATAGGACCCTGCTGCCACGGGAGGGTAGGACAAAACATGTCATGCAAGTTCTTTTCCATAAGCACGTATGACTATATACGGAATACATGCCTACATTACATTGATGAATTGGAGCTAGTTCTGTGTCACCCTATGTTATGACTGTTACATGACGAACCGCATCCGGCATAATTATCCATCACTAATCCGGTGCCTACGAGTTTTCCATATACTGGTTCTCGCTTATTTACTTTTCTGTTGCTACTGCTACAATCACTAAAAAATACCAAAAACATTACTTTTGCTGTTTTACTTTTGTTACCGTTACCACCACTATCGTATTACTTTTCTACTAAACACTTTGCTGCAGATACTAAGTTTCCAGGTGTGGTTGAATTGACAACTCAGCTGCTAATACTTGAGAATATTATTTGGCTCCCCTTGTGTCGAATCAATAAATTTGGGTTGAATACTCTACCCTTGAAAACTGTTGTGATCCCCTATACTTGTAGGTTATCAAGACCTTTTTCTGGCGCTGTTGCCGGGGAGGCTCACGCAAGAGCAAGTCAACCATACCAAGTACCCATCATAATCCCTATCTCTCGCATTACATTATTTGCCATTTGCCTCTCGTTTTCCTCTCCCCCACTTCACCCTTGCCGTTTTATTCGCCCTCTCTTTCCCAATCTCCTCCTCTCTTTCCCGTTTGCCTCCCCGTTGCCATGGCGACTCAAAAAGAACTACGGGTTTTCTCCCGGGCTCTAGTGCCTTGGACAACCCCTCTATCCTCTCTAAGCTCATAAATAATGATGCTATAAAAAGACCCATCGGGGTCTCCAATGAGAGCTTGAATAATTTTGATGAGGATGACTCTGGAATTTTTTGCTATTTACTTGATGAGTCTTTAAAAGATGCTTGGGATAGGTTACTTAGGATTCGGGCTAGTTATGTACCACAATATCAAATTGAAATTTACCTAAAAAGTTTTTATGTTGGCTTGCCCGCTTCCTTCAAACAAGTTTTAGATTCCATCTTTGAAGAAGGTTTTATTTTTATGTTGGCTTGCCCGCTTCCTTCAAATAAATAATCCATCTAGCCTCTCTTTGGATGTGGTTTTATTTTTTAATTAGTGTTTGTGCCAAGTAGAACCTATAGGACAACCTACGATGATAGTTGATTTGATTCTGCTGAAAAACAGAAACTTTGCACGCACGAATATAATTTTGTTAAATCACAGGAACGTGCTTTTGCGTTGATTCTTTTTAATGATGTTCAATAAACAAATTATCCAGGACTTTCTATTTTGGTAGGATTTTCAGAGTTCCACAAGTTTGCGTTAGTTACAGATTACTACAGACTGTTCTGTTTTTGACAGATTCTGTTTTGCGTGTGTTTGTTTGCTTATTTTAATGAATCTATGGCTAGTAAAATAGTTTATAATCCATAGAGAAGTTGGAATACAGTAGGTTTAACACCAATATAAATAAAGAATGAGTTCATTACAGTACCTTAAGTAGTTCTTTGTTTTCTTTCTCTAACGGAGCTCACGAGATTTCTATTGAGTTTCGTGTTGTGAAGTTTTCAAGTTTTGGGTGAATTCTTTTGATGGATTATGGAACAAGGAGTGGCAAGAGACTAAGCTTGGGGATGCCCATGGCACCCCCAAGATAATCCAAAGACACCAAAAAGTCAAAGCTTGGGGATGCCCCGGAAGGCATCCCCTCTTTCGTCTACTTCCATCGGTAATTTACTTGGAGCTATATTTTTATTCACCACATGATATGTGTTTTGCTTGGAGCGTCTTGTATTATTTGCATCTTTGCTTGTTAGTTTACCACAATCATCCTTGCTGTACACACCTTTTGAGAGAGCCATACATGAATTGGAATTTGATAGAATACTCTATGTGCTTCACTTATATCTTTTGATCTTGATAGTTTTGCTCATAGTGCTTCACTTATATCTTTTGAGCGTGATAATTTTTGCTCTAGTGCTTCACTTAGATCTTTTAGAGCATGGTGGTGGATTTGTTTTAAAGAAACTATTGATCTCTCATGATTCACTTAGATTATTTTGAGAGTCGTTAATAGCATGGTAATTTGCTTAATGTTAATATACTTGGAATTCAAGATATGTGAAACTTTCTTTTGAGTGCGTTGAATACTAAGATAAGTTTGATGCTTGATAATTGTTTTGAGATATGAATATGGTGATATTAGAGTCATGCTAGTTGAGTAGTTGTGAATTTAAAGAATACTTGTGTTGAAGTTTTTGATTCCCGTAGCATGCACGTATGGTGAACTGTTATGTGATGAACTCGGAGCATGATTTATTTATTGATTGTCTTCCTTATGAGTGGCGGTCGGGGACGAGCGATGGTATTTTCCTACCAATCTATCCCCCTAGGAGCATGCGCGTAATACTTTGCTTTGATAACTTCTAGATTTTTGCAACAAGTATATGAGTTCTATATGACTAATGTTAAGTCCATGGATTATATGCACTTTTTCCCATCCTTCCACCATTGCTAGCCTCTCTAATACTGCGCACTTTTCGCCGGTATCATACACCCACCATATATCTTCCTCAAAACAGCCACCATACCTACCTATCATGGCATTTCCATAGCCATTCCGAGATATATTGTCATGCAAGTTTCCATCGTTCCGTTTATTATGACACGCTCCATCATTGTCATATTGCTAGCATGATCATGTAGCTGACATCGTATTTGTGGCAAAGCTACCGTTCATAATTCTTTCATACATGTCACTCATGATTCATTGCATATCCCGGTACACCGCCGGAGGCATTCATATAGAGTCATACTTTGTTCTAAGTATCAAGTTGTAATTGTTGAGTTGTAAGAAAAATAAAAGGGTGATGATCATCATTATTAGAGCATTGTCCCAAGTGAGGAAAGGATGATGAAGGCTATGATTCCCCCACAAGTTGGGATGAGACTTCAGACTTTACAAAAAAAGAAGAAGAGAAAGGCCAAAAGAAAAAAAAAGAAAAAAAAGAAGGCCAAAGAAAAAAAAGGAAAAAATGAGAGAAAAAGAGAGAAGGGACAATGCTACTATCTCTTTTTCCACACTTGTGCTTCAAAGTAGCACCATGATCTTCATGTTAGAGAGTCTCATATATTGTCACTTTCATATACTAGTGGGAATTTTTCATTATAGAACTTGGCTTGTATATTCCAATGATGGGCTTCCTCAAAATGCCCTAGGTCTTCATGAGCAAGTGAGTTGGATGCACGCCCACTTAGTTTCTTTTGTAGAGCTTTCATATACTTATAGCTCTAGTGCATCCGTTGCATGGCAATCCCTACTCACTCACATTGATATCTATTGATGGGCATCTCCATAGCCCGTTGATACGCCTAGTTGATGTGAGACTATCTTCCCTCTTTTTGTCTTCTCCACAAGCACCATTCTATTCCACATATAGTGCTATATCCATGGCTCACGCTCATGTATTGCGTGAAGATTGAAAAAGTTTTGAGAATGTCATAAGTATGAAACAATTGCTTGGCTTGTCATCGGGGTTGTACATGATTTAAATATTTTGTGTGGGGAAGATGGAGCATAGCCAGACTATATGATTTTGTAGGGATAACTTTCTTTGGTCATGTTATTTTGAGAAGACATAATTGCTTAGTTAGTATGCTTGAAGTATTATTATTTGGAACAATTGTATTGGTGCCCCTAGTTGGGTCACGCTCGACTGATTTGCCCCTAGTTTTTCAATAACTGCGGTTTTGCCCAGCTCACTTCACTCGCCTTGTGTTTTTGCCCTTCCGGGGCGGTTCCGACCAATGAGCAGTCGTCACGTGGCGAACCGTGATTGGTCGGAACCGCCCCAGAAGGGCAAAAACACAAGGCGAGTGAAGTGAGCTAGGCAAAACCGCAATTATTGACAAACTAGGGGCAAATCAGTCGAGCCTGACCCAACTAGGGGCACGAATGCAAAAATCCCTTATTATTTTTATGTCAATATGAACTTTTGTCTTGAATCTTTCGGATCTGAATATTCATACCACAATTAAGAAGATTTACATTGAAATTATGCCAAAGTATCACTCCGCCTCAAAAATTCTTTTTTTTATCATTTACCTACTCGAGGACAAGCAGGAATTAAGCTTGGGGATGCCTGATACGACTCCAACGTATCTATAATTTTTGATTGCTCCATGCTACTTTATCTACTGTTTTGGACTATATTGGGCTTTATTTTCCACTTTTATATTATTTTTGGGACCAACCTATTAACCGGAGGCCCAGCCCAGAATTCCTATTTTTTGCCTATTTCAGTGTTTCGAAGAAACGGAATATCAAATGGAGTCCAAACAGAATGAAACCTTCGGGAACGTGATTTTCTCACCGAACGTGATCCAGGAGACTTGGACCCTACTCCAAGAAGTAACCGACGCGGTCATGAGGGTGCCCCCCCTAGGGCGTGCCCCCTGCCTCGTGGCCCTCCTGTTGCTCCACCGACGTACTCCTTCCTCCTATATATACCTACGTACCCCCAAACGATCAGAACAGGAGCCAAAAACCTAATTCCACCGCCGCAACCTTCTGTATCCACGAGATCCCATCTTGGGGCCTGTTCCGGAGCTCCGCCGGAGGGGGCATCCACCACGGAGGGCTTCAACATCAACACCATAGCCCCTTCGATGAAGTGTGAGTAGTTTACTTCAGACCTTCGGGTCCATAGCTAGTAGCTAGATGGCTTCTTCTCTCTTTTTGGATCTCAATACAATGTTCTCCCCTCTCTCGTGGAGATCTATTCGATGTAATCTTCTTTTTGTGGTGTGTTTGTTGAGACTGATGAATTGTGGGTTTATGATCCAGCTTATCTATGAATAATATTTGAATCTTCTCTGAATTCTTATATGTATGATTGAGTTATCTTTGCAAGTCTCTTCGAATTATCCGTTTGGTTTGGCCAACTAGATTGGTAGTTCTTGCAATGGGAGAAGTGCTTAGCTTTGGGTTCAATCTTGCGGTGTCCTTTCCCAGTGATAGAAGGGGCAGCAAGGCACGTATTGTATTGTTGCCATCGAGGATAACAAGATGGGTTTTTTTATCATATAGCATGAATTTATCCCTCTACATCATGTCATCTTGCTTAAGGCGTTACTCTGTTTTTAACTTAATACTCTAGATGCATGCTGGATAGCGGTCGATGAGTGGAGTAATAGTAGTAGATGCAGAATCGTTTCGATTTACTTGTGTTGGACGTGATGCCTATATACATGATCATACCTAGATATACTCATAACTATGCTCAATTCTGTCAGTTGCTCAACAGTAATTTGTTCACCCACCGTAGAATATCTATGCTATTAAGAGAAGGCACTAGTGAAACCTATGGCCCCCGGGTCTATTATCATCATATCAATCTCCATTACTTTATTACTTGCTTTGTTTTTACTTTGCCTTTTACTTTTTACTTTGCATCTATATACCAAAAATACCAAAAATATTATTTATCATCTCTATCAGATCTCACTCTCGTAAGTGACCGTGAAGGGATTGATAACCCCTAATCGTGTTGGTTGCGAGGAGCTATCGTTTTGTGTAGGTACGAGGGACTTGTGTGGGGTCTCCTACTGGATTGATACCTTGGTTCTCAAAAACTGAGGGAAATACTTACGCTACTTTGCTGCATCATCCTCTCCTCTTCGGGGAAATCCAACGCAGTGCTCAAGAGGTAGCAAGAAGAATTTCTGGCGCCGTTGGTGGGGAGCATAACTCTATTCTTTGAGTCATTTGGGATTTATATCTGCTGGACACTATGAAGAACTTGAAAGATGATCGAACTACTATTTTGCCCTCAACTACGAGGGGAGGTAAGGAACTGCCATCTAGCTCTGCACTAGATTCTCCTTCTGTTTTAAGTAAGCTTGCGACACCTAAACCTGCTACTGCTATGAATTCTGATATGTCGCATGTTATTGATGATGCCACTTCTGCTATGCATGATACTTATGATGAAGCTACTTCTATGCTTGATAATATTGTGCCCATTGGTAAATTTCTTGATGAACAAATTTCTAGATCTAGAGAAAGAGAAATTATTGAATCTGAATACGATGATGAGAGTGATGATGAAAATATGCCTGCTATTCCTGAGGGTTATCTTTTTGATGCGGAATCTTCAGCAGCTATTTTTGCTTGCCAGGATAGACACGAACTTAAGAGGTTGCTAGTTAAATGGAGTAAAGAATCTCTTAGAGATAGAATGAGACCCGACCCTGCTTTTGCTACTTCACCTGTCTGTGTTCCCGATAAGGATTATTATGAATTTTCTGTTGATCCAGATATAATTACTTTGGTTGAATCTGATCCTTTCTATGGCTATGAATCTGAAACTGTTGTGGCACATCTTACTAAGTTAAATGATATAGCCGCCCTATTTACTAATGATGAGCGATCGCGCTACCTTTATTTACTCAAAATATTTCCGTTCTCATTAAAGGGTGATGCTAAGATATGGTTTAATTCTCTTGATCCTGGTTGTGTGAGTAGTCCCCGGGATATGATTTATTACTTCTCTGCTAAATATTTCCCTGCTCATAAGAAACAAGCTGCTTTAAGGGAAATATACAACTTCGTGCAAATTAAAGAAGAGAGTCTCCCACAAGCTTGCGGGAGGCTTCTCAAGTTACTTAATGCTTTGCCTGATCATCCTCTTAAGAAACCTGAAATACTTGATATCTTTTATAATGGACTAACTGATTCTTCCAGAGATTACCTGGATAGTTGCGCTGGCTCTCTTTTCAGGGAAAGAACACCGGATGAAGCTGAAATTCTATTGAATAATATGTTGACAAATGAAAATAATTGGGCACCTCCCAAGCCAGCTCCAGAGCCAATTACTGAGCCTATTCCTAAACCAACTCTGAAGAAGAGAGGTGTTCTATTTCTCAGTCCCGAAGATATGCAAGAGGCAAAGAAATTTATGAAAGAAAAAGGTATTAACGCTGAAGATGTTAAGAATTTGCCTCCTATTGAAGAAATACATGGTCTTAATTTACCGCCTGTTGAAGAAGTATATGATCTCAATTCCTTATTCACTGAAGAACCTCCTAATCTCGATATCCCGACACAGGTAGTAAAGGTAAATTCTCTCTATAGATATGATAAAGCTGAAGTCCCTCCTACTAAAATTGCTAGTCAGTGCTTGGATGAGTTTGATGACTTTATGTTTAAGCAAGATGACTTTAATGCTTATTTTGGTAGACAATTAAAACAGAATGCCTTTATGATTAAACGCTTGGGTGATTTTATGGCTAATATTAGAGGCAAACTTAAACTTGTTAGCAAACATGCTTCTATGGTTACCACTCAAGTAGAACAAGTACTTAAAGCTCAGAAAGAAGTGCTTGATGAAATGAATAGTAAGAAAAATGATTGTGTTGTTAGAGTGGCTACTAGAACTGGTAGAATGAATCAGGAACCTTTGTATCCTGAAGGCCACCCTAAGAGGATCGAGCAAGATTCTCAAAGAAATAATATTGATGTACCTAGTTCTTCTAAAGGCAGAAAAAGAAAAATGATAGGACTTTGCAAACTTCTAGTGAACCTATTGCTGAACCACCTGAGAATCCAAATGATATCTCTATGTCTGATGCTGAAACACAATCTGGTAATGAACATGAACCTAGTGAAAATGTTAATGATGATATTCATGATGATGCTGAACCTAGTAATGATAATGATGTAGAAGTTGAACCTGCTGTTGATCTTGATAACCCACAATCAAAGAATCAACGTTATGATAAAAGAGACTTTGTTGCTAGGAAACATGGTAAAGAAACGGAACCATGGGTTCAGAAACCCATGCCTTTTCCTCCGAAACCATCCAAGAAAAAGGATGATGAGGATTTTGAGCGCTTTGCTGAAATGATTAGACCCATCTTTTTGCGTATGTGATTAACTGATGTGCTCAAAACAAATCCTTATGCTAAGTATATGAAGGATATCATTACTAATAAAAGAAAGATACCGGAAGCTGAAATTTCCACCATGCTTGCTAATTATACTTTTAAGGGTGGAATACAAAAGAAACTTGGAGATCCAGGAGTACCTACTATACCATGCTCCATTAAGAGAAATTATGTTAAAACTGCTTTATGTGATCTTGGAGCCGGTGTTAGTGTTATGCCTCTCTCTTTATATCGTAGACTTGACTTGAATAAGTTGACACCTACTGAAATATCTTTGCAAATGGCTGATAAATCAACTGCTATACCTGTCGGTATTTGTGAGGATGTGCCTGTTGTAGTTGCGAACGTTACTATTTTAACGGACTTTGTTATTCTTGATATTCCCGGGGATGATAGTATGTCTATTATTCTTGGAAGACCTTTCCTTAATACTGCAGGGGCTGTTATTGATTGCAACAAAGGCAACGTCACTTTTCATGTTAATGGTAATGAGCAGACGGTACACTTTCCGAGGAAACAACCTCAAGTTTATAGTATCAACTCTATTGGAAAAATTCCATCGATTATATTTGGAGGTTTTGAATTTTCTCTCCCTACTGTCAAGAAAAAGTATGATATTCTTATTGTTGGGGATTTTCATATCCCCGTTGAGGTAACTTAGTGTCATTCGAAATTTCTCCGGTTCTGTGTTATTCGGAATGAGTTTGTTAACAAGACTTGATCAACCTTGTTAGTGGGTTCATTTTGATGATCACGAGATGGAAGAAACTAGAAGCACAACCTTCTGTACCCTCTTTATATTTTCTGTTATTTAGTAGAAATAAAGTAAAATAGTATTTTTTTTTCTGTCTGTTCCCTGACTTATCCGTGCAATATAAAAATATCCCGAAAATAAAAGTCCTCAGAATGCCATGCCAATTTAATATGATTTTTTCGGGAATATTTGAGGATTTACTGTGCAAAAATTACCGCGGGGGGAGCTGCCACCTGGCCACGAGGGTGGGGGGCGCGCCCTACCCCCTGGGCATGCCCCCTGCCTCTTGGGCCCACGGTGGCCCTCCTCCACTTATCCCTGCACCCATCTTCTTCCTCTGCCTCACACAAACACGAAAAACCAACTCAAGCACGAGTTCCAGCCCCTGTTGCTGTGATTTTCGATCTCCTTGCTCAAAGCACCTCTCGCAAAACTACTTGGGGAGATTGCTCCTTGGTATGTGACTCCTCCATTGGTCCAATTAGTTTTTGCTCTAGTGCTTTATTCATTGCAAATTTGTGCTGCATAGGTGACCATGTTCTTGAGCTTGCATGTCAAATTTATATGGTTCCAAGTAGTTCTAATGCTTGCTATAGGCTCTAGGCACTTGTGGGAGTTGTTGCTATCAATTTTATAGAAGTTGGTTCACTTTTATTTGAAGTTACTAAAAATTTCAGAAATTTTTCAGAGGAAACAATATGTTTAGGAAGATGTTCCAAGGTGGTTCTTCAAGGAAGCAAGGTCCCAGGCTTGCAATGCGTGATGCTGACGAGGAACCACCAAGAGACGCTCCTGTGAGGCCCTGTGAATGGCCTTCGGAAAATTTTATGAATCAAGCGGGAATCAAAGAAGAATTTAGCGCAAATGCCCCTAGTATCATGATCTCACAAGTTCATTTGTGAGGAGGTTTGAGTTTTCATCTTCGCGTAATTCTCCTCCAGTCATGTTTGACCTTTATGACAAATCTTATACCATGGACTTAGAGGATATCACTTCTGCTTGCAAACTTCCATCTTGGGGTAGTGTCAGGGATCCCCCTAAATCTGAATATAGAGACTTTCTTGCTAGAATAACTGTGGGGGAATCTAGAGATATAACACAAGCCACTATAGGGAGCGTTCACTTTCCTGCTATACATTATTTTGCTCTCTTCATAGGTAGATGCATAAATGCTAAGGATGAAGCATGTCACATGTGTGCCCCTGATCTCAGCATTCTCAGAAGTGTTGTGTTAGGAGACCAATCTTATCATATGGGAGCCATTGTAGCTCGTAGGTTGCATCATAATAGACATAACGGAGATTTCTTTGGGGGAATTTATGCAACCCGCTTAGCTAATTTTCTTGAGATAGAAATTCGTGAGGGTGATATGGAGTTACCCCCTACTTATTCAGATTTTGATTCTATGGTTTCCCACCAGTTTGTTGAGAGGACTGAACCACCTCTCCAGTATCGACTAGTCTTTAACAAACGGCATGTAGTCCATATTACTCTTCCTGCTCCTGCATTCTTTGATTCTCAGACAAAAGGAAGATATATTATTACCAGAGAGGAGGCAGATGAGTACGAGAGGAGAGCAGAGGCTGCTCGATGCCATGCTACAGCTTAGGCGGCGATAGATGCATCGCAGTATGACCCCAGCTTCACCTATGGGTATCCGCCAGGCTATCCCTGGCAATAGACCAACTTAGGACAAAAGCCTAAGCTTGGGGGAGTATGTATTTCCCACCGACATTACATTCATGTTCACACACACTCATTGCTAGATGTCGGAGCTCATACTCTTTCACTGTAATTTCCATGCTAGTTTATATTCTTTTTCCTGCTTTCTTCTTGTGGGTTTGATAAACCTTAAGAAAAAAAAGAAAAAAACAAAAACAATTGTTAGTAGTAGTTTATTTCTTTGCTGTAGTAATTAAAAAGAAAACCCAAAAATATTTCCCGTTCTTCTTTTGCTTGTTGGGAGCTTTCCCGTGTAAATATTTTTTATTTCTTTTCTTTTCTTTGGGGGTCAGTAGGAGAAGACCATGATTAAATTGTTGAAGTGGCTCTTATATGCATCATTGTTGATTTAATCAAGAGCCCATATTGCCTTGTCTTCTCCTGTTTATTGAATGCTTGCAGATTCTAGCTTAGTCCAATGCACGTGCACTCTTATTATTATACACATCATTCGGTCGTGCAAGTGAAAGGTAATAATGATGATATATGATGGACTTATTGGGATGAGAAAAGCTGGTATGAACTCGACCTCTCTTGTTTTTGTAAATATGATGATTCATCGTTCCTGAGTCAGCTATTATGATGTAAACATATTTGCAATGACATTTAGAGATTATAGTTGCTTGTGCCATGCTTGATTAGCTATGAGTTATAATGGTTTACCTTGCGTGCCAACATGCTATTAGAATGATCATGATGTGGTATGATGGGATGATATCCTCCTTTAAATGAATTGAGTGACTAGACTTGGCACATGTTCACGCATGTAGCTGAATCAAATCAACATAGCCTTCATGATATTTATGTTCATGGTAGATTATGTCCTACTCATGCTTGTATTCGGTGTAAATTAATTTTAATGCATGTTTACGACTGTTGTCGCTCTCTCAGTTGGTCGCTTCCCAGTCTTTTGCTAGCCTTCACCTGTACTAAGCGGGAATACTGCTTGTGCATCCAAACTCCTTAAACCCCAAAGTTGTTCCATATGAGTTCACTATACCTACCTATATGCGGTATTTACCTGCCGTTCCAAGTAAATTTGTATGTGCCAAACTCTAAACCTTCAAATGAAATTCTGTTTTGTATGCTCGAGCAGCTCATGTTTCAACTAGGGCTGCCTATATCTTCCATGCTAGGTGGGTTATTGTCAAGAGAAGTGGACTCCGCTCCTCATTCATGAGAAAGGGCTGGTAACCGGGATGCCCAGTCCCATGATCCAAAAAGATCAAAGCAAATCAAAATAATCAAACAAAACTCCCCCAGGGCTGTTGTATGTTGGAGGCACTCGCTGTTTCGAGCAAGCCATGGATTGATGCTTGTTGGTGGTTGGGGGAGTATAAACCTTTACCATTCTGTTTGGGAACTGCCTATAATGCATGTAGTATGGAAGAAACATCCATCTCATAGTTCTTGCATTGACAACAAAAGTATGCCGCTCAAAATGTTATTCAATCTCTATTTTAAAATCGAGCTCTAGCACCTCTACAAATCCCTGCTTCCCTCTGTGAAAGGCCTATCCATTTACTTTTATGTTGAGTCATCATCCTTCTTATTAAAAGCACCCGCTGGAGAGCACACTGTCGTTTGCATTCATTATAATTGGTTTATATTGGGTATGACTAGACTGGATCTCTTTTACCATGAATCACAATGTTTAGTCAGTCCTTGATCTTTAAAGGTGCTCTGCATTTATGTTTTGTGGTCTCAGAAAGGGCTAGCGAGATACCATTTTGTTATATCATGTTATGATTATTTTGAGAAAGTGTTGTCATCCGAGTTTTGCTGTTATAGCTCGCTAGCTGATTATGCTATTGATATGAGTAATTGTGAGACCTATGTGTTATTATTAGTATGGTTAGTTCATAATATTTGCTGAAACTTGAATGCTGGCTTTTCATGTTACAACAACAAGAGCAAACAGAGTTTGTAAAAGTTTTTCTTTTTCTCTTTCAGTTTGTCAACTGAATTGCTTGAGGACAAGCAAGGGTTTAACCTTAGGGGAGTTGATACGTGTCCGTCGTATCTACTTTTCCAAACACTTTTGCCCTTGTTTTGGACTCTAACTTGTATGGTTTGAATGGAACTAACCCGGACTGACGCTGTTTTCAGTAGAATTGCCATAATGTTGTTTTATGTGCAGAAAACAAAAGTTCTCGGAATGACCTGAAACTCCGCGAAACATCTTTAAAAAAATAATAAAAAATCCTCGCCAAAGATGAAGACCAGGGGGGCCCAGACCCTGTCCATGAGGGTGGGGGGCGCCCCCCCTCCTGGGCGCGCCCCCTACCTCGTGGGCCCCCTGGAGACCCTCCAACGCCAACTCCAACTCCATATATTGGCTTTCAGGGAGAAAAAAATCAGAGAGAAGAAATCATCGCATTTTATGATACGGAGCCGCCGCCAAGCCCTAATCTCTCTTGGGAGGGCTTATTTGGAGTCCATTCGGGGCTCCGGAGAGGGGGATTCGTCGCCATCGTCATCATCAACCATCCTCCATGACCAATTTCATGATGCTCACCGCCGTGCGTGAGTAATTCCATCGTAGGCTTGCTGGACGGTGATGGGTTGGATGAGATTTATCATGTAATCGAGTTAGTTTTGTTAGGGTTTGATCCCTAGTATCCACTATGTTATGAGATTGATGTTGCTATGACTTTGCTATGCTTAATGCTTGTCACTAGGGCCCGAGTGCCATGATTTCAGATCTGAACCTATTATATTTTCATGAATATATGTGAGTTCTTGATCCTATCTTGCAAGTCTATAGTCACCTACTATGTGTTATGATCCGGCAACCCCGAAGTGACAATAATCGGGACCACTCCCGGTGATGACCATACTTTGAGGAGTTCATGTATTCACTATGTGCTAATGCTTTGTTCCGGTTCTCTATTAAAAGGAGGCCTTAATATCCCTTAGTTTCCAATAGGACCCTGCTGCCACGGGAGGGTAGGACAAAAGATGTCATGCAAGTTCTTTTCCATAAGCACGTATGACTATATACGGAATACATGCCTACATTACATTCATGAATTGGAGCTAGTTCTGTGTCACCCTATGTTATGACTGTTACATGACGAACCGCATCCGGCATAATTATCCATCACTAATCCGGTGCCTACGAGTTTTCCATATACTGGTTGCTTATTTACTTTTCCGTTGCTACTATTACAATCACTACAAAATGCCAAAAACATTACTTTTGCTGTCTTTACTTTTGTTACCGTTACCACCACTATCATATTACTTTGCTACTAAACACTTTGCTGCAGATACTAAGTTTCCAGGTGTGGTTGAATTGACAACTCCGCTGCTAATACTTGAGAATATTCTTTGGCTCCCCTTGTGTCGAATCAGTATGCGGATTATGCTAATTACATTGTTGCCAAATATATACCGCCTAGTTTCACATACCAGCAAAAGAAAAAGTTCTTTTATGATTTAAGACATTACTTCTGGGATGATCCACACCTGTATAAAGGAGTAGATGGTATTATTAGACGTTGTGTGCCTGAGCATGAACAGGAACAAATCCTACGCAAGTGTCACTCTGAATCCTAGAGAGGACACCACGCTGGAGATAGAACTGCACACAAGGTACTACAATCTGGTTTTTATTGGCCTACTCTTTTCAAAGATGCTCGTAAGTTTGTCTTATCTTGTGATGAATGTCAAAGAATAGGTAACATTAGTAGACGTCAAGAAATGCCTATGAATTATTCTCTTGTTATTGAACCGTTTGATGCTTGGGGCTTTGATAATATGGGACCTTTTCCTGCCTCCAATGGTTATACACATATTTTAGTTGCTGCTGATTATGTTACTAAGTGGGTAGAAGCTATTCCAACTAGTAGCGCTGATCATAACACTTCTATTAAAATGCTTAAAGAAGTTATTTTTCCGAGGATTGGAGTCCCTAGATATCTTATGACTGATGGTGGTTCACAGTTTATTCATGGTGCTTTCCGTAAGATGCTCGCTAAGTATGATGTCAATCATAGAATCGCATCTCCTTATCACCCACAGTCTAGTGGTCAAGTAGAGTTGAGCAATAGAGAGCTCAAATTAATTTTGCAAAAGACTGTGAATAGATCTAGAAGGAATTGGTCCAAAAAACTTGATGATGCATTATGGGCCTATAGAACTGCATACAAAAATCCTATGGGTATGTCTCCATATAAGATGGTTTATGGAAAAGCATGTCATTTACCTCTTGAACTTGAACATAAAGCATATTGGGCTATTAAAGAGCTCAATTATGACTTCAAACTTGCCGGTGAGAAGAGGTTGTTTGATATTAGCTCACTTGATGAATGGAGAACCAAAGAGTATGAGAATGCCAAGCTTTTCAAAGAAAAAGTCAAACACTGGCATGATAAGAGGATACAAAAGCGTGAGTTTAACATAGGAGATTATGTGTTATTATTCAACTCTCGTTTGAGATTTTTTGCAGGAAAACTTCTCTCAAAATGGGAAGGTCCCTACGTTATCGAGGAGGTCTATCGTTCTGGTGCTATAAAAATCAACAACTTCGAAGGCACAAATCCGAGGGTGGTAAACGGTCAAAGAATTAAACATTATATTTCGGGTAATCCTATCAATGTTGAAACTAATATTATTGAAACCATAACCCCTGAGGAATACATAAGAGACACTTTCCAGAACGTTCCAGACTCCGAAAAGGCATAGGTACGTGGTACGGTAAGTAAACTGATTCCAAAACAACTCTAATGGTAATTTTTACCAGTTTTCGATTATTTAAAGATTTTAGGAAGAAAGAAGTAGTCCGAAAGGGGCACGAGGCTCCCGCGAGAGAGGAGGGCGCGCCCCCCTGTCTCGTGGGCACCTCGTGTGCCTCCCGGACTCCGTTTTCTTGTATGTTACGTATTTTGGTCGGTAAAAATTCATTATATATACTCCCGAAGGTTTTGACCACCGTATCACGCAAATATCCTATGTTTTCGTTTCGAGCTGTTCCTGTTGCAGAATGAAGCAAGATGTCTTCTCAGGAATCAGTTGGGGAGAGCCGGGTGTCTCACCCAACGCCATGTCCAGGAGCAAATAGCGATGCCTACCAATTTGGACCATCAACGGAGGATGAGATGGAGGCTGATTTGAAAAGGATAGATGCCATGGAGGAAGATCAAGAAGTTACCTCTCGTCTCCAAGCAGAATTCACTATGGGGGAACTACCTAGCCTGGCTGTCCCTACTTCGGTCACTCCTTGCAACCCTAGATTTCTTTCTTATGAAAATATGAAAAAGAGTTTTTCTTGTTCTCCAGAAGCTATGCAGCATCCTTGGGTAAAAGAAGCTTTGTCCGTTACTGGCAAGCTCCATAAAGAAAATATGGACCTCAAACAACAAGTAAATAAGCTCGAGGAGGAGAACCGTATCCTGAAGGGCATCATCGCCAAGAAGATCATAACACCAACTATGAAGGAGAAATAATCACATGGGTATGGGCACTCCCCTTGGCAACTGCCAAGCTTGGGGGAGGTGCCCCGGTATCGTATCACCATCACACTCCTATTTTTACCGCTTTATTTAGTTCGATCCTTCTAGTAGTATCTTGATCTATTAGTTCGAAGTTTTGATATCAAGTAGTTTTGGGTTTTTAATTGTGATCTCTTTATGTACTCGAGTCCGTGTGCTATCTATAATAAAGATTAGTGTTGAGTCAAGGGCTTTGCTTTGTTGCTATGATCTTGAGAAAGTAGAGAGAACAAAAAGAGTTCATATTGATCTTATGGATAGTGATAACTTCACACATAGAAAGTATGAGGCATAAAAATTGTTGAGAGTTGATGAACGTATCCTTGGTCATCGTTGCAATTAATAGGAAGTGATAAGGAAAGAGGGGTTCACATATAAATATATTATCTTGGACATCTTTTATGATTGGGAAGCACTCATTAAGTATGACATGCTAAAAGAGTTGACGTTGGACAAGGAAGACAACGTAATTGTTTATGTTTTCCGACATCTCAGTTAAAGTATATTGTCATTGACCTTCCAAATATGTTGAGCTTGCCTTTCCCCCTCATGCTAGCCAATTTCCTTGCACGAAGTAGAGATACTACTTGTGCTTCCAAATATCCTTAAACCTAGTTTTGCCATGAGAATCCACCTTACCTACCTATGGATTGAGTAAGATCCTTCAAGTAAGTTGTCATCGGTGCAAGCAATAAAAATTGCTCTCTAAATATGTATGACTTATTAGTGCAGAGAAAATAAGCTTTGTACGAACTTGTTATGGAAGTAATAAAAGCGATGGATTGCATAATAAAGGTCCACATACAAGGGGCAATATAAAGTGACATTCTTTTGCATTAAGATTTTGTGCATCAAACCTAAACGCACATGACAACCTCTGCTTCCCTCTGCGAAGGGCCTATCTTTTACTTTATGTTTTACTTTATGCTTGAGTCAAGGTGATTCTCACCTTTCCCTTTTTATTTTTATCCTTTGGCAAGCTCCTCGTGTTTGAAAGATCATGATACATATATCCAATTGGATGTAAGTTGGCATAGGCTATTATTGTTAACATCACCTAAAGGTGAATACATTGGGAGGCAACACAATAAGCCCCTGTCTTTCTCAGTGTCCGGCTGAAACCCTATAACCACAAGTATTGCGTGAGTGTTAACAATTATAGGGGACTTCGAGATAGTTGAGTATGTGAGCTTGCTGAAAAGCTCTATTATTGATTCTTTCTGATGTTCCGATAAATTGCAATTTCTTCAATGACTGAGATTATACTTTTTTAGTTCCCAATGAAGTTTTTGAACCATACTTGACATTGTGAATTGCTTATTACTTGAACATAGGAAATCATATGACAAATCTATATATATGTTGCTGTTGTTAGAATGATCATGATGCCCTCATGTCCGTATATTATTTTTATCGACACCTCTATCTCTAAACATGTGGACATATTTTTCGATTTCGGCTTCCGCTTGAGGACAAGCAAGGTCTAAGCTTGGGGGAGTTGATACGTACATTTTGCATCATGCTTTTATATCAATATTTATTGCATTATGGGTTGTTATTACACATTATATCTCAATACTTATGGCTATTCTCTCTTAATTTACAAGGTTTACCATGAAGAGGGGGGATGCGGGCAGCTGGAATTCTGGCTGGAAAAGGAGCAAACGTTGGAAACCTATTCTGCACAACTCCAAAAGACCTGAGACTCCACGAAACAACTTTTTGGATTTAATAAGAATTTATGGGCAAAAGAAATAGGCCAGGGGGCCCACACCCTGTCCAGGAGACTGGGGGCGCCCCCCCTAGGGCGCGGCCCCCTATCTTCTAGGCCCCCTGGTGGGCCTTCGGCGTCCATCTTCTGCTATATCATCACTTTCCCTCTGGAAAAAATCGTGGGCAAGCTTACGGGACGAAACTCTGCCGCCATGAGGCAGAACCTTGGGGGAATCAATCTAGGGCTCTGGTGGAGCTGTTCTGTCGGGGAAACTTCCCTCCGGGAGGGGGAAATCATCACCAACGTCATCACCAACGATCCTCTCATCGGGAGGGGGTCAATCTCCATCAACATCTTCACCAGCACCATCTCCTCTCAAAACCCTAATTCATCTCTTGTATCCAATCTTGTATCAAAACCGCAAATTTGTACATGTGGGTTGCTAGTAGTGTTGATTACTCCTTGTAGTTGATGCTATTTGGTTTACTTGGTGGAAGATCATATGTTCAGATCCTTTATGCATATTATTACCCCTCTGATTATGAACATGAATAAGCTTTGTGAGTAGTTACGTTTGTTCCTGAGGACATGGGTGAAGTCTTGCTATTAGTAGTCATGTGAATTTGGTATTCGTTCGATATTTTGATGAGATGTATGTTGTCTTTCCTCTAGTGGTGTTATGTGAACGTCGACTACATGACACTTCACCATTATTTGGGCCTAGAGGAAGGCATAGGGAAGTAATAAGTAGATGATAGGTTGCTAGAGTGACAGAAGCTTAAAAACTAGTTTATGAATTGCTTCGTTAGGGGTTGATACGGACCCATATGTTTAATATTGTGGTTAGGTTCACCTTAATACTCCTTGTAGTTGCGGATGCTTGCAATAGGGGTTAATCATAAGTGGGATGCTTGTCCATGTTAGGGCAGTACCCAAGTGCCGGTCCACCCACATATCAAATTATCAAAGTACCGAACGCGAATCTTACGAACGTGATGAAAACTAGCTTGACGATAATTCCCAATGTGTCCTCGGGAGCTCCTTCATTATTAGAATTTGTCCATGCTTATACTTTACTACATAAAGGATTGGACCACCTTGCTGCACTTTATTTACTCTATTTACTTTTTGCTCGTTACTATTTATCTTATCACAAAACTATCTATCACCTACTATTTCAGTGCTTGCAGAGAAAACCTTACTGAAAACCGCTTATCATTTCCTTCTGCTCCTCGTTGGGTTCGACACTCTTACTTATCTAAAATACTACGATAGATCCCCTATACTTGTGGTTCATCAAGAAGCATGATGCAAAATGGACGTATCAGTTGCCTTCTTTCTCCGGGATTGAAGATCTTCATGTGTCCCCTCCTCGGTCCAACGGGCCGACATCTAAGAAGAAGAAGAAAACCTCCGACAAAAAGTTTTTAGCTAAGAGCAGGGCTTCCTCTGGTTCCAATCAATACATGACGGTCCTGGCTCGCCATCTGGATAAGGATTTGGGGGCGGCCTCGGGGTCAGGCCAGGAAATGGCTTCGCCTGCTGCTTGCTCTCCGCTGCTACAGTCGCCAACGTCCACGGCGCGCAAGGGGCGTCGCATGCGTGACTATGGTGTGTCGGTCGCGTTGCGGGCGGAGAAGCATGCTGCGGCTAGAGATTTGTGTGACGACCCTGCGGGCGGAGCTCGTCCAAGCCAAGGAGCAGGCCAGAAAGAGTGACGCGGCTGCCTTAAAGGCGGCCGAAGAGCTAAAAGCCGAACAGGCTACTCACTGCCGAAGCAAGAAGGAGATGGCCGAGATGGCCGTGGAGTTGAAGAATGCTGCTGACCGCTGCAAGCTTCTTGAAAAAGAAGACCGGGCGGTATGAGAGGACCTAAAGAAGGCCACTACCGAGGCCAAGGATGCTCGCTCTGCGATGAGAGCTATGAAGGAGGAGCTGCGTCAGGCCGGAGATATCGCGGCTGGAAAGCCCTTTCTGCTGCGGAGGAAATTCATGGACCCTAGTTATGCTCAGTTGGACCGGCTGTGGAGTGCGGAAGATGCTTATCTAGACTAGGCGGCAAGTGCAGCGGACGTGGCCGAACACTTCCGGGATCATGGGGATCAGGAAACGGGAATGGTTTTTTGGTCGCAGTTCCATAATCCAGAGCACCCACTTCCATTAACCGATCGCTTTGCTGAATGGGCGGAGCTGAATAGGTTGTCCGGACTTGCCATGAATGATGTCGTGAGTCTTTTGTGGCAGAAGAGGCCCAAGCTGAAGAGTTATTTTGGCTTGGTGCAGCAGTTCCTTGGTGCGGTGCCGCATATCAATGCAATGAGGAGGTCGGCATGCATAGAGGGTGCGCGGATGGCTCTTGCCCGTGTCAAGACATACTGGGCGGAGATGAAGGCCACTGACGTTGCATCCCAAGATTCGGACGGAAGCCGAGTACCTGTGGAGCACTATTTTCAGGAAGTTCTGTAGGGCGCTTGTTTAATAGAGACGCAGTGCTTATTATGTTCGAATAACATGTATTTATTGTGAAACGATGTTTCGATGAAATATAAAAGCTTTTTATACTTGTGCTTTCAAGAATTAAAATACCTCATGTGCGGCCGTTAATGTATATGTGTACATAACCTGAAAGATGGCAGTCTTCGGCTTCAGCCCCCACGCATATAATGCGGGGGTGTTTGCAAAAGGCGCATTTTCACACTTGATCCAACGTCTTGGTCCTATAAAGGAGGTGGTAGCGCAGCAAACTAGGCAACCGGACTATAATCTTTATCACTTTCACTTAGCCATAGGAGTTTGACAATGGGGCTACTATATAGCCCCTAGGGGCACCGCGCTCACCCGAATACGGGGCGCGTATGTGCCTGACCGGGAAACGGCCCTTCGTCAATGCGGAGGAATCCTATAGATTCCGGCGGGTCATCGAGTGGTTGACCAGTCTCACGCTATATCATGACAGTCAGTTTTCGGCTTTCTCTACTGAGGTGCTCGCCTGGCCGAACCAGGGCACAATCGCAGTAGTTCTCCTGGTGCCGCGTTAGCCGATAGAGCGGAACGTAAGGCAGCAAAACACAGGAGCCAGGCAAACCCAACACTCCCTAAGGTATTCGGAGCTGATGCATATAAGGCCTAACTCGAGACGCCGAACACTCCCTAAGGTATTCTGTCTTTATGAAAATGGGCCGAACAACGCCCTTGGTAATAAGCCCCTGGTGTCCAGGTACGCGCAAAATTCTGACGTGGCCTATGCCAAAACGCCAGCCTCCTCCTCGGTTATAGTAAGAAAGCAGGGGATGTGTATCAACAAGAGACAGTAAAAAAGTTTTATGCAGGGTCTTAATGTGAAAAGAATCCTTGCAATGGGTCCCTGCTGCACGTCTGCGCCTGTGTCTCCGTTGTGCCGTATCCTGGACGGGTGTTGCACGGTGTTCATCTGTAAAAGAGAGGAACTTAGTTGAAAAAGATCGTGCTTAAATGTACGTTATATTAAATAAATAAAGTACGTTTCAAAAAATAAATAAAATTGAACTTTATTATCTCTTGTTGTATATGCGCGGAGCCCCTAGTGCGGGGGTGCGCGGCTGGTAAGCCCCTGTATGTTTACGCTGGACTCGTCTAACCATGTCCGGGGTCTGAACGACCTGTTTGGGTGCTTGAATTAGTGAAGCCGGTTTAGTGTTTGGCTGTCGAGGCAGTCACACAATCTTCCGCGCTCGAGGAACACTCGATATTTCCCTTTAAGGAGATGATGCCTCATGGACGGGGCATTTTAAGTGTGAGGGATGCATAATGCGGTATTGCGTTAAAGCGGGCGAAAGCTTCGTGCCCCAGTAGTGCTTGATAGCTACTCGTAAATGGGGCGAGGTGGAAGGTTAACTTTTCGCGGCGGAAGTTGTCGGGTGAGCCGAACACAAGTTCGAGTAATAGAGAGCACGTACAATGGGCATATCGGCCTGGCATTACCCCTTGAAAGGAAGTGTTGCTATGGCGAATTTTGGTTGGGTCTATCCCCATCTTGTAGATTGTGTCCTGATATAGCAGGTTTAGATCATTGCCGCCATCCATTAGGACTTGTGTAAATTGGAGTCCGTCAATTATTGGATCTAATATCAAGGCAGTCCATCCTACATTCCAGATACTTCTAGAGTAATCCTGATGGTCGAAGGTGATTGGTTTTGACAACCAGTGGCGGGATTCCTCTGGGATAGGCCGTATGGCGCGTATATCTATGGGCGACATTTTGTTTTTCCCTTTTTTCACGTAAAGTGAGTTTACTGATTTGTTTTCTTGTGAGAAATTCTTTTGTTGTCCGGTGCTCTGCTTGTGGGGTTCGTCATCGTCCTCGCTTGGTGTGTTGAGCCCCTTGTGTTCGGCGTTGAGTTTGTCGGACTGCTTGAAGACCCAACAATCTCTGTGGGTATGATTTGCAGGCTTCCCGGGGGTACTGTGGATTTGGCAGACCTTGTCCAAGATTTTGTTTAAGTTAGATAGCTCGTCCCTGTTACCCTTAGGGGGCAGTTTTTTATGATTCTGCCGTGAGCTTTTGAATCTGGCGTTGAATGCCGTGCTCTTCGGGTTGTTCCCCTTAGTCCGGCGCTGGTCCTTGCTTCGTCGCAGTTTCCCGTTTCCATCCCTGACTTCGGGTGTACTTGGGTCGCTGGTACTGCATCTTGCCAGCCAGCTATCCTCTCCCGCGCAAAAGCGGGTCATGAGGCTTGTTAATGCGGCCATTGTTCTTGGCTTTTCTTGGCCGAGGTATCTGGCGAGCCATTCGTCTCGGACGTTGTGTTTGAAAGCTGCTAAGGCTTCGGCGTCTGGACAATCGACTATTTGGTTCTTTTTAGTAAGGAATCTGTTCCAGAATTTTCGGGCTGACTCTCCGGGTTGTTGAATTATGTGACTTAAATCATCTGCATCCGGAGGTCGGACATAGGTCCCTTGAAAATTTTCCCGAAAAGCATCCTCAAGCTCTTCCCAACTTCCAACGGTGTTTTCGGGGAGGCTTTTGAGCCAATGCCGGGCTGGCCCTTTGAGCTTGAGGGGTAAGTATTTTATAGCGTGGAGGCCATCTCCTCTAGCCATGTGTATGTGGAGGATGTAATCCTCAATCCAGACTCCAGGGCCTGTTGTTCCGTCGTATGCCTCTATGTTTACGGGCTTGAATCCCGCTGGAAATTCATGATCCAGAACCTCATCGGTGAAACATAGGGGATGTGCGGCACCCCTATATTGAGGTGTGCCGTAATATTCGGATACTTGACGTGTTGCATTGCTTACTAGAGCTTGCTTTCTTGGCCCGTACATGGATCTAACTGGGCCATCTTTTTGATGCAAATCGGTGTGCGGATCGCGGGCCGGCTTTTGTGCGGCGCCATTTGCCGCTCTATGTTTGCCATGGGGTCGTCTATCCGACCGTGTGGTCTCCTTGCTCTTTGATTGCGGGGGCTCTTCGGCCTCCTCATCGAATTCCGGCAGTAGTTTTCGCTTCGGGTAGCTCTTTGTTTGGCGACTATTGCCGTATTTGTCTGCGGTGTTGAGTACTTCGCTCCATCTAATTCTGAGCGCATATTCCGCTGTTTTGAGCTTCTGCTTCTGCTTTTTTAGGCTACGCGTAGTAGCGACGAGCCTTTTGTGGAGGTTCTTCTGCTCCAGTAACTTGTCCGGCGTGAGATCGTCCGGATTGTTATCTTCGCCGGGGACGGGTTGTTTATTCAGATTGCCCTGTTCGGACGGTTGTTTGATAGCATGTTCGTCGTCCATCGGTTCGTCCTTCTCTATGGCTGGGTCTGCATGGCTGCTGTCTTTGTCGAGGCGGGATTTTGAGCAGCGCTTACGTCGCCATTTTGACTGCTTTTAGAGGGGATGATCCCTCGTGTCATCCCGTTGTTCCTCGTCGTCGCTTCCATTAGGTGTGTCCACCATGTACACATCGTGAGATGAGGTGGCTGTCCAGTGCCCTATAGGTGCTGGTTCATGTTTGTCTTCTACATCGTCGTCCATACCGTCGATGTCTTTGGAATCGAAGTCGAGCACGTTGTTTAAACTTTCGACAGTGGCTACGAAGTGGGTGGCGGGTGGGCTTCGAATTTCTTCGTCGTCCGCATCCCACCCTTCCTGACCATAGTCCGGCCACGACTCTCCTGATAGAGAGAGAGAGATTTTAGTGAATTTAGGATGTCGCCAAAAGGCGAGTGCTGAAAGACGTCCGCAACAGTGAACTCCATGATCGGCGCCCAATCGGATTCGATTGGCAGGGGCGCGGAAGGTTTGGAGTCCGGAGAGGAGTCCAGCACCTTGGAGTCATGAGCTTCGCAAAGGACCGGGTTGCTGTTCGGCTCAATCGCCGTAGAGATAGCAGCACCCGAGGCGGTGTCCAGCCACCCATCCTCGATCGGCGCAGTCGACTCCGAGCTAAGGGTCGGAGCGGACACTTGTGCAGCCTCCAGGGCACTGTCCGGCAACAGAGCTAGATCATGCCCATCGTGACAGTGCGGAACGCTTGGCTGTGGCTCGAACCCGTCGAAGATCAAGTCTCCGCGGGCATCAGCCGTATAGTCCAAACTTCCAAAACTGACCTGATGACCAGGGGCGTAGCTTTCAATCTGCTGCAGATGGCCAAGCGAATTGGCCCGCAGTGCAAAGCCGCCGAATACCAAGATCTGTCCGAGGAGAAAAGTCTCACCCTGGACCGCATCGTTGTTGATGATCGGAGGAGCCATCGGGCCTAAAGATGACGACACAGAGGAACTCTCAATGAAAGCACCAATGTCGGTGTCAAAATCTGCGGATCTCGGGTAGGGGGTCCCGAACTGTGCGTCTAGGCGGATGGTAACAGGAGACAAGGGACACGATGTTTTTACCCAGGTTCGGGCCCTCTCGATGGAGGTAAAACCCTAATCCTACTTGATTGATATTGATGATATGGGTAGTACAAGAGTAGATCTACCACAAGATCAGAGAGGCTAAACCCTAGAAACTAGCCTATGGTATGATTGTTGTTCGTCCTATGGACTAAAACCCTCTGGTTTATATAGGCACCGAAGAGGGTTAGGGTTACGCAGAGTCGGTTACAATAGTAGGAGATCTACATATCCGTATCGCCAAGCTTGTCTTCCACGCGAAGGAAAGTCCCATCCGGACACGGGACGAAGTCTTCAACCTTGTATCTTCATAGTCCAAGAGTCCGGCCGAAGATGATAGTTCTGCTATCCGGACAGCCCCTAGTCCGGAACTCCCTCAGTGCTCTTAAGGAGAAGAAGGAAAATGTGAAGGGTGTTGATGCCAAAAAGTGCAAAACCATCTTCCCCAACAAAGCCGACGACTTTAACCGGTCATATGTGTTGTGCCGTGCTAGTGATGGGCATGTTTATGCTAAATTTGTTGGTTCTCCTCATGAGTACATTGAATGGTCTATTTGGGTTCCTAAGACCCTTGTTACTAACATCAAAGGACCCATTACTAAATGGGTACCTAAAACCAAGCATTGATGTCTTGTAGGTGTTTGCTTTCGGTGGGGGATCATGGTTGCTCGATATTGGAGCAACAAATCATATGACCGGGAGCAAGGACTTGGTGGTGGACGTGCACAAGATTCCTTCTATGCCCACCAATGTCGAGCGGGGTGATGCCTCGTCTTCTAAGGTACTGGGTCTGGGCAAGGTTGTCATTTCTCATGATCTAACGATCGAGAAAGTCATGCTTGTTGAGTCCCTTGCATTCAATCTTCTTTCCGTTCGTCAACTTGCACTCATGGGCTTTGCCACTTTCTTTGATATTGATACCGTGGCCCTCTTGTGGAGCAAGACTCTTAAAGTAGCCTTTGTTGAGCATGTCGAGAACGGTCTTTATGTGATTAAATTTTCAGAGCAACCCACTAAGACCGCCACATGCCTAATGGCTAAAGTTGATGTGGGATGGCTTTGGCATCGCCATTTAGCCGACGTCAATATGAGATCTTTGCAAAGTCTTCTCAAGGGGGACCATGTCCGTGGACTAACAAATGTTAGCTTTCCCAAAGATCGTGCTTGCAGTGCCTGTATCGAGGGAAAGCTTCATGAAAACGCTCACCCTCCCATGACTATCATCTACTCGAAGAGACCCTTAGAGCTCCTTCACATGGACCTCTTTGGGCCTCCATCATTTGATAGTCTTGGGGGTAGAAAGTATTGCTTGGTGATTGTGGATGATTATTCAAGATACACTTGGGTATATTTCTTCAAGAGGAAGAGTGAGACTGTCGGGGGTTGGGTGCGACATATGCCAAAGGATGGCTTATCATGGTGGGGGCGAGTAGAACGTCGCCGGTGCCTGGAAACGGGATAAGGCGTAGACATGCACACCGGCGAATCTTACCCAGCTTCGGGGATCTCCGGGGAGATAACACCCCTACTGCTGCTCTGCGGGGTCTCTGCATGGTCACTAAAGCAAGGTGACTACAATGGTGCTCCTGGAGCTGTATCGGGAGGCAGGAGAGAGCAAGGCTAGTTCTCTCCTCCCTGGGCTATGTGTCTATCACTATCAAGGTCCGAACCCTTTGCATGGGTGCCCCGGGGGGTTTATATAGGCCTACCCCCCGGGGGTACAATGGTAATCCGGCTGGGCGCGGGTCCCAGCCGTCTGTCTCTCATGCCGCCGTCCTTTCTACCGGCTTCTGGGGCCCGCCGACTGGTGGGTCCCGCGGACAGGCCAGACGTTGTGCGGCGCTCCTGATGACGCAGGCTTGGTCATTGGGTCGTGGCAACAGTGCCGCCATCTATCATGCGATCACTGTCGCCATTCCCCATCCAATCTGGTTAATGGCTTGTGGGGCCCCGGAGGGGAGACGGCCGACTCTGGGGAGGCCGACTCCCTCAGGGCCGTCTTCGGGCGCTCTGGCCGCCCTCGGTTCACCCACTAACAGGCGGCCCCGCGGTCTTCGGGCCGTACATGCCGGCGTCGTGGGCACAGTGCATCGCGCACTGTGGCTGAGGTCAGGGCAGGCATGGCAACAGTGCCGCGCCTCGCCAGAGATCTTCCGGCGATACGGCTCACTGTAGCCACGCCAGTCCCTCGTAGGCAGGGAGGGACGACCACGTCGTGACCGTACTCTGCATCGGGCTTCGTGAAGTGTCATGGGCCGACTCCCATAGTCGGCTACCCTGGAGGTCGCCAGCTTGGAGTCGGCTTGCCTTGGAGTCGGCATCTGGGACTCGGCTCCTCTGGAGGTCGCCAGCTGGGACTCGGCCTCTCTGAAGGTCGCCAGCTGGGACTCGGCCGGAGGGGCGCGGCCTGCCCCGATGTCTTGAAAGATCCTAGGTCCCGGGTCAGCCTACCCATGGCCCATTACTCCGACAGTAGTCCCCGAAGCTGGTGAAGCCCTACGGACGCCGCCTCGTGGGGCTTCAACAGTTTCAAACTTCCCAGCGCAGACTCTGAGACTCGGCCGTCATCTTCTTTTTGGCCGGCTCGCTGAAGTCGGATTTGTTCAGCGAGGGGCCGCTGTTTGTAAGTCGCGGCGGGAAATCAGGCGGCGTGTTGGATACGCTTCCCTGCTTCCATCGAGGCGGTCCTCTCATGTGGCGCCACGTGGGGAGGATAGTCTGCTCACCCACGCACGCGACGGGACGGGCCGTCAGGCGGGGCCCGCCACTACCACGCCTCGGCATCCGAACGGATCCGCTGCGGTCGCGAACGGTTGGCTTCCCCACGTCGTTACTCCGCGCAGTAACTTCGTGGGGTAAATCGTGGGGCGGCGTGGGGCTTCGTGCACAGTTAATCCCATGCCCGCCCCCTCGGCTCCTCAGCCCACGGGGCTATAAATAGGCAGAGAGGAGCGGGCGGTATTGTACGCGCATCCTCTCCCCCACTCTCCTGCCTTCTCTTCTTCCTCCGCCGCGATCAAGAGCACCTCTCACCACGGCGATGAGTTCTTCCTCCGCCGCGGCCCCTGCCACGCGCTCCGGCGTGTGGGATGGTTCAGATGTGGAGGTGGAACACATCAAGTTCCTCCGCCGGACCCGCCGTCTCCCCAGCGCGGACCTCGTGCGCGCCCGTCCCGCGCCGGTGGGAGAGACCCAGCCCGCGCCGGAGGAGGGCGAGCGGGTCGTCTTCCGCTCGCACCTCATGCACGGGCTAGGGCTGCCGGCGAGCGGTTTCTTCCGCTCGTTCCTGGAGTTCCACAACCTTCAACCGCACCACCTCACCCCAAATGCGGTGGTGTTGCTCTCCGCCTTCGCCACTCTGTGCGAAGGTTTCCTCGGTGTTCTCCCCACCCTCGAGTTGTGGGGAGAGTTCTTCTCTTCGAAGCTCGGCACGCAGGCCGCCGGCACGCCGGCTCAGTGCGGCACCTACATCGCGGTGCGGCGCTCGACGGCCGACAACCCCTTTCCTCCTATCTTGCTGATAAAGTCGGTGAAGATGTGGTAGCGCTCCTACTTCTACATGAAGAACCTCTCCACCGACGGCGACTGGGTCAACCTGCCGCCCTTCAACCCGGCCCCCCTAACTGGGAGGCTCCCCAGCTGGTCTCATCGGGCCAAGTCGCTGACTCCCTCCGGAGCCGCCGTCGTTGCGCAACTCCGAGTATTGCTGCAGTCGGAGGGCCTCGTTGGATCCGACCTTCTGGCCGCCTTCGTGGCGCGCCGAGTCCTCCCGCTTCAAGTCCGGCCTCATCTAATCTGTCAGATGAGCGGCCGCCACGACCCGAGTCGGATGTGCACCAAGGAGATGCCCCGCAGGGAGGTGGTGAACTTGGTGAACCACATCGCGCACTACGAGTTCATGGAGGACTGGCAGTTCGGCAAGGAGCCGTACTCGCGCGAAAACCCCCCTCCAGTGGTAAGTCGCATCTTTCTATAGTTTTGGTCTTCTTTGCGGCCGACTCCGGCTTCTAATCTTTGTTGGTTTCTTCTGGGCAGAACCCCCTCATGGAGCCCGCAGCCGGCGCCGCGAGAGAGCCCCGCGACTACGTCCCAGACCGCGAGGATAGCGACATTGACGACCCCGACTTGGGGGCGGCGGCACTGGAGGCCGACGCCGAAGGTGGCAGAGAAGGGGCAGACGGCGGCTTCAGGCCCTCGGCCACCTTCGCCGACGCCGACGTGGAAGTCGTCCCACGCCACCAGCCGAGGGTCGGCCACTCCAGCCAAGGCGGCACGAAGAGGCGTCACGCCGGACCGAAGAAGTTCAAGGGAGCGGCCGCCGTGACCAAACGGGAGGAGGCGGCCGCGAAGGCAAACCGCTTCCAAAGGGAAGTGAGAAGGCCGCAGTTAGTTTCCGCGTAAGTCTTTACACTCTTCTATTTTTCTTTGTTGGATCTTGTCTGAGTCTTCTTTGATTTTCCCTCCGCTCTTCTCCAGAGCCCCCTCTCCCTTGAGAGAGTCGTCGTCCCCTCTGTCATGGGGTCGGTAGAGACGTCCGCCAACACCCGGCGGGTCGACCCCGCTGCCGACCTTCGGGAGGCGACGGAGCGGAACGCGCGGGAGAAGCGCGACGAGGCGGAGGCCGACCGCCTAGAGAAGGCGCAGGCCGAGAAGGCGGCCGCCAATGCTCAGAAGAAGCTGGAGGAGGCCGAAGCTGCGCCGCGGCGAAGCGGCGTGCTGAGGAGGCCGCGCGTCGCCGATCGGCGATGCTCGTCCCTCCGTTGTCGTCGGCGCCGCCGACTCCGGAGTTCACGGGGCAGACCGGAGAGATCGGCACCGAGAACCCCCTCGTGGAGGAGGGCGGCGAGGCTTCAGGCTCGGACACCCTCGCGCCGCCTCCGCCACCGTCTGGGAGGCCGCACGGCAAACATCCGGTGGGCTCGTTGGATCTGCCGATCGCGGACGAGGCCGAGGCACAGCTGCTTCTTCAAGTCGCCACGCCGGCGCGCCGCCGGCTTGAGAGGACGACCTCGGCGCCGCGAGCTCGGGAGACCGGCGCTGCCAGCTCGGCGAGTCTGGACGTCGAGGCCTCCAGTGCCACGCCCACCGGGTGGTTGCGCGGAGGCGGCACCGGCCCGCTGAACCAAGCGCTCCTGGACGTCCAGGCGAAGTTGCGCGCGGAAAGCGACGCCCTCCAAGTCTGCACCAGGGCGCATCTGGCCGTACGGACATCCGTTCGAGTACGTTTCCTTCTTCTTTTTTGATTCTTGTCTTCCTCTGTGGGGGCGCGCTAGCGCACCCACTGGGTGTAGTCCCCGAGTTCCAGGGCGGCTGCTGAGCAGGCGGTTCGGAACTCCCTCTGGCGAGTTCCGAATACTAACTTTGCCTTTGTCGGCTTTTGTAGGAGTATCATAACCTCCGCGCCACTGCCTTCAACCGCAATGTCGAGGAGCTGAACAAGCGGACCGCCGATTTGGTGGAAAGCCGGGGTGAGCTCTTTTCTTCCTTCTTCGCGGGGGCGCGCTGGCGCACCCGCGGGCTGTAGTCCCCGAGATTCGGGCCGACTGCTGAGCAGTCGGGCCGGATCTCCCCGGCGATCTAATTTGCTGATGACTTTCTTGTCTCTTCCTTCGTTCTTCAGGTGCCAACGCCGCCCTTCAGGAACAGCTGGGCGAGGCCAACACTGCTCGGCGTGCCAAGGAGGAGGAGTGTGGCAGGCTCGCCAAAGAGCATGACCTGCTGGCGGCGCAGCTGGCCGAGCAGAAGGAGCTGCTCCAGAAGGCGCATGACGAGGCCAAGACGCGGGAGGCCGCCCTCATGGCCGAGTTCGAGATCGAGCACTCCGCCTGGACTGATAGGGAGGCGATGCTGACCTCTGGCTACCACGAGCTCGAGGACATCGTTGATGGTAAGTCTCCTTCGTTTCTTTGGGCTTCCGACTATGTGTCAGGCCGACTTCTGATTTTCCGACTTTCTTCTTTTTTGTCTTGGCAGACTTCTTTCCTGGTCATTCACAGGCAGTCCCTCTGGCCATCGAGGCTGCTCGGGAGGCGCGAAGGGCGAAGGGTGAGGTGATCGCCGCCAATGCCCCCCGAACCATCGACGAGCAGCTCCTGAGCATTGGGGCCCGTCTTCGTCCGGCTAACCGGCTGCTGCGCCGGCTTCAGCGTGCCGGTGCCCAGGCGGTTGCCGCCCTGTGGCCGGACATGCCGGCTCTACGCACCGCCAGTCGGACCGCCGACTGGCTGGAAGTCGCCGCCGGCCGTCTTGAGGCTTGGAAGGGCTCCTCGGCCCGGGCCGGAGCATGCCGGGCCTTGGAGTTCGTCAAGGCGTGGTATCCAGGGCTGGACCTGGACCGTCTGGCCGCGTTCCGGTCAGAAGCCCAGGCCGAGCTGGAGGCCGTGGAAGGCACCCTTGTCGAGCGCGCGGAAGCCATCGCCAAGTACACGGACACCAACGTCTTCGTGCCCGAGCGGGCTGAAGGCGGCGAGGAAGTGCCGCCGGACTGGTTCGGGATGAACCCGGAGTATGACGAAGACTCGGCGGAGGTGATCGACTCCAGCGCGGAGGAGGAGGACGAGGCGAAGGACGGAGGCGAGGAGGAGGCGCTAGAAGACGGAGCAGGCGACCAGCCTCAGCCCGATCGCGCCTCCAGCAGCGAGCCGCGCGGAGACAAGGCGACTGCTGCCGGAGGCGACCAAGCTGAGACCGCCCAGCCGACTGCCCCGGCACCCGACACCGCCGTCACCTCCGATCCTCCGGCCCCGGAGGCCGCCTCCTAGGATGCTTTTTCCGCTTCTGTTTATCTGTCTTTAGTAATCTTTTGAAATACTCGTTAGGTTCGAACAATTCCACCCGCGGGGTGTATCCTGAATTTCTATTCGAAGATTCGGCCAAGGGCCTATGTAAATATTTATCCGATTTCCGCCTTTCCTTGCTTATTGCTCCTTAGACTTTTTCCTTTGCCGTCTTCCTTTAGTTGCCGCCTTGCCGGCTGGACAGCCGCTCTGCGGACTGTCGCAAGGTCAAGTGCTTGGCTACTTCGGGAAGGCAAGTACTTGGCCGTTTAGAGTTTCCTTAGCAAGTCGGCTAGAAAGTGACAGGCCGACTATCCGAGAGTCGGTTGTCTTTGATAAAAGCTAAGACGGCGAGCCGACTACTCATGAGTCGGCTCTGTGGGGGGAGGCTGGTAGCCGGCTTGAGCTATGCATAAGCTTTTAGGTCCTTAGCCATTTTTTCATGTGCGCGCTCGTTCTTGCTTGTTCTCTGCCTACCAGCAGTCGCTCTGCGAGCTGCGGCTTTCGACAGGAGACGGCTTGAGCGCAACACATTACTTGTCCGACTGCAGGAAGCATTTCATAGCGCAAGACGGCAAGTCCCCGGGCTGACTAGTCAGACCCGGTGCCAGACGGTATGATAAAAAATAGTAGCATATTCGGAAGCGTGATTCTTATCATACAGATAACAAAAAGGCAGTCCCCAAGCTCGTCTCGGGGGGCCTAAGGTCTTAGTACTTTAATACAAAGGGGGTAGTGGGATACATACTACATCAACTGTAAAATCTTCGAAGAAGATTTGCGTTCCACGGCGCTCTGTTTCTTTGCCGGAGTCGTCCCTCTTGCGCGCTCGAGGCTTCTGAGCGTCAATCAGATAGTAGGCGTCGTTCCCTAGCACCTTGCTGATGATTAAGGGACCCTCCCAAGGTGCCGATAACTTGTGCTGGCCGGCTGTTCTCTGAATCAGCCGGAGCACAAGGTCGCCCTCTTGGAACGATCTCGGCTTGACCTTGCGGTTGTAGTATCGGCGCAGACTCTGCTGGTAGATGCTGGACCGGCTGAGTGCCAATAGCCGGCCCTCTTCCAGCAGATCAACGCCGTCTTGGCGCGCTTCTTCAGCTTCCTCTTCGGTGTACATGGTGACTCGTGGAGAGTCGAACTCTATATCCGTCGGGATGACGAATTCGGCACCGTAGACGAGGAAGAAAGGCGTGAAGCCGGTTGACTTGTTTGGAGTCGTGCGCAGACTCTAGAGGACGGCTGGTAGCTCCTCGACCCAATAGCCGGCCGAACGCTCGAGTGGTTCGACCAGTCGAGGCTTGATGCCGGACAGGATGAGGCCATTGGCTCGTTCCACCTGGCCGTTCGACTGCGGATGGGCAACGGACGCTAAGTCCAGTCGGATGCCCTACGTCGCGCAGAAGCGGGCCAAGGCGCCCTTGGCAAAGTTTGTGCCGTTGTCGGTGATGATGCTATGCGGTATGCCGTACCACACCGTTATGTCGGCGATGAAGGTTACTGCAGTCGGCCTGTTCAACTTTTTGATGGGCTTTGCTTCCACCCACTTGGTGAACTTGTCCACCGCGACAAGCAGATGAGTTAGGCCGCCTTGGGCCGTCTTGAATGGTCCTACCATGTCCAGGCCCCAAACTGCGAAGGGCCAGGCAATGGGGATTGTCTTCAACGCGGAAGCCGGCTGAAGTGGCTTGGAGCGGAACATCTGGCACCCCTTGCATTTTTGGACTAGCTCTTTAGCTTCTTCCAGGGCAGTCGGCCAAAAGAAACCATGCCGAAAGGCTTTGGCGACAAGTGCCCTTGAAGCCGCATGGTGGCCGCACTCGCCCTGATGGATGTCTCTGAGAATTGCTTGGCCTTGGTCTGATTCTACGCAGCGCTGGTAGACACCAGTGACACTGCGCCTGACAAGCACTCTGTTGACTATGGTGTATGCTGCCGCTCGACGCTGCACTTGCCGAGCAAGGATCTCATCTGTCGGCAGCTCTCTGTTCACTAGAAACTTGAGGATGGGCTGTGCCCATGAAGGTGCTACTATCTCTTCAACTGCTACCACAGCGACTTGGACAAGGGTGGCTGTGCTGGGAGGCGGCGGGCTGGAGTCTGCGGCCGTTTGCTGGATTGACGGAGTCTCTGGGCCGACTGGCACGGTTCCCGGGCCGGGCTCTGAAGTCCCCGGGCCGGGCTCTGAAGTCCCCGGGCCGGTTGGCACAGTCCCCGGGCCGGGTTCTGGAGTCCTTGGGCCGGTTTCAACTGTGGTTTTCTTGAGGCTGCCTGCTGGGGCTTTGGAGTCGGATCCGACTACTTCAGGAGGAGCCGGCACAAAGATGGAGTCTAACTCTGGTGAAGGCTTGATAGATGGCTTGAGGAGGCACTAAAGGGCGACGCTGGAAGGAATCGCTTGGCGAGTGGAGCTGACTCGTGCCAAGGCATCTGCTTGATCATTGTCATTTCTTGGCACGTGAAGGAATTCGCACCCCTCGAAGTATCTGCTGAGTTGCTGCACCAGTAAGCGGTAGCTCGCCATGTTTGCGTCTTTGGCGTCCCAGTCGCCGGATGATTGCTGAACCACCAAGTCGGAGTCGCCATAACACAGGATCCGGCGAATGCCGAGTTCTTTGGCAAGCCGGAGCCCATGAATGAGCGCCTCATATTCGGCGACGTTGTTGGAGGTGGCGAAGTGGATCTGCAGCACATACTTGAGCTTGTCGCCCTTAGGGGAGGTGAGGACGACGCCGGCTCCCAAGCCGGTGCACATCTTGGAGCCATCGAAATGCATCCGCCAATGGGTGGAGTCAGGCGCTGGCGGCAGGTACTGGGTCTCGGCCCAGTCGACGAGGAAGTCGGCCAGCGCCTGCGACTTGATGGCGGTGCGGGGCTGGTAGTAGATGGTGTAAGGAGCTAGATCTATAGCCCATTTGGCTACTCGGCCGGAGGCGTCTCGACTTCCAATGATCTCGGCGAGTGGAGCGGTGCAAACCACGGTGATTGGATGCTCTTGAAAGTAGGGCTTTAGCTTCTTGGTGGCGAAATGCACGCCGTAGCACATCTTCTGGTAGTGAGGGTAGTTCTGCTTGGAGGTCGACAGTACCTCGCTCAGGTAATATACCGGTCTCTGTACAGGGAGCGCCTTGCCTTCCTCCTTGCGCTCAACTACGATGACTGTGCTGACTACTCAGCTGGTGGCGGCGATGTACAAGAGCATGGGCTCTTTGGGAGTCGGAGCCGCCAACACGGTGGGAGTAGTCAACATCTTCTTCAGCTGGAGAAATGCCTCATCCGCCTTGTGGTTCCACTCAAAAAAGGTGGTCCTCTTCATCAATTGATACAAGGGCAGAGCTTTCTCGCCCAGCCGACTGATAAATCGGCTAATGGACGCCAGGCAGCCGGTGAACTTCTGCACATCCAACAGTCGGCTGGGTACCTCCATTTTCTCGATGGCCTTGATCTTCACGGGGTTGCACTCTATTCCGCGTTCGGAGACCAGGAAACCAAGGAGCTGGCCGGCTGGTACTCCGAAAACGCACTTCTCAGGGTTGAGCTTGATCTGGAATCCGCGCAGATTCTCAAAGGTCTCCTTGAGGTCTTCCAGCAGCGTCCCACGCTTCTCCATCTTCACCACCACATCATCCACATAGACGTGGGCGTTACTGCCGAGTTGCTTGAGGAGGCACTTCTGCATGCAACGCTGAAAGGTGGCGCCGGCATTCCTCAAGCCGAACGTCATTGTCAGGTAGCAGAAGGCTCCAAATGGTGTGATGAATGCGGTCTTCAGTCTGTCCGCTGGGTTCAGCTTGATCTGGTGGTATCCTGAGTATGCGTCTAGGAAACTCAGCAGCTCGCATCCGGCTGTGGAGTCTATCACCTGATCAATTCTTGGCAGAGCAAACGGGTCCTTTGGGCAGGCTTTGTTGAGGCTTCTGTAGTCGATGCACATCCGCCACTGCTTGTTCTTCTTCAGTACCAAAACCGGGTTTGCCAGCCACTCTGGAAAAAACACTTCCATGATGAAACCGGCTGCCAGGAGCCGGGCTATCTCTTCTCCCACAACTCTTCTTTTCTCTTATGACAGGCGGCGCAAGGGCTGCCTGACGGGCTTCATATCTGGCCTGACGTGCAGCTTGTGCTCGGCGAATTCCGTCGGTACACCCGGCATGTCTTTGGGGGACCATGCAAAGATGTCCCGATTCTCACGGAGGAAATCGACGAGCTCGCCTTCCTATTTGCTGTCAAGGCCCGTGCCCATGACAATGTACCTTTTTGGGTGCTCCGGGTCCAAGGGTATCTTCTTGGTCTCTTTAGCCGGCTTGAATGATCCTTCTGCCTCCGACTCCTTGGGGTCGGGCGACATTTCTGGCTGCTTTCCGGCCATCGCCACGACTCGGTCAAGGAGCCGCTTCTCGGCCGCGATCACCAGGGACTCGGCCAGCCGACTGCTCTCGGCCGCGCAGGCGGACGACTTCTTGTAGTCGCCGGCTACGGTCAGAATCCCCTTGGAACTCGGCATCTTCATCTTGAGGTAGGCGTAGTGGGGAACCGCCATGAACTTGGCCAAGGCAGGTCGACCAAGCAGAGCATGGTACGGGCTCTCCAAGTCCACCACCTCGAACCAGACCGGCTCTCGGCGGAAATGATCTTTGTCTCCGAAGAGGACGTCTATCAGGATCTTGCCGATCGGCGAACAGGAGAGGCCGGGTACAATTCCATGGAACACGGTCCGGCTGCTCTGCAGCTGTCTTCGCTTGATTCCTAGCTTCTCCATGGTGTCCTTGTACAGGATGTTGATGCTGCTACGTCCGTCTATCAGGACTCGCGAAAAACGGGCGGCCCGCCTATCAGTGGCCAGGGTCGCACCTAGGACCAGGGCATAAGAGCCCGGACTCGGCATCACCTCTGGGTGATCCGCCCGACTCCAACTGATAGGCCTCTCGGACCAATGCATGAACTCTGGAGCATCTGCTGCTACTGCATTTACTTCTTGTTGCTGTTGGCGCCTGCTGCGCCGGTCATCTGCCACACTGGTGAACACTACGTAGGCTCCGTGCTCTTCTGGGAACTCGTCTTGTACTGCGCTGACTGGCCGAGCCGCCGGCTGCTGGGGCGGTGGCGGAGGCGGCGGCCCAGCAGGCGGTAGAGGAGTGAGGCTGTCTCCCTTGGCGATCCTGGTGAGCCAGTGGCACTTCCTGGTGGTGTGGTTTGACGGCTTCGCGCCACTGTGGAACTTGCAAGGACCATCCAAAGTCTTCTCATAGGAGAAAGCCGGCAACCAATTGGACTTGCCGCCCTTCTGCCGCTTGGCCGGAGGCTGCCCCTCCGGCTATTAATCTTCAACTGTCGCCACTTGCCGACTATTGGAAGTCGGCTGCTGGGCCTTGCGCTTGTTGTCGTTCTGTTGCTGTCGTCGACTGGTGTCTCCAGCCGGAGTTCTAGGAGCCTGAGGGGTCACCTTGCCAGCGGCGCTGACTTGGATCTCTGTCTTCATGGAAGAGTCGGCCGTGGCGTACTTGTCCGCTATGACTAGCAGTTCATCAAGGGTTTCTGGCTCGTCGCAGAGGAGCTTGTGCTTGAGGAGGGTGCCCTCTCGGCACCCGGCAGTGAAGTACTCGATGGCCTGCACCTCGTTCACGCCCTCGCAGGAGTTTCGAAGCTCACCCCAGTGCGTGAGGTAGTCGCGTGTTGATCATCAGGGCCTTGCACGCACAAGGAGAGCTGGCGCGGCTTGGGAGGTCGCTTGTACATGCTCGTGAAGTTGCGGATGAAGGCCTCAGTGAAGTCGACCTAGCTATTGATGCTGCGGGGCTTCAGGCTGTTCAGCCATGTCCGGGCCGTGCCCTGGAGCATGAGAGGAACGTACTTCACGGCAACTCGCTTGTTGCCATTCGCTATGCTGACGGCTGTGGAGTAGTCTATCAGCCAGTCCTCCGGCTTCACGGAGCCGGTGTACTTGGGTGTGTCTCGGGGGAGCGTGAACCCTTTGGGGAAGGGCTCGTCTCTGATGCGGGGCCCGAAGCAAGGCGGGCCCAACTCGTCTTCCTCTTCCAGCGCCAGGGATCGGTGGAGTCGGTCGATTCGATGGCGGGCATCATTCTCTCCGACTCCCTCTCGGCGGCCGAGGCGACCTCCGAGAGTCGGATGCTCAACAGGCGGCGGGGAAACTCGCCGCTCTCTTCTAGGCGGGGGAAGCAGGTAGTCGTCCTGCCGCTCTACTGCTCTCGGGCGGCCGTCTTGGTCGCGCTCGATGGTGATGTGAGTCCGACTGTGACTGACAGCCGGCTCCTTCTCTTTCCTTCCGCGGACTCCGCCAGTCGGCGTCCGGGAGGTCGTGCCTTGATCTTGGCGGGGAGGCAAGTCGTCGTTCGGCTGCTGCAGCGCATCTGCGCGGCCGCCGGCCGCGTTTTGTGCAGCAACCGCGTCAAGGATCTGCTGGACTCGCTCCGTCATCACACGGCGCTCTTCGCCCTCGAAGTTCTTCAGCTCGTCAGTCGCCGCTTGGGCGGCGCGGATGTTCTCCGCCGGGGTGGCGTACACGGGGCGTTTTGCCCCGAACAAGTCGGCGATGGCTGCTCCGCGCTGCCGGACCGCACCTAGACGGCTCGGCCCAGTCGGGGCCAGCGAGCTGCCTACGGCGCGATCCATCTCGTGCTGGTATGCCTCTAACAAGCGCCTCATGCTTGCCAGCTTTTTGGCGCCTTCAATGATCTGAAGGCGGCGCGTCTCCAGCGTCTCGGCGTCTGCATCCTCTGGGATGGGCGCGGTTAGGTCTTGCAGGGCCTCAGCTAGCGGGTCCTGGGCTTCTTCATCAGAGTGCTCGCCATGGCTGATGATGAGCACCTCCGTGAAAGCGCTTCCGCCGCTCTCCTCGTATGGAAGCGGCTCGTCGTAGACCACCACGTTGGTGGGAAAAATGTCGAGCGACACGGCGTCGGAGTCGACCAGCATCGGGTCGGAGGAGCCTACAGACTCCAAGTCTACGGCAGGCTCGCCGGCGACGTGGAGTTGGTCGAGGAGGCCCGCGAGAAGGCTCTCGGGGCCACCCATGCCCACGTCGGATGCATGCTCGTCGGAGAGGCGCACCTCGCCGATAAGTTTGGCGAGGCCGCTCGCGGCGCAGGCGGCCTCTGCGCCGCGTAGCGTGTCGATGCAGACTCCATCTAGCGAGCCTGGCTGGCTGCGCTCGCTAGGGAGGAAGAGGGTTCCCGTCCAGAACAGATCTCCGGACGACGGTGCACCTCGCCCCACGGTGGGCGCCAAATGTCGGGGGTTGGGTGCGACATATGCCAAAGGATGGCTTATCATGGTGAGGGCGAGTAGAACGTCGCCGGTGCCTGGAAACGGGATAAGGCGTAGACATGCACGCCGGCGAATCTTACCCAGCTTCGGGGCTCTCTGGGGAGATAACACCCCTACTGCTGCTCTGCGGGGTCTCCGCATGGTCACTAAAGCAAGGTGACTACAATGGTGCTCCTGGAGCTGTATCGGGAGGCAGGAGAGAGCAAGGCTAGTTCTCTCCTCCCTGGGCTATGTGTCTATCTCTATCAAGGTCCAAACCCTTTGCATGGGTGCCCCGGGGGGTTTATATAGGCCTACCCCCCGGGGGTACAATGGTAATCCGGCTGGGCGCGGGTCCCAGCCGTCTGTCTCTCATGCCGCCGTCCTTTCTGCTGGCTTCTGGGGCCCGCCGACTGGTGGGCCCCGCGGACAGGCCAGACGCTGTGCGGCGCTCCTGATGACGCAGGCTTGGTCATTGGGTCGTGGCAACAGTGCTGCCGCCTATCAGGCGATCACTGTCGCCATTCCTCATCCAATCTGGTTAATGGCTTGTGGGGCCCCAGAGGGGAGACGGCCGACTCTGGGGAGGCCGACTCCCTCAGGGCCGTCTTCGGGCGCTCTGGCCGCCCTCGGTTCACCCACTAACAGGCGGCCCCGCGGTCTTCGGGCCGTACAGGCCGGCGTCGTGGGCACAGTGCATCGCGCACTGTGGCTGAGGTCAGGGCAGGCATGGCAACAGTGCCGCGCCTCGTCGGAGTTCTTCCGACGATACGGCTCACTGTAGCCACGCCAGTCCCTCGTAGGCAGGGAGGGACGGCCACGTCGTGACCGTACTCCGCATCGGGCTTCGTGAAGTGTCATGGGCCGACTCCCATAGTCGGCTACCCTGGAGGTCGCCAGCTTGGAGTCGGCTTGCCTTGGAGTCGGCATCTGGGACTCGGCTCCTCTGGAGGTCGCCAGCTGGGACTCGGCCTCTCTGAAGGTCGCCAGCTGGGACTCGGCCGGAGGGGCGCGGCCTGCCCCGATGTCTTGAAAGATCCTGGGTCCCGGGTCAGCCTACCCATGGCCCATTACTCCGACAGAGACTCAACAAACCGTCATCGACTTTGCAAATGAAGCTCAACGTCAACATGATGCAAAGATCTTGACAATAAGAAGTGACAACGGCACCGAGTTCAAGAACTACACCTTGGATGAGTTTCTTAGTGATGAGGGGATCAAGCATCAGTATGCTGCACCATATACCCCTCAACAAAATGGTGTCGCAGAGAAGAAGAACCGGACGTTGATGGATGCGGCAAGGACCATGATGGCGGAGTTCAAGTCTCCATACAACTTTTGGGCCGAAGCCATGAACACAGCATGTCATGCATCCAATCGGCTCTATCTCCGCAAAGGCTTGAACAAGACTCCTTATGAAATTCTCATCGACAACAAGCCCAATCTCAAGTACTTCCGGGTGTTCGGGTGTAAGTGTTTCATTCTTAAGAAAGGCGTTCGTTTGTCTAAATTTGAGGCTAGAGCTTATGAGGGCATATTTGTTGGTTATGCTACAAACTCTCATGCTTACCGTGTCCTCAAAAAGTCCACCGAACTCATTGAGGAGACGTGTAACGTGGAGTTTGACGAAAATAACAGCTCCCAAGTGGAGCAAAGTGGTAATTGTGATGTAGGTGATGAAATTCCTCCCCAATCCATAAGAAGAATGGGTATTGGTCATATTCTACCCACTGAGGAACCCCTTGTGGCCGAAGGAGAAGGACAATGCTCCACTCAAGTGGAGCCGTCACCTCCCCAAGACCCACACGCTTCCGAAGAACAAAGTGAAGGCCCTCAACCTCGGGAACAAGACCAAGGACAAGATCAACCTCAAGATGGTGGTGAACCACCAAATGATGCCCAAGGTCAAGTTCTCCCCCTCGAGCAAGGTCAAGATCAAGAGCAAACTCAAGATCTTGAACAAGCTCAAGATGACGCTCAAGATAATCAAGTTAACCCTCGCCCTTCCACATCCGAGGAGGGATTAGAGCGTCATGCCGCAAAGATTGCTTCCAAGCTCACCACCAAAGGTCATCTCATGGAGAATGTGGTTGGAAGCCTAAGAAAGGGGGTAAGCACTCGTAGACAATTAGCAAACTATTGTGAGCATCACGCGTTTGTCTCTTGTGTTGAACCCCAAAAGGTCTATGAGGCGCTCGAAGATTCGGATTGGCTCAATGCCATGCATGAAGAACTCAACAACTTCGAGTACAACAAGGTGTGGAGATTGGTGCCAAGGCCATCGGGGAACCACAACGTCATTGGGACCAAGTAGATATTCAAGAACAAGCAAGATGCTCATGGGAACATCATTCGCAACAAGGAAAGATTGGTGGCACAAGGCTACTCCCAAGTCGAGGGCATCGACTATGGTGAAACCTTTGCTCCCGTTGCTCGCCTTGAATCCATTCGTTTGTTGATTGCTTATGCTTCCCATCACAACTTTAAGTTGTAACAAATGGATGTGAAAAGTGCTTTTCTTAATGGTCCTATTAATGAGTTGGTTTATGTCAAGCAACCCCCTGGGTTCGAGGATCCCTACTTCCCGGATCATGTGTATCAACTTGATAAGGCACTCTATGGCCTTAAACAAGCCCCACGTGCATGGTATGACCACCTTACCGAGTTGTTACAAGATCGTGGATTTGAGGTGGGGCAAATCGATCCCACTCTTTTTACTAAGAAGGTCAAACGGGAGTTGTTTGTATGCCAACTATATGTTGATGATATTATCTTTGGTTCCCCTAACAAAGCTTTCAATGAGGAATTTGCCGCTCTCATGACCTCCAAGTTCAAGATGTCTTCTATGGGAGAGTTGAAGTTCTTCCTTGGTTTTGATATCAAACAAAGAAGAGAAGGTACCTTCATCAACCAAGCCAAATACACTCAAGACATGCTAAAAAGATTCAAGCTAAGTGATGTCAAGCTGGCTTCTACTCCAATACCTACCAAGTGCCAACTTGACATTGATCCCAATGGTAAAGCGGTGGATCAAAAGGTATATCGCTCCATGATTGGCTCCTTGCTTTACCTTTGTGCATCTAGACCGGATATCATGTTGAGTATGGGAATATGTGCATGGTTTCAAGCCGCACCGAAGGAAAGCCACTATGTGGCGGTCAAGCGAATCTTTCGATATTTGGCTCATACCCCAAACTTTGGCTTATGGTACCCAAGAGGAGCAAACTTCAAGCTTGAAGGATATACGGATTTTGATTGGGCGGGAGACAAAGTGGATAGGAAGTCCACTTCTGGAGGGTGCCAATTTCTTGGTTGCTCTTTGGTGAGTTGGTCTTCCAAGAAGCAAAGTTGTGTGTCTCTCTATTCCACTGAAACGGAATATGTGGCGGCCGGTAGTTGTTGTGCACAACTCTTATGGATGAGGCAAACTTTAAAGGAGTACGGTGTCATTTGTGACAAAGTGCCTCTTTGGTGTGATAATGAAAGTGCCATCAAGATTTCTCTCAACCCGATGCAATCGGTATCACTTCATCCGGGATCACATTAGGCAAGGGGAGATCGAGCTCAAGTATGTGAACACTCATGATAACCTTGCAGATATTTTCACGAAGCCCATGGATGAAGCAAGATTTCACGAGTTAAGGCATGAGCTAAATATCATTGATTCGAGCAATGTGACTTGAACCTCATTCAACATTTTGTCTAGTTTAGGTGTAGGCATGAACATTCATGATAACCTCTTCTTCCCCCCATTATGCATAAATTGATTATGTCCTTCTTTTAACCATCTTCGATGGTGTTTGTGCTTCACGGACGAGTTTTGGTCATGGGCCCAAGGTTAAAATCTTCGCGGTGCCATACCTTTTGACTCAAACATAGGTGGCCTCGGCCACCGCTCTCTCTTGAAGAGGTGTGTCTTGGCCCCTTGCTAGTGTGTTCGCTGCTGAGTTGGGTTTTTCCTTCGTTTCTTGCCTTTGGTTTTCCGTTTCTTTTTTAGCATAGCCGTGCTATCTAGTGGCCTTTAGTTGCTGGGCGGTACTACCGCCCATCAGCGTGGTACTACTGCTGCGGGGTGGGGTCAGGGGGTTATATCGGGGCAGGGGGAGGTCTCTTCTCCCCCAAACCCGTTCGCTTCGCTCCCTCCCTCCCTCTCCTCTCTCCAGCAACTGTTCGCCGCGGGAGGGCTCCGGCGGATCTCCTTCTCCGGGGCGTCCCCCTCCATTCCCTTTGGTGGAGTCGATCCCCACCCCGTCCTCTTGCCATGGATGCCGGTATTGCCCCCGTTCCCTCTCTCTTCTTGTCTAGATTTCAAATCTAGCGTCTTAGGGGCAATAGTGGTTGCATCTCTAGATTTTCGGCTAAATCTAGGCTTGATTAGAATGGAGAAGGCAACTAGATGGTTTGGATTAGTGTTTTGTAGGATTATTTTTGAATTTGGTAGGACGGTAGTGCCGGATCTGACCGCGGCAGTAGGAAACCGCTGTTTCCCCGCCTCGGGCGGTACTGCCGCTCTCACTTGAGAGGTACTACCGCTTGGAGCGGTACTGTCGCCTCCATGTCGCGGTACTACCGCTGCCTACCAATTTCCATCATGCTCCTGCCATTCAGTGATCCTTTTGTTGAGTTTGGTGGCTTATGCTTGTTCCTTTTGGTTGTTTTGCGTGTTCTTGTGTTTGGTTCCAGGTGATGATCATCCTGAACATCAAGCTCTCCGTGTCAATCCCGGTCGTGCCACGTCAAAGCGTTACCGCACCACTGAGTCAGCAGGAGGTTCCTCAAGTGCTCCACCTCCACCTCAACTCAAGAAGAAGTCTGATGTCAAGCTAAAGCAAACTAGCAAGACCGTGCCACAGATGAATGCCAAGGAGTTCTGGGCAAGGCGTTGCCGCAACCCTTATGAGGCAGACCAAGATCCCACTTTGGTCAACCGTCCGTTCTGGAACAGGTTTCAGTTTGCCATATTCTTTGATGTGCTCAAGGCCAAGAAGAATCTCTATGTTGATGTACGCTCCATCGACACGGACTATACGGAGAAGGATCCTGAGTACTTTGGTGAAGCTCTTAAGATGTGCACTCAGCTCAACATTCTCAGAATCATGCAATTCAACAAGGACTATGATGCAGATATTGTGGCTCAATTCTATGCCACTGTCCATCTAGGGACTGACGAGGACAGGACTCTGACTTGGATGACCAATGGCAAGTTGCTTTCTGTCAAGTGGAAGGCATTCATGGAGTTACTTGGGGTGGAAGATCACGGGCTTACGTCTCATGTCGGCTTTCACCCACACCGCAACACCACCTCCACTCATAAGCAAGCTCTCTGGCCCTACTGCACTCTGAAGATCAACCCTGAGACTAAGAAGGAAACATATGAGATGCCTGCCTTTCTGGACATTCTTCACCGTGTCTTCCGTGAGACTCTTTTCCCTCGCATCGGGAATCTGGATATGGTTCACTCTTATCTCGTGGACATGCTTCTCTTCTGCCAGCGTGAGAAGGAAGAAAACACCAGCGAGTCCCTGGATATCTCTCATGTTATGTGGTCTGAGCTCTTATCTGCTATCTTAGAGCGCAAGTGCCCAATTTATGGTCCGTTCATCATGCTGCTTATTGAGAAGGCCTGGGATCATGTGTATCCCAAGGTGATGCTAGAGACTGGAGAGTTGGTCTCTCATGAGATCAAGCGTCTAAGGAAGAAGGACAACTGGGGCACTCAGGTCCCTAAATCTGGAGGTCCTTCATCTGCTACTACCATGGAGACCGACGAGGAGGCTGAGGCTGAGGATGATGATGACTATGAGCCTTCTGGGGCAGAGCCCTCTTGGGCAAAGAAGCTCAAGCTCAAGATGAAGAAGTTGTTCTGCTTGGAGTCTCACTGTCAGTACATGACTCATGTGGCTGAGAAAAAGGCCCGGGGACGTCACAAGGAGCTCATGCGTCAGTTGGGTGCCACCATTAACAGTGGATCTGAGGACCAGCTTACTGAGGAGGAGGAGTGGATTCAACAGCACTGCCCGTGGACAGATTCTGATGCCGAGCAGTTCCCGACCGACGATGGTGGCGAAGACGATCCCGCTGAGATCTGATATTTGAGACCCTCGCTTGCTATCACCTGGAGCCGTAGCAGCACTCCCTCTCCTTTTTGGTGTCTCGATGCCAAAGTGGGAGAGAGTTTAGGGATTTGTGTCTTCTATCTTCTGTGTGGTGTGTTTGTGTTTTCCCGCCGCTTTCTTTGTTTGGTTTGTGTCAGTGAGACCTAAGTTCTAGACATATGGTGTGAGACATATGCTACCTTACCTTTAGATTATCTTTATCTATGTCTATCTAGCTTATGAGTTGCATGCTTATCCTGTTATTTATTTTTCTCTCATATACCCTGCTTAGGTTGTTGGTCTCTAAAATGTAGGGGGAGCGTCGATCCTAGTATGTGTGTCGTGCAGTACAAAGCACTTATCTAGATAGCACACATCTAGGGGGAGCCAATCTACATTTTAGGACAGTGGGGTTTTGCGCATGTCCTATGTATTTTAGGACGATGGGGTTTTGCGCATGTCCTATGCCTTTCCCTGTTTGTGCAAATCCCATATTGTCATCAATCCACCAAAAAGGGGGAGATTGTAAGGGCATATTTATCCCCAAGGTGTTTTGGTGATTGATGACAATGCTTTTGCGGACTAATCGTGTGCATTGAGATTTTCAGAGATTCATCCTTTGGCACGAGACGATTCCCTCCCCTCAGTGTTTTTATTCAAGACGGTGTAGCTCCTTCGTTTCTCTGTTGGTGGACTAGTCTCGTAGGAGTCACCATACTATCAAGAGGGGATCCGCTTTGGTAAGGCTAGGGTGGAATCAACACGTACACAACCGTATCACACCCGCTGTTCCTTTCTGCGTCATTGGAGCTCTCTTTCCTCTCCTTGCTTGCCCTGACCTATCCCTGCGGTAGTACCGCGGTCCTCAGCGGTAGTACTGCCGAAGCACGTCAAGCAGTAGTACCGCTCCCCAAGCGGTAGTACCGCTTGCTGTCTTCGGCTGTAGTACCGCAGAGGTTCCGGGCTACTACCGCCTCGACTCGAGACCTCCTTTTTTGTGTCGGGTTGTGCGGTACTAGTAGCGGCAGTAGTGGCGGTAGTACCTCTCCAAGCGGTAGTACCGCCCTTACTTCCGCGGTAGTACCGCTCTAGGCCCAGGTCCATGGTATCATCGTGTGCGCGTCAGTACCGCTGGGAGGGAACGGTAGTACCGCTGGCTCAGCGGTAGTACCGCCCTGCCCAAGCGGTAGTACCGCTCTGTGCGTGGCTGCTTGGGGGGGTAACGGTTGGATTGTTCCCCCCACTATATAAAGGGGTCTTCTTCCTCAAAGTTGACCTACCTCTTCCCCAAAAAGCTCCATTGTTGCTCCAAGCTCCATTTCCGCCCGATCTCTCTCCCTAGCCAATCAAACTTGTTGATTTGCTCGGGATAGGTTGAGAAGGCCCCGATCTACACTTCCACCAAGAGAAATTTGATTCCCCCTCTAATCCCTAGCGGATCTTGTTACTCTTGGGTGTTTGAGCACCCTAGACGGTTGAGGTCACCTCGGAGCCATAGTCCATTGCGGCGAAGTTTCGCGGTGTCATTGGGAGCCTCCAATTAAGTTGTGGAGATAGCCCCAACCTTGTTTGTAAAGGTTCGGTCGCCGCCTTCAAGGGCACCAATAGTGGAATCACGACATCTCGCACTGTGTGAGGGCGTGAGGAGAATACGGTGGCCCTAGTGGCTTCTTGGGGAGCATTGTGCCTCCACACCGCTCTAACAGAGATGTAGTTCCCTTTAAAAGGAAGGAAGTTCGGTAACACATCCTCATCTCCATCGGCTCCACTCTTGGTTATCTCGCGCCTTTACTTGTGCAAGCTTTTTGTGTTGTATCCCTTGCTTGCTTGTGCACTTATTGTTGTTGCATCATATAGGTTGTTCACCTAGTTGCATATTTAGACAACTTACTTTGATGCAAAGTTTAATTTGGTAAAGAAAAGCTAAAATTTGTTAGTTGCCTATTCACCCCCTCCCCCTCTAGTCAACTATATCGATCCTTTCAACTACCATCATGAACCAATGCCTTATGGTTAAATGGTGGTGGAAAATTATGAGTGGTGGGTCTCAGTCCTTATGGTTCTCTATTCTTAAGGCTAAATATTCCCCCCTATCTGTTGGGGAACGTTGCAAAAAATAAAAAAAATTCCTACGTTCACCAAGATCAATCTATGGAGTCATCTAGCAACGAGAGAGGGGAGTGCATCTACATACCCTTGTAGATCGCGTGCGGAAGCGTTCAAGAGAACGGGGTTGAGGGAGTCGTACTCGTCGTGATCCAAATCACCGGAGATCCTAGCGCCGAACGGACGGCACCTCCGCGTCCAACACACGTACGGTTGGGAAGACGTCTCCTCCTTCTTGATCCAGCAAGGGGGAAGGAGAGGTTGATGAAGATCCAGCAGCACGACGGCATGGTGGTGGATGCAGCTGTGAACACGGTAGGGCTTCGCCAAGCTTCTGCGAGATGGAGAGGTGTAGCAAGGGGAGAGGGAGGCGCCAAGAGCATGGGTGCATCTGCCCTCCCTCCCCCTTTATATAGGCCCCCTAGGGGGACGCCGGCCCTAGGAGATGCAATCTCCAAGGGGGCGGCGGCCAGGGGGGAAACTTGCCCCCCAAGCCAGGTGGAGGTGCCCCCACACCTAGGGTTTCCAACCCTAGGCGCAGGGGGGCCCAAGGGGGGCACACCAGCCCACCAGGGGCTGGTTCCCCTCCCACTTCAGCCCATGGGGCCCTCCGGGATAGGTGGCCCCACCCGGTGGACCCCCAGGATCCTTCCGGTGGTCCCGGTACAATACCGGTGACCCCCAAAACTTTCCCGATGGCCGAAACTGCACTTCCTATATATAATTCTTCACCTCCGGACCATTATGGAACTCCTTGTGACGTCCGGGATCTCATCTGGGACTCCTAACAACTTTCGGGTTACTGCATACTCATATCTCTACAACCCTAGCGTCACCGAACCTTAAGTGTGTAGACCCTACGGGTTTGGGAGACATGCAGACATGACCGAGACGCCTCTCCGGTCAATAACCAATAGCGGGATCTGGATACCCATGTTGGCTCCCACATGCTCCTCGATGATCTCATCGGATGAACCACGATGTCGAGGATTCAATCAATCCCGTATACAATTCCCTTTGTCAATCGGTACGTTAGTTGCCCGAGACTCGATCGTTGGTATCCCAATACCTCGTTCAATCTCGTTACCGGCAAGTCACTTTACTCGTACCGTAATGCATGATCCCGTGACCAGACACTTGGTCACATTGAGCTCATTATGATGATGCATTACCGAGTGGGCCCAGAGATACCTCTCCGTCATACGGAGTGACAAATCCCAGTCTTGATTCGTGCCAACCCAACAGACACTTTCGGAGATACCCATAGTGCATCTTTATAGTCACCCAGTTACGTTGTGACGTTTGGCACACCCAAAGCACTCCTACGGTATCCAGGAGTTGCACAATCTCATGGTCTAAGGAAATGATACTTGACATTTGGAAAAGCTCTAGCGAAACGAACTACACGATCTTTGTGCTATGCTTAGGATTGGGTCTTGTCCATCACATCATTATCCTAATGATGTGATCCCGTTATCAATGACATCCAATGTCCATAGTCAGGAAACCATGACTATCTGTTGATCAACGAGCTAGTCAACTAGAGGCTCACTAGGGACTTGTTGTGGTCTATGTATTCACACATGTATTACGATTTCCGGATAATACAATTATAGCATGAACAATAGACAATTATCATGAACAAAGAAATATAATAATAACCATTTTATTATTGCCTCTTGGGCACATTTCCAACAGTCTCCCACTTGCACTAGAGTCAATAATCTAGTTACATTGTGATGTATCGAACACCCATTGCGTTCTGGTGTTGATCATGTTTTGCTCTAGGGAGAGGTTTAGTCAACTGATCTGCTACATTCAGGTCCGTATGCACTTTACAAATATCTATGTCTCCATCTTGAACATGTTTACGGATGGATTTGAAGCGACGCTTGATGTGCCTGGTCTTCCTGTGAAACCTGGGCTCCTTGGCAAATGCAATAGCTCCAGTGTTGTCACAGAAGAGTGTGATCAGCCCCGGCGCATTGGGTATGACTCCTAGGTCGATGATGACCTCCTTCACCAAGATAGCTTCCTGCGCTGCCTCCGAGGCTGCCGTGTACTCCGCTTCACATGTAGATCCCGCCATGATGCTCTACTTGCAACTGCACCAGCTTACTGCCCCACCATTCAAAATATACACGTATCCGGTTTGTGACTTAGAGTCATCCAGATCTGTGTCGAAGCTAGCGTCGACGTAACCCTTTACGACGAGCTCTTCGTCACCTCCATATACGAGAAACATATCCTTAGTCCTTTTCAGGTACTTAAGGATGTTCTTGACCGCTATCCGGTGTTCCATGCCGGGATTACTTTGGTACCTTCCTACCAAACTTACGGCAAGGTTTATATCAGGTCTGGTACAGGTCATGGCATACATGATAGACCCTATGGCTGAGGCATAGGGGACGACACTCATATTTTCTCTATCTTCTATCGTGGTCGGGCATTGAGCCGAGCTCAATTTCACACCTTGCAACACAGGCAAGAACCCCTTCTTCCACTAATCCATATTGAACTTCTTCAATATCTTATCAAGGTATGTGCATTGTGAAAGACCTATGAGGCATCTCGATCTATCTCTATAGATCTTGATGCCTGATATGTAAGCAGCTTATCCAAGGTCCTTCATTGAAAAACACTTATTCAAGTAGGCCTTTATGCTGTCCAAAAGTTCTAAATCATTTCCCATCAAAAGTATGTCATCCACATATAATATGAGAAATGCTACAGAGCTCCCACCCACTTTCTTGTAAATGCAGGCTTCTCCTTAAGTCTGCATAAACCCAAATGCTTTGATCATTTCATTAAAGCGAATGTTCCAACTCCGAGATGCTTGCACCAGCCCATAGATGGAGCGCTGGAGCCTGCATACCTTGATAGCATTCTTAAGGTTGACAAAACCTTCCGGCTGCATCATATACAGTTCTTCCTTAAGGTGACCGTTAAGGAATGCCGTTTTGACGTCCATTTGCCATATCTCATAATCATAGTATGCGGCAATTGCTAATATGATTCGGACAGACTTCAGCTTCGCTACGGGAGAGAATGTCTCATCGTAGTCAATCCCTTGAACTTGTCGATGACCCTTAGTGACAAGTCGAGCTTTATATATGGTAACATTACCATCCGCGTCCGTCTTCTTCTTAAAGATCCATTTGTTTTCTATTGCTCGCCGATCATCGGGCAAGTTTGTCAAAGTCCACACTTTGTTTTCATACATGGATCCTATCTCGGATTGCATGGCTTCAAGCCATTTGTTGGAATCTGGGCCCGCCATCGCTTCTTCATAGTTCGAAGGTTCACCGTTGTCTAACAACATGATTTCCAAGACAGGGTTGTCGTACCACTCTGGTGCGGAACGTGTCCTTGTGGACCTTCGAAGTTCAGTAGGAGCTTGATCCGAAGTATCTTGATCATCATCATTAACCTCCTCTCTTGTTGGTGCAGGCACCACAGGAACTTCTTCCTGAGTTGCGCTACTTCCTATTTCAAGAGGTAGTACTTCATCAAGCTCTACTTTCCTCCCACTTAATTCTTTCAAGAGAAACTCTTTCTCCAGAAAGGACCCGTTCTTGGCAACAAAGATCTTGCCCTCGGATCTTAAGTAGAAGGTATACCCAATGGTTTCCTTAGGGTATCCTATGAAGACGCATTTTTCCGACTTGGGTTCGAGCTTCTCAGGTTGAAGTTTCTTGACATAAGCATTGCATCCCCAAACTTTTAGAAACGACAGCTTAGGTTTCTTCCCAAACCATAATTCATACGGTGTCGTCTCAACGGATTTAGACGGTGTCGTCTCAACTTATGGCAAGGTTTACATCAGGTCTGGTACACAACATGGCATACATAATAGATCCTATGGCTGAAGCATAGGGGATGACACTCATCTCTTCTTTATCTTTTGCCGTGGTCGGTGACTGAGCCGAGCTCAATCTCACACCTTGTAACATAGGCAAGAACCCTTTCTTGGACTGATCCATTTTGAACCTTTTCAAAATCTTATCAAGGTATGTGCTTTGTGAAAGACCTATGAGGCGTCTCGATCTATCTCTATAGATCTTGATGCCTAATGCCTAATATATAAGCAGCTTCTCCAAGGTCCTTCATTGAAAAACACTTATTCAAGTAGGCCTTAATGCTGTCCAGAAGTTCTATATCATTTCCCATCAAGAGTATGTCATCTACATATAATATGAGAAATGCTACAGAGCTCCCACTCACTTTCTTGTAAACGTAGGCTTCTCCATAAGTCTGCATAAACCCAAATGCTTTGATCATCTCATCAAAGCGAATGTTCCAACTCCGAGATGCTTGCACCAGTCCATAAATGGATCGCTGGAGCTTGCATACTTTGTTAGCGTTCTTAGGATCGACAAAACCTTCCGGCTACATCATATACAGCTCTTCCTTAAGATGTCCGTTAAGGAATGCCGTTTTAACGTCCATCTGCCATATCTCATAATCATAGTATGCGGCAATTGCTAACATGATTCGGACGGACTTCAGCTTCGCTACGGGAGAGAATGTCTCGTCGTAGTCAATCCCTTGAACTTGTCGATAACCCTTAGCGACAAGTCGAGCCTTATAAATGGTAACATTACCATCCGCGTCCGTCTTCTTCTTAAAAATCCATTTTTTTTCTATCGCTCGCCGATCATCGGGCAAGTCTGTCAAAGTCCATACTTTGTTTTCATACATGGATTCTATCTCGGATTTCATGGCTTCAAGCCATTTGTTGGAATCTGGGCCCGCCATCGCTTCTTCATAGTTCGAAGGTTCACCGTTGTCTAACAACATGATTTCCAGGACAGGGTTGCCGTACCACTCTGGTGCGGAACGTGTCTTTGTGGACCTACGAAGTTCAGTAGCAACTTGATCCGAAGTACCTTGATCATCATCATTGTTTTCCTCTTCAGTTGGTGTGGGCATCACAGGAACATTTTCCTGAGCTGCACCACTTTCCCGTTCGAGAGGTAGTACTTCATCGAGTTCTACTTTCCTCCCACTTACTTCATTCGAGAGAAACTCTTTTTCTAGAAAGCATCCGTTCTTGGCAACAAAGATCTTGCCCTCGGATCTTAAGTAGAAGGTATACCCGACAGTTTCCTTAGGGTATCATATGAAGACGCATTTTTCCGACTTGGGTTCGAGCTTTTCAGGTTGAAGTTTCTTGACATAAGCATCGCATCCCCAAACTTTTAGAAACGACTGCTTAGGTTTCTTCCCGAACCATAATTCATACGGTGTCGTCTCAACGGATTTAGACGGTGCCCTATTTAAAGTGAATGTGGATGTCTCTAGAGCGTATCCCCAAAATGATAGCGGTAAATCGGTAAGTGACATCATAGATTGCACCATATCCAATAGAGTGCGATTACGACGTTCGGACACACCAGTTCGCTGAGGTGTTCCAGGCGGCGTGAGTTGTGAAACGATTCCACATTTCCTTAAGTGCATACCAAATTTGTGACTTAAATATTCACCCCCACGATCTGATCGTAAGAACTTTATCTTTCGGTCACGTTGATTCTCTACCTCATTCTGAAATTCCTTGAACTTTTCAAAGGTCTCAGACTTGTGTTTCATCAAGTAGACATACCCATATCTACTCAAGTCATCAGTGAGAGTGAGAACATAACGATATCCTCTGCAAGCCTCAACGCTCATTGGACCGCACACATCAGTATGTATGATTTCCAATAAGTTGGTTGCTCGCCCCATTGTTCCAGAGAATGGAGTCTTAGTCATTTTGACCATGAGGCATGGCTCGCATGTCTCAAACGATTCATAATCTAGAGACTCTAAAAGTCCATCAGCATGGAGCTTTTTCATGCGCTTGACACCAATGTGACCAAGGCGGCAATTCGACAAGTATGTGGGACTATCGTTATCAACTTTACATCTTTTGGTATTTACACTATGAATATGTGTAACATTACGCTCCAGATTCATTAAGAATAAACCATTCACCGGCGGGGCATGACCATAAAACATATCACTCATATAAATAGAACAACCATTATTCTCGGATTTAAATGAGTAGCCATCTCGAATTAAACGAGATCCTGATACAATGTTCATGCTCAAAGCTGGTACTAAATAACAATTATTGAGGTTTAAAACTAATCCCGTTGGTAAATGTAGAGGTAGCGTGCCGACGGCGATCACATCGACCTTGGAACCATTCCCGACGCGCATCGTCACCTCGTCCTTCGCCGGTCTCCGCTTATTCCGCAGCTCCTGCTTTGAGTTACAAATATGAGCAACCACACCGGTATCAAATACCCAGGAGCTACTATGAGCACTGGTAAGGTAAAGATCAATTACATGTATATCACATATACCTTTGGTTTTGCCGGCCTTCTTGTCCGCTAAGTACTTGGGGTAGTTCCGCTTCCAGTGACCACTTCCCTTGCAATAAAAGCACTCAGTCTCAGGCTTGGGTCCATTGTTTGACTTCTTCCCAGCAACTGGCTTACCGGGCGCGGCAACTCCCTTGCCGTCCTTCTTGAAGTTCTTCTTACCCTTGCCTTTCTTGAACTTAGTGGTTTTATTCACCATCAACACTTGATGTTCCTTTTTGATCTCTACCTCTGCTGATTTCAGCATTGAATATACCTCAGGAATGGTCTTTTCCATCCCCTGCATATTGAAGTTCATCACAAAGCTCTTGTAGCTTGGTGGGAGCGACTGGAGGATTCTGTCAATGACCGCGTCATCCGGGAGATTAACTCCCAGCTGAGTCAAGCGGTTGTGCAACCCAGACATCTTGAGTATGTGCTCACTAACAGAACTATTTTCCTCCATCTTACAGCTGAAGAACTTGTCGGAGACTTCATATCTCTCGACCCGGGCATGAGCTTGGAAAACCATTTTCACCTCTTCGAACATCTCGTATGCTCCGTGTTGCTCAAAACACTTTTGGAGCCCCGGTTCTAAGCTGTAAAGCATGCCGCACTGGACGAGGGAGTAATCATCAGCACGAGACTGCCAAGCGTTCATAACGTCTTGGTTCTCTGGGATTGGTGCTTCACCTAGTGGTGCTTCTAGGACATAATCTTTCTTGGCAGCTATGAGGATGATCCTCAGGTTTCGGACCCAGTCCGTATAGTTGTTGCCATCATCTTTCAGCTTGGTTTTCTCTAGGAACGCGTTGAAGTTGAGGTGGACATGAGCGTTGGCCATTTGATCTACAAGACATTTTGCAAAGGTTTTAGACTAAGTTCATGATAATTAAGTTCATCTAATCAAATTATTCAATGAACTCCCACTTAGACAGACATCCCTCTAGTCATCTAAGTGAAACATGATCCGAGTCAACTAGGCCGTGTCCGATCATCACGTGAGACGGACTAGTTAACATCGGTGAACATCTTCATGTTGATCGTATCTTCTATACGACTCATGCTCGACCTTTCGGTCTTCCGTGTTCCGAGGCCATGTGTGTACATGCTAGGCTCGTCAAGTCAACCTAAGTGTATTGCGTGTGTAAATCTGGCTTACACCCGTTGTATTCGAACATTAGGATCTATCACACCCGATCATCACGTGGTGCTTCGAAACAACGAACCTTCGCAACGGTGCACAGTTAGGGGGAACACTTTTCTTGAAATTATTTCGAGGGATCATCTTATTTAAGCTACCGTCGTTCTAAGCAAATAAGATGTAAAACATGATAAACATCACATGCAATCAAATAGTGACATGATATGGCCAATATCATATTGCTCCTTTGATCTCCATCTTTGGGGCGCCATGATCATCTTCGTCACCGGCATGACACCATGATCTCCATCATCATGATCTCCATCATCGTGTCTTCATGAAGTTGTCACGCCAACGACTACTTCTACTTCTATGGCTAACGCGTTTAGCAATAAAGTAAAGTAATTTACATGGCGTTCTTCAATGACATGCAGGTCATACAAAAAAATAAAGACAACTCCTATGGCTCCTGCCGGTTGTCATACTCATCGACATGCAAGTCGTGATTCCTATTACAAGAACATGATCATCTCATACATCACATATATCATTCATCACATCCTTTGGCCATATCACATCACAAAACACTTGCTGCAAAAACAAGTTAGATGTCCTCTAATTGTTGTTGCAAGTTTTTACGTGGCTTCTATAGGTTTCTAGCAAGAACGTTTCTTACCTACGTAAAACCACAACGTGATATGCCAATTTCAATTTACCCTTCATAAGGACCCTTTTCATCGAATCCGCTCCAACTAAAGTGGGAGAGACAGACACTTGCTAGCCACCTTATGCAAGTAGTGCATGTCAGTCGGTGGAACCTGTCTCACGTAAGCGTACGTGTAAGGTCGGTCCGGGCCGCTTCATCCCACGATGCCGCCGAAGCAAGATAAGACTAGTAGTGTCAAGAAAATTGACAACTTCTACGCCCACAACTGCTTTGTGTTCTACTCGTGCATAGTAACTACGCATAGACCTAGCTCATGATGCCACTGTTGGGGAACGTTGCATAAAATAAAAAAATTCCTACGTTCACAAAGATCAATCTGTGGAGTCATCTAGCAATGAGAGAGGGGAGTGCATCTACATACCCTTGTAGATCGCGTGCGGAAGCATTCAAGAGAACGGGGTTGAGGGAGTCGTACTCGTCGTGATCCAAATCACCGGAGATCCTAGCGCCGAACGGACGGCACCTCCGCGTTCAACACACGTACGGTTGGGAAGACGTCTCCTCCTTCTTGATCCAGCAGGGGGGAAGGAGAGGTTGATGAAGATCCAGCAGCACGACGGCGTGCTGGTGGATGCAGCTGTAAACACGGCAGGGCTTCTCCAAGCTTCTGCGAGAGGGAGAGGTGTAGCAAGGGGAGAGGGAGGCGCCAAGAGCATGGGTGCGGCTGCCCTCCCTCCCCCCCTTTATATAGGCCCCCTAGGGGGGGGGGCCCTAGGAGATTCAATCTCCAAGTGGGGCGGCGGCCAGGGGGGAAACTTGCCCCCCAAGCCAGGTGGAGGCACCCCCACCCCTAGGGTTTCCAACCCTAGGCGCAGGGGGGCCCAAGGAGGGGCGCACCAGCCCACCAGGGGCTGGTTCCCTCCCACTTCAGCCCATGGGGCCCTCCGGGATAGGTGGCCACACCCGGTGGACCCCCGGGACCCTTCCGGTGGTCCCGGTACAATATCGGTGACCCCCAAAACTTTCCCGATGGCCGAAACTGCACTTCCTATATATAATTCTTCACCTCCGGACCATTCCGGAACTCCTCGTGACGTCCAGGATCTCATCTGGGACTCCTAACAACTTTCGGGTTATTGCATACTCATATCTCTACAACCCTAGTGAGGGAGTCCTGGACTAGGGGGTGTCCGGATGGCCAGACTATCATCATTGGCCGTACTCCAAGACTATGAAGATACAAGATTGAAGACTTTGTCCCGTGTCCGGATGGGACTTTCCTTGGCGTGGAAGGCAAGCTTGGCAATACGGATACGTAGATCTCCTACCATTGTAACCGACTCTGTGTAACCCTAGCCCTCTCCGGTGTCTATATAAACCGGAGGGTTTTAGTCCGTAGGACAACAATCACAACAACAATCATACCATAGGCTAGCTTCTAGGGTTTAGCCTCCTTGATCTCGTGGTAGATCCACTCTTGTACTACCCATATCATCAATATTAATCAAGCAGGAGTAGGGTTTTACCTCCATCGAGAGGGCCCGAACCTGGGTAAAAACATCGTGTCCCTTGTCTCCTATTACCATCCGCCTAGACGCACAGTTCGGGACCCCTTACCCGAGATCCACCGGTTTTGACACCGACATTGGTGTTTTCATTGAGAGTTCCTCTGTGTCGTCACCGATAGGCTTGATGGCTCCTTTGATCATAAACAACAACGCAGTTCAGGGTGAGACTTTTCTCCCCAGACAGATCTTCGTATTCGGCGGCTTTGCGCTGCGGGCCAATTCGCTTGGCCATCTGGAGCAGATCGAAAGCTACGCCCCTGGCCATCAGATCAGATTTGGAAGTCTAAACTTCAAGGCTGACATCCGCGGAGACTTGATCTTCGATGGATTCGAGCCACAGCCGAGCGCGCCGCACTGTCTCGTTGGGCATGATTTAGCTCTGCTGCCGGACAGTGCCCTGGAGGCCGCACATGAGTCCGCTCCGACCCTTAATTCGGAGCCGACCACGCAGATCGAGGATGGGTGGCTAGACACCGCCTCGGGGGCTGCAACCTCTACGTTGATGGAGCCGAATACTGACCTTGTCCGTTGCGACGCTCGTGACTCCGAGGTGCCGGACTCCTCGCCGGACTCCGAACCTCCTGCGCCCCCTCCAATCAAATCCAATTGGGCGCTGATCATGGAGTTCACCGCTGCGGACATCTTTCAACACTAACCTTTTGGCGACATCCTGAATTCACTAAAGTATCTCTTGCTATCAGGAGAGCCCTGGCCGAATTGCGGTCAGGAAGGTTGGGATGCGGACGACGAAGAAATTCAAAACCCACCCACCACCCACTTTGTAGCCACTATCGACGATCTAACCGACATGCTAGACTACGACTCCGAAGACATCGACGGTATGGACGACGATGCCGGAGACGATCAAGAACCAGCGCCTACGGGGCACTGGAAGACCACCTCGTCATACGACATATATATGGTGGACATCCCAAAGGATGGGAATGGCGAGGAAAAGGCGGAGGAAGACTCCTCCAAGAAACAGCCCTAGCGCCAGCGTCAGCGGCGCCGCTCTAAATCCCGCCACAGCAAGAATGGAGATTTCGGCACCGGAGATAACAACACCCCAGAGAGTGCCGAAGAGAACCCCCTCCAGCAAGATTCAGCACAGGAGGACGGAGAAGCCAGCCCTCATGAGAGAGTGGCAGACGAAGAGGTAGAGGATGACAATTACATGCCTCCCTCCGGAGACGAGGCAAGCCTCAACGACGACGAATTCGTCGTGCCCGAGGCTCCCATCGAACAAGAGCGTTTCAAACGCAGGCTAATGGCCATGGTGAACAGCCTAAAGAAAAAACAGCAACAACTTAGAGCTGATCAAGACCTGCTAGCCAACAGATGGACTAAAGTCCTTGCTGCCGAAGAGTATGAACTCGAACGCCCCTCCAAAAGCTACCCCAAACGCAAGTTGCTCCCCCGATTAGAGGAGGAGGCATATAAACCTGCATCACCAGAGCGCAATACGGCTGACTGACCACCTCGTGGCCGCGACAGAGAGGCCTTTAGGCCCTCCATTAGAACCGTACCCCGGCACCGCTCGAAAAGTACGAAGCCACGGGGGAATGCGCCGGACTTGCGAGACATATTGGAGGATAAGGCAAGACAATCAAGATCGATCTATGGATCGCGTGGGCACCCCACGATGCGCGACGACGACCGTCGCACCGGATACGGCAACTCCGGCCGGGCCGAACACAGTAGACAAAGCTCGTTCGAGCTACGTCGTGATATAGCCCAATATAGAGGCGCCGCACACCCACTATGCTTCACAGATGAAGTAATGGATCATCAAATCCCCGAAGGGTTTAAACCCGTGAACATTGAATCCTACGATGGCACAACAGACCCCGCGGTTTGGATCGAGGACTATCTCCTTCATATCCACATGGCCCGCGGTGACGATCTTCACGCCATCAAATATCTCCCACTCAAGCTTAAAGGACCAGCTCGGTATTGGCTCAACAGCTTGCCAGCAGAATCTATTGGGTGTTGGGAAGACCTGGAAGCCGCATTCCTTGACAACTTCCAGGGCACGTACGTGCGACCACCAGACACCGATGACCTAAGCCACATAATTCAGCAACCAGACGAATCGGCCAGACAGTTCTGGACACAGTTCTTAACAAAGAAAAATCAAATCATCGACTGTCCGGATGCAGAGGCCCTCGCAGCCTTCAAACATAACATCCGCGACGAGTGGCTGGCCCGGCACCTAGGACAGGAAAAGCCGAAATCCATGGCAGCCCTCACATCACTTATGACCCGCTTCTACGTGGGAGAGTATAGCTGGCTAGCCCGCAGTAACAACCTCAGCAAAAATTCTGGCAGTCTGGATACCAAGGACCGCAATGGCAGGTCGCGTCACAACAAAAACTAACGCCACGTCAACGGCTATAACACTGAGGATACGGTAGTCAATGCCGGATTCAGAGGCTCTAAAGCCGGTCAGCGGAAAAATCCATTCAAAAGAACCACTCCGGGTCCGTCCAATTTGAACCGAATACTCGACCGCTCTTGCCAGATACATGGCACCCCCGAAAAACCAGCTAATCACACCAACAGGGATTGTTGGGTATTCAAGCAGGCAGGCAAGTTAATTGCTGAAAACAAGGACAAGGGGTTGCATAGCGATGACGAGGAAGTGACCCGGCCGCCGAACAATAGAGGACAGAAGGGTTTCCCCCCACAAGTGTGGACGGTGAACATGATATACGCAACTCACATACCCAAGAGGGAGCGGAAGCGTGCACTCAGGGACGTATACGCGATGGAGCCAGTCGCCCCAAAGTTCAAGCCATGGTCCTCCTGCCCGATCACCTTTGATCGAAGGGACCACCCCACCAGTATCCGTCACGGTGGATTCGCCGCATTGGTTTTAGACCCAATCGTCGATGGATTTCACCTCACTAGAGTCCTGATGAACGGCGGCAGCAGCCTGAACCTGCTTTATCAGGATACAGTGCGCAAGATGGGCATAGACCCCCAAAGGATTAAACCCACAAAGACGACCTTCAAAGGCGTCATACCAGGTGTAGAGGCCAATTGTACAGGCTCAGTTACACTGGAAGTGGTCTTCGGATCCCCGGATAACTTCCGAAGCGAGGAGTTAATCTTCGATGTAGTCCCGTTCCGCAGCGGCTATCATGCGCTGCTCAGGCGAACCGCGTTCGCAAAGTTCAACGCGGTACCGCACTACGCATACCTCAAACTCAAGATGCCAGGCCCTCGAGGAGTCATTACGGTCAACGGAAACACTGAACGCTCACTCCGAACGGAGGAACACATAGCGGCTCTCGCGGCAGAAGTATAGAGCAGCCTCTTAAGGCAATTTTCGAGTCCGGCCGTTAAGCGACCGGACACGGCCAAACGCGCCCGGAGTAACCTACAACAAGACCACCTGGCACGATCAGAGCACGCGTAGCAATGCGGCCCCAACCCCAGCCCTTGCATAATTGCAAGACTAGTCCTTCGCGTACATCATTACGCTCTGGAGATACCATGGGCATAGGGGGAGGGGCACGACCACAACAGGCCCAGAGTGCGGCTCAACCACACCAGGGGCTCCCAAGTGTGTCATCCTTCTTCTTTTTTTATTTTTCTTATCCACAGGACTCCACTTACTAGAGGGCCTGACCGGCAGTAGACCTGCCAAACTCATGATGCAACAGCCAGGGAAGGAGAAAGGCTACAACAAACACTCAGGTGGTCCCCATTACGAGCATTAAATCTGTTCAATACACCATTCCGCAGCCTACCCCTGGAGGGGGACATGTTTAATAGTCCAATCCCTTGCTTACCGCACTATTTGTATCGCTCTGCATTCATGGCAGTATTTCTGGAATAAACAATGCATCGCTTTTTGCTTATAATTGCATTTCTTTCTTATACATATGTTCATTTATGACATGCTGCATCCGTACACTCTGGTACGGCTAAATACACCAGGGGCTTAAGTTCCCCACATTATGGTGTGATAAGTCCGAACACTTTCACAAGTGCGGCACCCCGAACTTATAGCATTATATGCATCGGCTCCGAATCATGTCTTGGGTCAATAGTTGGGTTTGCCCGGCTCCCATGTTTTGGTACCTTACATTCCGTTGTATCGGCTAAGGTAGCACTGGGAGAACCACTGCGATTGCGCCCCGGTTGAGCTGGGCGAGCGCCTCAGTGGAGAAAGCTAAAACTGACCATCATGATACGGCGAGAGCTGCTCGCTGTTCGAGAGGTTTTTTCGAGTCCCTAAAGACTTATGCCGCTTAGAGCGAGGAACCGGCTTTGTCCGGCCCAGGCGTGGATAGCGCCCCGAACTCGGTCTTCCGAACACTAGGGGCTTCACCGAAATTTAAAATTATAGAATTCTATGGCTAAGTGAGAGTGTTCAAGCATTATAAGTCCGGTTGCCTCGTTCGTTGTGTTGCGCGCCTCCCTAGATGGACCCAAACATGGGAACAAGAGCGCTCAAGTTTATCCCGAACACCCCAGCACTAGTGGCGTGGGGGCTGAAGCCGACGACTTGCCATCTCTCAGATTTGATAAACGGCCGCACAGAAGGTAATATTTTAAATTAACAAGCGTTGCTTAGCGCATATGAACAAAAGTTTTCAGCGCACAGGATAACAAAATGCGAGTTCACTCAAATATTACATCTTTGGAGCACTCACCCGCAATCATGCGGGCACCCTTCAGGACACTCTTATAATACATTTCGGGCGTGCGATACTCCTTGCCCGCTGGTGGCGCGTCCGTCACAAGCTTCTCAGCATCCATCCTGCCCCAGTACACCTTTGCATGGGCAAGGGCCCGACGGGCACCTTCAATGCAGGCGGAGGGCTTGACGACTTAAACCCAGGGACACGCATCCACCAGCCGCCGCACCAGGCCGAAGTAGCTCCCAGGCATGGCCTCCCCAGGCCACACCCGAACTATGAGGCCCTTCATGGCCTGTTCGGCCACCTTGTGGAGCTCGATCAGCTGCTTCAGCTGGTCGCTAAGGGGCACCGGATGTCCGGCCTCAGCATAATGAGACCAGAAGACCTTCTCCGTCGAGCTCCCCTCCTTGGCCCGGTAGAAAGCGGCAGCGTCGGACACGCTGCAGGGCAGATCTGCGAACGCTCCTAGAGAGCTCCGAATTCGGGTAAGTAATAGGTAATTCACATTCACATGCTTGCTTTGCATGAAAAATGCCTTACCCGCCGCTATTTTCTTCAAATCTTCGATTTCCCGGAGGGCCTTGTGGGCTTCGGCCTTGGCAGCTTTGGCACTTTCAAGAGTCGACGCAAGCTCGGACTCTCGAGTCTTCGAGTCACGCTCCAAACTCTCGTGCTTTTCCACGAGAGCCTGGAGCTCTTGCTGTACCGCCGCCACCCGCGCCTCCTGCTTCTCTCGCTCGGCCCGTTCCGCGGCCGTATTGCGTTCAGCCGCGGACACTGCCTCCTTCAGGGTCGCCACCTCGTTTGTGGCCCCTGTAGTACCCATGTTATCCTTGTTATTTTTCTTGCAACCAAATCCTTTTCTGTAAGGTACAACTTTAATACGGTGTCACTCACCTTCCTTGTCCTCGAGCCGCTTCTTGGCACGGCAGAGCTCGCTCTCAGACCGCTCGAGGCTCTGCTTCAAGGTATTGACCTCCGCAGTCAGTGTGGCAGAGGTCAACAGCGCAGGCTGCAAACCCATATTGACATATTTTTTAGACTCCTGCGTATATCTTTTTTAGATCCTCAGTCCGGCTTTTGTTTCCGAACACCGAACCGAGCATCAGGGGCTACTGTCTATGCGGTATTATATTACACATCTTAAAATTCTTACCTCAAAGCCTGTTAGAAGGCTGCTGCAGGCTTCGGTCAGCCCGCTCTTGGCGAGCTGAACCTTCTGAATCACCGCACTCATGACAGTGCGGTGTTCTTCTTTGATGGAAGCGCCGTTGAGCGCCTCCAACAAGATATCTGGCGCCTCCGGTTGGACGGAGGCCGCCGGCGTCACAGTCTTGCCCTTCTTACGAAGGGGCCGCTTGCCGGACTCCGGAACCACTGCAGGTTCCGGTGTGGAGTCCGGTGCGAAGTCCGAGAGGTTGCCCTGCGGCACCTCCGGGGCCTCCTCCTCCTGGCGGGTACCTTCCCGGGATCCCACCTCGACGTCGTCAGTGTCACAGGGGGTGGAGGCGGTCGGGATAGAATCCACATCCGACGTGCCCAAGGACCCGCTCGACGAAGCGGGAAGATCGTCCTTGGCCGGACTACAGGTTGTATGTGGCGTTAGAAAGACACCATGTGGCGAAAAGAAAAATTATAAATCATCTAGGAGTCCGGATACTTACGATCTCGCCAGGGGCTTGGCCCTTGAGGGCCACTCCTCGTTGCCGTCGCCAACATTGGCGGAGCAGTCCGGGGGAAGGGTCCTTCCCTTCTTGGACCCTTCGGCCTCCCTCGTTGGGGAGGCCTTCCTCTTCTTCTCTCCCCCCGCGGGGGGAGAGGCCTCTTTCTTCTCCTCCTCGTCTTCGGGGGAGGAATCTGCCTTGGAGTCATCGAACGATGAGTCCGATATCACCTGACGCCGGGAACTCCTTCGGGTTCCCGTGGACTTCTTCTTGGCCTTCTTCTCCGGCACCACGTAAAGTGCCGGGACCAGCAGCCCCGTCAAATGGGTATCTGCTGGGTCTTCTGGAAGGGGAGCCGGACAGTTTACCTATCCGGACGTCTTCTGCCAGTCCTGTTAAAGGCATTAGGAGTTTAGATCCCACATAGAGTCAAACTATGAAAAAATGAGTGTCCCATAAAGGATAACGTAGCTTACCTCGCCGGCCGGGCGCTGGGTGCTGAATCCGCGATCTTCGGTCGCGGACGCGGGAGCTTCGGCGCCCTTGAACAGCACCCTCCAGGAAGCTTCGTACGTCGTGTCGAAGAGCCCGCTCAAGTTCCGGTGCTGTGCCGGATCGAACTCCCACAAATTGAAGGCCCGTTGCTGGCAGGGGAGAATCCGGCGGACGAGCATGACCTGGATCACATTGACAAGCTTAAGCTTCTTGTTCACCAGGGTCTGGAGACAGGACTGGAGTCCGGTCAGCTCTTCCGAAGAACCCCATAGCAAGCCCTTCTCTTTCCAGGAGGTGAGCTGCATGGGGATGCCAGATCTGAATTCGGGGGCCGCTACCCATTTAGGGTCACGCGGCTCGGTGATGTAGAACCACCCCGACTGCCACCCTTTGATGGATTCCATGAAGGCACCCTCAAGCCAAGTGACGTTGGGCATTTTGCCCACCATGGCGCCTCCGCACTCCGCTTGGCTTCCCTTCACAACCTTCGGCCTGACATTGAAGGTCTTTAGCCACAAGCCGAAGTGGGGCTGGATGCAGAGGAACGCCTCGCACACGACGATAAACGCCGAGATGTTGAGGATGAAGTTTGGCGCCAGATCGTGGAAGTCCAGGCCGTAGTAATACATGAGCCCCCGGACAAAGGGGTGAAGTGGGAAGCCCAGTCCGCGGAGGAAGTGGGGAAGAAATACGACCCTCTCATGGGGCCTGGGGGTGGGGATGAGCTGCCCCTCGTCGGGCAGCCGGTGCGCGATGTCGCTGGACAAGTATCCGGCGCTGTGCAGCTTCTCGATGTGCCCCTCCGTAAAGGAAGAGGCCATCCACTTGCCTCCCGCTCCGGACATGGCTGGAGGAGGTTGAGGTGAGATGAGCGAACTTGGGCGCTGGAGCTCGAGTGCGCGGAGATGGATAAGCAAAGGAGGAAGAAGGCGTAGGTAAAAGAGGTGGATCATTATCCCCTTATATATGGGCGGACGAAGCTATACGTCCCCACCGGCCTGGTAAAACCCGCTTATCTCCCAAGCGCCGCAATCAAGGGCGCGGTTGGGTTACCCACGTCCGTATTGATGGGAATCCCGGAATAAGGGGAATACGATCTCTGCTTTGACAAGAGTGCCAAGGAAACCGCTTCGCTAAACGCGCTGAGGTGGTATAATAAAAACGATTCAAGTAAAGGCTTGGTAGTGGTGTGACGTCACGCCATAAAATACGTCAGCAGATTGAACTTGTGTAAATATTATTCTCTCTACGGTGGTACGTGGAATTTATTTTGCAGAGCTGGACACTATCCTGGTGTTCACAATCTTCTATGAATTATTCGGAGGAGGAACCCGCCTTGCAATGCCGAAGACAATATGCGCGCCGAACTCGTCGTCATTGAAGCCTGGTTCAGGGGCTACTGAGGGAGTCCTGGACTAGGGGGTGTCCGGATGGCCGGACTATCATCATCAGCCAGACTCCAAGACTATGAAGATACAAGATTGAAGACTTCGTCCCGTGTCCGGATGGGACTTTCCTTGGCATGGAAGGCAAGCTTGGCAATACGGATATGTAGATCTCCTACCATTGTAACCGACTCTATGTAACCCTAGCCCTCTCCGGTGTCTATATAAACCGGAGGGTTTTAGTCCGTAGGACAACAATCACAACAACAATCATACCATAGGCTAGCTTCTAGAGTTTAGCCTCCTTGATCTCGTGGTAGATCCACTCTTGTACTACCCATATCATCAATATTAATAAAGCAGGAGTAGGGTTTTACCTCCATCGAGAGGGCCCGAACCTGGGTAAAAACATCGTGTCCCTTGTCTCCTGTTACCATCCGCCTAGACGCACAGTTCGGGACCCCCTACCCGAGATCCGCCGGTTTTGACATCGACACCTAGCGTCACCGAACCTTAAGTGTGTAGACCCTACGGGTTCGGGAGACATGCAGACATGACCGAGATGCCTCTCCGGTCAATAACCAACAGCGGGATCTGGATACCCATGTTGGCTCCCACATGCTCCTCGATGATCTCATCGGATGAACCACGATGTTGAGGATTCAATCAATCTCGTATACTATTCCCTTTGTCAATCGGTACGTTACTTGCCCGAGACTCGATCGTTGGTATCCCAATACCTCGTTCAATCTCGTTACCGGCAAGTCACTTTACTCGTATCGTAATGCATGATCCCGTGACCAGACACTTTGTCACATTGAGCTCATTATGATGATGCATTACCGAGTGGGCCCAGAGATACCTCTCTGTGATACAGAGTGACAAATCCCAGTCTCGATTCGTGCCAACCCAACAGACACTTTCGGAGATACCCGTAGTGCACCTTTATAGTCACCCAGTTACGTTGTGACGTTTGGCACACCCAAAGCACTCCTACGGTATCCGGGAGTTGCACAATCTCATGGTCTAAGGAAATGATACTTGACATTTGGAAAAGCTCTAGCGAAACGAACTACATGATCTTTGTGCTATGCTTAGGATTGGGTCTTGTCCATCACATCATTCTCCTAATGATGTGATCCTGTTATCAATGACATCCAATGTCCATAGTCAGGAAACCATGACTATATGTTGATCAACGAGCTAGTCAACTAGAGGCTCACTAGGGACTTGTTGTGGTCTATGTATTCACACTTGTATTACGATTTCCGGATAATACCATTATAGCATGAACAATAGACAATTATCATGAAGAAAGAAATATAATTATAACCATTTTATTATTGCCTCTAGGGCATATTTCCAACACTATCTAGCCTGATGTCTGCCATTTCGCGTGGTGGTTCTCAATTTTGGAAGGCCTTGGTGAAAGTGAGGCCCTTTTTCCGGGCTCACGTTAAGTTTGTAGCAGGGGATGGTTCTTCCATTAGGTTTTGGCTTGATTGGGGGTGTGGAGATTCACCTCTCTCTGTGACCTTCCCCACCTTATTCTTGTACTGCCCTGATCCGAATATCTCTATCGCGGAGCTGGCTGCTAATGGGTGGGACCTAGCCTTTCGCCGCTCCCTTTCGCCTAAAGAGTTTGAAGATTGGCATCGTCTTACTGCCTTCTTCCCCACGCTCTCGACGAACATGGATTCGGTGATCTGGCCACACAATTCTTCTGGTCGTTTCTTAGTTAAATCATTGTATTCTAAGCTTATTGGTGGTATCCCTACTAACAAATTCTCTCAAATCTGGAAGACCCGGATCCCTCCTAAAGTTCAAATTTTCTTATGGCGAGCTTTTAGGGGCCGGCTGCCTTCGGCTGACCAAATTCGTAAGAGGAATGGTTCGGGGTCTCAATTTTGTGCCTTGTGTGGTGACTTGGAGGATACGACTCATATCTTCTTCCATTGTGTCCTGGCTAAGCTTATTTGGAGTTGCATCAGAGAGTGGCTTCATGTAGCCTGGGATCCTGCTTCTTTCTCTGAGCTCCGGGCCCTTGCTAATACCCTGTTTGGCGTTACCAGACGTATTTTCTAGGTGGGCCTGGGAGCAATTTGTTGGTCTCTCTGGACGACTAGGAACAAGTTTACTATTGAACATGTGTTTCCGGCTAAACCTGCTGACTGATTATTTAAATCGTGTGCCCTCTTGCAGCAGTGGAAATTATTGACTAGGGTGGACGGCCAAGATGCGCTATCTGCGTTGATATACAAAGTTCGGGCCTCGGCAGCTAATCTATGCAGGCAAGAGCAGGATGCTTAGTTGGTTTGAGCTTCGTTGGCCAGTCTCTTTTGGGCAGTAACTTTCCGGCCTGCGTGCCATGTACTGGCTAGGGAGCCATGTACCCCTGTTTTAACTCTCCTTCGTTTGACCCTGGTTGGGGTCCTGCTGGTTGTGTGTTTTGAACCTTTGTGTGTTTGCTACCTGCCTTATGGCTTTATTTATAAAGTCGGACGCATGCCTTTTCTTAGAAAAAGAACCGCAGGTCGGCTAGCTGTGTGCCGCTGCCGGACATGATCTGATTAGTGCCGCTTTAGTTTAAAATAAACTGTAAGTCTGTCATTTGCTGTGTCGTCAGTGGTTGTATGGTAACAGAGGATCATGCAAAATAGCACAGCACAAGTTATTAGGCCAACTCCACCACGCGACCCTATCCTGTCCGCCCCCGTCCGTTTGGGGTAAAAGGGACAAAAGAGACGGCCCAGCGCGCGGGCGCAAACGGACTTTGTGTCCGCTTTCGACCCATCCCCAGCCCAAACTTGCGCTGGTTTTGGGGTGAAACGGACAGCGCGCGGACGGGCGGGACGTGCGCGCTTGTCCTCCCCTGGCCCGCCTGTCGGTGGGAGAAACCAAAACACCCCCACGTCCATTTGGCGCCATTTGCCCCAAACCCTCCCACCTCCCTCCCGCCACCCCCTCTCTCCTCCGTCCATGGCCAACGCCCCACCGAGTTCCGGCGGCCTGGCCGTCGACCCGCCCGCAAAGGTGAAGAAGAAGGCGCCAAGGAAGCCGCGGTCGGAGTGCACGCCGGAGGAGATCGCCAAGTTGGACGCGGAATCGGCGAAGAGGAGGGAGCGGAGAGTGGTCGTCAAGCTCAATGCCGCCGCGGCCAAGAGAGCCGCCATGCGCGAGGAGCTGGAGGCCGCGCGGCGCAAGGCCGCTGCCGATGAGAAGGAGGACCTCGTCAACAAAGCGCACGCCATCCTCATGCTTGGCATGGGCCATCCTGCCGGGTTCCCTGCAGCGGCCGTCGCCCCGGCGAGCACCAGTTCGTCGGTCGCCCGGCCTACGCACTGCCAGTCGCCGACGTCGCGCACCACGCCTATGTCGCCCGTCTTCCCTCCGCCAAGGCACGACGGACAGACCCGTTTCTCGGGGTCACCGGAGGTGGGCTTGTTCGCGCCGTCCACACCGCGCCCCGCGGCCGTCATCGACCTCAACGTCACGCCCGGGTCCAGCAGCGGCGGGCGGCCGTCCGTCGAGATGCTAAGAAAGCAGGCACGGGCACCGTTCACGGGCACCATGCCAGCCCCCCGTGTCTTGTTTGACGGAATGCCAACCCCAACGCCAGCGGTCGACGACCCCTTCTACAACCGGTACATGGAGGACGTGATCTTCGAAGGTGGCCATGGATGTACCTACGACCTTGATGAGACCCAAAGTCAGGATGGCCGTACCGAGTACGTCCCCGATGAAGAGGCCGACGACCATGCTGACTACGACCACGGTGACTCGTGGCATGAGGACGATGACATCTATGTCGAAGGTGATGAAGAAGAAGAAGAAAGCAATGATATTGATATTAGTGGTGCGCCATTGTTCATCGACGAGCTCACCCAAAGAGCCGAGGCACAAAAGAAGAGGAAGAGCATTCGCACGGGTTCATATACACAAGATGAGGACAAGTTGATTTGCCAAGCTTGGATGAAGATTAGCCAAGATCCGAGGACCGGCGCGCAACAAAAGGGCATTGTTTTTTGGACGAGAGTCCACAAAACATTTCATGAAAGGAAGATGTTTGAGCCCTACCAAATTACAAGCAACCGTGGGATCGGCTCGATTCAAAAAAGATGGTTGTTCATCCAACAAGAGTGCAACAAGGATTGCGCCGCATTTGAGAGCGTTGAAGCACGGCCCGTACGGCCCGTGAGTGGTCTCGGCGTTGGGGACATGGTATGTTCCCCTCTTTCTAGCTCTTTCCTTGCTACGGCCATGAGGCTACGGCCGTGTATATGTTTGCATGTTCACTTGTTGTTGATCATGTGGTGTAGGCATTCCAATCTTTGGAGGCATTCAAGGCCCGGCACAATGACAAGCCATTTACTCTTACGCATTGTTGGACGATCATCAACAATTGGCCCAAGTTCAAGGACCAATACCGTGAACTTCAAAGAAAGAGAGGCAAGAAGACGGCCAAGTTCGCCGGAGGTGGGGATGGCGAGGCGTTGAAGAGGCCGAGGGGCAAGACCAACTCCAAGGTGGACGACATACGTGACGCCTCATCCATGGCCTTGCATGAGACTTTGCATGGCATGATGTCCCAAAAGGATGTGAGGGACGAGAAGAAGCGGCAAAGCAAGGACGAGCAAATGAAGCAGTACCTAGACCTTCAAAGACAGAAGCTTGAGATGGAGGAGGCGGCCAAGAGGAGAAAGCTCGACATGGAGGAGGCGGCCCGGCAAAGGCAGCTGGACATCGAGGCCGACAACGTCAAGGCTAGGCAGAGGCAGCTCGACATCGAGGCCACCAATGCCGCCACCAAAGCGAAGGAGGTGGCCCTTGCGATCATGAGCGTGGACTTGTCGAAGATGAGCGACAAGACGAGGGCCTGGTTCGAGGCCAGGCAGAAGGAGATGCTCGACGCCGAAGGCCTGAACTAGGTCGTCCGATCGGCGTGGCCGTTCTTTTTTAGGCTGGCATGGGTGCCGCCCGCCCGTCGGGGCCGCTGGCAGTGTGCCGGCGAGAAAACATTCATTTTGGAGGCCGGCTGCGTTGCCGGCCGCTGGCTGTGTTGCCGGCGAGGAGAACTATTCATTTTGGAGGCTGGCTGTGTTGCCGGCCGCTGGCTGATGCCGGCGATGGACGTGTAGGCCGGCGTGATGAACCGGGGCCGCTGGCCTGAACTACGGCTTGGCATTTGAAATGCTTCTTTTAGTTTTTTAAGTGGACGCGGACAGGATGGGGCAAATGAATGCGGCCGCGAGGTGCGCGCACGGCCACCGCATCCCAGGACACGCTCGGACACGGCCCCAAACCCCTACCCAAACGGACAGAATCCGGACAAAACGGACGTCTTTTAGGGGTCGCGCGGTGGAGTTGGCCTTATATGCACCTGCGTGCATGTGGCCAGGGTCACGTGCAGAAGCACACGGCTGTAATTAAGCCCGAGTATAATTATGTTTGCGAAGGATTACTCTAGCCATTAACCGACGCAGGTTCCCATGGTAGCTTGTCGATCTTAATCTTTCCACATCGGGCCCTTCAGGGTGAAAATACACCTATCGAAGCACAAAAGACAGGAGCGCGTGGCACCCAATGAAGAAGGCGAAAGTGAAAAGGAGACACGGAGTGGCAGCGAAAGAGACGGCCACGTCCGATCCTCTCGTCAAGGTCGACTGGAATCGACGGATGCCATACGCTAACAGCGAGCGGAGCATCTTATCGTGGCGCAACCGGCCGGATCACATGCACATCGCCGGCGGGCTCCACGGTCCTTTCCTTCGCGCGGACTCCAGGAACCAACGTGGGCATTAGTGAACAGATTCAGCGCCGATTGACACTGCCATTACGGCGACTGATGTTGCCGCCGATGCCACTGTGTCGAGCGTTCAGAGGTCGGCCGCGTTTCAAGTAAATGCTGGGGCGAGATCCCACGGCCGGTCGCTGCCGTCCGGCTGCTGGCGCATCCCGGTCGTGCCAACTTGGCCATGGTTCTGAACGTTCAGGGAGACAAGTTCCTTTTTCCCGGGAGCGTTCTTTCAGTGTGTTGTAAACGGTTTACTGACAGCAACGTGCCACGAGCCCACAAAAAGAAGTTCGACATTGCCCAAATTCCGTCCGAAACGGCACATGCGCTGTGTGCTGTGTGCTAGTGCTTCTGCAAGACGATCTTTCTGAACAGAAGAGGAAGTTGGTATGAATCAATGTGGTTCACACGGAAACAGCCATATGTTCCGATTCATTGGTGCAGAAATCTTTCGAACATACTATACCCCTTTGACATGACTAATAATAGTAGCAAGATACTAGTTTGTAGTGCAAGAAATTGACCGGAAGTTTGACACTGAAATCAGTAGTAGTATTTCAAAGCAAGTTTGAATGCATGAGCCCAAAGAATATTCTCACCTGCTTTGAACCCAAGACCGGTTCCCTCCCGTGTGCTACCCCCGGGCCCACGGTGCAGCCCCTCCCTTTAGTTTAGCTCGACCGAACTGCAGGTTTTCTCCGCGACTAAGTTACCAAACTGCCCCTCCTTCTCTCTTCCCGGCCTATAAATTGAGGCCAACCGGCTCCCATCTCAGTTTACCCAAACCGGCAGCGAGCCACCGGAGCTCAACCGAGACACCAAAGCCCCTCCTCTCCTCTGATTCCCAACTCACATACCAACTCCCCCAATCTCTCGTCATGGCGACGGCGACTGCGAGTCGGCCCAGCGGCCCTATCCTTTTGAGCCCCATTCCCAACTACCACTCCGCCTCCCTCTACCGCGTCAAGCTCTCCGCCGCCGGCTCGCCGGTCAAGTCCGTCAGCGTCTCGTCTCCCCCATCCTCTCCAGTGGGCGGCGCCGCCAAGATCCGTCGGTCCTGCATGTGCTCCCCGACGAACCACCCGGGCTCGTTCCGCTGCAGCCTCCACAAGGACCGCAAGCAGGGGGCACCCGCCGCCGCCGGCAGCTGTAGCAAGCCCGTCTCCCCGCCTTCGCCGCCGCCCATCGGCAGCGGCTGCTCTAGGCGCATGGTAAACGTGCTAGCGCAGCGCGTTCCCATGGGCACCGGGCACTGGGCGTGCAGGGCGCTAGCGCCGTCTCCCACTGTACAGCAGCTGCAGCACAGGAAGCGCGCGGACCGGTTCCGTGCTGGGGCCAGCCGGCTCTCCGCCGCCTCCATGACCGGCCTCCGCGCAGGCGGCAGCAACCAGTAAAAAACCCAGCGTCGACATGCCATAGCAGTACATACTGTACATAGGAAAGTGTAGAAGGACAAGTTGTGGGCTGTGCAATCTCGATGTATTGATCGGTGCACCAGGCACGTATATATAAGTACAAAGGTGGGGCCACAACCTCAACTATACAAGGAGACAGGAGGTGGGCCCTACGCGCACATATACACGTACACAATATACTCAACACCCCCCCGCAGTTGAAGCGGCGCCAGTGACGCAGAGACTAGAACGGAACTCCTCAAAGGTAGAAGTCGGCAGTCCCTTCGTCATCACATCGGCAAACTGCTGAGCGGTCGGCACATGGAGAACCCGCATGCGTCCAAGAGCCACCTGCTCGCGCACAAAGTGAATGTCCGGCTCGATGTGTTTAGTCCGGCGATGATGAACGGGGTTGGCGGAGAGGTACACCGCAGAGACGTTGTCGCAGTAGACAACCGTAGCCTGGGAGACATCGTGATGTAGCTCCTGAAGTAACTGTCGAAGCCAGGTGCACTCGGCGACAGCGTTGGCCACAGCTCGGTACTCAGCCTCCGCGCTAGAGCGCGAAACCGTGGGTTGTCGCTTGGACGACCACGAGACGAGGGAAGGACCGAGGTAGACGCAGTAGCCAGAGGTGGACCGACGAGTATCGGGGCAGCCGGCCCAGCCTGCATCGGAGTAAGCCACCATCTCCAGAGAAGTGGATGCCGTAAGTGTCAACCCGAGGGACATCGTGCCGCGGATGTAGCGAAGGATCCGCTTCACGAGAGTCCAGTGAGAGTCACGAGGGGCGTGCATGTGGAGACACACCTGCTGTACAGCATACTGAAGATCCGGTCTGGTGAGAGCCAAGTACTGTTGGGCGCCGACAATAGACCGGTAGAACGGAGCATCCGACGCAGGCGAACCCTCAAGAGCAGAGACATTGGCCTTCGTGTCAACAGGAGTAGCAGCAGGATGGCAGTTGAGCATGCCAGCACGCTCAAGAAGCTCATGGGCATACTTCTGTTGATGAAGAAAGAAACCGTCCGGACGCCGAACGACCTTAATGCCAAGAAAATAATGTAGAGCACCCAGGTTCTTGATAGCAAACTCGTCACGCAGCCGGAGAGTAATCTGCTGAAGAACGGCTGCGGAGGAGGCTGTCAGGATGATGTCGTCGACGTAAAGCAGCAAATATGCAATTGAGTCACCGTGGCGATAGACAAACAGTGAGGCGTCCGAGCGAGTGACGCTGAAGCCCAATGTCTGAAGAAACCCGGCGATCCGCTGGTACCAGGCTCGGGGTGCCTGCTTGAGCCCGTAAAGGGAGCGAGACAGCAGGCACACATGGCCGGGAAGTGAAGCGTCGACGAAGCCGGTGGGTTGCTCACAAAACACCTGCTCCTCAAGATGGCCGTGGAGAAAGGCGTTGGAGACATCCATCTGGTGAACAGGCCAGCCGCGGGAGACGGCGAGCAGGAGGACGGTGCGGATCGTGCCCGGTTTGACAACCGGGGCGAACGTCTCCGTGAAATCAACTCCAGCGCGCTGGCGGAAACCGCGGACCACCCAGCGAGCCTTGTAGCGCTCAAGTGAACCGTCTAAGCGGGTCTTATGGCGAAAAACCCACTTGCCGGTGATGACGTTGGCGCGAGGAGGCAGGGGAACCAGGGTCCAGGTGCGGTTCCGTTGAAGAGCGTCAAACTCTTCCTGCATCGCCGCAAGCCAGTGAGGATCACAGAGGGCGGCGCGAGCAGACACAGGAATGGGCAACGGCTCCACGGCGGAGGCGGCGAGGACGTACTCGTCACACGAGTACCGGAGACTCGAACAGTGAATGTCGGCGCGAGCGCGGGTGATGGGGCCGGACGGAGCCACTGGGGCCGCCGGCGAGGCGGCCGGCGGCGGGGCCGACGAGGCGGCCGGCAAGGCGACCAGCGTCGCGGCTGATGAGGCGGCGGGCGTCGCGGCCGGCGAGGCGGCCGGCGTCGCAGCCGGCGACGGAGCAGGCGAGGCGGCCGACGACGGGGCCGGCGAGGCGGCCGGCGTCGAGGCGGCGGACGGTACGGCCGACGAGGCAGCCGGCGTCGAGGCGGCGGAGGAGGCGGCCGAGCCGGCTGCTCCTGACCCTACGGCGCCCGAGTTGGGGGCGGCGGGGGAAGGCTGGGCGCCGGCCGCACCGTCAGAGCCGGCCGAGGAGGGCGCCGGCAGGAGGGCCCGGGGACCGCCAAAGCCCAGAGGCGGTCCACGAACCAGACGCGATCGTCCACCTGACGAGGTCGTCGATGGGCCGCCGGTGGCCGGCGGCGACGAGACGACAAGAGGTACCTGCTGCTGAAACGGGAAGACCATCTCATCAAAGTAAACGTGTCGGGAGGTGAAAACACGGTGGGAGATGGGATCGTAGCAGCGGTAGCCCTTAGTGTTAGGTGGGTAGCCGAGAAAGATGCAGGCGACGGAGCGAGGTGCGAGCTTATGAGGCGCAGTGGCAGCGATGCTAGGATAGCACAGGCAGCCGAAGATGCGAAGCCCTTCATAAGAGGGAGGTGCACCAAAGAGAAGGTGGTGAGGTGTAAAGTTCCCGCGAGTACGACATGGACGGATGTTGATGAGGAGAGAAGCCGTGGCTAGAGCGTCAGGCCAAAAGCGCGGGGGCACATTGGCATGAAAGAGAAGAGTCCTAACGCAGTCATTAAGAGTGCGAAGGATGCGCTCAGCACGACCGTTCTGCTGCGAGGTGTACGGGCAAGTGAGACGAAAAATCGTGCCATGTGTGGTGAGAAGATTACGAACAACGGTGTTGTCAAACTCCTTCCCGTTGTCTGTCTGCAACGCGAGAATGGGTCGACCAAACTGCGTGCGAACGTAAGAATAGAAAGCGGCAAGGGTGGAGATAACATCCGACTTGCGGCGCAACGGGAAGGTCCACACATAATGCGAAAAATCGTCAAGGATGACAAGATAATAAAGAAAGCCCGTATTACTTGCAACAGGAGATGTCCAAACATCACTATGAATTAACTCAAACGGGTACGATGCAACAAAGGAAGAAGTCCTAAACGGAAGACGAGCATGTTTGCCGAGGCGACATAAATGACACGAGTGATCCTCGTTCTTATTACACGTGAAAGAAAAAATCCGAAGTATGTTGCGAAGTGTGGCAGGATTAGGATGACCCAAGCGAGCATGCCAGAGATCCACTCCGGTGGCGAGAGCGACAGGGGCGGCGGAAGTGGTGGAGGCGGCGGAGTGAACCGGGTAGAGCTCGTCGGGGCTGTCACATCGGTGGAGCACCATCCGCGTGCAAGCGTACTTAACAGAAAAACCACATTCGTCAAATTCAACAGTGACCGGATTTTCACGTGTAAGAGAACGAACGGAAACAAGATTCGGGCCGCTGAACCAAGCGCTCCTGGACGTCCAGGCGAAGTTGCGCGCGGAAAGCGACGCCCTCCAAGTCTGCACCAGGGCGCATCTGGTCGTACGGACATCCGTTCGAGTACGTTTCCTTCTTCTTTTTTGATTCTTGTCTTCCTCTGTGGGGGCGCGCTAGCGCACCCACTGGGTGTAGTCCCCGAGTTCCAGGGCGGCTGCTGAGCAGGCGGTTCGGAACTCCCTCTGGCGAGTTCCGAATACTAACTTTGCCTTTGTTGGCTTTTGTAGGAGTATCATAACCTCCGCGCCACTGCCTTCAACCGCAATGTCGAGGAGCTGAACAAGCGGACCGCCGATTTGGTGGAAAGCCGGGGTGAGCTCTTTTCTTCCTTCTTCGCGGGGGCGCGCTGGCGCACCCGCGGGCTGTAGTCCCCGAGATTCGGGCCGACTGCTGAGCAGTCGGGCCGGATCTCCCCGGCGATCTAATTTGCTGATGACTTTCTTGTCTCTTCCTTCGTTCTTCAGGTGCCAACGCCGCCCTTCAGGAACAGCTGGGCGAGGCCAACACTGCTCGACGTGCCAAGGAGGAGGAGTGTGGCAGGCTCGCCAAAGAGCATGACCTGCTGGCGGCGCAGCTGGCCGAGCAGAAGGAGCTGCTCCAGAAGGCGCATGACGAGGCCAAGACGCGGGAGGCCGCCCTCATGGCCGAGTTCGAGATCGAGCACTCCGCCTGGACTGATAGGGAGGCGATGCTGACCTCTGGCTACCACGAGCTCGAGGACATCGTTGATGGTAAGTCTCCTTCGTTTCTTTGGGCTTCCGACTATGTGTCAGGCCGACTTCTGATTTTCCGACTTTCTTCTTTTTTGTCTTGGCAGACTTCTTTCCTGGTCATTCACAGGCAGTCCCTCTGGCCATCGAGGCTGCTCGGGAGGCGCGAAGGGCGAAGGGTGAGGTGATCGCCGCCAATGCCCCCCGAACCATCGACGAGCAGCTCCTGAGCATTGGGGCCCGTCTTCGTCCGGCTAACCGGCTGCTGCGCCGGCTTCAGCGTGCCGGTGCCCAGGCGGTTGCCGCCCTGTGGCCGGACATGCCGGCTCTACGCACCGCCAGTCGGACCGCCGACTGGCTGGAAGTCGCCGCCGGCCGTCTTGAGGCTTGGAAGGGCTCCTCGGCCCGGGCCGGAGCATGCCGGGCCTTGGAGTTCGTCAAGGCGTGGTATCCAGGGCTGGACCTGGACCGTCTGGCCGCGTTTCGGTCAGAAGCCCAGGCCGAGCTGGAGGCCGTGGAAGGCACCCTTGTCGAGCGCGCGGAAGCCATCGCCAAGTACACGGACACCAACGTCTTCGTGCCCGAGCGGGCTGAAGGCGGCGAGGAAGTGCCGCCGGACTGGTTCGGGATGAACCCGGAGTATGACGAAGACTCGGCGGAGGTGATCGACTCCAGCGCGGAGGAGGAGGACGAGGCGAAGGACGGAGGCGAGGAGGAGGCGCTAGAAGACGGAGCAGGCGACCAGCCTCAGCCCGATCGCGCGTCCAGCAGCGAGCCGCGCGGAGACAAGGCGACTGCTGCCGGAGGCGACCAAGCTGAGACCGCCCAGCCGACTGCCCCGGCACCCGACACCGCCGTCACCTCCGATCCTCCGGCCCCGGAGGCCGCCTCCTAGGATGCTTTTTCCGCTTCTGTTTATCTGTCTTTAGTAATCTTTTGAAATACTCGTTAGGTTCGAACAATTCCACCCGCGGGGTGTATCCTGAATTTCTATTCGAAGATTCGGCCAAGGGCCTATGTAAATATTTATCCGATTTCCGCCTTTCCTTGCTTATTGCTCCTTAGACTTTTTCCTTTGCCGTCTTCCTTTAGTTGCCGCCTTGCCGGCTGGACAGCCGCTCTGCGGACTGTCGCAAGGTCAAGTGCTTGGCTACTTCGGGAAAGCAAGTACTTGGCCGTTTAGAGTTTCCTTAGCAAGTCGGCTAGAAAGTGACAGGCCGACTATCCGAGAGTCGGTTGTCTTTGATAAAAGCTAAGACGGCGAGCCGACTACTCATGAGTCGGCTCTGTGGGGGGAGGCTGGTAGCCGGCTTGAGCTATGCATAAGCTTTTAGGTCCTTAGCCATTTTTTCATGTGCGCGCTCGTTCTTGCTTGTTCTCTGCCTACCAGCAGTCGCTCTGCGAGCTGCGGCTTTCGACAGGAGACGGCTTGAGCGCAACACATTACTTGTCCGACTGCAGGAAGCATTTCATAGCGCAAGACGGCAAGTCCCCGGGCTGACTAGTCAGACCCGGTGCCAGACGGTATGATAAAAAATAGTAGCATATTCGGAAGCGTGATTCTTATCATACAGATAACAAAAAGGCAGTCCCCAAGCTCGTCTCGGGGGGCCTAAGGTCTTCGTACTTTAATACAAAGGGGGTAGTGGGATACATACTACATCAACTGTAAAATCTTCGAAGAAGATTTGCGTTCCACGGCGCTCTGTTTCTTTGCCGGAGTCGTCCCTCTTGCGCGCTCGAGGCTTCTGAGCGTCAATCAGATAGTAGGCGTCGTTCCCTAGCACCTTGCTGATGATTAAGGGACCCTCCCAAGGTGCCGATAACTTGTGCTGGCCGGCTGTTCTCTGAATCAGCCGGAGCACAAGGTCGCCCTCTTGGAACGATCTCGGCTTGACCTTGCGGTTGTAGTATCAGCGCAGACTCTGCTGGTAGATGCTGGACCGGCTGAGTGCCAATAGCCGGCCCTCTTCCAGCAGATCAACGCCGTCTTGGCGCGCTTCTTCAGCTTCCTCTTCGGTGTACATGGTGACTCGTGGAGAGTCGAACTCTATATCCGTCGGGATGACGAATTCGGCACCGTAGACGAGGAAGAAAGGCGTGAAGCCGGTTGACTTGTTTGGAGTCGTGCGCAGACTCCAGAGGACGGCTGGTAGCTCCTCGACCCAATAGCCGGCCGAACGCTCGAGTGGTTCGACCAGTCGAGGCTTGATGCCGGACAGGATGAGGCCATTGGCTCGTTCCACCTGGCCGTTCGACTGCGGATGGGCAACGGACGCTAAGTCCAGTCGGATGCCCTACGTCGCGCAGAAGCGGGCCAAGGCGCCCTTGGCAAAGTTTGTGCCGTTGTCGGTGATGATGCTATGCGGTATGCCGTACCGCACCGTTATGTCGGCGATGAAGGTTACTGCAGTCGGCCTGTTCAACTTTTTGATGGGCTTTGCTTCCACCCACTTGGTGAACTTGTCCACCGCGACAAGCAGATGAGTTAGGCCGCCTTGGGCCGTCTTGAATGGTCCTACCATGTCCAGGCCCCAAACTGCGAAGGGCCAGGCAATGGGGATTGTCTTCAACGCGGAAGCCGGCTGAAGTGGCTTGGAGCGGAACATCTGGCACCCCTTGCATTTTTGGACTAGCTCTTTAGCTTCTTCCAGGGCAGTCGGCCAAAAGAAACCATGCCGAAAGGCTTTGGCGACAAGTGCCCTTGAAGCCGCATGGTGGCCGCACTCGCCCTGATGGATGTCTCTGAGAATTGCTTGGCCTTGGTCTGATTCTACGCAGCGCTGGTAGACACCAGTGACACTGCGCCTGACAAGCACTCTGTTGACTATGGTGTATGCTGCCGCTCGACGCTGCACTTGCCGAGCAAGGATCTCATCTGTCGGCAGCTCTCTGTTCACTAGAAACTTGAGGATGGGCTGTGCCCATGAAGGTGCTACTATCTCTTCAACTGCTACCACAGCGACTTGGACAAGGGTGGCTGTGCTGGGAGGCGGCGGGCTGGAGTCTGCGGCCGTTTGCTGGATTGACGGAGTCTCTGGGCCGACTGGCACGGTTCCCGGGCCGGGCTCTGAAGTCCCCGGGCCGGGCTCTGAAGTCCCCGGGCCGGTTGGCACAGTCCCCGGGCCGGGTTCTGGAGTCCTTGGGCCGGTTTCAACTGTGGTTTTCTTGAGGCTGCCTGCTGGGGCTTTGGAGTCGGATCCGACTACTTCAGGAGGAGCCGGCACAAAGATGGAGTCTGACTCTGGTGACGGCTTGATAGATGGCTTGAGGAGGCACTAAAGGGCGACGCTGGAAGGAATCGCTTGGCGAGTGGAGCTGACTCGTGCCAAGGCATCTGCTTGATCATTGTCATTTCTTGGCACGTGAAGGAATTCGCACCCCTCGAAGTATCTGCTGAGTTGCTGCACCAGTAAGCGGTAGCTCGCCATGTTTGCGTCTTTGGCGTCCCAGTCGCCGGATGATTGCTGAACCACCAAGTCGGAGTCGCCATAACACAGGATCCGGCGAATGCCGAGTTCTTTGGCAAGCCGGAGCCCATGAATGAGCGCCTCATATTCGGCGACGTTGTTGGAGGTGGCGAAGTGGATCTGCAGCACATACTTGAGCTTGTCGCCCTTAGGGGAGGTGAGGACGACGCCGGCTCCCAAGCCGGTGCACATCTTGGAGCCATCGAAATGCATCCGCCAATGGGTGGAGTCAGGCGCTGGCGGCAGGTACTGGGTCTCGGCCCAGTCGACGAGGAAGTCGGCCAGCGCCTGCGACTTAATGGCGGTGCGGGGCTGGTAGTAGATGGTGTAAGGAGCTAGATCTATAGCCCATTTGGCTACTCGGCCGGAGGCGTCTCGACTTCCAATGATCTCGGCGAGTGGAGCGGTGCAAACCACGGTGATTGGATGCTCTTGAAAGTAGGGCTTTAGCTTCTTGGTGGCGAAATGCACGCCGTAGCACATCTTCTGGTAGTGAGGGTAGTTCTGCTTGGAGGTCGACAGTACCTCGCTCAGGTAATATACCGGTCTCTGTACAGGGAGCGCCTTGCCTTCCTCCTTGCGCTCAACTACGATGACTGTGCTGACTACTCAGCTGGTGGCGGCGATGTACAAGAGCATGGGCTCTTTGGGAGTCGGAGCCGCCAACACGGTGGGAGTAGTCAACATCTTCTTCAGCTGGAGAAATGCCTCATCCGCCTTGTGGTTCCACTCAAAAAAGGTGGTCCTCTTCATCAATTGATACAAGGGCAGAGCTTTCTCGCCCAGCCGACTGATAAATCGGCTAATGGACGCCAGGCAGCCGGTGAACTTCTGCACATCCAACAGTCGGCTGGGTACCTCCATTTTCTCGATGGCCTTGATCTTCACGGGGTTGCACTCTATTCCGCGTTCGGAGACCAGGAAACCAAGGAGCTGGCCGGCTGGTACTCCGAAAACGCACTTCTCAGGGTTGAGCTTGATCTGGAATCCGCGCAGATTCTCAAAGGTCTCCTTGAGGTCTTCCAGCAGCGTCCCACGCTTCTCCATCTTCACCACCACATCATCCACATAGACGTGGGCGTTACTGCCGAGTTGCTTGAGGAGGCACTTCTGCATGCAACGCTGAAAGGTGGCGCCGGCATTCCTCAAGCCGAACGTCATTGTCAGGTAGCAGAAGGCTCCAAATGGTGTGATGAATGCGGTCTTCAGTCTGTCCGCTGGGTTCAGCTTGATCTGGTGGTATCCTGAGTATGCGTCTAGGAAACTCAGCAGCTCGCATCCGGCTGTGGAGTCTATCACCTGATCAATTCTTGGCAGAGCAAACGGGTCCTTTGGGCAGGCTTTGTTGAGGCTTCTGTAGTCGATGCACATCCGCCACTGCTTGTTCTTCTTCAGTACCAAAACCGGGTTTGCCAGCCACTCTGGAAAAAACACTTCCATGATGAAACCGGCTGCCAGGAGCCGGGCTATCTCTTCTCCCACAACTCTTCTTTTCTCTTATGACAGGCGGCGCAAGGGCTGCCTGACGGGCTTCATATCTGGCCTGACGTGCAGCTTGTGCTCGGCGAATTCCGTCGGTACACCCGGCATGTCTTTGGGGGACCATGCAAAGATGTCCCGATTCTCACGGAGGAAATCGACGAGCTCGCCTTCCTATTTGCTGTCAAGGCCCGTGCCCATGACAATGTACCTTTTTGGGTGCTCCGGGTCCAAGGGTATCTTCTTGGTCTCTTTAGCCGGCTTGAATGATCCTTCTGCCTCCGACTCCTTGGGGTCGGGCGACATTTCTGGCTGCTTTCCGGCCATCGCCACGACTCGGTCAAGGAGCCGCTTCTCGGCCGCGATCACCAGGGACTCGGCCAGCCGACTGCTCTCGGCCGCGCAGGCGGACGACTTCTTGTAGTCGCCGGCTACGGTCAGAATCCCCTTGGAACTCGGCATCTTCATCTTGAGGTAGGCGTAGTGGGGAACCGCCATGAACTTGGCCAAGGCAGGTCGACCAAGCAGAGCATGGTACGGGCTCTCCAAGTCCACCACCTCGAACCAGACCGGCTCTCGGCGGAAATGATCTTTGTCTCCGAAGAGGACGTCTATCAGGATCTTGCCGATCGGCGAACAGGAGAGGCCGGGTACAATTCCATGGAACACGGTCCGGCTGCTCTGCAGCTGTCTTCGCTTGATTCCTAGCTTCTCCATGGTGTCCTTGTACAGGATGTTGATGCTGCTACGTCCGTCTATCAGGACTCGCGAAAAACGGGCGGCCCGCCTATCAGTGGCCAGGGTCGCACCTAGGACCAGGGCATAAGAGCCCGGACTCGGCATCACCTCTGGGTGATCCGCCCGACTCCAACTGATAGGCCTCTCGGACCAATGCATGAACTCTGGAGCATCTGCTGCTACTGCATTTACTTCTTGTTGCTGTTGGCGCCTGCTGCGCCGGTCATCTGCCACACTGGTGAACACTACGTAGGCTCCGTGCTCTTCTGGGAACTCGTCTTGTACTGCGCTGACTGGCCGAGCCGCCGGCTGCTGGGGCGGTGGCGGAGGCGGCGGCCCAGCAGGCGGTAGAGGAGTGAGGCTGTCTCCCTTGGCGATCCTGGTGAGCCAGTGGCACTTCCTGGTGGTGTGGTTTGACGGCTTCGCGCCACTGTGGAACTTGCAAGGACCATCCAAAGTCTTCTCATAGGAGAAAGCCGGCAACCAATTGGACTTGCCGCCCTTCTGCCGCTTGGCCGGAGGCTGCCCCTCCGGCTATTAATCTTCAACTGTCGCCACTTGCCGACTGTTGGAAGTCGGCTGCTGGGCCTTGCGCTTGTTGTCGTTCTGTTGCTGTCGTCGACTGGTGTCTCCAGCCGGAGTTCTAGGAGCCTGAGGGGTCACCTTGCCAGCGGCGCTGACTTGGATCTCTGTCTTCATGGAAGAGTCGGCCGTGGCGTACTTGTCCGCTATGACTAGCAGTTCATCAAGGGTTTCTGGCTCGTCGCAGAGGAGCTTGTGCTTGAGGAGGGTGCCCTCTCGGCACCCGGCAGTGAAGTACTCGATGGCCTGCACCTCGTTCACGCCCTCGCAGGAGTTTCGAAGCTCACCCCAGTGCGTGAGGTAGTCGCGTGTTGATCATCAGGGCCTTGCACGCACAAGGAGAGCTGGCGCGGCTTGGGAGGTCGCTTGTACATGCTCGTGAAGTTGCGGATGAAGGCCTCAGTGAAGTCGACCTAGCTATTGATGCTGCGGGGCTTCAGGCTGTTCAGCCATGTCCGGGCCGTGCCCTGGAGCATGAGAGGAACGTACTTCACGGCAACTCGCTTGTTGCCATTCGCTATGCTGACGGCTGTGGAGTAGTCTATCAGCCAGTCCTCCGGCTTCACGGAGCCGGTGTACTTGGGTGTGTCTCGGGGGAGCGTGAACCCTTTGGGGAAGGGCTCGTCTCTGATGCGGGGCCCGAAGCAAGGCGGGCCCAACTCGTCTTCCTCTTCCAGCGCCAGGGATCGGTGGAGTCGGTCGATTCGATGGCGGGCATCATTCTCTCCGACTCCCTCTCGGCGGCCGAGGCGACCTCCGAGAGTCGGATGCTCAACAGGCGGCGGGGAAACTCGCCGCTCTCTTCTAGGCGGGGGAAGCAGGTAGTCGTCCTGCCGCTCTACTGCTCTCGGGCGGCCGTCTTGGTCGCGCTCGATGGTGATGTGAGTCCGACTGTGACTGACAGCCGGCTCCTTCTCTTTCCTTCCGCGGACTCCGCCAGTCGGCGTCCGGGAGGTCGTGCCTTGATCTTGGCGGGGAGGCAAGTCGTCGTTCGGCTGCTGCAGCGCATCTGCGCGGCCGCCAGCCGCGTTTTGTGCAGCAACCGCGTCAAGGATCTGCTGGACTCGCTCCGTCATCACACGGCGCTCTTCGCCCTCGAAGTTCTTCAGCTCGTCAGTCGCCGCTTGGGCGGCGCGGATGTTCTCCGCCGGGGTGGCGTACACGGGGCGTTTTGCCCCGAACAAGTCGGCGATGGCTGCTCCGCGCTGCCGGACCGCACCTAGACGGCTCGGCCCAGTCGGGGCCAGCGAGCTGCCTACGGCGCGATCCATCTCGTGCTGGTATGCCTCTAACAAGCGCCTCATGCTTGCCAGCTTTTTGGCGCCTTCAATGATCTGAAGGCGGCGCGTCTCCAGCGTCTCGGCGTCTGCATCCTCTGGGATGGGCGCGGTTAGGTCTTGCAGGGCCTCAGCTAGCGGGTCCTGGGCTTCTTCATCGGAGTGCTCGCCATGGCTGATGATGAGCACCTCCGTGACAGCGCTTCCGCCGCTCTCCTCGTATGGAAGCGGCTCGTCGTAGACCACCACGTTGGTGGGAAAAATGTCGAGCGACACGGCGTCGGAGTCGACCAGCATCGGGTCGGAGGAGCCTACAGACTCCAAGTCTACGGCAGGCTCGCCGGCGACGTGGAGTTGGTCGAGGAGGCCCGCGAGAAGGCTCTCGGGGCCACCCATGCCCACGTCGGATGCATGCTCGTCGGAGAGGCGCACCTCGCCGATAAGTTTGGCGAGGCCGCTCGCGGCGCAGGCGGCCTCTGCGCCGCGTAGCGTGTCGATGCAGACTCCATCTAGCGAGCCTGGCTGGCTGCGCTCGCTAGGGAGGAAGAGGGTTCCCGTCCAGAACAGATCTCCGGACGACGGTGCACCTCGCCCCACGGTGGGCGCCAAATGTCGGGGGTTGGGTGCGACATATGCCAAAGGATGGCTTATCATGGTGGGGGCGAGTAGAACGTCGCCGGTGCCTGGAAACGGGATAAGGCGTAGACATGCACGCCGGCGAATCTTACCCAGCTTCGGGGCTCTCTGGGGAGATAACACCCCTACTGCTGCTCTGCGGGGTCTCCGCATGGTCACTAAAGCAAGGTGACTACAATGGTGCTCCTGGAGCTGTATCGGGAGGCAGGAGAGAGCAAGGCTAGTTCTCTCCTCCCTGGGCTATGTGTCTATCTCTATCAAGGTCCAAACCCTTTGCATGGGTGCCCCGGGGGGTTTATATAGGCCTACCCCCCGGGGGTACAATGGTAATCCGGCTGGGCGCGGGTCCCAGCCGTCTGTCTCTCATGCCGCCGTCCTTTCTGCTGGCTTCTGGGGCCCGCCGACTGGTGGGCCCCGTGGACAGGCCAGACGCTGTGCGGCGCTCCTGATGACGCAGGCTTGGTCATTGGGTCGTGGCAACAGTGCTGCCGCCTATCAGGCGATCACTGTCGCCATTCCTCATCCAATCTGGTTAATGGCTTGTGGGGCCCCGGAGGGGAGACGGCCGACTCTGGGGAGGCCGACTCCCTCAGGGCCGTCTTTGGGCGCTCTGGCCGCCCTCGGTTCACCCACTAACAGGCGGCCCCGCGGTCTTCGGGCCGTACAGGCCGGCGTCGTGGGCACAGTGCATCGCGCACTGTGGCTGAGGTCAGGGCAGGCATGGCAACAGTGCCGCGCCTCGTCGGAGTTCTTCCGACGATACGGCTCACTGTAGCCACGCCAGTCCCTCGTAGGCAGGGAGGGACGGCCACGTCGTGACCGTACTCCGCATCGGGCTTCGTGAAGTGTCATGGGCCGACTCCCATAGTCGGCTACCCTGGAGGTCGCCAGCTTGGAGTCGGCTTGCCTTGGAGTCGGCATCTGGGACTCGGCTCCTCTGGAGGTCGCCAGCTGGGACTCGGCCTCTCTGAAGGTCGCCAGCTGGGACTCGGCCGGAGGGGCGCGGCCTGCCCCGATGTCTTGAAAGATCCTGGGTCCCGGGTCAGCCTACCCATGGCCCATTACTCCGACAGAGACTCAACAAACCGTCATCGACTTTGCAAATGAAGCTCAACGTCAACATGATGCAAAGATCTTGACAATAAGAAGTGACAACGGCACCGAGTTCAAGAACTACACCTTGGATGAGTTTCTTAGTGATGAGGGGATCAAGCATCAGTATGCTGCACCATATACCCCTCAACAAAATGGTGTCGCAGAGAAGAAGAACCGGACGTTGATGGATGCGGCAAGGACCATGATGGCGGAGTTCAAGTCTCCATACAACTTTTGGGCCGAAGCCATGAACACAGCATGTCATGCATCCAATCGGCTCTATCTCCGCAAAGGCTTGAACAAGACTCCTTATGAAATTCTCACCGACAACAAGCCCAATCTCAAGTACTTCCGGGTGTTCGGGTGTAAGTGTTTCATTCTTAAGAAAGGCGTTCGTTTGTCTAAATTTGAGGCTAGAGCTTATGAGGGCATATTTGTTGGTTATGCTACAAACTCTCATGCTTACCGTGTCCTCAAAAAGTCCACCGAACTCATTGAGGAGACGTGTAACGTGGAGTTTGACGAAAATAACAGCTCCCAAGTGGAGCAAAGTGGTAATTGTGATGTAGGTGATGAAATTCCTCCCCAATCCATAAGAAGAATGGGTATTGGTCATATTCTACCCACTGAGGAACCCCTTGTGGCCGAAGGAGAAGGACAATGCTCCACTCAAGTGGAGCCGTCACCTCCCCAAGACCCACACGCTTCCGAAGAACAAAGTGAAGGCCCTCAACCTCGGGAACAAGACCAAGGACAAGATCAACCTCAAGATGGTGGTGAACCACCAAATGATGCCCAAGGTCAAGTTCTCCCCCTCGAGCAAGGTCAAGATCAAGAGCAAACTCAAGATCTTGAACAAGCTCAAGATGACGCTCAAGATAATCAAGTTAACCCTCACCCTTCCACATCCGAGGAGGGATTAGAGCGTCATGCCGCAAAGATTGCTTCCAAGCTCACCACCAAAGGTCATCTCATGGAGAATGTGGTTGGAAGCCTAAGAAAGGGGGTAAGCACTCGTAGACAATTAGCAAACTATTGTGAGCATCACGCGTTTGTCTCTTGTGTTGAACCCCAAAAGGTCTATGAGGCGCTCGAAGATTCGGATTGGCTCAATGCCATGCATGAAGAACTCAACAACTTCGAGTACAACAAGGTGTGGAGATTGGTGCCAAGGCCATCGGGGAACCACAACGTCATTGGGACCAAGTAGATATTCAAGAACAAGCAAGATGCTCATGGGAACATCATTCGCAACAAGGAAAGATTGGTGGCACAAGGCTACTCCCAAGTCGAGGGCATCGACTATGGTGAAACCTTTGCTCCCGTTGCTCGCCTTGAATCCATTCGTTTGTTGATTGCTTATGCTTCCCATCACAACTTTAAGTTGTAACAAATGGATGTGAAAAGTGCTTTTCTTAATGGTCCTATTAATGAGTTGGTTTATGTCAAGCAACCCCCTGGGTTCGAGGATCCCTACTTCCCGGATCATGTGTATCAACTTGATAAGGCACTCTATGGCCTTAAACAAGCCCCACGTGCATGGTATGACCACCTTACCGAGTTGTTACAAGATCGTGGATTTGAGGTGGGGCAAATCGATCCCACTCTTTTTACTAAGAAGGTCAAACGGGAGTTGTTTGTATGCCAACTATATGTTGATGATATTATCTTTGGTTCCCCTAACAAAGCTTTCAATGAGGAATTTGCCGCTCTCATGACCTCCAAGTTCAAGATGTCTTCTATGGGAGAGTTGAAGTTCTTCCTTGGTTTTGATATCAAACAAAGAAGAGAAGGTACCTTCATCAACCAAGCCAAATACACTCAAGACATGCTAAAAAGATTCAAGCTAAGTGATGTCAAGCTGGCTTCTACTCCAATGCCTACCAAGTGCCAACTTGACATTGATCCCAATGGTAAAGCGGTGGATCAAAAGGTATATCGCTCCATGATTGGCTCCTTGCTTTACCTTTGTGCATCTAGACCGGATATCATGTTGAGTATGGGAATATGTGCATGGTTTCAAGCCGCACCGAAGGAAAGCCACTATGTGGCGGTCAAGCGAATCTTTCGATATTTGGCTCATACCCCAAACTTTGGCTTATGGTACCCAAGAGGAGCAAACTTCAAGCTTGAAGGATATACGGATTTTGATTGGGCGGGAGACAAAGTGGATAGGAAGTCCACTTCTGGAGGGTGCCAATTTCTTGGTTGCTCTTTGGTGAGTTGGTCTTCCAAGAAGCAAAGTTGTGTGTCTCTCTATTCCACTGAAACGGAATATGTGGCGGCCGGTAGTTGTTGTGCACAACTCTTATGGATGAGGCAAACTTTAAAGGAGTACGGTGTCATTTGTGACAAAGTGCCTCTTTGGTGTGATAATGAAAGTGCCATCAAGATTTCTCTCAACCCGATGCAATCGGTATCACTTCATCCGGGATCACATTAGGCAAGGGGAGATCGAGCTCAAGTATGTGAACACTCATGATAACCTTGCAGATATTTTCACGAAGCCCATGGATGAAGCAAGATTTCACGAGTTAAGGCATGAGCTAAATATCATTGATTCGAGCAATGTGACTTGAACCTCATTCAACATTTTGTCTAGTTTAGGTGTAGGCATGAACATTCATGATAACCTCTTCTTCCCCCCATTATGCATAAATTGATTATGTCCTTCTTTTAACCATCTTCGATGGTGTTTGTGCTTCACGGACGAGTTTTGGTCATGGGCCCAAGGTTAAAATCTTCGCGGTGCCATACCTTTTGACTCAAACATAGGTGGCCTCGGCCACCGCTCTCTCTTGAAGAGGTGTGTCTTGGCCCCTTGCTAGTGTGTTCGCTGCTGAGTTGGGTTTTTCCTTCGTTTCTTGCCTTTGGTTTTCCGTTTCTTTTTTAGCATAGCCGTGCTATCTAGTGGCCTTTAGTTGCTGGGCGGTACTACCGCCCATCAGCGTGGTACTACTGCTGCGGGGTGGGGTCAGGGGGTTATATCGGGGCAGGGGGAGGTCTCTTCTCCCCCAAACCCGTTCGCTTCGCTCCCTCCCTCCCTCTCCTCTCTCCAGCAACTGTTCGCCGCGGGAGGGCTCCGGCGGATCTCCTTCTCCGGGGCGTCCCCCTCCATTCCCTTTGGTGGAGTCGATCCCCACCCCGTCCTCTTGCCATGGATGCCGGTATTGCCCCCGTTCCCTCTCTCTTCTTGTCTAGATTTCAAATCTAGCGTCTTAGGGGCAATAGTGGTTGCATCTCTAGATTTTCGGCTAAATCTAGGCTTGATTAGAATGGAGAAGGCAACTAGATGGTTTGGATTAGTGTTTTGTAGGATTATTTTTGAATTTGGTAGGACGGTAGTGCCGGATCTGACCGCGGCAGTAGGAAACCGCTGTTTCCCCGCCTCGGGCGGTACTGCCGCTCTCACTTGAGAGGTACTACCGCTTGGAGCGGTACTGTCGCCTCCATGTCGCGGTACTACCGCTGCCTACCAATTTCCATCATGCTCCTGCCATTCAGTGATCCTTTTGTTGAGTTTGGTGGCTTATGCTTGTTCCTTTTGGTTGTTTTGCGTGTTCTTGTGTTTGGTTCCAGGTGATGATCATCCTGAACATCAAGCTCTCCGTGTCAATCCCGGTCGTGCCACGTCAAAGCGTTACCGCACCACTGAGTCAGCAGGAGGTTCCTCAAGTGCTCCACCTCCACCTCAACTCAAGAATAAGTCTGATGTCAAGCTAAAGCAAACTAGCAAGACCGTGCCACAGATGAATGCCAAGGAGTTCTGGGCAAGGCGTTGCCGCAACCCTTATGAGGCAGACCAAGATCCCACTTTGGTCAACCGTCCGTTCTGGAACAGGTTTCAGTTTGCCATATTCTTTGATGTGCTCAAGGCCAAGAAGAATCTCTATGTTGATGTACGCTCCATCGACACGGACTATACGGAGAAGGATCCTGAGTACTTTGGTGAAGCTCTTAAGATGTGCACTCAGCTCAACATTCTCAGAATCATGCAATTCAACAAGGACTATGATGCAGATATTGTGGCTCAATTCTATGCCACTGTCCATCTAGGGACTGACGAGGACAGGACTCTGACTTGGATGACCAATGGCAAGTTGCTTTCTGTCAAGTGGAAGGCATTCATGGAGTTACTTGGGGTGGAAGATCACGGGCTTACGTCTCATGTCGGCTTTCACCCACACCGCAACACCACCTCCACTCATAAGCAAGCTCTCTGGCCCTACTGCACTCTGAAGATCAACCCTGAGACTAAGAAGGAAACATATGAGATGCCTGCCTTTCTGGACATTCTTCACCGTGTCTTCCGTGAGACTCTTTTCCCTCGCATCGGGAATCTGGATATGGTTCACTCTTATCTCGTGGACATGCTTCTCTTCTGCCAGCGTGAGAAGGAAGAAAACACCAGCGAGTCCCTGGATATCTCTCATGTTATGTGGTCTGAGCTCTTATCTGCTATCTTAGAGCGCAAGTGCCCAATTTATGGTCCGTTCATCATGCTGCTTATTGAGAAGGCCTGGGATCATGTGTATCCCAAGGTGATGCTAGAGACTGGAGAGTTGGTCTCTCATGAGATCAAGCGTCTAAGGAAGAAGGACAACTGGGGCACTCAGGTCCCTAAATCTGGAGGTCCTTCATCTGCTACTACCATGGAGACCGACGAGGAGGCTGAGGCTGAGGATGATGATGACTATGAGCCTTCTGGGGCAGAGCCCTCTTGGGCAAAGAAGCTCAAGCTCAAGATGAAGAAGTTGTTCTGCTTGGAGTCTCACTGTCAGTACATGACTCATGTGGCTGAGAAAAAGGCCCGGGGACGTCACAAGGAGCTCATGCGTCAGTTGGGTGCCACCATTAACAGTGGATCTGAGGACCAGCTTACTGAGGAGGAGGAGTGGATTCAGCAGCACTGCCCGTGGACAGATTCTGATGCCGAGCAGTTCCCGACCGACGATGGTGGCGAAGACGATCCCGCTGAGATCTGATATTTGAGACCCTCGCTTGCTATCACCTGGAGCCGTAGCAGCACTCCCTCTCCTTTTTGGTGTCTCGATGCCAAAGTGGGAGAGAGTTTAGGGATTTGTGTCTTCTATCTTCTGTGTGGTGTGTTTGTGTTTTCCCGCCGCTTTCTTTGTTTGGTTTGTGTCAGTGAGACCTAAGTTCTAGACATATGGTGTGAGACATATGCTACCTTACCTTTAGATTATCTTTATCTATGTCTATCTAGCTTATGAGTTGCATGCTTATCCTGTTATTTATTTTTCTCTCATATACCCTGCTTAGGTTGTTGGTCTCTAAAATGTAGGGGGAGCGTTGATCCTAGTATGTGTGTCGTGCAGTACAAAGCACTTATCTAGATAGCACACATCTAGGGGGAGCCAATCTACATTTTAGGACAGTGGGGTTTTGCGCATGTCCTATGTATTTTAGGACGATGGGGTTTTGCGCATGTCCTATGCCTTTCCCTGTTTGTGCAAATCCCATATTGTCATCAATCCACCAAAAAGGGGGAGATTGTAAGGGCATATTTATCCCCAAGGTGTTTTGGTGATTGATGACAATGCTTTTGCGGACTAATCGTGTGCATTGAGATTTTCAGAGATTCATCCTTTGGCACGAGACGATTCCCTCCCCTCAGTGTTTTTATTCAAGACGGTGTAGCTCCTTCGTTTCTCTGTTGGTGGACTAGTCTCGTAGGAGTCACCATACTATCAAGAGGGGATCCGCTTTGGTAAGGCTAGGGTGGAATCAACACGTACACAACCGTATCACACCCGCTGTTCCTTTCTGCGTCATTGGAGCTCTCTTTCCTCTCCTTGCTTGCCCTGACCTATCCCTGCGGTAGTACCGCGGTCCTCAGCGGTAGTACTGCCGAAGCACGTCAAGCAGTAGTACCGCTCCCCAAGCGGTAGTACCGCTTGCTGTCTTCGGCTGTAGTACCGCAGAGGTTCCGGGCTACTACCGCCTCGACTCGAGACCTCCTTTTTTGTGTCGGGTTGTGCGGTACTAGTAGCGGCAGTAGTGGCGGTAGTACCGCTCCAAGCGGTAGTACCGCCCTTACTTCCGCGGTAGTACCGCTCTAGGCCCAGGTCCATGGTATCATCGTGTGCGCGTCAGTACCGCTGGGAGGGAACGGTAGTACCGCTGGCTCAGCGGTAGTACCGCCCTGCCCAAGCGGTAGTACCGCTCTGTGCGTGGCTGCTTGGGGGGGTAACGGTTGGATTGTTCCCCCCACTATATAAAGGGGTCTTCTTCCTCAAAGTTGACCTACCTCTTCCCCAAAAAGCTCCATTGTTGCTCCAAGCTCCATTTCCGCCCGATCTCTCTCCCTAGCCAATCAAACTTGTTGATTTGCTCGGGATAGGTTGAGAAGGCCCCGATCTACACTTCCACCAAGAGAAATTTGATTCCCCCTCTAATCCCTAGCGGATCTTGTTACTCTTGGGTGTTTGAGCACCCTAGACGGTTGAGGTCACCTCGGAGCCATAGTCCATTGCGGCGAAGTTTCGCGGTGTCATTGGGAGCCTCCAATTAAGTTGTGGAGATAGCCCCAACCTTGTTTGTAAAGGTTCGGTCGCCGCCTTCAAGGGCACCAATAGTGGAATCACGACATCTCGCACTGTGTGAGGGCGTGAGGAGAATACGGTGGCCCTAGTGGCTTCTTGGGGAGCATTGTGCCTCCACACCGCTCTAACAGAGATGTAGTTCCCTTTAAAAGGAAGGAAGTTCGGTAACACATCCTCATCTCCATCGGCTCCACTCTTGGTTATCTCGCGCCTTTACTTGTGCAAGCTTTTTGTGTTGTATCCCTTGCTTGCTTGTGCACTTATTGTTGTTGCATCATATAGGTTGTTCACCTAGTTGCATATTTAGACAACTTACTTTGATGCAAAGTTTAATTTGGTAAAGAAAAGCTAAAATTTGTTAGTTGCCTATTCACCCCCTCCCCCTCTAGTCAACTATATCGATCCTTTCAACTACCATCATGAACCAATGCCTTATGGTTAAATGGTGGTGGAAAATTATGAGTGGTGGGTCTCAGTCCTTATGGTTCTCTATTCTTAAGGCTAAATATTCCCCCCTATCTGTTGGGGAACGTTGCAAAAAATAAAAAAAATTCCTACGTTCACCAAGATCAATCTATGGAGTCATCTAGCAACGAGAGAGGGGAGTGCATCTACATACCCTTGTAGATCGCGTGCGGAAGCGTTCAAGAGAACGGGGTTGAGGGAGTCGTACTCGTCGTGATCCAAATCACCGGAGATCCTAGCGCCGAACGGACGGCACCTCCGCGTCCAACACACGTACGGTTGGGAAGACGTCTCCTCCTTCTTGATCCAGCAAGGGGGAAGGAGAGGTTGATGAAGATCCAGCAGCACGACGGCATGGTGGTGGATGCAGCTGTGAACACGGTAGGGCTTCGCCAAGCTTCTGCGAGATGGAGAGGTGTAGCAAGGGGAGAGGGAGGCGCCAAGAGCATGGGTGCATCTGCCCTCCCTCCCCCCTTTATATAGGCCCCCTAGGGGGACGCCGGCCCTAGGAGATGCAATCTCCAAGGGGGCGGCGGCCAGGGGGGAAACTTGCCCCCCAAGCCAGGTGGAGGTGCCCCCACACCTAGGGTTTCCAACCCTAGGCGCAGGGTGGCCCAAGGGGGGCACACCAGCCCACCAGGGGCTGGTTCCCCTCCCACTTCAGCCCATGGGGCCCTCCGGGATAGGTGGCCCCACCCGGTGGACCCCCAGGACCCTTCCGGTGGTCCCGGTACAATACCGGTGACCCCCAAAACTTTCCCGATGGCCGAAACTGCACTTCCTATATATAATTCTTCACCTCCGGACCATTATGGAACTCCTTGTGACGTCCGGGATCTCATCTGGGACTCCTAACAACTTTCGGGTTACTGCATACTCATATCTCTACAACCCTAGCGTCACCGAACCTTAAGTGTGTAGACCCTACGGGTTTGGGAGACATGCAGACATGACCGAGACGCCTCTCCGGTCAATAACCAATAGCGGGATCTGGATACCCATGTTGGCTCCCACATGCTCCTCGATGATCTCATCGGATGAACCACGATGTCGAGGATTCAATCAATCCCGTATACAATTCCCTTTGTCAATCGGTACGTTAGTTGCCCGAGACTCGATCGTTGGTATCCCAATACCTCGTTCAATCTCGTTACCGGCAAGTCACTTTACTCGTACCGTAATGCATGATCCCGTGACCAGACACTTGGTCACATTGAGCTCATTATGATGATGCATTACCGAGTGGGCCCAGAGATACCTCTCCGTCATACGGAGTGACAAATCCCAGTCTTGATTCGTGCCAACCCAACAGACACTTTCGGAGATACCCATAGTGCATCTTTATAGTCACCCAGTTACGTTGTGACGTTTGGCACACCCAAAGCACTCCTACGGTATCCAGGAGTTGCACAATCTCATGGTCTAAGGAAATGATACTTGACATTTGGAAAAGCTCTAGCGAAACGAACTACACGATCTTTGTGCTATGCTTAGGATTGGGTCTTGTCCATCACATCATTATCCTAATGATGTGATCCCGTTATCAATGACATCCAATGTCCATAGTCAGGAAACCATGACTATCTGTTGATCAACGAGCTAGTCAACTAGAGGCTCACTAGGGACTTGTTGTGGTCTATGTATTCACACATGTATTACGATTTCCAGATAATACAATTATAGCATGAACAATAGACAATTATCATGAACAAAGAAATATAATAATAACCATTTTATTATTGCCTCTTGGGCACATTTCCAACAGTCTCCCACTTGCACTAGAGTCAATAATCTAGTTACATTGTGATGTATCGAACACCCATTGCGTTCTGGTGTTGATCATGTTTTGCTCTAGGGAGAGGTTTAGTCAACTGATCTGCTACATTCAGGTCCGTATGCACTTTACAAATATCTATGTCTCCATCTTGAACATGTTTACGGATGGATTTGAAGCGACGCTTGATGTGCCTGGTCTTCCTGTGAAACCTGGGCTCCTTGGCAAATGCAATAGCTCCAGTGTTGTCACAGAAGAGTGTGATCGGCCCCGGCGCATTGGGTATGACTCCTAGGTCGATGATGACCTCCTTCACCAAGATAGCTTCCTGCGCTGCCTCCGAGGCTGCCGTGTACTCCGCTTCACATGTAGATCCCGCCATGATGCTCTACTTGCAACTGCACCAGCTTACTGCCCCACCATTCAAAATATACACGTATCCGGTTTGTGACTTAGAGTCATCCAGATCTGTGTCGAAGCTAGCGTCGACGTAACCCTTTACGACGAGCTCTTCGTCACCTCCATATACGAGAAACATATCCTTAGTCCTTTTCAGGTACTTAAGGATGTTCTTGACCGCTATCCGGTGTTCCATGCCGGGATTACTTTGGTACCTTCCTACCAAACTTACGGCAAGGTTTATATCAGGTCTGGTACAGGTCATGGCATACATGATAGACCCTATGGCTGAGGCATAGGGGACGACACTCATATTTTCTCTATCTTCTATCGTGGTCGGGCATTGAGCCGAGCTCAATTTCACACCTTGCAACACAGGCAAGAACCCCTTCTTCCACTAATCCATATTGAACTTCTTCAATATCTTATCAAGGTATGTGCATTGTGAAAGACCTATGAGGCGTCTCGATCTATCTCTATAGATCTTGATGCCTAATATGTAAGCAGCTTATCCAAGGTCCTTCATTGAAAAACACTTATTCAAGTAGGCCTTTATGCTGTCCAAAAGTTCTAAATCATTTCCCATCAAAAGTATGTCATCCACATATAATATGAGAAATGCTACAGAGCTCCCACTCACTTTCTTGTAAATGCAGGCTTCTCCTTAAGTCTGCATAAACCCAAATGCTTTGATCATTTCATTAAAGCGAATGTTCCAACTCCGAGATGCTTGCACCAGCCCATAGATGGAGCGCTGGAGCCTGCATACCTTGATAGCATTCTTAAGGTTGACAAAACCTTCCGGCTGCATCATATACAGTTCTTCCTTAAGGTGACCGTTAAGGAATGCCGTTTTGACGTCCATTTGCCATATCTCATAATCATAGTATGCGGCAATTGCTAATATGATTCGGACAGACTTCAGCTTCGCTACGGGAGAGAATGTCTCATCGTAGTCAATCCCTTGAACTTGTCGATGACCCTTAGTGACAAGTCGAGCTTTATATATGGTAACATTACCATCCGCGTCCGTCTTCTTCTTAAAGATCCATTTGTTTTCTATTGCTCGCCGATCATCGGGCAAGTTTGTCAAAGTCCACACTTTGTTTTCATACATGGATCCTATCTCGGATTGCATGGCTTCAAGCCATTTGTTGGAATCTGGGCCCGCCATCGCTTCTTCATAGTTCGAAGGTTCACCGTTGTCTAACAACATGATTTCCAAGACAGGGTTGTCGTACCACTCTGGTGCGGAACGTGTCCTTGTGGACCTTCGAAGTTCAGTAGGAGCTTGATCCGAAGTATCTTGATCATCATCATTAACCTCCTCTCTTGTTGGTGCAGGCACCACAGGAACTTCTTCCTGAGTTGCGCTACTTCCTATTTCAAGAGGTAGTACTTCATCAAGCTCTACTTTCCTCCCACTTAATTCTTTCGAGAGAAACTCTTTCTCCAGAAAGGACCCGTTCTTGGCAACAAAGATCTTGCCCTCGGATCTTAAGTAGAAGGTATACCCAATGGTTTCCTTAGGGTATCCTATGAAGACGCATTTTTCCGACTTGGGTTCGAGCTTCTCAGGTTGAAGTTTCTTGACATAAGCATTGCATCCCCAAACTTTTAGAAACGACAGCTTAGGTTTCTTCCCAAACCATAATTCATACGGTGTCGTCTCAACGGATTTAGACGGTGTCGTCTCAACTTATGGCAAGGTTTACATCAGGTCTGGTACACAACATGGCATACATAATAGATCCTATGGCTGAAGCATAGGGGATGACACTCATCTCTTCTTTATCTTTTGCCGTGGTCGGTGACTGAGCCGAGCTCAATCTCACACCTTGTAACATAGGCAAGAACCCTTTCTTGGACTGATCCATTTTGAACCTTTTCAAAATCTTATCAAGGTATGTGCTTTGTGAAAGACCTATGAGGCGTCTCGATCTATCTCTATAGATCTTGATGCCTAATGCCTAATATATAAGCAGCTTCTCCAAGGTCCTTCATTGAAAAACACTTATTCAAGTAGGCCTTAATGCTGTCCAGAAGTTCTATATCATTTCCCATCAAGAGTATGTCATCTACATATAATATGAGAAATGCTACAGAGCTCCCACTCACTTTCTTGTAAACGCAGGCTTCTCCATAAGTCTGCATAAACCCAAATGCTTTGATCATCTCATCAAAGCGAATGTTCCAACTCCGAGATGCTTGCACCAGTCCATAAATGGATCGCTGGAGCTTGCATACTTTGTTAGCGTTCTTAGGATCGACAAAACCTTCCGGCTACATCATATACAGCTCTTCCTTAAGATGTCCGTTAAGGAATGCCGTTTTAACGTCCATCTGCCATATCTCATAATCATAGTATGCGGCAATTGCTAACATGATTCGGACGGACTTCAGCTTCGCTACGGGAGAGAATGTCTCGTCGTAGTCAATCCCTTGAACTTGTCGATAACCCTTAGCGACAAGTCGAGCCTTATAAATGGTAACATTACCATCCGCGTCCGTCTTCTTCTTAAAAATCCATTTTTTTTCTATCGCTCGCCGATCATCGGGCAAGTCTGTCAAAGTCCATACTTTGTTTTCATACATGGATTCTATCTCGGATTTCATGGCTTCAAGCCATTTGTTGGAATCTGGGCCCGCCATCGCTTCTTCATAGTTCGAAGGTTCACCGTTGTCTAACAACATGATTTCCAGGACAGGGTTGCCGTACCACTCTGGTGCGGAACGTGTCTTTGTGGACCTACGAAGTTCAGTAGCAACTTGATCCGAAGTACCTTGATCATCATCATCGTTTTACTCTTCAGTTGGTGTGGGCATCACAGGAACATTTTCCTGAGCTGCACCACTTTCCCGTTCGAGAGGTAGTACTTCATCGAGTTCTACTTTCCTCCCACTTACTTCATTCGAGAGAAACTCTTTTTCTAGAAAGCATCCGTTCTTGGCAACAAAGATCTTGCCCTCGGATCTTAAGTAGAAGGTATACCCGACAGTTTCCTTAGGGTATCATATGAAGACGCATTTTTCCGACTTGGGTTCGAGCTTTTCAGGTTGAAGTTTCTTGACATAAGCATCGCATCCCCAAACTTTTAGAAACGACTGCTTAGGTTTCTTCCCGAACCATAATTCATACGGTGTCGTCTCAACGGATTTAGACGGTGCCCTATTTAAAGTGAATGTGGATGTCTCTAGAGCGTATCCCCAAAATGATAGCGGTAAATCGGTAAGTGACATCATAGATTGCACCATATCCAATAGAGTGCGATTACGACGTTCGGACACACCAGTTCGCTGAGGTGTTCCAGGCGGCGTGAGTTGTGAAACGATTCCACATTTCCTTAAGTGCATACCAAATTTGTGACTTAAATATTCACCCCCACGATCTGATCGTAAGAACTTTATCTTTCGGTCACGTTGATTCTCTACCTCATTCTGAAATTCCTTGAACTTTTCAAAGGTCTCAGACTTGTGTTTCATCAAGTAGACATACCCATATCTACTCAAGTCATCAGTGAGAGTGAGAACATAACGATATCCTCTGCAAGCCTCAACGCTCATTGGACCGCACACATCAGTATGTATGATTTCCAATAAGTTGGTTGCTCGCCCCATTGTTCCAGAGAATGGAGTCTTAGTCATTTTGACCATGAGGCATGGCTCGCATGTCTCAAACGATTCATAATCTAGAGACTCTAAAAGTCCATCAGCATGGAGCTTTTTCATGCGCTTGACACCAATGTGACCAAGGCGGCAATTCGACAAGTATGTGGGACTATCGTTATCAACTTTACATCTTTTGGTATTTACACTATGAATATGTGTAACATTACGCTCCAGATTCATTAAGAATAAACCATTCACCGGCGGGGCATGACCATAAAACATATCACTCATATAAATAGAACAACCATTATTCTCGGATTTAAATGAGTAGCCATCTCGAATTAAACGAGATCCTGATACAATGTTCATGCTCAAAGCTGGTACTAAATAACAATTATTGAGGTTTAAAACTAATCCCGTTGGTAAATGTAGAGGTAGCGTGCCGACGGCGATCACATCGACCTTGGAACCATTCCCGACGCGCATCGTCACCTCGTCCTTCGCCGGTCTCCGCTTATTCCGCAGCTCCTGCTTTGAGTTACAAATATGAGCAACCACACCGGTATCAAATACCCAGGAGCTACTATGAGCACTGGTAAGGTAAAGATCAATTACATGTATATCACATATACCTTTGGTTTTGCCGGCCTTCTTGTCCGCTAAGTACTTGGGGTAGTTCCGCTTCCAGTGACCACTTCCCTTGCAATAAAAGCACTCAGTCTCAGGCTTGGGTCCATTGTTTGACTTCTTCCCAGCAACTGGCTTACCGGGCGCGGCAACTCCCTTGCCGTCCTTCTTGAAGTTCTTCTTACCCTTGCCTTTCTTGAACTTAGTGGTTTTATTCACCATCAACACTTGATGTTCCTTTTTGATCTCTACCTCTGCTGATTTCAGCATTGAATATACCTCAGGAATGGTCTTTTCCATCCCCTGCATATTGAAGTTCATCACAAAGCTCTTGTAGCTTGGTGGGAGCGACTGGAGGATTCTGTCAATGACCGCGTCATCCGGGAGATTAACTCCCAGCTGAGTCAAGCGGTTGTGCAACCCAGACATCTTGAGTATGTGCTCACTAACAGAACTATTTTCCTCCATCTTACAGCTGAAGAACTTGTCGAAGACTTCATATCTCTCGACCCGGGCATGAGCTTGGAAAACCATTTTCACCTCTTCGAACATCTCGTATGCTCCGTGTTGCTCAAAACACTTTTGGAGCCCCGGTTCTAAGCTGTAAAGCATGCCGCACTGGACGAGGGAGTAATCATCAGCACGAGACTGCCAAGCGTTCATAACGTCTTGGTTCTCTGGGATTGGTGCTTCACCTAGTGGTGCTTCTAGGACATAATCTTTCTTGGCAGCTATGAGGATGATCCTCAGGTTTCGGACCCAGTCCGTATAGTTGTTGCCATCATCTTTCAGCTTGGTTTTCTCTAGGAACGCGTTGAAGTTGAGGTGGACATGAGCGTTGGCCATTTGATCTACAAGACATTTTGCAAAGGTTTTAGACTAAGTTCATGATAATTAAGTTCATCTAATCAAATTATTGAATGAACTCCCACTTAGACAGACATCCCTCTAGTCATCTAAGTGAAACATGATCCGAGTCAACTAGGCCGTGTCCGATCATCACGTGAGACGGACTAGTTAACATCGGTGAACATCTTCATGTTGATCGTATCTTCTATACGACTCATGCTCGACCTTTCGGTCTTCCGTGTTCCGAGGCCATGTGTGTACATGCTAGGCTCGTCAAGTCAACCTAAGTGTATTGCGTGTGTAAATCTGGCTTACACCCGTTGTATTCGAACATTAGGATCTATCACACCCGATCATCACGTGGTGCTTCGAAACAACGAACCTTCGCAACGGTGCACAGTTAGGGGGAACACTTTTCTTGAAATTATTTCGAGGGATCATCTTATTTAAGCTACCGTCGTTCTAAGCAAATAAGATGTAAAACATGATAAACATCACATGCAATCAAATAGTGACATGATATGGCCAATATCATATTGCTCCTTTGATCTCCATCTTTGGGGCGCCATGATCATCTTCGTCACCGGCATGACACCATGATCTCCATCATCATGATCTCCATCATCGTGTCTTCATGAAGTTGTCACGCCAACGACTACTTCTACTTCTATGGCTAACGCGTTTAGCAATAAAGTAAAGTAATTTACATGGCGTTCTTCAATGACATGCAGGTCATACAAAAAAATAAAGACAACTCCTATGGCTCCTGCCGGTTGTCATACTCATCGACATGCAAGTCGTGATTCCTATTACAAGAACATGATCATCTCATACATCACATATATCATTCATCACATCCTTTGGCCATATCACATCACAAAACACTTGCTGCAAAAACAAGTTAGATGTCCTCTAATTGTTGTTGCAAGTTTTTACGTGGCTTCTATAGGTTTCTAGCAAGAACGTTTCTTACCTACGTAAAACCACAACGTGATATGCCAATTTCAATTTACCCTTCATAAGGACCCTTTTCATCGAATCCGCTCCAACTAAAGTGGGAGAGACAGACACTTGCTAGCCACCTTATGCAAGTAGTGCATGTCAGTCGGTGGAACCTGTCTCACGTAAGCGTACGTGTAAGGTCGGTCCGGGCCGCTTCATCCCACGATGCCGCCGAAGCAAGATAAGACTAGTAGTGTCAAGAAAATTGACAACTTCTACGCCCACAACTGCTTTGTGTTCTACTCGTGCATAGTAACTACGCATAGACCTAGCTCATGATGCCACTGTTGGGGAACGTTGCATAAAATAAAAAAATTCCTACGTTCACAAAGATCAATCTGTGGAGTCATCTAGCAATGAGAGAGGGGAGTGCATCTACATACCCTTGTAGATCGCGTGCGGAAGCATTCAAGAGAACGGGGTTGAGGGAGTCGTACTCGTCGTGATCCAAATCACCGGAGATCCTAGCGCCGAACGGACGGCACCTCCGCGTTCAACACACGTACGGTTGGGAAGACGTCTCCTCCTTCTTGATCCAGCAGGGGGGGAGGAGAGGTTGATGAAGATCCAGCAGCACGACGGCGTGCTGGTGGATGCAGCTGTAAACACGGCAGGGCTTCGCCAAGCTTCTGCGAGAGGGAGAGGTGTAGCAAGGGGAGAGGGAGGCGCCAAGAGCATGGGTGCGGCTGCCCTCCCTCCCCCCCTTTATATAGGCCCCCTAGGGGGGGCGGCCCTAGGAGATTCAATCTCCAAGTGGGGCGGCGGCCAGGGGGGAAACTTGCCCCCCAAGCCAGGTGGAGGCACCCCCACCCCTAGGGTTTCCAACCCTAGGCGCAGGGGGGCCCAAGGAGGGGCGCACCAGCCCACCAGGGGCTGGTTCCCTCCCACTTCAGCCCATGGGGCCCTCCGGGATAGGTGGCCACACCCGGTGGACCCCCGGGACCCTTCCGGTGGTCCCGGTACAATATCGGTGACCCCCAAAACTTTCCCGATGGCCGAAACTGCACTTCCTATATATAATTCTTCACCTCCGGACCATTCCGGAACTCCTCGTGACGTCCAGGATCTCATCTGGGACTCCTAACAACTTTCGGGTTATTGCATACTCATATCTCTACAACCCTAGTGAGGGAGTCCTGGACTAGGGGGTGTCCGGATGGCCAGACTATCATCATTGGCCGTACTCCAAGACTATGAAGATACAAGATTGAAGACTTTGTCCCGTGTCCGGATGGGACTTTCCTTGGCGTGGAAGGCAAGCTTGGCAATACGGATACGTAGATCTCCTACCATTGTAACCGACTCTGTGTAACCCTAGCCCTCTCCGGTGTCTATATAAACCGGAGGGTTTTAGTCCGTAGGACAACAATCACAACAACAATCATACCATAGGCTAGCTTCTAGGGTTTAGCCTCCTTGATCTCGTGGTAGATCCACTCTTGTACTACCCATATCATCAATATTAATCAAGCAGGAGTAGGGTTTTACCTCCATCGAGAGGGCCCGAACCTGGGTAAAAACATCGTGTCCCTTGTCTCCTATTACCATCCGCCTAGACGCACAGTTCGGGACCCCTTACCCGAGATCCACCGGTTTTGACACCGACATTGGTGTTTTCATTGAGAGTTCCTCTGTGTCGTCACCGATAGGCTTGATGGCTCCTTTGATCATAAACAACAACGCAGTTCAGGGTGAGACTTTTCTCCCCAGACAGATCTTCGTATTCGGCGGCTTTGCGCTGCGGGCCAATTCGCTTGGCCATCTGGAGCAGATCGAAAGCTACGCCCCTGGCCATCAGATCAGATTTGGAAGTCTAAACTTCAAGGCTGACATCCGCGGAGACTTGATCTTCGATGGATTCGAGCCACAGCCGAGCGCGCCGCACTGTCTCGTTGGGCATGATTTAGCTCTGCTGCCGGACAGTGCCCTGGAGGCCGCACATGAGTCCGCTCCGACCCTTAATTCGGAGCCGACCACGCAGATCGAGGATGGGTGGCTAGACACCGCCTCGGGGGCTGCAACCTCTACGTTGATGGAGCCGAATACTGACCTTGTCCGTTGCGACGCTCGTGACTCCGAGGTGCCGGACTCCTCGCCGGACTCCGAACCTCCTGCGCCCCCTCCAATCAAATCCAATTGGGCGCTGATCATGGAGTTCACCACTGCGGACATCTTTCAACACTAACCTTTTGGCGACATCCTGAATTCACTAAAGTATCTCTTGCTATCAGGAGAGCCCTGGCCGAATTGCGGTCAGGAAGGTTGGGATGCGGACGACGAAGAAATTCAAAACCCACCCACCACCCACTTTGTAGCCACTATCGACGATCTAACCGACATGCTAGACTACGACTCCGAAGACATCGACGGTATGGACGACGATGCCGGAGACGATCAAGAACCAGCGCCTACGGGGCACTGGAAGACCACCTCGTCATACGACATATATATGGTGGACATCCCAAAGGATGGGAATGGCGAGGAAAAGGCGGAGGAAGACTCCTCCAAGAAACAGCCCTAGCGCCAGCGTCAGCGGCGCCGCTCTAAATGCCGCCACAGCAAGAATGGAGATTTCGGCACCGGAGATAACAACACCCCAGAGAGTGCCGAAGAGAACCCCCTCCAGCAAGATTCAGCACAGGAGGACGGAGAAGCCAGCCCTCATGAGAGAGTGGCAGACGAAGAGGTAGAGGATGACAATTACATGCCTCCCTCCGGAGACGAGGCAAGCCTCAACGACGACGAATTCGTCGTGCCCGAGGCTCCCATCGAACAAGAGCGTTTCAAACGCAGGCTAATGGCCATGGTGAACAGCCTAAAGAAAAAACAGCAACAACTTAGAGCTGATCAAGACCTGCTAGCCAACAGATGGACTAAAGTCCTTGCTGCCGAAGAGTATGAACTCGAACGCCCCTCCAAAAGCTACCCCAAACGCAAGTTGCTCCCCCGATTAGAGGAGGAGGCATATAAACCTGCATCACCAGAGCGCAATACGGCTGACTGACCACCTCGTGGCCGCGACAGAGAGGCCTTTAGGCCCTCCATTAGAACCGTACCCCGGCACCGCTCGAAAAGTACGAAGCCACGGGGGAATGCGCCGGACTTGCGAGACATATTGGAGGATAAGGCAAGACAATCAAGATCGATCTATGGATCGCGTGGGCACCCCACGATGCGCGACGACGACCGTCGCACCGGATACGGCAACTCCGGCCGGGCCGAACACAGTAGACAAAGCTCGTTCGAGCTACGTCGTGATATAGCCCAATATAGAGGCGCCGCACACCCACTATGCTTCACAGATGAAGTAATGGATCATCAAATCCCCGAAGGGTTTAAACCCGTGAACATTGAATCCTACGATGGCACAACAGACCCCGCGGTTTGGATCGAGGACTATCTCCTTCATATCCACATGGCCCGCGGTGACGATCTTCACGCCATCAAATATCTCCCACTCAAGCTTAAAGGACCAGCTCGGTATTGGCTCAACAGCTTGCCAGCAGAATCTATTGGGTGTTGGGAAGACCTGGAAGCCGCATTCCTTGACAACTTCCAGGGCACGTACGTGCGACCACCAGACACCGATGACCTAAGCCACATAATTCAGCAACCAGACGAATCGGCCAGACAGTTCTGGACACAGTTCTTAACAAAGAAAAATCAAATCATCGACTGTCCGGATGCAGAGGCCCTCGCAGCCTTCAAACATAACATCCGCGACGAGTGGCTGGCCCGGCACCTAGGACAGGAAAAGCCGAAATCCATGGCAGCCCTCACATCACTTATGACCCGCTTCTGCATGGGAGAGTATAGCTGGCTAGCCCGCAGTAACAACCTCAGCAAAAATTCTGGCAGTCTGGATACCAAGGACCGCAATGGCAGGTCGCGTCACAACAAAAACTAACGCCACGTCAACGGCTATAACACTGAGGATACGGCAGTCAATGCCGGATTCAGAGGCTCTAAAGCCGGTCAGCGGAAAAATCCATTCAAAAGAACCACTCCGGGTCCGTCCAATTTGAACCGAATACTCGACCGCTCTTGCCAGATACATGGCACCCCCGAAAAACCAGCTAATCACACCAACAGGGATTGTTGGGTATTCAAGCAGGCAGGCAAGTTAATTGCTGAAAACAATGACAAGGGGTTGCATAGCGATGACGAGGAAGTGACCCGGCCGCCGAACAATAGAGGACAGAAGGGTTTCCCCCCACAAGTGTGGACGGTGAACATGATATACGCAACTCACATACCCAAGAGGGAGCGGAAGCGTGCACTCAGGGACGTATACGCGATGGAGCCAGTCGCCCCAAAGTTCAACCCATGGTCCTCCTGCCCGATCACCTTTGATCGAAGGGACCACCCCACCAGTATCCGTCACGGTGGATTCGCCGCATTGGTTTTAGACCCAATCGTCGATGGATTTCACCTCACTAGAGTCCTGATGAACGGCGGCAGCAGCCTGAACCTGCTTTATCAGGATACAGTGCGCAAGATGGGCATAGACCCCCAAAGGATTAAACCCACAAAGACGACCTTCAAAGGCGTCATACCAGGTGTAGAGGCCAATTGTACAGGCTCAGTTACACTGGAAGTGGTCTTCGGATCCCCGGATAACTTCCGAAGCGAGGAGTTAATCTTCGATGTAGTCCCGTTCCGCAGCGGCTATCATGCGCTGCTCAGGCGAACCGCGTTCGCAAAGTTCAACGCGGTACCGCACTACGCATACCTCAAACTCAAGATGCCAGGCCCTCGAGGAGTCATTACGGTCAACGGAAACACTGAACGCTCACTCCGAACGGAGGAACACACAGCGGCTCTCGCGGCAGAAGTATAGAGCAGCCTCTTAAGGCAATTTTCGAGTCCGGCCGTTAAGCGACCGGACACGGCCAAACGCGCCCGGAGTAACCTACAACAAGACCACCTGGCACGATCAGAGCACGCGTAGCAATGCGGCCCCAACCCCAGCCCTTGCATAATTGCAAGACTAGTCCTTCGCGTACATCATTACGCTCTGGAGATACCATGGGCATAGGGGGAGGGGCACGACCACAACAGGCCCAGAGTGCGGCTCAACCACACCAGGGGCTCCCAAGTGTGTCATCCTTCTTCTTTTTTTATTTTTCTTATCCACAGGACTCCACTTACTAGAGGGCCTGACCGGCAGTAGACCTGCCAAACTCATGATGCAACAGCCAGGGAAGGAGAAAGGCTACAACAAACACTCAGGTGGTCCCCATTACGAGCATTAAATCTGTTCAATACACCATTCCGCAGCCTACCCCTGGAGGGGGACATGTTTAATAGTCCAATCCCTTGCTTACCGCACTATTTGTATCGCTCTGCATTCATGGCAGTATTTCTGGAATAAACAATGCATCGCTTTTTGCTTATAATTGCATTTCTTTCTTATACATATGTTCATTTATGACATGCTGCATCCGTACACTCTGGTACGGCTAAATACACCAGGGGCTTAAGTTCCCCACATTATGGTGTGATAAGTCCGAACACTTTCACAAGTGCGGCACCCCGAACTTATAGCATTATATGCATCGGCTCCGAATCATGTCTTGGGTCAATAGTTGGGTTTGCCCGGCTCCCATGTTTTGGTACCTTACATTCCGTTGTATCGGCTAAGGTAGCACTGGGAGAACCACTGCGATTGCGCCCCGGTTGAGCTGGGCGAGCGCCTCAGTGGAGAAAGCTAAAACTGACCATCATGATACGGCGAGAGCTGCTCGCTGTTCGAGAGGTTTTTTCGAGTCCCTAAAGACTTATGCCGCTTAGAGCGAGGAACCGGCTTTGTCCGGCCCAGGCGTGGATAGCGCCCCGAACTCGGTCTTCCGAACACTAGGGGCTTCACCGAAATTTAAAATTATAGAATTCTATGGCTAAGTGAGAGTGTTCAAGCATTATAAGTCCGGTTGCCTCGTTCGTTGTGTTGCGCGCCTCCCTAGATGGACCCAAACATGGGAACAAGAGCGCTCAAGTTTATCCCGAACACCCCAGCACTAGTGGCGTGGGGGCTGAAGCCGACGACTTGCCATCTCTCAGATTTGATAAACGGCCGCACAGAAGGTAATATTTTAAATTAACAAGCGTTGCTTAGCGCATATGAACAAAAGTTTTCAGCGCACAGGATAACAAAATGCGAGTTCACTCAAATATTACATCTTTGGAGCACTCACCCGCAATCATGCGGGCACCCTTCAGGACACTCTTATAATACATTTCGGGCGTGCGATACTCCTTGCCCGCTGGTGGCGCGTCCGTCACAAGCTTCTCAGCATCCATCCTGCCCCAGTACACCTTTGCATGGGCAAGGGCCCGACGGGCACCTTCAATGCAGGCGGAGGGCTTGACGACTTAAACCCAGGGACACGCATCCACCAGCCGCCGCACCAGGCCGAAGTAGCTCCCAGGCATGGCCTCCCCAGGCCACACCCGAACTATGAGGCCCTTCATGGCCTGTTCGGCCACCTTGTGGAGCTCGATCAGCTGCTTCAGCTGGTCGCTAAGGGGCACCGGATGTCCGGCCTCAGCATAATGAGACCAGAAGACCTTCTCCGTCGAGCTCCCCTCCTTGGCCCGGTAGAAAGCGGCAGCGTCGGACACGCTGCAGGGCAGATCTGCGAACGCTCCTAGAGAGCTCCGAATTCGGGTAAGTAATAGGTAATTCACATTCACATGCTTGCTTTGCATGAAAAATGCCTTACCCGCCGCTATTTTCTTCAAATCTTCGATTTCCCGGAGGGCCTTGTGGGCTTCGGCCTTGGCAGCTTTGGCACTTTCAAGAGTCGACGCAAGCTCGGACTCTCGAGTCTTCGAGTCACGCTCCAAACTCTCGTGCTTTTCCACGAGAGCCTGGAGCTCTTGCTGTACCGCCGCCACCCGCGCCTCCTGCTTCTCTCGCTCGGCCCGTTCCGCGGCCGTATTGCGTTCAGCCGCGGACACTGCCTCCTTCAGGGTCGCCACCTCGTTTGTGGCCCCTGTAGTACCCATGTTATCCTTGTTATTTTTCTTGCAACCAAATCCTTTTCTGTAAGGTACAACTTTAATACGGTGTCACTCACCTTCCTTGTCCTCGAGCCGCTTCTTGGCACGGCAGAGCTCGCTCTCAGACCGCTCGAGGCTCTGCTTCAAGGTATTGACCTCCGCAGTCAGTGCGGCAGAGGTCAACAGCGCAGGCTGCAAACCCATATTGACATATTTTTTAGACTCCTGCGTATATCTTTTTTAGATCCTCAGTCCGGCTTTTGTTTCCGAACACCGAACCGAGCATCAGGGGCTACTGTCTATGCGGTATTATATTACACATCTTAAAATTCTTACCTCAAAGCCTGTTAGAAGGCTGCTGCAGGCTTCGGTCAGCCCGCTCTTGGCGAGCTGAACCTTCTGAATCACCGCACTCATGACAGTGCGGTGTTCTTCTTTGATGGAAGCGCCGTTGAGCGCCTCCAACAAGATATCTGGCGCCTCCGGTTGGACGGAGGCCGCCGGCGTCACAGTCTTGCCCTTCTTACGAAGGGGCCGCTTGCCGGACTCCGGAACCACTGCAGGTTCCGGTGTGGAGTCCGGTGCGAAGTCCGAGAGGTTGCCCTGCGGCACCTCCGGGGCCTCCTCCTCCTGGCGGGTACCTTCCCGGGATCCCACCTCGACGTCGTCAGTGTCACAGGGGGTGGAGGCGGTCGGGATAGAATCCACATCCGACGTGCCCAAGGACCCGCTCGACGAAGCGGGAAGATCGTCCTTGGCCGGACTACAGGTTGTATGTGGCGTTAGAAAGACACCATGTGGCGAAAAGAAAAATTATAAATCATCTAGGAGTCCGGATACTTACGATCTCGCCAGGGGCTTGGCCCTTGAGGGCCACTCCTCGTTGCCGTCGCCAACATTGGCGGAGCAGTCCGGGGGAAGGGTCCTTCCCTTCTTGGACCCTTCGGCCTCCCTCGTTGGGGAGGCCTTCCTCTTCTTCTCTCCCCCCGCGGGGGGAGAGGCCTCTTTCTTCTCCTCCTCGTCTTCGGGGGAGGAATCTGCCTCGGAGTCATCGAACGATGAGTCCGATATCACCTGACGCCGGGAACTCCTTCGGGTTCCCGTGGACTTCTTCTTGGCCTTCTTCTCCGGCACCACGTAAAGTGCCGGGACCAGCAGCCCCGTCAAATGGGTATCTGCTGGGTCTTCTGGAAGGGGAGCCGGACAGTTTACCTATCCGGACGTCTTCTGCCAGTCCTGTTAAAGGCATTAGGAGTTTAGATCCCACATAGAGTCAAACTATGAAAAAATGAGTGTCCCATAAAGGATAACGTAGCTTACCTCGCCGGCCGGGCGCTGGGTGCTGAATCCGCGATCTTCGGTCGCGGACGCGGGAGCTTCGGCGCCCTTGAACAGCACCCTCCAGGAAGCTTCGTACGTCGTGTCGAAGAGCCCGCTCAAGTTCCGGTGCTGTGCCGGATCGAACTCCCACAAATTGAAGGCCCGTTGCTGGCAGGGGAGAATCCGGCGGACGAGCATGACCTGGATCACATTGACAAGCTTAAGCTTCTTGTTCACCAGGGTCTGGAGACAGGACTGGAGTCCGGTCAGCTCTTCCGAAGAACCCCATAGCAAGCCCTTCTCTTTCCAGGAGGTGAGCTGCATGGGGATGCCAGATCTGAATTCGGGGGCCGCTACCCATTTAGGGTCACGCGGCTCGGTGATGTAGAACCACCCCGACTGCCACCCTTTGATGGATTCCATGAAGGCACCCTCAAGCCAAGTGACGTTGGGCATTTTGCCCACCATGGCGCCTCCGCACTCCGCTTGGCTTCCCTTCACAACCTTCGGCCTGACATTGAAGGTCTTTAGCCACAAGCCGAAGTGGGGCTGGATGCAGAGGAACGCCTCGCACACGACGATAAACGCCGAGATGTTGAGGATGAAGTTTGGCGCCAGATCGTGGAAGTCCAGGCCGTAGTAATACATGAGCCCCCGGACAAAGGGGTGAAGTGGGAAGCCCAGTCCGCGGAGGAAGTGGGGAAGAAATACGACCCTCTCATGGGGCCTGGGGGTGGGGATGAGCTGCCCCTCGTCGGGCAGCCGGTGCGCGATGTCGCTGGACAAGTATCCGGCGCTGCGCAGCTTCTCGATGTGCCCCTCCGTAAAGGAAGAGGCCATCCACTTGCCTCCCGCTCCGGACATGGCTGGAGGAGGTTGAGGTGAGATGAGCGAACTTGGGCGCTGGAGCTCGAGTGCGCGGAGATGGATAAGCAAAGGAGGAAGAAGGCGTAGGTAAAAGAGGTGGATCATTATCCCCTTATATATGGGCGGACGAAGCTATACGTCCCCACCGGCCTGGTAAAACCCGCTTATCTCCCAAGCGCCGCAATCAAGGGCGCGGTTGGGTTACCCACGTCCGTATTGATGGGAATCCCGGAATAAGGGGAATACGATCTCTGCTTTGACAAGAGTGCCAAGGAAACCGCTTCGCTAAACGCGCTGAGGTGGTATAATAAAAACGATTCAAGTAAAGGCTTGGTAGTGGTGTGACGTCACGCCATAAAATACGTCAGCAGATTGAACTTGTGTAAATATTATTCTCTCTACGGTGGTACGTGGAATTTATTTTGCAGAGCTGGACACTATCCTGGTGTTCACAATCTTCTATGAATTATTCGGAGGAGGAACCCGCCTTGCAATGCCGAAGACAATATGCGCGCCGAACTCGTCGTCATTGAAGCCTGGTTCAGGGGCTACTGAGGGAGTCCTGGACTAGGGGGTGTCCGGATGGCCGGACTATCATCATCAGCCAGACTCCAAGACTATGAAGATACAAGATTGAAGACTTCGTCCCGTGTCCGGATGGGACTTTCCTTGGCATGGAAGGCAAGCTTGGCAATACGGATATGTAGATCTCCTACCATTGTAACCGACTCTATGTAACCCTAGCCCTCTCCGGTGTCTATATAAACCGGAGGGTTTTAGTCCGTAGGACAACAATCACAACAACAATCATACCATAGGCTAGCTTCTAGAGTTTAGCCTCCTTGATCTCGTGGTAGATCCACTCTTGTACTACCCATATCATCAATATTAATAAAGCAGGAGTAGGGTTTTACCTCCATCGAGAGGGCCCGAACCTGGGTAAAAACATCGTGTCCCTTGTCTCCTGTTACCATCCGCCTAGACGCACAGTTCGGGACCCCCTACCCGAGATCCGCCGGTTTTGACATCGACACCTAGCGTCACCGAACCTTAAGTGTGTAGACCCTACGGGTTCGGGAGACATGCAGACATGACCGAGATGCCTCTCCGGTCAATAACCAACAGCGGGATCTGGATACCCATGTTGGCTCCCACATGCTCCTCGATGATCTCATCGGATGAACCACGATGTCGAGGATTCAATCAATCTCGTATACTATTCCCTTTGTCAATCGGTACGTTACTTGCCCGAGACTCGATCGTTGGTATCCCAATACCTCGTTCAATCTCGTTACCGGCAAGTCACTTTACTCGTATCGTAATGCATGATCCCGTGACCAGACACTTTGTCACATTGAGCTCATTATGATGATGCATTACCGAGTGGGCCCAGAGATACCTCTCTGTGATACAGAGTGACAAATCCCAGTCTCGATTCGTGCCAACCCAACAGACACTTTCGGAGATACCCGTAGTGCACCTTTATAGTCACCCAGTTACGTTGTGACGTTTGGCACACCCAAAGCACTCCTACGGTATCCGGGAGTTGCACAATCTCATGGTCTAAGGAAATGATACTTGACATTTGGAAAAGCTCTAGCGAAACGAACTACATGATCTTTGTGCTATGCTTAGGATTGGGTCTTGTCCATCACATCATTCTCCTAATGATGTGATCCTGTTATCAATGACATCCAATGTCCATAGTCAGGAAACCATGACTATATGTTGATCAACGAGCTAGTCAACTAGAGGCTCACTAGGGACTTGTTGTGGTCTATGTATTCACACTTGTATTACGATTTCCGGATAATACCATTATAGCATGAACAATAGACAATTATCATGAAGAAAGAAATATAATTATAACCATTTTATTATTGCCTCTAGGGCATATTTCCAACACTATCTAGCCTGATGTCTGCCATTTCGCGTGGTGGTTCTCAATTTTGGAAGGCCTTGGTGAAAGTGAGGCCCTTTTTCCGGGCTCACGTTAAGTTTGTAGCAGGGGATGGTTCTTCCATTAGGTTTTGGCTTGATTGGGGGTGTGGAGATTCACCTCTCTCTGTGACCTTCCCCACCTTATTCTTGTACTGCCCTGATCCGAATATCTCTATCGCGGAGCTGGCTGCTAATGGGTGGGACCTAGCCTTTCGCCGCTCCCTTTCGCCTAAAGAGTTTGAAGATTGGCATCGTCTTACTGCCTTCTTCCCCACGCTCTCGACGAACATGGATTCGGTGATCTGGCCACACAATTCTTCTGGTCGTTTCTTAGTTAAATCATTGTATTCTAAGCTTATTGGTGGTATCCCTACTAACAAATTCTCTCAAATCTGGAAGACCCGGATCCCTCCTAAAGTTCAAATTTTCTTATGGCGAGCTTTTAGGGGCCGGCTGCCTTCGGCTGACCAAATTCGTAAGAGGAATGGTTCGGGGTCTCAATTTTGTGCCTTGTGTGGTGACTTGGAGGATACGACTCATATCTTCTTCCATTGTGTCCTGGCTAAGCTTATTTGGAGTTGCATCAGAGAGTGGCTTCATGTAGCCTGGGATCCTGCTTCTTTCTCTGAGCTCCGGGCCCTTGCTAATACCCTGTTTGGCGTTACCAGACGTATTTTCTAGGTGGGCCTGGGAGCAATTTGTTGGTCTCTCTGGACGACTAGGAACAAGTTTACTATTGAACATGTGTTTCCGGCTAAACCTGCTGACTGATTATTTAAATCGTGTGCCCTCTTGCAGCAGTGGAAATTATTGACTAGGGTGGACGGCCAAGATGCGCTATCTGCGTTGATATACAAAGTTCGGGCCTCGGCAGCTAATCTATGCAGGCAAGAGCAGGATGCTTAGTTGGTTTGAGCTTCGTTGGCCAGTCTCTTTTGGGCAGTAACTTTCCGGCCTGCGTGCCATGTACTGGCTAGGGAGCCATGTACCCCTGTTTTAACTCTCCTTCGTTTGACCCTGGTTGGGGTCCTGCTGGTTGTGTGTTTTGAACCTTTGTGTGTTTGCTACCTGCCTTATGGCTTTATTTATAAAGTCGGACGCATGCCTTTTCTTAGAAAAAGAACCGCGGGTCGGCTAGCTGTGTGCCGCTGCCGGACATGATCTGATCAGTGCCGCTTTAGTTTAAAATAAACTGTAAGTCTGTCATTTGCTGTGTCGTCAGTGGTTGTATGGTAACAGAGGATCATGCAAAATAGCACAGCACAAGTTATTAGGCCAACTCCACCACGCGACCCTATCCTGTCCGCCCCCGTCCGTTTGGGGTAAAAGGGACAAAAGAGACGGCCCAGCGCGCGGGCGCAAACGGACTTTGTGTCCGCTTTCGACCCATCCCCAGCCCAAACTTGCGCTGGTTTTGGGGTGAAACGGACAGCGCGCGGACGGGCGGGACGTGCGCGCTTGTCCTCCCCTGGCCCGCCTGTCGGTGGGAGAAACCAAAACACCCCCACGTCCATTTGGCGCCATTTGCCCCAAACCCTCCCACCTCCCTCCCGCCACCCCCTCTCTCCTCCGTCCATGGCCAACGCCCCACCGAGTTCCGGCGGCCTGGCCGTCGACCCGCCCGCAAAGGTGAAGAAGAAGGCGCCAAGGAAGCCGCGGTCGGAGTGCACGCCGGAGGAGATCGCCAAGTTGGACGCGGAATCGGCGAAGAGGAGGGAGCGGAGAGTGGTCGTCAAGCTCAATGCCGCCGCGGCCAAGAGAGCCGCCATGCGCGAGGAGCTGGAGGCCGCGCGGCGCAAGGCCGCTGCCGATGAGAAGGAGGACCTCGTCAACAAAGCGCACGCCATCCTCATGCTTGGCATGGGCCATCCTGCCGGGTTCCCTGCAGCGGCCGTCGCCCCGGCGAGCACCAGTTCGTCGGTCGCCCGGCCTACGCACTGCCAGTCGCCGACGTCGCGCACCACGCCTATGTCGCCCGTCTTCCCTCCGCCAAGGCACGACGGACAGACCCGTTTCTCGGGGTCACCGGAGGTGGGCTTGTTCGCGCCGTCCACACCGCGCCCCGCGGCCGTCATCGACCTCAACGTCACGCCCGGGTCCAGCAGCGGCGGGCGGCCGTCCGTCGAGATGCTAAGAAAGCAGGCACGGGCACCGTTCACGGGCACCATGCCAGCCCCCCGTGTCTTGTTTGACGGAATGCCAACCCCAACGCCAGCGGTCGACGACCCCTTCTACAACCGGTACATGGAGGACGTGATCTTCGAAGGTGGCCATGGATGTACCTACGACCTTGATGAGACCCAAAGTCAGGATGGCCGTACCGAGTACGTCCCCGATGAAGAGGCCGACGACCATGCTGACTACGACCACGGTGACTCGTGGCATGAGGACGATGACATCTATGTCGAAGGTGATGAAGAAGAAGAAGAAAGCAATGATATTGATATTAGTGGTGCGCCATTGTTCATCGACGAGCTCACCCAAAGAGCCGAGGCACAAAAGAAGAGGAAGAGCATTCGCACGGGTTCATATACACAAGATGAGGACAAGTTGATTTGCCAAGCTTGGATGAAGATTAGCCAAGATCCGAGGACCGGCGCGCAACAAAAGGGCATTGTTTTTTGGACGAGAGTCCACAAAACATTTCATGAAAGGAAGATGTTTGAGCCCTACCAAATTACAAGCAACCGTGGGATCGGCTCGATTCAAAAAAGATGGTTGTTCATCCAACAAGAGTGCAACAAGGATTGCGCCGCATTTGAGAGCGTTGAAGCACGGCCCGTACGGCCCGTGAGTGGTCTCGGCGTTGGGGACATGGTATGTTCCCCTCTTTCTAGCTCTTTCCTTGCTACGGCCATGAGGCTACGGCCGTGTATATGTTTGCATGTTCACTTGTTGTTGATCATGTGGTGTAGGCATTCCAATCTTTGGAGGCATTCAAGGCCCGGCACAATGACAAGCCATTTACTCTTACGCATTGTTGGACGATCATCAACAATTGGCCCAAGTTCAAGGACCAATACCGTGAACTTCAAAGAAAGAGAGGCAAGAAGACGGCCAAGTTCGCCGGAGGTGGGGATGGCGAGGCGTTGAAGAGGCCGAGGGGCAAGACCAACTCCAAGGTGGACGACATACGTGACGCCTCATCCATGGCCTTGCATGAGACTTTGCATGGCATGATGTCCCAAAAGGATGTGAGGGACGAGAAGAAGCGGCAAAGCAAGGACGAGCAAATGAAGCAGTACCTAGACCTTCAAAGACAGAAGCTTGAGATGGAGGAGGCGGCCAAGAGGAGAAAGCTCGACATGGAGGAGGCGGCCCGGCAAAGGCAGCTGGACATCGAGGCCGACAACGTCAAGGCTAGGCAGAGGCAGCTCGACATCGAGGCCACCAATGCCGCCACCAAAGCGAAGGAGGTGGCCCTTGCGATCATGAGCGTGGACTTGTCGAAGATGAGCGACAAGACGAGGGCCTGGTTCGAGGCCAGGCAGAAGGAGATGCTCGACGCCGAAGGCCTGAACTAGGTCGTCCGATCGGCGTGGCCGTTCTTTTTTAGGCTGGCATGGGTGCCGCCCGCCCGTCGGGGCCGCTGGCAGTGTGCCGGCGAGAAAACATTCATTTTGGAGGCCGGCTGCGTTGCCGGCCGCTGGCTGTGTTGCCGGCGAGGAGAACTATTCATTTTGGAGGCTGGCTGTGTTGCCGGCCGCTGGCTGATGCCGGCGATGGACGTGTAGGCCGGCGTGATGAACCGGAGCCGCTGGCCTGAACTACGGCTTGGCATTTGAAATGCTTCTTTTAGTTTTTTAAGTGGACGCGGACAGGATGGGGCAAATGAATGCGGCCGCGAGGTGCGCGCACGGCCACCGCATCCCAGGACACGCTCGGACACGGCCCCAAACCCCTACCCAAACGGACAGAATCCGGACAAAACGGACGTCTTTTAGGGGTCGCGCGGTGGAGTTGGCCTTATATGCACCTGCGTGCATGTGGCCAGGGTCACGTGCAGAAGCACACGGCTGTAATTAAGCCCGAGTATAATTATGTTTGCGAAGGATTACTCTAGCCATTAACCGACGCAGGTTCCCATGGTAGCTTGTCGATCTTAATCTTTCCACATCGGGCCCTTCAGGGTGAAAATACACCTATCGAAGCACAAAAGACAGGAGCGCGTGGCACCCAATGAAGAAGGCGAAAGTGAAAAGGAGACACGGAGTGGCAGCGAAAGAGACGGCCACGTCCGATCCTCTCGTCAAGGTCGACTGGAATCGACGGATGCCATACGCTAACAGCGAGCGGAGCATCTTATCGTGGCGCAACCGGCCGGATCACATGCACATCGCCGGCGGGCTCCACGGTCCTTTCCTTCGCGCGGACTCCAGGAACCAACGTGGGCATTAGTGAACAGATTCAGCGCCGATTGACACTGCCATTACGGCGACTGATGTTGCCGCCGATGCCACTGTGTCGAGCGTTCAGAGGTCGGCCGCGTTTCAAGTAAATGCTGGGGCGAGATCCCACGGCCGGTCGCTGCCGTCCGGCTGCTGGCGCATCCCGGTCGTGCCAACTTGGCCATGGTTCTGAACGTTCAGGGAGACAAGTTCCTTTTTCCCGGGAGCGTTCTTTCAGTGTGTTGTAAACGGTTTACTGACAGCAACGTGCCACGAGCCCACAAAAAGAAGTTCGACATTGCCCAAATTCCGTCCGAAACGGCACATGCGCTGTGTGCTGTGTGCTAGTGCTTCTGCAAGACGATCTTTCTGAACAGAAGAGGAAGTTGGTATGAATCAATGTGGTTCACACGGAAACAGCCATATGTTCCGATTCATTGGTGCAGAAATCTTTCGAACATACTATACCCCTTTGACATGACTAATAATAGTAGCAAGATACTAGTTTGTAGTGCAAGAAATTGACCGGAAGTTTGACACTGAAATCAGTAGTAGTATTTCAAAGCAAGTTTGAATGCATGAGCCCAAAGAATATTCTCACCTGCTTTGAACCCAAGACCGGTTCCCTCCCGTGTGCTACCCCCGGGCCCACGGTGCAGCCCCTCCCTTTAGTTTAGCTCGACCGAACTGCAGGTTTTCTCCGCGACTAAGTTACCAAACTGCCCCTCCTTCTCTCTTCCCGGCCTATAAATTGAGGCCAACCGGCTCCCATCTCAGTTTACCCAAACCGGCAGCGAGCCACCGGAGCTCAACCGAGACACCAAAGCCCCTCCTCTCCTCTGATTCCCAACTCACATACCAACTCCCCCAATCTCTCGTCATGGCGACGGCGACTGCGAGTCGGCCCAGCGGCCCTATCCTTTTGAGCCCCATTCCCAACTACCACTCCGCCTCCCTCTACCGCGTCAAGCTCTCCGCCGCCGGCTCGCCGGTCAAGTCCGTCAGCGTCTCGTCTCCCCCATCCTCTCCAGTGGGCGGCGCCGCCAAGATCCGTCGGTCCTGCATGTGCTCCCCGACGAACCACCCGGGCTCGTTCCGCTGCAGCCTCCACAAGGACCGCAAGCAGGGGGCACCCGCCGCCGCCGGCAGCTGTAGCAAGCCCGTCTCCCCGCCTTCGCCGCCGCCCATCGGCAGCGGCTGCTCTAGGCGCATGGTAAACGTGCTAGCGCAGCGCGTTCCCATGGGCACCGGGCACTGGGCGTGCAGGGCGCTAGCGCCGTCTCCCACTGTACAGCAGCTGCAGCACAGGAAGCGCGCGGACCGGTTCCGTGCTGGGGCCAGCCGGCTCTCCGCCGCCTCCATGACCGGCCTCCGCGCAGGCGGCAGCAACCAGTAAAAAACCCAGCGTCGACATGCCATAGCAGTACATACTGTACATAGGAAAGTGTAGAAGGACAAGTTGTGGGCTGTGCAATCTCGATGTATTGATCGGTGCACCAGGCACGTATATATAAGTACAAAGGTGGGGCCACAACCTCAACTATACAAGGAGACAGGAGGTGGGCCCTACGCGCACATATACACGTACACAATATACTCAACACCCCCCCGCAGTTGAAGCGGCGCCAGTGACGCAGAGACTAGAACGGAACTCCTCAAAGGTAGAAGTCGGCAGTCCCTTCGTCATCACATCGGCAAACTGCTGAGCGGTCGGCACATGGAGAACCCGCATGCGTCCAAGAGCCACCTGCTCGCGCACAAAGTGAATGTCCGGCTCGATGTGTTTAGTCCGGCGATGATGAACGGGGTTGGCGGAGAGGTACACCGCAGAGACGTTGTCGCAGTAGACAACCGTAGCCTGGGAGACATCGTGATGTAGCTCCTGAAGTAACTGTCGAAGCCAGGTGCACTCGGCGACAGCGTTGGCCACAGCTCGGTACTCAGCCTCCGCGCTAGAGCGCGAAACCGTGGGTTGTCGCTTGGACGACCACGAGACGAGGGAAGGACCGAGGTAGACGCAGTAGCCAGAGGTGGACCGACGAGTATCGGGGCAGCCGGCCCAGCCTGCATCGGAGTAAGCCACCATCTCCAGAGAAGTGGATGCCGTAAGTGTCAACCCGAGGGACATCGTGCCGCGGATGTAGCGAAGGATCCGCTTCACGAGAGTCCAGTGAGAGTCACGAGGGGCGTGCATGTGGAGACACACCTGCTGTACAGCATACTGAAGATCCGGTCTGGTGAGAGCCAAGTACTGTTGGGCGCCGACAATAGACCGGTAGAACGGAGCATCCGACGCAGGCGAACCCTCAAGAGCAGAGACATTGGCCTTCGTGTCAACAGGAGTAGCAGCAGGATGGCAGTTGAGCATGCCAGCACGCTCAAGAAGCTCATGGGCATACTTCTGTTGATGAAGAAAGAAACCGTCCGGACGCCGAACGACCTTAATGCCAAGAAAATAATGTAGAGCACCCAGGTTCTTGATAGCAAACTCGTCACGCAGCCGGAGAGTAATCTGCTGAAGAACGGCTGCGGAGGAGGCTGTCAGGATGATGTCGTCGACGTAAAGCAGCAAATATGCAATTGAGTCACCGTGGCGATAGACAAACAGTGAGGCGTCCGAGCGAGTGACGCTGAAGCCCAATGTCTGAAGAAACCCGGCGATCCGCTGGTACCAGGCTCGGGGTGCCTGCTTGAGCCCGTAAAGGGAGCGAGACAGCAGGCACACATGGCCGGGAAGTGAAGCGTCGACGAAGCCGGTGGGTTGCTCACAAAACACCTGCTCCTCAAGATGGCCGTGGAGAAAGGCGTTGGAGACATCCATCTGGTGAACAGGCCAGCCGCGGGAGACGGCGAGCAGGAGGACGGTGCGGATCGTGCCCGGTTTGACAACCGGGGCGAACGTCTCCGTGAAATCAACTCCAGCGCGCTGGCGGAAACCGCGGACCACCCAGCGAGCCTTGTAGCGCTCAAGTGAACCGTCTAAGCGGGTCTTATGGCGAAAAACCCACTTGCCGGTGATGACGTTGGCGCGAGGAGGCAGGGGAACCAGGGTCCAGGTGCGGTTCCGTTGAAGAGCGTCAAACTCTTCCTGCATCGCCGCAAGCCAGTGAGGATCACAGAGGGCGGCGCGAGCGGACACAGGAATGGGCGACGGCTCCACGGCGGAGGCGGCGAGGACGTACTCGTCACACGAGTACCGAAGACTCGAACAGTGAATGTCGGCGCGAGCGCGGGTGATGGGGCCGGACGGAGCCACTGGGGCCGCCGGCGAGGCGGCCGGCGGCGGGGCCGACGAGGCGGCCGGCAAGGCGACCAGCGTCGCGGCTGATGAGGCGGCGGGCGTCGCGGCCGGCGAGGCGGCCGGCGTCGCAGCCGGCGACGGAGCAGGCGAGGCGGCCGACGACGGGGCCGGCGAGGCGGCCGGCGTCGAGGCGGCGGACGGTACGGCCGACGAGGCAGCCGGCGTCGAGGCGGCGGAGGAGGCGGCCGAGCCGGCTGCGCCTGACCCTACGGCGCCCGAGTTGGGGGCGGCGGGGGAAGGCGGGGCGCCGGCCGCACCGTCAGAGCCGGCCGAGGAGGGCGCCGGCAGGAGGGCCCGGGGACCGCCAAAGCCCAGAGGCGGTCCACGAACCAGACGCGATCGTCCACCTGACGAGGTCGTCGATGGGCCGCCGGTGGCCGGCGGCGACGAGACGACAAGAGGTACCTGCTGCTGAAACGGGAAGACCATCTCATCAAAGTAAACGTGTCGGGAGGTGAAAACACGGTGGGAGATGGGATCGTAGCAGCGGTAGCCCTTAGTGTTAGGTGGGTAGCCGAGAAAGATGCAGGCGACGGAGCGAGGTGCGAGCTTATGAGGCGCAGTGGCAGCGATGCTAGGATAGCACAGGCAGCCGAAGATGCGAAGCCCTTCATAAGAGGGAGGTGCACCAAAGAGAAGGTGGTGAGGTGTAAAGTTCCCGCGAGTACGACATGGACGGATGTTGATGAGGAGAGAAGCCGTGGCTAGAGCGTCAGGCCAAAAGCGCGGGGGCACATTGGCATGAAAGAGAAGAGTCCTAACACAGTCATTAAGAGTGCGAAGGATGCGCTCAGCACGACCGTTCTGCTGCGAGGTGTACGGGCAAGTGAGACGAAAAATCGTGCCATGTGTGGTGAGAAGATTACGAACAACGGTGTTGTCAAACTCCTTCCCGTTGTCTGTCTGCAACGCGAGAATGGGTCGACCAAACTGCGTGCGAACGTAAGAATAGAAAGCGGCAAGGGTGGAGATAACATCCGACTTGCGGCGCAACGGGAAGGTCCACACATAATGCGAAAAATCGTCAAGGATGACAAGATAATAAAGAAAGCCCGTATTACTTGCAACAGGAGATGTCCAAACATCACTATGAATTAACTCAAACGGGTACGATGCAACAAAGGAAGAAGTCCTAAACGGAAGACGAGCATGTTTGCCGAGGCGACATAAATGACACGAGTGATCCTCGTTCTTATTACACGTGAAAGAAAAAATCCGAAGTATGTTGCGAAGTGTGGCAGGATTAGGATGACCCAAGCGAGCATGCCAGAGATCCACTCCGGTGGCGAGAGCGACAGGGGCGGCGGAAGTGGTGGAGGCGGCGGAGTGAACCGGGTAGAGCTCGTCGGGGCTGTCACATCGGTGGAGCACCATCCGCGTGCAAGCGTACTTAACAGAAAAACCACATTCGTCAAATTCAACAGTGACCGGATTTTCACGTGTAAGAGAACGAACGGAAACAAGATTTTTAATAAGGTCAGGAGAAACAAGAATATTAGACATGGATATAGGAGTGGAGTTAGACGGAAAATATGTATGTCCAATATGGGTGATGGGAAGAGAAGAACCGTCACCGACGGTGATGCGGTTTGAGGTGTGGACAGGATGGGTAGTGTGGAGGTTACCGGGATACGCCGCCATGTGAGCGATGGCGCCATTGTCCATGTATCAATCGCCGCCGCCGGTGTAGCTGGACGGGGAAGGAGCGGTGTGGAGAGCCGCCAGAAGGGCCGGATCCCACGGTGCCGGCGGGAGGGACGGCGCAGCCGTCAGGGGCAGCGGCGGCGGCCCACCTGGCGGCGGCTGCTGCCCGTAGGGCGCTGCATAGGGCTGCGGCGCGGCGTAGTACGCCTGGTGTGACGGAGGCCGAGTGCCGAGAAGGCCCAGAGTAGGGGCCCGAGGAACCGGCATGGAGTAGGCGTGGACGACGCCGGTCCACGGGTTCTGGCCGGCGTACCACGGGGCCGCCGGCTCAGGGGCCGGCTGCTGCTAGCGAGGTGCTCCTCCCTGAGCACCGCCGCCGCCTCCCTGCTTGCGGCTACCCCGGCGGCCGCCGCGACGACCCCCCCCCCCCCCCATTGGCCGCCGGCTGGGGCGGCGGGAAGGGGGCGGCTGGGGCGGGCAGGAAACCGGGCGGGAAGACAAGCGCCGCCGGCTGGGGCGGCGTCGGGCGGGGCGGTGGCGGGGCCGAACCCCCGCGGCTGCCGGCGACGAGGGCGGTGTGGGTCGCGCGCGTCCGTGCCGCTCGCATCCGGCGCTCCTCCAGCTTGAGGTACGCGACCACCTTGCCAAAGGTGGGCTCCGGGATGAGGGTGAGGTTGGAGGCGGCGTTCCCGAAGTCCTCGTTGAGGCCGCCAGAGAGGGTGCTGATGAGGAGCTCGTCGCCGATCTTTTCCCCCAGATCACGGAGCTCATCGGCGAGCTTCTTGAGGCGCATGCAAAAATCATCGATGGACGAGTCAAGTTGTTGGCACCCGTAAAACTCACCATAGAGGAGGACCTTGCGCTGCAGCCGATTGTCGGTGAAGAGGCCGTTGAGCTTGGTCCAGACCGCATAGGCGTCGTCCTCGTCGTTCACCACGGTGTGAAAGATGTCGCTGGAGATGGTGAGGTAGAACCAGCGGATGATGGTGGCGTCGAGGATCATCCACTCCTCGTCGTGGATCATGAGCGCAGAGTCCACGGTGCCGTCCACGTGGCCGTGAAGGAGGTACTCACGGAACACAAGCGAAAAATACCGCTTCAAGCGGAGTAGGAGGCGGTGGTGTGATCAAGCTTGACCGGGACGCGCTCATGGATGTTGAGGTCGCGGACGAGGGTGACATCGGGACCGGCGAACGGGTTGGAGACGGTGAAGGAGGAGGAGCTCATGATGGTTCGGCGCGGGTGGTGGGGATCGGGGGTGGGTGCGGCGCGGGTGACAGGAGAGAGGGGTTAGGGCGCGGCGTGGGGTGGGAAGGAGGTGCGCGGCGCAGGTGGAGGGGAGGAAGGCGGAAGCAGTGGGTGGCGGCGGCGGCGGCCTCGGGATGGGAGGCAGCGGCGGCGGCGAGCGAGGCGGGTGGGTCGTGGCGGCGGTGACCAGGAGCGGCGGCGGCGGCCGAAGGGAGGGCGGCGGCGGCGGCTGGTGACGGCGGCGTGGAGCGGCAGCGGCGGCGGCGGCGGCGGCGGCTAGAGTTAGGATCATGCTGCGATAGATACCATGTAGAAGGACAAATTATGGGCTGTGCAATCTCGATGTATTGATCGGTGCAACAGGCACGTATATATAAGTACAAAGATGGGCCACAACCTCAACTATACAAGGAAACAGGAGGTGGACCCTATACGCACATATACACGTACACAATATACTCAATAGAAAGAAACTCCCCCAAATAATTCCGGTCGCTGTATAGAAGATCAGTGGGCAAGAAGGCTGGAGTTTTAAGACCCAATTCCATCCCGGCCTGATCAATTAGCTAGCTTATAGTTGTATAGACTGGCTGTACATAGAGTGAGCCCCTTCCTCCTCTCTTCTCCGCTGCACATAGAGTGAGTTCGTCTTCGTCCTCTGCTCCACCTGTACCTAAAGTGAGCTCTCGTCCTCTCTATCCGTTGTGTATAAACCTTGATTTTGATTCTGGATATACATCAATACATCATGAGTGACAAATTGGAGACACATACATGCATCTGCTTTGTCCCGTGACCGGAGGCTTATCCATCCTTGGATGATTTGTTTGCCGCTACAACTCTCTGCTCTCCTTTCTGTTTCTGTTTCTGGAGTGCGGATGCATCTCCCCTTGTTTCGGTTTTGGATAAGCTTTGCAAGAAATCAGTGGCGTCTCGCCGTCGCTTGCTCCCGTCACGCGGGCGGCACCCGTGCCCCAGCCGGCCGGATCAGGCCAGCAACCTGCAGCACGAGAGAAATCCCCCGACTCCGGCGAAGTTTCTATAAAGTTTCATGGCGCGGCTGATGAAAAGAGGAGTTCTCTTCGTCCTGCTCGTGATACTTTTACTGTTTTCTTCAGATCCGTGGTATTTTACTGTTTCTTCTAGAGAAAGTGGTAGTATTTTACTGTTGACCGAGCGACGGCGGAGCGGTTGGGATTCCCCAACTCTTCAACTTGCCCAAGAAGATGATTGACAGCTGCACAGCTTCTTGATCGGTTCTGTTTCTTCGCCAGAAATCAGTTACCGGGCTCACCTGTTTGATTGGCGCCATGTCTGTGAGTTTGGCTCTTGTCCCCATTGGAGTAAGTATTGCGTGCGGTGTTCATTTTTTCATGATGAACAAGAAATATCGGTGCGCTTTTCAATTGAAGGAATGGAGCGATGAACACACGATAGTACTACATAATACGGGCGCGGACAAAGAGATGCGTTGAACAGCTGACAGGCGAGAACCAAGTGGAGTTGCTGGCAATTTGATATAGCAGGTTAACGAACTCGTTGAACATTTGACGATCGAGTTGGTACGTACTGCTTCCACAACAAACTCGTCAAAGACCAGACGGACACTTGCTCTGTTAACCAGAAGAAGAAGCTCTGGAGTGTCAGCGTTGGCGGCGGCCGACGCCGAACAGGTCAATAGAACCCATGCATGAGCATGACCCGTCAGAATAACTTGATCGCGACATGCGCGCGCCGAGCACCGTCGCAGGCCAGACTCAGTCCCGCGCGCGGACGCACAATTGGACTTGGCGCTTCCGGAGGAAGGTCGGCCTCTCTTTCCTGCTCACCGGGGCAAGTCACTCGGACGGAAACCTGCAGAAGTTCAGTGACCGACAATAATAAGCCGGTGGAAGACTATTAGTGTAGTACTAGTTCTACGTAGTTCAGAGTTTGCAGCAGCAAGTCTCCCTCGGGCACAGGGTAGCAGACGTGAAGAGAGAACAATTAGTAGGGATATTTTGCAAGTACGTAGGCAGGGCAATGTCAACCGAATTGATTTGCGGTACGAACTTCTGACTCTGTGCTTCTGGATCCAACAAAAAATGTTCACTGAATATATAGTGGAGTACTCTATCCCTGCAAGTGGTCCGGTGCTTTTTGGAACCATCATCCTCCGAAAAAATCGTCAAAATCCACGTGACTTTTGGAGGTCCGGAAATATGATTTTTTTGGAAAGTAAAAACGTTCAGAAGATAGCAACTGGTTTGGGGCACTGAATTAATAGGTTAGTCAAAATAACAATATAAATTGCTATAAAAAGTATATAAAATTGGTAAGATAATAGCATGAAAGTATTAAAAACTATTGATACGTTTGAGGCGTATAAGTGCTCAAGGCGAGCGGCTTTGGGATCCGATTTCACACCGGCCCCGACAAAAGTTTCTCACGCTCCCGAGGGTTTATCTGACTTCGTGCCCGAGGCGAGTGGCTCCGGGAACTGATCCGACATTTTTTACAACGGTATATGTTTTTAGTAATTCTATTATTAGAAATTTCAAAAAATGGCGTATATCAATTAGGAAATAAAGTGTCTGTTGAGAATAATGTTTATTAAGAAAGACAAGATAGACTAGGATTTGTTCTGGCTTGTCTTGTACTTCAAATAGATCATTGTACTCCTATATATATGCTCACGAGGCTCAAGCAATACAACGACTATTCCACATATCCTCTCTCCCTTCTAACATGGTATCTATCGCAAGTTGATCCTAAACCCTAGCCGCCGCCGCTTCCGCACCCGCGCGCCGCCCCCGGGGCGGCCGGCCTCCATGACCGCCGCCGGGGGCCGCGCCGCCCGTACCTAGGGTTCGTCTGCCGGCCGTGTTGGCCGGCTGCCCTAGAGAGTCTTTTTTCCCGATCCTTTGATCTGGGTTTTCTCTCTCTCGCCGGTCGCTTTGATCGGCGTCTACTTTTTGGTTTTCCAGTCTTTGTGATCCGGTTTGCGTCGCCCACGGCCGCCGTCGACCCCGTGCGCCTCTACTCCGACTTCGGCATCGACTACACCGGCGTCTTCACCGACCCGGCGGCCTCGCGCGTCGTCCGCGCGTCTACCCGCCGGTCGCCCCGACCCGGCGGCCTCGCGTCATGCGGCGGCCCTTCACCGCCGCCGTTCGCGTGCCGGCCCGCTCGTCGATCTACGCCGGCCGTCACCGCCCTGCTCCGACCGGGACTCCTGCATCACCTCGACCCGGCGGCCTCGCGCCATGCGGCGGCCAATCATAGCCGCCCTGCCGCCCGTCGCCGCCGGCTTCATCTCGGATTCCGCCGCCACCACGCCTTCACCGAGCGGCGTCCCCGACCTCGCGCGCGATCGGCTTGATCACCCGCTCGCCGCCGCGATCCGCCTCATCTACGCCGCGCGACCGACCTGGCCCGTCGGTTACGCGCGCATCCGCAGGTCCCGTGAAGATCGTCCCCGAGTTCAGCGCGCCTCTCCACCGATCGAACATCGGGCTGCCGCTGCGTCTCCCCGTCGGGCCGCAGCGCCGCCGCCCCGTGGTTCTTCTCCCGGCTGCACCGACCCGCGTCACCGCTGCGTCGCCCCTTCGGGCCGTAATGCCGCGGCCCGCGGTCCACCGCCGCTCCGGGGCCGTCCGCTCCAGGCCGTCCCCGTGGCTGCACGACCCTCGCACCGCCACTGTGTCGCCCCGTCGGGCCGTAGCGAGCGTGGCACGCGGTCCACGCCGCCGTCCCGAGGCCGTCCCCGTGGTTGCACCGACTCGCGAACCGATGTTGCGTCGCCCCTTCGGGCCGCAGCGTCGCGGACCGCGGTCCCCGCCGCCGCCCCGAGGTCTTCCGCTGTCGCCCCGACCCGCCTGCCGCCGCTGCGTCGCCCCTTCGGGCCGTAGCGCCGCGGCCCGCGGTCCGCTCCGCCGTCACCCCGCGTCGACCTCACGTGGTATGCGTCGCGCCGTCTTCCTTGGCGCGGGAACGCCACCGTTCGCGCCGGTCTTCGTCACACTGTCAGGGTTCTTCGCCTACTTCGAGCACCGCCGCCGCACTCCTAACCTAGCCGCCGCCGCCGCCGTTAGGCCGCCGCTGCCGCTCTTCTTTGGCCGCCGCCGCCGCTACCTTTGTAGCCGCCGCCGCCGCCCGTCCACCCCCTTCGTCTTCGTCCAGCACCAGCTCGTCGCCAGTGTCGCCGTCATCTACCCCGACCGCTTCATCTACTCCGACAACCGCGGGCGACATTGGCCCCTCGCCGATTGGCGCCGCAACCGTCCTCGAGTCCTTCTCTGCTGGCCTCTCCGACTTCTCCGACATGGCGTACAGCTCGTGCAGGTCCCTCATCTACGCATGCCCGGTGCTGGCAACACCGATGCGTGCCTTCATCCACGATGTGTCCCCGGGCCTGGCAAGCCTGGTGCGGCGCTTCGTCAACTTCGTCTTCGTCCGTCTACGCATGCCCGGTGCTGGCAACACCGGTGCGTGCCTTCGTCTACGATGTGTCCCCGGGCTTGGCAAACCCGCCGCAACGCGTCGTCAACAACATCTTCTTCACGGCGCACCACTACTTCGACACCAATGCGCCCATGCTAACTCGGCGCCTCCTTGCGCCCGCGGCTCCACGGCGACTTCCTCGACACCGGCCACCCAGACTCGACATCGACCACGGCATTCTTCGCACGGCTACCTCGTCCACGGCTCCACCACACACGCTCTCGGCTACATCGACAAACGGCACAAAGGGCTACCGCTTGCTTGAGCAACCTCGTCGGTTGCCACTCCAGCCACGACTTCGCGATGCGTCGACCGTTACGACTGTGGGGGGGTGTCCATCGGCTTGCCTTCGGATTCTTCTCCAGTCTCACCGTCTGCGTCGCTACCGTTGTGACTGTGGGGGGATGTTGGGAATAATGTTTATTAGGAAAGACGAGATAGACTAGGATTTGTTCTGGCTTGTCTTGTACTCCAAGTAGATCATTGTACTCCTATATATATGCCCACGAGGCTCAAGCAATACAACGACAGTTCCACATATCCTCTCTCCCTTCTAACAGTGTCCATTGCAATCTCGTAAATAAGTGTTAACAAGATTGGCATTACACCTTGCAAGACACCATCACTCAACATGGCCATGCGGAATTTATATAAACCATGAACAGTTTCATTTGGAAAAGATTTGTATATGGCTGCCGGCGGAACGCTCAGCCGGTTGACAACGAATCGTTGGATTTGGGCGACATCCATGGCCCATGTAACAAACGCGCACTCATTTCACGCGTGGTGAGACATGGCTGTGGGGGCCACCAGCCGCTCGCATCAGCACCTGCCTTATCCTCTCGATCTCGTTTTTCTCTTGTCCATCCACAAGACGGAGCCTCCATTTTTGCCGTCAAAGCTCACGGGCGAGCACCACCCCAACCGACACGCCAGCCATGGTCGTATCGCCGTGTTTTGATCTCAGGTAGCGCTTGCCCACCCTATTCCTCCAGGACGGCGAGCCCCCTCCCGAGCTCTCCTTTTTCCGATCAGGCGTGATGCTAGAATGGAGGGTGCGCACACATGTTGGGACCATAGTCAGTTTTTGTTGCAACCGGCCCGGTGATTTGCTACCACCCGCCGTCATCATTTTTCGCCGGAACCTGCATCAACCTTTTGCTACCACCCGCGGTCATCATTTTTCGCCCGGACCTGCATCAACGTTTTGCTATGACCCGGCCAACACTTTGCTGGAACCAGCGTTAGCATTTGATGCAACCGGTCAGGCGCTGTGCTGGAACGAGCTAACAGCAGCGCCAGTGCTGCCCGGCCACCGACGCCGATGAACTCATCCGCCACGTCTAGCGAAGGAGCAGGTCGACAGAGAAGGCGCGGTTCGGGCGAGGACCGCATGCTTTTCTGTGGGCGGGAGGTTGGGGATGAACCGGAAGATAAGATCTGACGGTTAGGGATAGAAGAATTGAACGTACAGGGTGCGACCGGCTCCTTGTAGTCGCCATTTCATTTGCCTCTTGGTGCACCTTATGAACCATAAACCCATGCAGTTGCTTGAAGGTGAGTCATGTGTCTCTTCACACTAGTAAACATTGACCTTCTCGCATAAAAATTTCCGAACCAAGTGATCATCTAGGCGCAATTACGCTAAGCAAGACAGGTTTGACTGTAATCGCACTTTAGTTGCATGGTAAATGACAAAGATGTTAGTTATTTGACGATAATAGAACTAATAAACAAGAATTTCGACAATTTGGAGAGAAATCACTATAGACATCTTTAGAAATGGCTACTTACTTACACATATGATATGTGAAGGAAATATGCCCTAGAGGCAATAGTAAAGTTATTATTTATTTCCTCATATCATGATAAATGTTTATTATTCATGCTAAAATTGTATTAACCGGAAACATGATACATGTGTGAATACATAGACAAACACATAGTCACTAGTATGCCTCTACTTGACTAGCTCATTAATCAAAGATGGTTATGTTTCCTAACCATAGACATGTGTTGTCATTTGATTAATGGGATCACATCATTAGGAGAATGATGTGATTGACATGACCCATTCCGTTAGCCTAGCACTTGATCGTTTAGTATATTTGTTAGAATAAATCCGAGGCGCATCATCAATCTACCGAGGACCAAGCAATCACACGAGCACGACACCGAGATTTGTTAACGAGGTTCACCGATATGGCTACATCCCCGGGACATGACTACGGGCGCTCCTCCCCGTGACACCGTCACAATACCGCACCCCGGCCGCCCGGGCGCCGGCACACGCCGCCGGCTCCCCCGCGTGCCCGTGTTATAATGTTAGCATAGGTTACATCGTGTGTCTACCCCCGATATATATGAGAGGCCTAGGATACAGGTGTCCTATTAGGACACAACTCCTACCTTGTCTACACACAGTCCAAAACCAAGTCCAACTGTAACCTACCTTGTACAATAATATTCGACACAATTCTAACAAACTCCACCTTGGCGAATATTCTTTACCACCTTGAATTGGTCCATGCATCGAACCTCCATGTACATTGGACTTGAGATACGCCATGAGCACCGCTGCTACTCCCAGACTCCATGTGACTCCACCTGCAACTGTAGTCCCTTCTTGTCTTCTTCACAGTTAACACTCGAGCAAAATTAAGTTCCTCATTACTCTACCTTGTGCTCCCAACTCCCGGAGTATCTGTCCAACGCCATCACACACCGATCACTGTCTGTGTGAAAATGAACAACTCACGTATTGGACGCCACATATAAGAGTTACCTGAACTCAACATCATCACTCTCCTTGCCCGTCTGTCTGAAACTTGAAGGAATTTCACCATCGCCCTGTGTCACCCTGAGTCAAATTCACAGTTGTCTCATCCTTTTTCCCCGGATAGTCTTTGACATGTCCCATAGCTATAGCACTCTGCCTCCTTCTGTACTTATCATCCGCACTTTGCCATGTGCATTGAACACCACAGAATATACAGCCATGTACTCTCCCAGCTTTTGACAATTTCAGACTTTCCGCCACTTTCTCAGATTCTCCATGGTCAACTCCTGTCCATCAACCGGCACCGATAGACCCAGTCACCAACTTGAATCCGGTACTCGTCAACACTGCTTCAGCACCCCCTGCACACTTTGTCTAACAACATATCTGACCACCGGTGCCCTGGCCTATCGCTGTGTCCCTTGCTTACTGCACGCCTCGCCGCTATCACCGCGTCCAGCCTCTGCTATCCTGGTCGAGTCTCCCGGGTAGCTAGCCCCCACTGTCTCAACTCAACTCCCACTGCAGAGAACCATCGATCATCACCGACCGATGCCGAGTATCACACCTCCATCAGACCACTGGCGCCCAGTCCGATCCACGTGCCTATCGCTTTACCCGCTGAAATAGGCTTCGACTCTCCATGCATTTACGCCGTAGCCCCTCCATCAGCACAGAGTGTAGTCCTCTATCAGACTACAACTCCACCTTCAACGTGACTCCATGGTGGTTGTACGTGCCACCCTTCCGCGCCCTGTCGACTCCAAGCTCCCATGTGCACCGTCTTGAATCAACCGCCGCGCCATAGTCTGTCGAAGCCGCACAAGCCCTCAGGCCTGCACCACGTGTTTCCACGCCCCAGAAGTAGGCCACAATCAACATCACGCTCCTATGTCGTCGTCGCTGAAATCACCGCCGTCTTCTGCTTTGACCGACATCCCCGTCGATCCGTCAGACAGTCCAGTCCGACCCAGTCATGTATGTTCGACTGCAACCATGCTCCACCCTACGTCTTCTCCGCCCCACACATCTGTGCATTGCTTGACGCCCTGTGTTTGCATGATCTCCGCACCAGGCTCCACGAACCCTACGCGTGTCACCGACGTGCAAACCTCCTGGTAGAATCACATGCAATTAGCAATTAGTTCCAAAGAAAATTACTTCATGTAGCTCCCGTAGGTGTGCTTAGCATGTACTGAAGGAAATATGCCCTAGAGGCAATAATAAAGTTATTATTTATTTCCTTATATCATGATAAATGTTTATTATTCATGCTAGAATTGTATTAACCGGAAACATAATACATGTGTGAATATATAGACAAACAGAGTGTCACTAGTATGCCTCTACTTGACTAGCTTGTTAATCAAAGATGGTTATGTTTCCTAACCATGGACAAAGAGTTGTTATTTGATTAACGGGATCACATCATTAGTTGAATGATCTGATTGACATGACCCATTCCGTTAGCTTAGCACCCGATCGTTTAGTATGTTGCTATTGCTTTCTTCATGACTTATACATGTTCTATGACTATGAGATTATGCAACTCCCGCTTACCGGAGGAACACTTTGTGTGCTACCAAACGTCACAACGTAACTGGGTGATTATAAAGGTGCTCTACAGGTGTCTCCAAAGGTACTTGTTGGGTTGGCATATTTTGAGATTTGGATTTGTCACTCCGAATGTCGGAGAGGTATCTCTGGGCCCTCTCGGTAATGCACATCACTTAAGCTTTGCAAGCATTGCAACTAATGAGTTAGTTGCGAGATGATGTATTACGGAACGAGTAAAGAGACTTGCCGGTAACGAGATTGAACTAGGTATTGGATACCGACGATCGAATCTCGGGCAAGTAACATACCGATGACAAAGGGAACAACGTATGTTGTTATGCGGTCTGACCGATAAAGATCTTCGTAGAATATGTAGGAACCAATATGGGCATCCAGGTCCCGCTATGGTTATTGACCGGAGACGTGTCTCGGTCATGTCTATATTGTTCTCGAACCGTAGGGTCCACACGCTTAAGGTTTCGATGACAGTTATATTATGAGTTTATGAGTTTTGATGTACCGAAGGAGTTCGGAGTCCCGGATGAGATCGGGGACTTGACGAGGAGTCTCTAAATGGTCAAGATGTAAAGATCGATATATTGGACGACTATATTCGGAGTTCGGAAAGGTTCCGAGTGATTCGGGTATTTATCGGAGTACCGGAGAGTTACGGGAATTCGCCGGGGAGAAGTATTGGGCCTTATTGGGCCATACGGGAAAGAGAGAGGGGCTGCCTAGGGCAGGCCGCGCGCCCCCCATGGCCTAGTCTGAATTGGACTAGGGGGAGGGGCCGCACCCCCTCCTTCCTTCCCTTCTCTCTTCCCCTTCCTTGTCTCCTACTCCTACTACATGGAAGGACTCCTAGTTGGACTAGGAAAGGGGGAATCCTACTCCCGGTGGGAGTAGGACTCCCCTAGGGCGCGCCATAGAGAGGGCCGGCCCTCCCCTCCTCCACTCCTTTATATACGGGGGCAGGGGGCACCCCATAGACACACAAGTTGATCTTCGTGATCGTTCCTTAGCCGTGTGCGGTGCCCCCCTCCACGATATTACACCTCAGTCAAATTGTAGCGGTGCTTAGGCGAAGCCCTGCGACAGTTGAACATCAAGATCGTCACCACGCCGTCGTGCTGACGGAACTCCTCCCCGAAGCTTTGCTGGATCGGAGCCCGGGGTGCGTCATCGAGCTGTACGTGTGTCAAGAACTCGGAGGTGCCGGAGTAACGGTGCTTGGATCGGTTGGACCGGGAAGACGTACGACTACTTCCTCTACGTTGCGTCAACGCTTCCGCTTCGGTCTACGAGGGTACGTAGATAACACTCTCCCCTCTCGTTGCTATGCATCACCATGATCTTGCGTGTGCGTAGGAAATTTTTTGAAATTACTACGTTCCCCAACAGTGGCATCAGAGCCTAGGTTTTATGCGTTTATGTTATATGCACGAGTAGAACACAAGTGAGTTGTGGGCGATACAAGTCATACTGCTTACCAGCATGTCATACTTTGGTTCGGCGGTATTGTTGGATGAAGCGGCCCGGACCGACATTACGCGTACGCTTACACGAGACTGGTTTTACCGTCGTGCTTTGCACACAGGTGCTAGCGGGTGTCAGTTTCTCCAACTTTAGTTGAACCGAGTGTGGCTACGCCTGGTCCTTGCGAAGGTTAAAACAGCACCAACTTGACGAACTATCGTTGTGGTTTTGATGCGTAGGTAAGAACGGTTCTTGCTAAGCCCGTAGCAGCACGTAAAACTTGCCACAACAAAGTAGAGGACGTCTAACTTGTTTTTGCAGGGCATGTTGTGATGTGATATGGTCAAGACGTGATGAGATATAAGTTGTTGTATGAGATGATCATGTTTTGTTGAAGTTATCGGCAACTGCCAGAAGCCTTATGATTGTCTCTTTATTGCATAAGATGCAAGCGCCAAATAATTTCTTTACTTTATCGCTATGCGATAGCAATAGTTGCAAGAGCAATAGTTTGCGAGACAACCATGTGACGACACATTGATATAGATCAAGATGATGGAGATCATGGTGTCATGCCAGTGACGATAGAGATCATGACAGTACTTTGGAGATGGAGATCAAAGGCGCAAGATGATCATGGCCATATCATGTCACATATTTTGATTGCATATGATGTTTATCTATTATACATCTTATTCTTGCTTTGATTGACGGTAGCATTTTAAGATGATCTCTCACTAATTATCAAGAAGTGTTCTCCCTGAGTATGCACCGTTGCCAAAGTTCGTCGTGCCCAGACACCACGTGATGATCGGGTGTGATAAGCTCTACGTCCATCTACAACGGGTGCAAGCCAGTTTTGCACACGCGGAATACTCAGGTTAAACTTGACGAGCCTAGCATATGCAGATATGGCCTCGGAACACGGAGACCAAAAGGTCGAGCATGAATCATATAGTAGATATCATCAACATAGTGATGTTCACCATTGAAACTACTCCATCTCACGTGATGATCGGTTATGGTTTAGTTGATTTGGATCATGTGATCACTTAGATGACTAGAGAGATGTCTGTCTAAGTGGGAGTTCTTAAGTAATATGATTAAGTGAACTTAAATTTATCATGAACTTAGTCCTGGTAGTATTTTGCAAATTATGTTGTAAGATCAATAGCTTGCGTTGTTGCTTTCATATGTTTATTTTGATATGTTCCTAGAGAAAACTGTGTTGAAAGATGTTAGTAGCAATGATGCGGATTGGATCTGTGATCTGAGGTTTATCCTCATTGCTGCATAGAAGAATTATGTCCTTAATGCACCGCTAGGTGACAGACCTATTGCAGGAGCAGATGCAGACATTATGAACGTTTGGCTAAGCTTAATATGATGACTACTTGATAGTTTAGTGCACAATGCTTAACGGCTTAGAATCGGGACTTCAAAGATGTTTTGAACATCATGGACCATATGAGATGTTCCAGGAATTGAATTTAATATTTCAAGCAAATACCCGAGTTGAGAGATATCAAGTCTCCAACAAGTTCTATAGCTAAAAGATGGAGGAGAATCGCTTAACTAGTGAGCATGTGCTCAGATTGTCTGGGTACTACAATCGCTTGAATCAAGTGGGAGTTAATCTTCCAGATAAGATAGTGATTGACAGAATTCTCTAGTCACCATCACCAAGTTAGTAGAAATTTGTGATGAACTATAGTATGCAAGGGATGATGAAAATGATTCCCGAGTTTTTCATGATGATGAAATCGATGAAGGTAGAAATCAAGAAAGAACATCAAGTGTTGATGGTTAACAAGACCACTAGTTTCAAGAAAAGGGCAAAGGGATAGAAGGGAACTTCAAGAAGAACGGCAAGCAAGTTGCTGCTCAAGTGAAGAATCCCAAGTCTGGACCTAAGCCTGAGACTAAGTGCTTCTACTGCAAAGGGACTGGTCACTGGAAGCAGAACTACCCCAAGTATTTGGTGGATAAGAAGGATGGCAAAGTGAACAACGGTATATTTGATATACAGGTTATTGATGTGTACCTTACTAGTGTTTATAGTAGCCCCTAAGTATTTGATACTTGTTCGGTTGCTAAGATTAGTAACTCGAAACAGGAGTTACAGAATAAACAGAGACTAGTTGAAGGGGAAGTGACGATGAGTGTTGGAAGTAGTTCCAAGATTGATATGATCATCATCGCACACTCTTTATACTTACGGGATTAGTGTTAACCTAAATAAATGTTATTTGGCGTTTGCGTTAAGCATGAATATGATTTGATCATGTTTATTGCGATACGGTTATTCATTTGAAGTTAGAGAATAATTGTTATTCTGTTTACATGAATAAGACCTTCGATGGTCATACACCCAATGAAAATAGTTTGTTAGATCTCGATCGTAGTGATACACATATTCATAATATTGATGCCAAAAGATGCAAAGTTAATAATGATAGTGCAACTTATTTATGGCACTGCCGTTTGGGTCATATCGGTGTAAAGCGCATGAAGAAACTCCATAAAGATGGATTTTCAGAATCACTTGGTTATGAATCATTTGATGCTTGCGAACCGTGCCTTTGGGCGAGATGACTAAAACTCCGTTCTTCGGAACAATGGAACAAGCTACTGACTTATTAGAAATAATACATACCGATGTATGCTATCCAATGAGTGTTGATGCTCGTGGCAAGTATCGTTATTTTCTGACCTTCACAAGATGATTTGAGCAGATATGGGTATATCTACTTGATGAAACATAAATCTGAAATAGTTGAAAGGTTCAAAGAATTTCAGAGTGAAGTGGAAAAATCATCGTAACAAGAAAATAAAGTTTCTGATCTGATTGCGGAGATGAATATTTGAGTTACGAGTTTGGTCTTCAATTAAAACAATGTGGAATAGTTTCACAGCTCACGCCACCTGGAACACCACAACGTTATGGTGTGTCCGAACGTCGTAACCGCACTTTATTGGATATGGTGCGATCTATGATGTCTCTTACTGATTTACCACTATTGTTTTTGGGTTATGCATTAGAGACAGCTGCATTCACGTTAAAAGGGCACCATCTAAATCCGTTGCGACGACACCATATGAACTGTGGTTTAGCAAGAAACCCAAGTTGTCGTTTCTTAAAGTTTGGGGCTGCGATGCTTATGTGAAAAAGTTTCATCCTAATAAGCTCGAACCCAAATCGGAGAAGTGCGTCTTCATAGAATACCCAAAGGAAATTGTTGGGTACACCTTCTATCACAGATCCGAAGGCAAGATATTCGTTGCTAAAAATGGATCCTTTCTAGAGAAGGAGTTTCTCTCGAAAGAAGTGAGTGGGAGGAAAGTAGAACTTGATGAGGTAACTGTACCTTCTCCTGAATTGGAAAATTGTTCATCACTGAAATCAGTTCCACTGATTTCTACACCAATTAGTGAGGAAGCTAATGATGATGATCATGAAACTTCAGATCAAGTTACTACAGAACCTCGTAGGTCTTCCAGAGTACGGTCCGCACCAGAGTGGTACGGTAATCCTGTTCTGGAAGTCATGCTACTAGATCATGATGAACCTACGAAATATGAAGAAGCGATGGTGAGCCCAGATTCCGCAAAATGGCTTGAAGCCATGAAATCTGAGATATGATCCATGTATGAGAACAAAGTATGGACTTTGATTGACTTGCTCGATGATCAGCAAGCCTTGTTAAATAAATGGATCTTCAAGAGGAAGACGGACACTGATAGTAGTGTTACTATCCACTAAGCTCGACTTGTTGCAAAAGGTTTTCAACAAGTTCAAGGGGTTGAATACGATGAGACCTTCTCACCCGTAGCGATGCTTAAGTCTGTCCGAATCATGTTAGCAATTGCCGCATTTTATGATTATGAAATTTGGCAAATGGATGTAAAAACTGCATTCCTAAATGGGTTTCTGGAGGAAGAGTTGTATATGATGCAACCAGAAGGTTTTATCGATCCAAAGGGACTGGTGCAAGCTCCAGCGATCCATTTATGGACTGGTGCAAGCCTCTCGGAGTTGGAATATACGCTTTGATAAGTTGATCAAAGCATATAGTTTTATACAGACTTGTGGTGAAGCCTGTATTTACTAGAAAGTGAGTGGGAGCATTACATCATTTCTGATAAGTATATGTGAATGACATATTGTAGATCAGAAATAATGTAGAATTATTCTGCAAAGCATAAAGGAGTGTTTGAAAGGAGTTTTTCAAAGAAAGACCACGGTGAAGCTGCTTACATATTGAGCATCAAGATCTATAGAGATAGATCAAGACGCTTGATAAGTTTTTTCAATGAGTACATACCTTGACAAGATTTTGAAGTAGTTCAAAATGGAACAGTCAAAGAAAGAGTTCTTGCATGTGTTACAAGGTGTGAAATTGAGTAAGACTCAAAATCCGACCACGACAGAAGATAGAAAGAGAATGAAAGTCATTCCCTATGCCTTGGCCATAGGTTCTATAAAGTATGCCATGCTGTGTACCAGATCTATTGTATACCCTACACTGAGTTTGGCAAGGGAGTACAATAGTGATCTAGGAGTAGATCACTGGACAGCGGTCAAAATTATCCGTAGTGGAATAAGGATATGTTTCTCGATTATGGAAGTGACAAAAGGTTCATCATAAAGGGTTACGTCGATGCAAGTTTTGACACCGATCTGGATGACTCTAAGTCTCGATCTAGATACATATTGAAAGTGGGAGCAATTAGCTAGAGTAGCTCCGTGTAGAGCATTGTAGACATAGAATATTTGCAAAATACATACGACTCTGAATGTGACAGACCCGTTGACTAAAGTTCCCTCACGAGCAAAACATGATCATACCTTTGTATTCTTTGGGTGTTAATCACATAGCGATGTGAAATAGATTATTGACTCTAGTAAACCCTTTGGGTGTTGGTCACATGACGATGTGAACTATGGGTGTTAATCATATACAGATATGATTATTGGTGTTAAATCACATGGCGATGTGAACTAGATTATTGACTCTAGTGCAAGTGGGAGACTGAAGGAAATATGCCCTAGAGGCAATAATAAAGTTATTATTTATTTCCTTATATCATGATAAATGTTTATTATTCATGCTAGAATTGTATTAACCGGAAACATAATACATGTGTGAATATATAGACAAACAGAGTGTCACTAGTATGCCTCTACTTGACTAGCTTGTTAATAAAAGATGGTTATGTTTCCTAACCATGGACAAAGAGTTGTTATTTGATTAATGGGATCACATCATTAGTTGAATGATCTGATTGACATGACCCATTCCGTTAGCTTAGCACCCGATCGTTTAGTATGTTGCTATTGCTTTCTTCATGACTTATACATGTTCCTATGACTATGAGATTATGCAACTCCCGTTTACCGGAGGAACACTTTGTGTGCTACCAAATGTCACAACTTAACTGGGTGATTATAAAGGTGCTCTACAGGTGTCTCCAAAGGTAATTGTTGGGTTGGCGTATTTCGAGATTAGGATTTGTCACTCCGAATGTCGGAGAGGTATCTCTGGGCCCTCTCGGTAATGCACATCACTTAAGCCTTGCAAGCATTGCAACTAATGAGTTAGTTGCGAGATGATGTATTACGGAACGAGTAAAGAGACTTGCCGGTAACGAGATTGAACTAGGTATTGGATACCGACGATCGAATCTCGGGCAAGCAACATACCGATGACAAAGGGAACAACGTATGTTGTTATGCGGTCTGACCGATAAAGATCTTCGTAGAATATGTAGGAACCAATATGGGCATCCAGGTCCCGCTATTGGTTATTGACCGGAGACATGTCTCGGTCATGTCTACATTGTTCTCGAACCGTAGGGTCCGCACGCTTAAGGTTTCGATGACAGTTATATTATGAGTTTATGAGTTTTGATGTACCGAAGGAGTTCGGAGTCCCGGATGAGATCGGGGACATGACGAGGAGTCTCGAAATGGTCGAGACGTACAGGTCGATATATTGGACGACTATATTCGGAGTTCGGAAAGGTTCCGAGTGATTCGGGTATTTATCGGAGTACCGGAGAGTTTCGGGAATTCGCCGGGGAGAAGTATTGGGCCTTATTGGGCCATACGGGAAAGAGAGAGGGGCTGCCTAGGGCAGACCGCGCGCCCCCCCATGGCCTAGTCCGAATTGGACTAGGGGGAGGGGCCGCACCCCCTCCTTCCTTCCCTTCTCTCTTCCCCTTCCTTGTCTCCTACTCCTACTACATGGAAGGACTCCTAGTTGGACTAGGAAAGGGGGAATCCTACTCCCGGTGGGAGTAGGACTCCCCTAGGGCGCGCCATAGAGAGGGCCGGCCCTCCCCTCCTCCACTCCTTTATATACGGGGGCAGGGGGCACCCCATAGACACACAAGTTGATCTTCGTGATCGTTCCTTAGCCGTGTGCGGTGCCCCCCTCCACGATATTACACCTCGGTCAAATTGTAGCGGTGCTTAGGCAAAGCCCTGTGACAGTTGAACATCAAGATCGTCACCATGCCGTCGTGCTGACGGAACTCCTCCCCGAAGCTTTGCTGGATCGGAGCCCGGGGTGCGTCATCGAGCTGTACGTGTGTCAAGAACTCGGAGGTGCCGGAGTAACAGTGCTTGGATCGGTTGGACCGGGAAGACGTACGACTACTTCCTCTACGTTGCGTTAATGCTTCCGCTTCGGTCTACGAGGGTACGTAGACAACACTCTCCCCTCCCGTTGCTATGCATCACCATGATCTTGCGTGTGCGTAGGAAATTTTTTGAAACTACTACGTTCCCCAACATGTACCCCACACCTCCCAATGCCTTTTTCCTTTGTGCAGATTACTTTTTTTGTACCAACAAATCTCACGCTATGATGCTTCCCAGATCAGCTCTTCCACGCCTCTAGGTGATGGGCACCGCAGCGCATGCAAGAACCTCCTGTACGGGCCACACAGCTCTGCGGGCCTCCCGTGAGTACACCTGATCTTCGGCCTGCCTGCCCCGGCGGGGCCTTTAGCATCCACGTGCGTGCACAAACTGTGAACCAGCACGCACCACGCGACTTGGTCCTGCCAACAGATGTCGAACCGAATACGCCTAGGACTTCCGCTGCCGCCGCCGCTAGGTTGCCCAACCAGATAGAACCGATCCGATCAGCCCCGATGCTCTGCCTCCACATATATTACGCCGCCGCTGCAAACCGATCTGCATCCTCTGCCTGCTTCCGATTGCTTCTTGTTGTACTCGCCGACTCCCTGGATTGATTTCCTGTCTGTACATGTTTCTGTCGCGACGACCTCCCATCGATCCACGTCGAGCTTTCCTCCTGCTCTAGATCAACAACCGCGGCCTTCGATCAGAACCTTGCTCTGATACCACTTGTTGGAATAAATCCGAGGCGCGTCATCAATCTACCGAGGACCAAAATCACACGAGCACGACACCGAGATTTGTTAACGAGGTTCACCGATATGGCTACATCCCCGGGGCATGACTACGGGCGCTCCTTCCCGTGACACCGTCACAATACCGCACCCCGGCCGCCCGGGCGCCGGCACACGCCGCCGGCTCCCCCGCGTGCCCGTGCTATTATGTTGGCATAGGTTACATCGTGTGTCTACCCCCGATATATATGAGAGGCCTAGGATACAGGTGTCCTATTAGGACACAACTCCTACCTTGTCTACACACAGTCCAAAACCAAGTCCAACTGTAACCTACCTTGTACAATAATATTCGACACAATTCTAACAATATTGCTATTTCTTTCTTCATGACTTATACATGTTCCTGTAACTATGAGAATTATGCAACTCCCGTTTACCGGAGGAACACTTTGGGTACTACCAAACGTCACAACGTAACTGGGTGATTATAAAGGAGTACTACAGGTGTCTCCGAAGGTACATGTTGAGTTGGCGTATTTCGAGATTAGGTTTTGTCACTCCGATTGTCGGAGAGGTATCTCTGGGCCCTCTCGGTAATGCACATCATTATAAGCCTTGCAAGCAATGTGACCAATGAGTTGGTTATGGGATGATGCATTACGGAACGAGTAAAGAGACTTGCCGGTAACGAGATTGAACTAGGTATTGGATACCGACGATCAAATCTCGGGCAAGTAACATACCGATGACAAAGGGAACAACGTATGTTGTTATGCGGTTTGACCGATAAAGATCTTCGTAGAATATGTAGGAACCAATATGGGCATCCAGGTTCCGCTATTGGTTATTGACCAAGAATAGTTCTAGGTCATGTCTACATAGTTCTCGAACCCGTAGGGTCCACACGCTTAACGTTACGATGACAGTTTTATTATGGGTTTATAAGTTTTGATGTATCGAAGTTTGTTCGGAGTCCTGGATGTGATCATGGACGTGATGAGGAGTCTCAAAATGGTCGAGACATAAAGATCGATATATTGGAAGCCTATATTTGGACATCGGAATCGTTCCGGGTGAAATCGGCATTTTACCGGAGTACCGGGAGGTTACCGGAACCCCCCGGGGGGTTATTGGGCCTACATGGGCCTCGAGGGAGAAGAGGGAAGGAGGCAGGAGGTGGCCGCGCGCCCCTCCCCTTCCTAGTCCGAATAGGACAAGGGAAGGGGGCGGCGCCCCCCCTTTCCTTCCCCTCTTCCTCCTCTTTCCCCCCTTCTCCTATTCCAACTAGGAAAGAAGGGAGTCCTACTCCCGGTGGGAGTAGGACTCCCCCCTTGGCGCGCCCTCCTTGGCCGGCCACCTCTTCCCCCCTGGCTCCTTTATATACGGGGGCGGGGGGCACCCCATAGAGACACAAGTTGATCTACGGATCATTCCTTAGCCGTGTGCGGTGCCCCCCTCCACCATATTCCACCTCGGTCATATCGTTGCGGAGTTTAGGCGAAGCCCTGCGCCGGTAGAACATCATCATCATCACCACGCCGTCGTGCTGACGGAACTCATCTCCGGAGCTTTGCTGGATCGGAGCCCGGAGATCGTCATCGAGCTGAACGTGTGCTGAACTCAGAGGTGCCGTACGTTCGGTGCTTGGATCGGTCGGATCGTGAAGACGTACGACTACATCAACCGCGTTGTCATAACGCTTCCGCTTACGGTCTACGAGGGTACGTGGACGAACACTCTCCCCTCTCGTTGCTATGCCATCACCATGATCTTGCGTGTGCGTAGGAAATTTTTTGAAATTACTACGTTTCCCAACAATATGAAATTACATACTTTACATACTCCTAATCTAGAGCTCATTATCAAGATATTTGTTAGGCTATACAATTTAGATCTCTTTTCCAAGGTATTTAAAAACCTATAAGTGAACATAAATTTAATCTGTGGAGGCATGCATCTATTCCTTTTTAGATTTTTATATCCAAGGGGAATGTTTTGAAATATAGGTGGTGGAGCCGTGATCGAGGTAGCCGTGCAAAAAATGCCGTGGTCGATGTCGAGTCGGGGTATCCGGTGTCGATGAAGTCGTCGTGGAGCCGCGGGCACAAGGAGGCGCCGAGTTAGACATGGGCGCAGTAGTGCCGAAGTAGTGGTGCGCCGGGAGGAATGCGTTGTTGACGACGCGTCGCGGCAGGTTTGCCAAGCCCGGGGACACATCGCGGACGAAGGCACGCATCGGTGTTGCCAGCACCGGGCATGCATAGACGGACGAAGACGAAGTTGACGAAGCGCCGCACCAGGCTTGCCAGGCCCGAGGACACATCATGGACGAAGGCACGCATCAGTGTTGCCAGCATCGGGCATGCGTAGACTGGGACCTGCAAGAGCTGTACGCCATGTCGAAGAAGTCGGAGAGGCCAACAGAGAAGGACTCGATGATGGTTGCGGGCCAATCGGCGCTGGGCCAATGTCGCTCGCGGTTGTCGGAGTAGATAAAGCGGTCGGGGTAGATGACGTCGACGCTGGCGACGGGATATTGCTGGACGAAGACGAAGGGGGTGGACGGAGGGCTGCGGCGGCTATGGGGGTAGCGGTGGCGGCGGACGAAGAAGAGCGGCGGCGGCGGCCTGACGGCGGTGGCGGCTAGGTTAGGAGCGCGGCGGCGATGCTTGAAGTAGGCGAAGAATCCTGACAGCGTTCCCGCGCCAAGGGAGGCGGCGCGACGCATACCACGGGAGGTCGAGTGCGGAGACGGCGGGGGACCGCGGGCCGCGGCGTTACGGCCTAAAGGGACGATGCAGCGGCGGCGGGCGGGTCGGGGCGACGGCGGAAGACCTCAGGGCGGTTGCGGGGAATGCGGGCCGCAGCGCGACAACCCAAAGGGACGGCGCAACGGCGGAGGGCGGGCCGCTGCAACCGTGGGTACGGCCTCGGGCAGCAGTGTGGATCACGTGCCACGCTCGCTACGGCCAGACGGGGCGACGCAGCGGCGGCGCGAGGGTTGGCGCAGCCATAGGGAGGGCCTAGAGCGGACGCCGCAGGGCGGTGGTGGACCGCGGGCCGCGGCAGTACGACCCAAAAAGGCGACGCAGCGGTGACGCGGATCGGTGCAGCCGGGAGAAGAACCACGGGACGGCGGTGTTGCGGCCCTACGGGACGACGCAGCGGCAGCCCATTACCTGATCGGTGTAGATGCGTGCGCTCGCTGATGACCTTCACTTGATCCATGCGGAGGCACAAGCAATGGTTGATCAGACCAGTCGCGTGTTGATGAAGATGCACAGGATCCCGCGAGAGTGTGACGCGTGATGCAGATCGGGACTGCTTCCCCGTCCAAGCATCCACGTCCTGCGTCCAGGACGGTGCATGTGGCGTGCATCAAACTGCACTTGCACATGTGCATGCACGTGAGCAAAGCAAGCCTGGATGGAAAACAGGGACGCGCTTGAGGACGCACCCGGCCGCCACGCTTGCACTGTTGTCGCGCTGCGTGATGTTCGGGACGACGAAGCTGCCGATAGGAGTTAACGTCGATGATGAAGTAGAGGCATGATGTAGATGACGAACGGCGGCAAGCGACGCAAACCGATCTTACACTAGTACAGAACCGGCCTTTAGTGCCGGTTCGTGACGGGCTTTAGTGCCGGTTCGCCAACCGGCACTAAAGAGTGGGGACTAAAGGCCCCCTCCCTTTAGTATCGGTTCGTCACGAACCGGCGCTAAAGTGCCACCACGTGGCACGAGCCAGGCCCGTTTGCGTGTAGGGCTTTAGTACCGGTTGGTAACACCAACCGGTACTAAATGTTTGGGTGTTTTTTTTAAATTTTTCTTTAATTTTGTGTTTTCAATTTAATTTAGTGATTGTTTTACATTATAATGAGTTGTTAAATCATTAGGTGAAAGTACCGCAGATTAGTTTTCGACTGGATGCATTTATTGGATATCTCTAGCTACTAGCTAGCTAGCTAATTAAGTGAGATCAAGTATATGACATATCCATATTATACTTGATCAACCTATAATATATACGGATATGGCATATACTTGATCACTTAGCTAACGTAGGAAAAATATCATCACCAGCACTAGCTTGAAGAAGAAACATTCACTTGTACCACAAGCAAAAATATCATCGAGTTCAACATGCATGATTGTACCAGAAACATTCACTTAAAGAAGAAGCATTCATATATAAGACCACAAAAGCAAATCACTTAAGTTCAGAACGAAGAACACGGAAATGAAAGGACAAGTACAAATTAAGAGCAGCATGAAGAACTAGCTAAATCACTCCTGCTAGCTACTCTCTCTCTGGTAAAATAGCATAGAACATGTATAGCTCTCCTGATTGATCATACTGGAGCATGCAGATGAACCTGTCTCCTAATCGTGGGCTGCGCTTCTCATTGTTGCCCCCTAGTACTTCTCTGCGATCATTAACAATTTTCCTCCAATCTTTCACTATTAAGCATTCATCGCTTCTAGAAATCCTGAATGCATTCATGTGCAATGCAGGATATCTTGGCCGTAAGCTAACAATTGACATCTGACTTTTAGTCTCGATCCCCTAAGGCACAACTGTCATCGGGAGTCCCTGTTGAAGAACATCGTATAGTACTTAATTAATATACTTAGCAATGAAAGTTTAGCAAAAAAATTATGTATGCAAAATATGCACTGAGGACAAATAGTAAATATCTTACCATCATTCCTAAATTGATGTGACCGTAGTTCAATACCATCACTATTGGTCGCACGTTTTGAGTAATAACATTTCTAAGTGCAGGAAGAAAATTTGTCTTGACAGTATAAAGATTCTCAAGCCATGAAACATAATGACTTATCTCCTCGCAGTTTAGTTCAGCTCCGGGACAGTAGTAGGTCCTGTCTATCAAGCGCCGGACATGTTTGGTTGAATGGAGATAATCTGTCAATAGAAATTAGTTGTCAGTTATTTTTGAATAAGCAATATCAAAGACAAAAATATAGTTGAGAAGAACTCACATAATGGTAGAACTGGAGGCATCTGCACATCAACCCATATGTCTCTATTACCTTCAATATCATCTTCTGGACGAATATCAAAGGTGTAGGCTCAAATGCATAAGCCTTGCATAGTGCTTGCCAAGTTTTGCATTCAAAATAGGTGTACATGTGTGCATTGTATACTTTGACGTTAAAATTATAACCATCATGCTCAGTTTTCAGGTAAGCTCTCTTTACCTCCATAGATTCCATATCTTTGAAAACTATCTCATCCAAGACAAAAATTCTTGCATGGTAGGGGATGCGCTAATAGAATAGTGAAAATTAAAAATTATAAGTCAGGCAAAATGAAGCATATATAAGTCATGCTTAATTACGAAAACAGACTTGTCGTTGTGACTTACTGTATCGAATTCGAAGGTCTCATCCAACTTGATGTTGAATCGCCTACCATCAACAAGGAAATTTCTGTCGCACTGGCCGCGCTGATCTTCACAGAATTCGCACATAATGAAATTTTTTCCGTCATCAGACGACATTTCCTATGTTCATATTAGGCCAAACATTAAACACTTAGTAATTCAATTAATTCAACTACTTCTATTAATTCAACTAAGAATTTACTAAAAATAAACTAGTTATATTAATTCAACTAGTTCAAACTAAGCATTTACTAAAAATAAACTAGTTCTATATATTAATTCAACTAGTTTAACTAAGCATTTACTAAAAATAAACTAGTTCTATATATTAATTCAACTAGTTTAACTAAGCATTTACTAAAAATAATCTAGTTATATTAATTCAACTAGTTCAACTAAGCATTTACTAAAAATAAACTAGTTCTATATATTAATTAATTCAACTAGTTCTAAGCATTTACTAAAAATAAACTAGTTCCATCTATATATTAATTCAACTAGTTCAACTAAACATTAACATATATATTTCTAATTCATCTAACATAACATTTCTAACATTCTAAAAAAATTAAATTAACTAGATAGTTCTAATTCATCTAATTAAACATTAGAAAACACAGAAAATAAGTAAAAAAATATATGTGTGTGTGTGTGTAGTGTGTGTATATATGTGTGTACGTGTAGTGTGTGTGTGTCTGTGTGTGTCTGTGTGTACGTGTGTGTGTATGTGTGTATGCGTGTGTGTGTGTGTATGTGTGTATATATGTGTGTATGCGTGTGTGTGTGTGTGTGTGTGTGTATGTGTGTATGTGTGTATGCGTGTGTGTGTGTGTATGGAGCGGCCCGGGCGCGTACGGGCGGCGGGGGCGGCGACGATGGGCGGCGGGGGCCGGGGACGGCGACGAGACGGGCGGCGGCGCCGGCCGGGGACGACGACGAGACGGGCGCGGCGGGGGCGGCGACGACGACGGGCGGCGGGGGGGCGCGACGACGACGACGACGGGCGGCGGGGGCGGCGAGGGCGACGGCAGGCGGCGAGGCGGCGTCGTCGTACGTCGTCGGAGATCGAGACTCTCGCACGCGCGAGAAGTGGAACGAGAAGTGGCCACGATAACTGATTTTTCATAAGTGCCATATATATAGGATGGGCCTTTAGTGCCGGTTGGAGCCACGAACCGGTACTAAAGGCCAATTTTGGCCAGCCCAAGCGGCGGGAAACGAGGGCCTTTACTACCTGTTGGTGGCTCCAACCAGTACTAATGTGTTGCCCTTTAGTAACGGTTGAAGCCACCAACCGGTACTAATGGCCGTGCGTTGCCACCCGCGGTGCGCTATGTTTAATCCCACCTCGCCGAGCGAAGGGCAGCCGCACTGGTTTATAAACCCAGCCGCGGCTGCCCTTTCGAACTCCTCTATATAGCAGGCTTCTGGGCCTAACTAGGGCGCGCTGCCCTGTGAGCCTGCTGGCCCTTCTGGGCCTGCATTTGCACACCCTAGGTCTGGCAGGCCCACCGGGCAGCGCCCCAACATTTTTTTATAAATTTTTTTCTTTTCTGCATCATTTATTTTCTTCTATTTATTTTTGAGTAATTTTTTATATAGTTATTTCTTTTCTGCTTTATTTTTTCTTCTATTTATTTCTGAATAGTATTTATTTTCTTCTATTTATTTTTGAGTAAATTTTTTATATAGTTTTTTCTTTTCTGCTTTATTTTCTTATTCTATTTATTTCTGAGTAGTTTTTTTTGCTTATTTAGTTTCTTTGTGAATATTTTTGCTTTATATAATTTTTTTTCTTTTCTGCATTATTTATTTTCTACTATTTATTTTTGAGTAATTTTTTATATAGTTTTTTCTTTTCTGCTATATTTTTTCTTCTATTTATTTCTGAGCAGTTTTTTTTGCCGTATTAAGTTTCTTTGTGAATATTTTTGCTTTATATAATTTTTATTTATTTTCCGCATTATTTATTTTCTTCTATTTATTTTTGAGTAATTTTTTATATAGTTATTTTCTTCTTCTTCTTCTTCCTCTCCTTCTTCCTCTCCTTCTTCTTCCTCCTTCTTCCTCTCCTTCTTCTTCCTCCTTCTTCTCCTTCTTCTTCCTCCTTCTTGTCCTTCTTCTTCTCCTTCTTCTTCCTCCTCCTCCTCCTCTTCTTCTTCTTCTTCTTCTTCTTCTTCTTCTTCTTCTTCTTCTTCCTCCTCTTCTTCCTATTCCTCTTCTTCTTCTCCTTCTTCTTCTTCTTCCTCTTCTTCCTCTTCTTCTTCCTCCTTCTTCTTCCTCTTCCTCTTCTTCTTCTTCCTCCTCTTCTTCTTCTCCTTCTTCTCCTTCTTCTCCTTCTTCTTCTCCTTCTTCTCCTTCTTCTTCTTCTCCTCCTTCTTCTCCTTCTTCTCCTTCTTCTTCTCCTTCTTCTCCTTCTTCTCCTTCTTCTTCTCCTTCTTCTCCTTCTTCTTCTTCTTCTCCTTCTTCTCCTTCTTCTCCTCCTTCTCCTTCTTCTCCTTCTTCTCCTTCTTCTTCTCCTTCTTCTTCCTCTCCTTCTTCTTCCTCCTTCTTCTCCTTGTTCTTCTTTTTCTCCATCTTCTTCCTCTTCTTCTTCTTCTTATTCTTCTTCTTCTTCTTCTTCTTCCTCTTCTTCTTCTCTTCTTCTTCTTCTCCTTCTTCTTCTTCTTCTTCTTCTTCTTCTTCTTCTTCTTCTTCTTCTTCTTCTTCCTCTTCTTCTTCTTCTTCTTATTCTTCTTCTTCTCCTTCTCCTTCTCCTTCTTCTTCTCCTTCTTCTTCCTCTTCTTCTTCCTCTTCTTCTTCTTCCTCTTCTTCTTCCTCTTCTTCTCCTTCTTCTTCCTCTTCTTCTTCTTCTTCTTCTTCTTCCTCTTCTTCTTCTTCTTCTTCTTCTTCTTCTTCTTCTTCTTCTTCCTTCTTCTTCCTCTTCTTATTCTTCCTCTCCTTCTTCTTCTTCTTCTTCTTCTTCTTCTTCTTCTTCTTCTTCTTCTTCTTCTTCTTCTTCTTCTTCTTCTTCTTCTCCTTCTTCTTCTTCCTCTTCTTCTTCTTCTTCTTCTTCTTCTTCTTCTTCTTCTTCTTAGTATGTGAGAGAGCG